>CM060073.1:9282268-9882268 GCA_030533445.1 Cyprinodon diabolis
CTCATTTCAGTGTGGAGAATAAAGTTGGGGATAAACTCTGAAGATTTCTTTAGTGCTCCAAGATTTGCCCTTTCAAAGGTAAAAAACATACCCTATAAGAACATAAAATATATTTGACATCTAACAGAGTTGGAAAATAACTTTAAATATAATACTGGGTCTCATACCAACAAATGTTAAGCTCATAAATAAGTAATATATGCGAGGGTTTTGTTGAAAGGTCATAAGCAGTATATTGCTTATCTAAAGTATATATCTCTATTAGTCCTTTAATGTTGAATTTGCTGATGTATTTTTACCAGTGGGAGAAAATAAAAGGTTGTCTGAGTTGACTAAAGAACTGATCCTTTTCAGCACCATAAAAACACCAATATAATAAAATGTAATTTCAATTCATGCAAATTACCTTAATATATTATTGTCATATTTGGTAAATTAGGGTTTGCATTCTGATGAGGCCAGTTTCAGATTAAAATTAGCTTATAAAAATGACGAGACTAACTAGGCAAGAAATAAACATAGTTAAAAAACAATAATAATTTTGTTATAAAGAGTTTTATTGACTTGTAACTTGCTATTTTGAATGCAGGGTTTTCATTAGCAGTAAGTAGAAAATTATAATAATGAACAGAAGCAAAAGCTTTAAAACCCCAATTTGTATAAATCTACATAATATAATTTACATATTCAATTCAATTCAGTTTATTTATATAGCGCCAAATTCACAACACATGTAATCTCAAGGCACTTTACAGTTCAACCAGATCATACAGTCAAATTGATACAAAGTTTTATATCTAAGGAAAACCAGTTGATTGCATCGACTCATTGACTCAAATACAATCCCTCACACTAAGCATGCTTGTAGCGACAGTGGAGAGGAAAAACTCCCTTTTAACAGGAAGAAACCTCCAGCAGAACCAGGCTCAGTGTGAGCGGCCATCTGCCGAGGCCGACTGGGGTTCAAGGAGACGGAAGCAGGGACACAAAAAGCAGCTGTAAAAGGCGGCCCCGTCCAGGAAACACACAGCCAGGCAGACGAGCTCCGAGCCAGCTCCCATGCCAGAGGACGAAGAGAGCACATCCACCCAGTCACAGGACCACACTGGAAAACAGGCCGATCTCCAACATCTATAAACAAGGGTGTTGATGGAAGCAGCACAGCTGATGTTTCTTTCCAGGATGACGTCACAGCCAAACAGGAACAGACGAGGCAAAGCTACTCTGAGGAAAAGCAGATAGAGCAGAACGTTAGGTGAGTTAATGAAATAAATAATTTTTTCTCTATAATATTCAATTTCATTGAATGTGAAAGTGCAGTTTAAACATGGATTGCATGGAAACAGACTCAACTGTTGAGAAAAAATTACAGGTAGGTCCTTTCTTGCTAACAAAACTGGCTTAAAGACTCCTTTCATAAACCTGTTGGGACTAATATGCATGATGGCAAATTTTAAGTGCTAAAAATGTTCTCACTAATGGGAATTTATGATTAAGATCATCGACGACTTAAAAGACCTATTTAAACTCAGCCTTTAGGATGTTTTCAGTCTTTATCCATAAGTGCTTTTTTTAACTGTTATGTAACTCTTTATTTTGCCTCTGTTGTAATTGATGCTTTATTGTTTGACCTTTCAACACATGTTGCTAAAGGACTATTCTTATTATGGGCAATAAAAATATGTAGAAGATTTATTTCTTTACAGTATTTCTAAGGTAAAAACCCTAAGTTTCCCTCCAACAGATGTTCACAGAAAAGGAACAGAACCTGACTGTCATGTTGGGATTTAGATGTCTAACCCACATGCAGAAACACTCGGAGGCAGGGAAAAAGTTCAAAGGTTTATTGACAAAGTGTTTATAAAAATGTGAACTGGAACTTGGGTGGTCAAACTGGTCACGGCAGGATCACCACTGAGGAGGACAGAGAGGTTAGAGGAGTTCCAGGTAAACTGGCGTTTATCAGATGATGGGGTAAATACCTGCTCA
The DNA here is from genome assembly GCA_030533445.1 of Cyprinodon diabolis. Lineage (NCBI taxonomy): Eukaryota > Metazoa > Chordata > Actinopteri > Cyprinodontiformes > Cyprinodontidae > Cyprinodon > Cyprinodon diabolis. Next base: position 9,284,258 of record CM060073.1, read on the forward strand.
GAGGTGGAACTGATCAGTGGGGGGGGGGGGGGACCTTGAGGATCCAGAGGCTAGTCGGCAGGCAGAGGGCTGAGGGCAAGCAGTGACTGAACTGAGTGCAGGCAGGCAGAGGATTGAGAGCTAGGCAGAGGGTAACTGAGTGCAGGCAGGCAGATTCCAGACTGAGATATTCTCCAGGATTTCAGGTTGATCTGACAGGACTGGATCTGTGAGGCAGAAAGAAACAGGGTCAGGCAGATTCACAAAAATCAGGGAAAACAGATCAGAGAAGCAGGCTCAGGTTTTGCTGGTACCATTACTGGCAAACACTCTGGCAGGGAAGTGTCAGCCTGTTCCTCCTTAAATAGGGCCTCCTGATGAGCAGATGTAAGACAGGTGTTGCAGTCAGCTCAGGCCCTCAGGAGATCTTGTGCGCCCTCTGGTGGAGAAGGTGGACAACGCCTCCAGATCCCAACACTGACTCCTTTCTGCACAATATGATTCCTGGGTATTCCCATGCTACTTTTACTAGAATTTCACTGTTTAAATGGATGAATGGGACACTTTAAGGTGAGAATGAACTAGACTTGTAAAGGTCCACAAATCTATTTCTCATATCTAGGTGGATTTCTTTTATTTTTCTATACGGAAACATTCCATTTAGGGTAGAGAGTTTAAACCTGGTGTAGATTAGCAGACTAATCATAGAAGCATCTTAGCACTCCAAGCATACGATCTATAAAACATTAAACTTTTACATTATGTTGATTAAAGGTATGTAAGTGAGCCACTTTATATGATTCATACCTTCTATATATGGAGCTGTGTTAAATATTGCACTTAACAGCTTTTTTAACATCAAGTAAAGCAGAAGATGAGTCATTCATCAAAATGGAAAAAAAGTATTTTTGCCACAACCTTTTGGCAGTGTGTGAAGCCACTGGTGCTACAAGACAAAATGATCTTCACCTGTGTTAACAAAAGCATAGACCTAAACCTATAGGATATTGTTTAATGAAAAGGCTGTGGTGTTTTGTCAGGTGTTCTATACGTTTTCTGATCTTCATGTAGACCTGCACAGAGTAGCAGGTGAATGGTTTTATATGCCGTTCATTTAGGAAAAGAGATGAACAATGTCTTGTAGCACAGGTGATTAGGGTGACATAAGAGGTTTAATGAAGGTATAAGGAAAAGCCCTGCTGATAACTTTGATTGGGCCATTCTGGAACTCAAAATGCTAGTCCAGACATTTTGAATTGAGAAAGCTTCCTGGATTGCAAGCAAAACGTCTTTACACTTGGAAACAAAGTCCAGTGGTGTGTTTTTAAACTTTTTTGGAATGACTATGACCTGGATGACTGAGTATCTTCGCCAGCACCATGCTGATAAGGTTTTTTGTTTGTTTTTGTTTTGGGAAAACATTGGTACACTGCAAAAAAATAAAAAAATAAAATAGAAATCTAAATAAATTATTGTTTCTTAAAATAAGTGCATTTTGTCTTAAACTGAGGAGGTAAGTGAGACACTTTGACAAGGGAACAAGACAATTGATATTTGAAATAAGAAAAAGCAACTGCATTGTCTTATTAGAAGCACATATTATCTTATTATGTTATTTTAAGAGTAAAAATACTAATTTCATTGGTAAATATTCTCATTTAAAATCAAGGGTGAGTAAACTTGATTTAAGAAATTCTATTGAGAACTATTCAAATCTCCTTTAAAGTGTACAGAAAATAATATAATAATATATTCATTACGCTATTTATTCAAACAAAGATGAAGCTTGAATTATGATAACTAAATTTAACTACGTCAATTCTAGAACAAAATAGAACCATCTTAGCAGTGGTTAGCTCTTCTAATGTCATTTAAAGTTGTTGTTTTCTAGTTGACACTAGAGTTACTTTTTTTTTTCACGTCAAACTGTTCCTAAGAAGCCAAGGACCACAGGACTAAATGACTTGTGTCCACAGGTGGTGATGTGATAGAACAGTTTGGAGTTTAATGCTATGAAAACAGTGGAGATGAGCATGGATTTTATAAAGACCACAGTCCCGTCCTGCCTCTTTTAATTCGTCACCATGACTCCTTCCACTTCCTGGGCTCCATCACCTCTAGAGATCTCAATTAGGAGCTTAAGTATATATGTCCTTAATGAAATGAAGAAGTCCAGCCTTCCAATGACAGGTATGTCATATTTGTACACATTTCTAATATCTGCCGTGTTGCTCTTCACCTCCCCTTCCCCTTTTGTTTTTTATTCTCCTGACATCATGATAAAACTTGCATTTGTATTTTTTTAGTTTTTATATCTCCAAAGTTATGTCAGATGTGTGTTTTCTTGCCTCTCTGGAGCACATTATCACAAAAGCGACTTGTATGTATAAAACACAACCTAACAATACAGCCTTTTTTATCTGATTATGGATGAATGCAATTTACTCTACTTTACAAATGTATGTAAGTTGTTTAAAATTTGTGGAAATTTGTAACTTTAGGTCCCATAAATGTTTTTCTTTGGGCTGATCGGGAGTTTGACTGGACCCCTGCAACTCCATTAGTCTTTTCTTTTTCTGCCATCTAATGCAGATGTCTTGCTGTGTGTATTGCTGCCAGATAGAGTTGTATCCAGAATATTTGTGATACAGGTAATCTCTGCACGATTCACAGGTCATATATTAAACAAATCCTAATCATCATCCCTTCACCACCATGCTTGACGTGTGGAGGTAGTTGTCTAATTGCTTTTTAACATGACAATATACATTTATCGAATTTAAACAAAGGACATTCTTCTAGAAGTCTGATTGGTCCTTCAAAGTCAGAATATAAAGTAAAATTGTGTTTCCTTTTTCTCTTCAGAGGAAACAATATTTCATCAAAGGTCTTCATATTTAGTCATACTTATGTCTTAGTTTAATACTAAAGTAATGAACTTTACCATTTAACTGAGGCAAGTTGTTTCAGAGATAGAGCTCATGTTTTTGTGCCAATCTCCAAGAGCATTTTACAGTTTGACCTTGTGTCAAAGTTGTTGTTAAGGACTGAGATCTGTCCTAAATATTTTTCACCAGTAAACCACGTCTCTCTGGAAATGGCCTTCTGCTGTAACTGTCTCCTCCAATAATTACAATTTTCAATCATTTGTAACACTTTGGATTTTTTTTTCTGTACAAGTGAGGTTTGATTAAAAAAAAACAAGTGAGTAAGTAATGATAATATGAAATACAGTATATGTTAAACAAAATCATCACGTACTGTACAAAGGAAAGCTGAATCCCTGAAAATTTTATTTATTTATTTTTTACCATGGATTTAAAAAGTGTGGTTTTTTTGACATCGGAAATAGAAAAAATATTTTTAGTCTGCAGGAAGAAGCAATCAACAGTTTGTTAAAAATAAGTAATTTCACCTACAGCAGCAGCTGTTTGGCAGATTTTGCAAAGGTTCAAAGAGTGAGTTGTAGTCATTTTGAAAGTAATGAAAAAGGATATGTTACATTAAAGTCTTAGTCATGCTATTAAGGGGAGGTAAATATGGAGTGGGGATCGGAGCTTTTACCAAACCCATTTTATATTTCTCTTTCACCTGCTCCTCATCAGCATTTTGTCCCCATACGCCCTTCTTTTTTATGCTCTGCTGACCTGACCAAAAAGAGGCTGTCTGCTTCACATGGAGCAGGGTCCTAAGAGGACCAGCCGCCATTTAAGATTCGAGTAAACGATGTAGATGTCGCTTCGACTTAGTTCCTCCTTTATGTCCAACCTTCCCAATTTCTCATCGTTACTGTCTCTTTGCAGATATCTCTGCACTTTTCTCCTTTGCCTATTTAAGCCATTTCAAAACCCCCTGCAGTGTCTTAAGCACACTTAGGTATGCATCATCAAGTCCAAATGTAGATATTTCTGAGAACTGATTGCTCTACCACACCTTTATCTCCACCTTTAACTTATGATTTTATACCTATGTTTCTTGTGCTCTCCAAAAGCAGCCTCAAGCTTTTTCTTGTAAAATCCTTATCATCACACTCACTTCTAAAAGCTGTGACACCCTCTAGGGTAAAATTCTGATTGCAGGCACATCGCATGTGAAATAGATAATTCTGTTAAGGTTCAGCTTTTTACAGTCCATCCATCCATCTTAGAGTCCATGTTTGTCTATTATTTAATGTGAGCAACCTAGAAAGAATCACAGTTGTAATATGTTCAAACAATGAGTTCAAATCACAGGATGTTTTCTTGGAAAAAAAAAAATGGTATCAAACGCTGTGTCTGTTAATTCTCAGTCATCCGAGTAATGACAACCTCATTTAAACCTGTTTGGTGGCTTTATTAACAATTCAGTTCAGTTTATTTATATAGCCCCAAATCACAACACATGTCATCGAAAGGCACTTACCTTAGATGATACAGTCAAATTGATTCAAAGTTTTCTTTCTAAGGAAAACCATCTCATTGTATCGACTCATTGACTCAAATGCAGTCCCTCACACTAAGCATGCTTGTACCGACAGTGGAAAGGAAAAACTCCCTTTTAACAGGAAGAAACCTCCAGCAGAACCAGCAGACAACACTAGTACTTGTTGTCTGCTGGGTTTCTGGGTCTGAGTGATGGGCAGTGTTGGGCACGTTTACTTTGAAAAAGTAATTAGTTATAGTTACTAGTTACTTCTCCCAAAGTAACTGAGTTACTAACTGAGTTACTCCACCATAAAAGTAACTAGTTACTAGTAAAAGTAACTATTGCATTACTTTTGCGTTTCTTGCCCCCGTAACCCTCACCACCCGTCCCCCACCTTCTCGCCATGTGAGAAACCAGCTGTATTATGAAATTTCGGCAGGATCGGGAAGAGTCGGTAATAAAGATGACACACAGAACACACAAAAGGCTAAACTTTTGGCCCAGCTCTTCCCTCACCACAACGGAATGGTGCAGCATCTGCATTACAGCGGGGAGACCCATCTGTCAATCTCCCAAGGAGACAAGCCACTTTTTTACAGTCAAGGACCATGGCCTCTGACTTGGAGGAGCTGGTCCTTATCTGAGCCATGGCATATTAAACATCGTACCACAGACTTTAATTCTGATAACCCTGATTCAACTCTCCTCCACCTGCTTGTCCACCGTTGTCACAAGCCCATCTGGCTCTTTCTTCATGCCACTGCTTACCCTATTGAAGTAACTTCCTAATTCCCTGGACTCATACTGCTTTCACAAGACATTCCCAGCCAATCCAGCAAAAGACTGCCATGTTGAACCTGGTTCTGCCAGACATTTCTTCCCAAGGGTTTTTTTTTCTCTCAACTATTGTTCTATACTTGCTCGTTACGGAGGTTCAGCTCACATCCATCTTCATACCATCTCATTCCAGCACCAGTTTCAGGCCCGGGGGTGGTCGGTGGGGGTGGGGGGCAGTGTTTTATCCCTGTTCTTATTCAGCAGCTTATGCATATAATCAAACTAAATTCATTTGTTAATGTTCTCCGCTGAGGCCTGAGTGGCAAAGTCTTAAAATATTGTTTCATGAAAACTCTTCTAATTGCCTTCTATAATGAGTTTTTCAGATTGAAATTCATTAAAATGTGTCCATGATAACTTTCCTAAACTGTGCTTATTTAAACAGTTACTTTAAAGGTATTGTGGAGGATTTTCTCGAATTTTTTTAAAAGACCCACCCTCTCCGCTTTAAAAACAAAATGCGCGTCAAGAACATTCACAAGGCTATTTCTCCTTGTGCATGCTCTGTTTAAAAGTTGCTGTTCTCATAGCTCATACAAGCTTACTGTGTCCGTATGTCCGCCCTAACCCATAAATACCTCAGTCACTATATAGAGCAGGAAATTTATAGTGAACTCAGTCAACTTACCATTTGGACAGATGATCATTTCCCCATTGGTCCACTGTGCAGTGCCTGCGCCATTTTTGTTATTAGTTGCTGCAGTCGGACTGTGGCAGCCTATGGCGACAGCAGGCCGCTGTGACAGCAAATCCCATAATGCTTTGCGACGAGAGCTAATGGAACAAGCATGTAGGACGACCTTACGTAATCATATCACCACAATGATTGGCAATTACAGGGACCACTTATTTAGAGGTTCCACCTGGAAATAAAAGATCGTCCTCTAGACCTTTAAATTAATAGGAAAATTAACAAAATATTTAATAAATCAGATAATTTTGTTCTTAATTTGTGCTTTGATTACGAACACCTATTAATAATCAACAGCACAAACAACTATGGTGATTTGAAAGTCTTCATGCTCAGACCCCAATATATGACATTGCTGCTAGGTTTGTCTGTCAATGGTGGTAGAATGGGTGCTAAGAAATGAGGGGATCCATATAGAGATCAGTGAAAGGAAGGCAGTACAGGGGTGAAGCTGGAAAGGGAGACCACTGTTGGCTTAAGAAGTTCCATTACAGTCTTGAATGATGACTGACTGAGGTGAGGGCACAGAGATGAAGCAATAGCCTGGAGCAGGATAGGAGGCAAATGGTAGACAGATAAGAGACCTCTTGTTAGGCTTCACTAACATTTCAGCCTCTTCCAACAAGCACGTTAAGCAAAATGATAGTAATTAATATATCTCGATGCAAAAGTGTGATTTTTTTTTTTAAATATCAAACATATGAAAATGTATGCAAATATATGCAGATCAAATAATGGGCTACAAGCTAAAGCTCTGGTGGGATTTATCCACCTAATTTCAGCATGACATCCATAAATATTAAGGAAATGTATTTGTTGTTTCAAAGTTTTTGATTCAATTTCATTTTAGTTCATTTAGTGCATGTATATTGCACAAATTTACACGTCAGCTCAAGGTGTTTTACGAAGAAAGTATTTGGATACACAGAGAATATCACTTTGATATTTGAGATTATTCTAAACCCATTAGAATTTGCTCATTTCAACATGCAGACATACATTAATTTGAACTACATGACAGTGATATAATTTCATTATACAGTGTGCTCAAAATAAATGCCATCAATCCATACTGAAATGAAAGCTTTCCTTCAGCAGCACTCGACAACCATTACTTCACCTCTGAATACTGTGAGAGAGAAAGAAAGCACATAGAGACAGTCCAAAGCAGGGTGTCACATTAATATGCTACCCATATTGCTCCTAATTAATGCCATCTACATATTTATCCTCTTCAAATCATAATGGCCAGGGGATATAAATAAGTAAAATAAAACAACAGTGCACCATCTGTACACAATTCACAACATTAGTGTTTGAAAACTTTAAACCAAACTTGAAAATCTGATTCCTTCTAAGAGATAAAAAAGAGTTTTTTTTCTTTGAAACTATCAGAAGTTCGGAACATAGGACCCAATATTCAAGCAGACAGATCTGTATGTTCAAACAAGCGTTTATTAAATACTAAACTTGTTGCTGCTTGTCAGTTGGGGCAAACTCACTGGATACTCTGCAGAAATAGAAACTCAGGTTAGTGACCTTGAATCTTAAGACTGGCCACGCATATGAGTAAAATCGATCCTGGAGGAAGGAGTAGAATCCAAACAGGAGGTTTCTCCCCAGCTTGCAGCAAAAGCTGCCACCAGAGTTCCGACTGATGAGCAGCCGATGGTGAGGAGCAGCAGTATCCGTGAGCGGAAATTCAAAGTCGGAGTAGTAGCAGAACCAGGTTACCAGACCAGAAGATAAGAGACCCAAGGAGGTACCAGAGGAGAATCCAAGACGAGATCAGAAGGCAGTTCCAAGTTCAGTAAGCCAACAAAATCCAGGATTCAGTCCGGAACAGATCAGACTACCAGAGCAAAGAAAAGCAAAACTCGGGAGTCCCAAAATCAGAAACAGGTCAGGATCAGAGAATCAGAACTGGGAGATCACTGGGAGACCTGAAGGCTTTGTGCATGGTCTTTGTGGGATCTATGTTGGGGTACATCAGTTAATGGCCTGGCAGCTGTGTCGTGCCGCGGTTGATCTGGGACCAATCTTTGGGGACCTGGGGTCCTTGGGGTCCTGGGGTCTGTGAACACCCGGGTAGACAGGGAGAGCCTAAGGTTTTCCATGGAACGCAAATGCGAAGAAATCTCCTGTGAGCCGCCGCAATGGGGACATGAAAATATGCATCATTCAGGTTGATGGACACAAACCAGTCGCCCAGGGATGATTATTGTTCTCTTAATCAACATGTGTCCATAGAAGTATACATTAAAAATACTAAAAATAGATCTGTGTCATATTTTTTTACATTTGAAACTCCTTTTTTCTTTTCTCAAACGCAAATCTTATATCAAATCAGGTTGACAGTTAAACGTATCAATTAATTGTGAGAAGAAAGAAATCAAATAGAGACAAAACTCTAAAAAGTGTCATGTCTTCATTTTTAACCACATCTTTGGAGAGACACATCTCTGAAATAAAATAATGGCCAGAAAATAATACCTGCTGAGTCCCAAGAGGGACGCAATGTTTGTTCCGCTGTTATTAGCCCCTCAGAATAAGATGGAGGTGGTATTTTTCTATTCTTTTATTCCTTTGATGAAAGGATGAGGGTGACTACGATGGTGAGGTGGATACCGGCCACCGAGGACAAATTTGAAGGTGTTAAAAAAGTGATGGAATAATCTTGCGCTCGGTCATCCTCATCCTCATCCTCCCACTCACAGCTGCCACCACTGCCGGAACAGAACATGTGCCAAGACTTGACATTTCAAATTTTATCCTGATTGATTTTACAACAGCAAAGTGCAGTTCGCTCAGTGATGATCAAGACAACGCTGATCATCACAGAGTGTATCATTATTACAGCCATAAAAATCAGCAGCTTTTATAGTCGTCTTTATTTTCAAAGTCACTGTCTACTTCTCTTAACACCAGAATATATATCATAAATTGGGTTCCTTTTCTTCTACTTTCCACCATCAATCTAACTTATCATCCCCAGACTTTTTTCTTATACCTCCTCCAGATCGCAGTGCTCTGTCCTTTCCTTACTCTCATTAACTTCACACAAACCATTTCCCTTTCATTCTCATTAACCATTCATGCTGTTTTCTCCTCATCCCTTTATAGTGCTTTATCACTGTTGACCTCTGGCTGTGTTCCTTGTCTTCAGCATCCCAATCATCACCCTCATCATCTCTCGCAGTCTCCTGTGGTAGACTATTTATACGTTCTGGATAGACTGCACTCCATAAAAGCTGTATGCTAATGCAGCAGAAGGCTGCGGAGCATCACGTCAAGTGGACCAATTTCAGGAGTGCTTGGCCACGTTTTATTACAGCTCATAAGCCCAAGGTCAGTTGCATAAGATTAAGTAGAAAGAGCGTCACATGCTGCAGTAGAATAATTTATCAGCCAAAACTTGGCCTTTTTCCCCCTCTCTTTTACCCCTATTTGTAAATGAGGTTCTCATGCAACTCTGCTTCTGTGTTGTACTTTGTGCATTTTTCTTTGAGACTTGTTCTGTCATATTATTTCAAAGTTTGCTCCCCCACATAGCTTTCTCTCAGTCTTTCGGGTTACAGTTTACATTTTCACAGCACATTTAGTGATATTCATTGTACCCTCTTAACTTCTGCCAGTTGTTGAGACAAAAAAACTATTAGATGAATATTCTTATCCTTTTTTTTGTTTATCTAAAAAAAAGTGCTAAAAATTATATAAGTAAAAACTGGAAATAATTCAGTTTGTATTTGAAAACATTTCATTGTAACTTAGGGTGACTGGATAACCATAGTTGTGTGAAACAGACCAGAACTTTTGCATTACTTATGTCCCCTCTATCCCACATACCGAAACAATGTGGGCTAAATTTGAAAAAATAAAATAAAAAAGGAAAAAAAAAAAAAGTTTTATATATGCTACTAAAACACAACAAGCAAAGGATTTTAATATCAAATATATTCGAAGCTATGTTTAAGGAAAATAAAATGCAGCCACAACAAAGACTGCAGAATGGTTTATACCTGAGTGGCTAGGGACTCATGGTTCTTAGAGAACTCCTTTTTTTGTAAAGTTTGCTGAGGTTATTTTTCTCTTGCGAATCTGCAGGAAAGGAGGCTGACATTGCACCTCCAGCTGAGGAAGTTGTTAAGAGTCTCTGCTGCTTGGAGAGTCATTTAAAGGAAAAGTCCAGTCATATTTAGAATTCAAACTTCTCAAAGTACTCTAAATATGAAATTATTACATAATGATAAGTGTTTTTAATCAAGAGTAATTTTCATTTGACTGTGCTTTACTGGAGGAATCCATGTTTGCCAAAGAACACTACTGTCACCTACTGGTTTGTGATGTTACAGTGCGGTATCGACTGTTGATCAAGTCCCAGTGCTGTATCTGGTGTTTGTCACAATGCGCTATTATCCAAGTCATCTTAAAAACATTCTTCTTCAAAGTGTTGGATATTGTACATATGACGTGTTTTTTCTCCGGCCAGAAGTTCGATGGCAAATCTTCCCTCTTCAAGTTCACAATCCAACGATGAACCAGTCCGTGGTGGATCATGATTCGGAAAGGTGAAATAACTCTTTTTTTTTTTCATTTTTACCCGATGTATTACAGTATCTAACTGCCATTCACGTGGGCATTGTCAATTAACTATAGCTCTGGCAAATTTCAAGAAGTAAGAAGAGCGTTGGCCAGCTGGAAGGTGTTTTTCATGTACGTAGTCCAAACTGCAGGCACCAGGATAATACAAGGGAACATGTTTTGCTGGCAGATTTTGGCATTTTAAGTTGATTCAGCCTTTAATAAACCGTTTCAGAGGAGTGATCATTGCGCTCTGCATCATCAGTGCTGCCTGTCTCCCTGCCAGCAGCTGCTTCAGCTGCTAAGATGCACTGCAGACAGTATGTGTGTTCATGGGTTTCGAAGGCGTGGTTTCGAGGGGTTCGAAGGGAGAGGCATGGTTGTGTATGTTCAAAAATACAGTTTGCTGGAACCGTTTTTCCAACATCTACTGCACCTTTAACTGATTGATTTTTAGAGTTTGATTTCAAAAGCAGTCTAACCTAAAGTAGAACAGCATGACGAATATGGATTTAAAAACATTAAAATAAGCAGCTAATTCTTTTTCAACTGGCGTTTCAACTATGTAGTATTATCTATTTGAATTATCACAATATATTACACCCATTTTTTATTTTACATCTTAATAGGGAAATATTAGCTCTTATTTTGTTAGAATTTTCTCCCCTTTTTCCGAGGGGAGAAAAAAATAGCAACTCATCTGGAGTGTATATTTATCACTCTATACTATCTTAAAGCGGTCATAGAATGCAAAACCGATTTTACATTTTCATAGATGAATAATGATAGTTCAGTGGGTAAAATGGACGTACAGAGAAGTTCAAATCCCATCGACACCTCCTTTCTCTGCAAATCTCACAAATCTAAACTTCCACCATAAAACAGGCGAATCCAAACAAAGCCCTGAGTTAATGTCAAATCGGGCATGTTGCCTTATTTGGTTCTGGCCTTTATTTCTGTCAGGCCCCGAAATTTACAAACAGACCAGCCCAGTGGTTCACTGACCCAAGAACATGAATAGAGGTAGATGTAAGGCACTAGTTTAGCTGTTTAGCCTACAGTTGGATTTACTTCTTCAAGAATTACAAAGCAGGCAGTTTCTCTATTAAAAATGAGCCAGAACCACAGGCATAAATGCAGCGTTCAAGGCTGCCAAGGTCCTCCCAAGTCTTCACAAGGATCTAAAGACTCGACAGGCATGGATTATTTTTATCGATCAGAAGATCCCTTCAAAGTTTGATGCTCAGCTGTTCATTCTCATTGGGCCACTGACTGGAATAGACCGGCCATTCAAACCGAGGGGGAAGCACAAAATGTCCTTCATTTTTAAGAAGGCCAGACTAAATTACACATTTAATCTGACATTTAGTCGGGTTTATCAGGCTACATAAAAGGAAGAAAACCTGTCATATCCTTCTAGGGCTTATAACCAGGCTTGCATAAGGGCTCATAGAACAGCAAATGTGCCATTTTTACCCCAACCCATGTTACACACCCTATTAAGAGATCTTAAGGACCAGCACCAAATACCCTATAAAATCACTCTATGACTTTAATTGGGACTTGTATCATTCTGTACCAGCCAGCAGAAAACAATAATCTTTGGTCAGATTTTTTATGTTTTAGTTTTTTATGTTTTTACCTTGCTGTCACTGTTATTTTTACTTAGTGACTCATCACGTTTATGATTTTTTTACATTTTCCTTTATTAGGAGGAGAGCTCTACTTTAATATGTAGGCAATTCTCAGAGATTGATTTTGATATTATTTGGATTCTGTTAGTTACGTTGTTGTTATGATTGTTATCATTGTTGTTTATTTACATTTTATTCAATAAAAACATTAGAGCTGTCTTAAAAAAGGAAAAGAAACGTATATTTATAATGTTAAAAAAACATATTGATATAAAAGTAATGTATAAATCTAACAAAAAAAAAAAGAGTTACACCTGGACACAAACAGTCATTTCAGTCTAAATAAAATTACTACCTCGCTTCCCCAAAAAGAGTTAAGAGTGGTAAAGAGTGTGAAAGATGAAAGAACAACAAAAAACATACATAGTATTCTATAGTGTAAAATAATTATGAAATACGGCTGTTAGAGGAGAGTAGATTGTCAAGGAAATTTTATTAAGTTAGGTCTCTAAAAGTGAAATCAGGTCTTATAAGTGTTACATACGTAGTCTACCCAAATTTGCCACCACATACAGTATTGTTCAGTCTTGTGATTGAGAGAAGCTGTTATTTTTTCCAATTTATATATGTTATATGATATATTCATCCAGTCATCTAGAGTTGTTTTGTCTTGTGAATATCATTTTCTTGTAATGTTTTCATTACTTGCTGTTAATAAAACAGTCATCAAATATGTATTTCTTTTTGAAGCTTCTTGAGGAATTATACCGAAATACATAAGCTTGATCTCCAGAGGAATGTTCTGCTTAAAAATATCTTTTAAGGTCCTATTTATCTCTTTCCAGTAGTCTTTTATAATTGAGCAGTCCCAGAAGACATGATAATTATTTGCATTTTGATTTCTGCATTTTCTCTCCAAAATGCAGGAGGATTTCCATCATAGTGGTATTTCTGAGCAGGTGCAGTGGTGTCAAAAGTACACACATTTGTTACTTCAGCAGAAGTATAGATCCTGCGGTTGAAAAACACTCTGGTAAAAGTTAAAGTATCAACTTGACCTCTTCGCTCAAGTAAAAGTGAAAAAGTATGTGCTCCAAAAACTACTTAAAGTATAAAAGTATAAAGTAACCTTTAAATAACACAGCCAGATGCCACTATATGAAATGAAAGCTCTATCTGAGATAGGGCCAAGTTGGTCTCTTGTTAGTCTCTGTCTCCATCTCCCGATACGCTCTCGCCTGTGTCCAACCTTTCAGACATTTAAACATCTTTTTCTGAATCTGACATTGTAGCATGGCATAGACGATTGAATAGACAATATGCAGTTTGAGAACACCTGCTTGCTTCTGATTATTTCCTTTGGCGTTAGCATAAATTTGACGAATAGCTAACCAATGAGTGTTTGCGTTATATGACTCATCCAATTATACTAGTTTTGACTAGATGTGGATGGCACCAATGATCTGCATTGGATGGCGAACATGACGTGAAATAAATATTTATAAACATTAAATTGAAGCCAAGAGTAACGAGTAACGTTTGTATTAAAAATGTAAGGAATAGAAAGTACAGATATTTGTATGAAAATGTAATGAGTAGAAGTCAGAAGTAGGAAGTAAAGTATAGATACCTAAAAAGTGTACTTAAGTACAGTAACAAAGTATTTGTACTTCATCACTTGACACCTCTGAGCAGGTGTGATAAAGAATGTCACCAGATTTTTCCATCCAAATTCTTGCCATTGTATAGATTTATTGTATGTCCATTGGTATCTCAACATTATTGTCCATTCCTCCTCTGTTATTGTTAAATTGCTCTAAATAGGTCTGGTCATGAATGAGATTAAGTTGGTAAATAACCCAACAACGCTTTAATGTGAATTTGGGACAACTTCAAGAACCATTCTAAAGCATTTTCTGGGTCACTCGCCTTTATTTAAGGCATAAAAGAAAAGTTGGCTTTGTAGAAAAAAAAGTTAACTCCAGGCCCTCGAAAATAATTACAAGTTTGCAGCTGTGAAGCAATAAATTAATATATTAGCTTTCTAGCTTTACTCCCTAGACAGGATATTTCTAATTTAGCCAATATTCTTTAGTTAAATTGGATAAAAAATTATAACCCCCGATCAAAAAACTCCAAGGTTTTGACATCATTATCGGAGAATATTTCAATGTTATCCTGGGGAATTGACTTCTTAGGCAGCTTATTTATCTAAGACTCTTGTCCAGATACAAGAATCTTTTGTTTGAAATAAATAAAAAATCGGAAAAGTAAAGTCGTAGTATTTCATCTGTTGGTAGTCTAGCTAATGAATTGAATTTACCAAGGTGTGTGGATAAACATAGCTTGGTATCATCAGCAGCATAACAGTGGACATACATATATGCCCAGTAATACCAGGCATTAAGATTTAGAAAAAACTTTTCTACATTAAGATACACTTTAAAAAATATTTTTTATCTGTTTATATATATGAAAACAAAATACCGAAAACAATTATGCAAATAATTCAATGAAATATACCTATATTCCTTTTGCAGATTATGCTGTTTTTCTTTTTTATTAAAGCAGTTAAATCTGCTACGTTTTTTTTTTTTTTTTTTTATGAGGATACTGTAAAGAAAATCTGAAAATTTAAGTAAATTCATGCCAATGCCTAGGATGAGTTAAAAAGAACATAGTGTTATATCAGGAGTGGAGAATTCTAAATATTTTGCTGGACTCAGGCAGGTTGCTAGAAATACACAGCATTATTCTTAAGTGCTTGGTGTGCAAATTAGCCAGTCCTTGCTATCAGCTTTACTTAACCTGGAGGAAAAACTCTATGTTGATACGGTTTCACGGTCTCTTCAAACTGTTATCAGAGGATTAAAAAAGAACAACAACATTAGATATGGCTTAATGATGGAATAATAACGCTAAATGAACTAGCTGTATAGAGCTGTAATTTCAACCTCTGCTAATGTTTCTCATGATAATATTGTGGCATAAAGATGTGCTTGTTACATGTGAATGATTTAAAGGGTATACAAAGATCATTTCCATACCATAGTTTTGAATAGCTACTTAAAAAACCTACGGTTATATTTCCTCAGTGGTTTTTTAGTTTGTTTAGGAATCTAATTTGCTGGCTGGGGAAAAAATCGTGATTTATAATTTTCTTTTATACGGATTCTACGGTAAAGGCAAATTGCATATTATTCAAAATATATCCCTCTTTTTCCATTACAGTGTCCTCACACAATAATAGCAACTTTGTCCTTTCACTGTCAGACTAAACGTGGCCATCTCTCATCTTTTCATCTCCATTTTGTTGTCTTCCCTACCTAATTTACGCCTACCCCCCTCGTTCTGCTTCTCTCCCTATCTACCCTTGTGACTCAACAGGGGGTAGTTAGTCTGATGCAGCTCCTCTTCAACTCCATCACAAGATAAAAAATAAAAAAAACAGTGTAAGATTACAATGTGTATGCAGCTGAGCACTTTCTGGTCAAAAAGAGGCCCTGTGTCTGCTCAAAACGAACTGACAAGAAGATTTTAATTTTACACATCCATCTGGTTAACGTTTAAATACATTCTATCTACATGTATGTGTTCTGAACTACATGTGGGTATGTGCAGGAGACCAGTAGATAAAGAACATTCTTATGTCTATTTGGAGGCACAAAAAATGATGTGTAAATACATATCTGTGTAAAGGTTCTCAAAAATGACACAGACAGACATTGAATGTGTGGCAGAGACAAAAAAGGGTGAAAGAAACACCAAAGACAGGCAGGCTGACTGCAGGATAGAGATATGGAGGACAAACAAAAAAGAAAAAAACAGTTTAAGAGTGCTGACACATTTTTTTGGCCAAGTGCCATTTCTTTTCTTCTTGAGGTCATTTGGTAGCACATCTACTAAAAAGGTGTTTTAATTCAAAGGGGCTTGCCATTTCATAATTATTATTATTGTCACGACTGGAGCTCAGTCCTAATAGCTTGTAGCCTCCTCTGCTAAATAAAATAACACAGGTGACAACATTCAGAGTTTGACCCCTCCAACCTTTTACCTTCCCTTTGTGTTCATTGTCTGACCCTTCGACTATAGAAGTATAAATCTGAAGATGGCATTTTTGATAAATCTTCTAAACACACATTTAAAAAAATAGTAACCCTGGCCTGTTAGACTGATTAATGAAGAAACCCAAAAGTGATCTTAGTTAGAAGAGTAAACTCAGGTCACAGTTATGCCATCTGCGAAAGCTATTACTAATTGTAGAGGACACAAAGTTAGTTATTTTTATTATACGTATTCAGGGTGATTGACATTTCAATTTTAAATTAAATAAAACCAGAGTAAGTGCAAAAACAATTTCTATCACATGTCTGGTGGGTCATTCAGCTTGGAAGTTTTTTACAAAACATATATGCAATGTGTGGAAAATCTATGGAAAGCACTGTGAATGTGTTTGATAATACCACTTAGCTTTCAAATTATATTATCGAACATTCTCGATCTTAAGATGCTGGCAGTCGTTGTCAAATCACAGAGTTTAAGTAAACCTACATAGTTAAGCTAAAGGATTCTTTACTCTATGAGATATAGATGTGAGGTAATCTTTGAATCTGAACAAAATGGCCCTTCTGGAAAAGGAAAAAGACCTAAACAGTCACAGGAATCTGTGAGAGGGACCCTGTTATTAGTTTCTTCGCAGGCATGTTTTTCATCACACATATCAGGGACTAAATATTTCCAAGATGTCTGTACCTGATGCTTGCCTATCTGACAATTTTTATATTATTTTTGAAAGTGCTATTTCCAATGATTAAATTTGCCAGTGAAGTATTATTAAAGAATTAATTTTAAGGACTTTGGTACTGACATCTTTAACCAGATTTACTCTTCTACCCTCACTTTGCCCTTTAACTCTGTTGATGAGCTGATAGATAATTCTCATTCTAAAATCTCAGGCGTTATTGATTCAATTGATCCAATTAAGGGGAAGGTCAATACTGACAAGAAAAAACTCTCTTGTGAGATGTGCTTCACCAGTCAGTAGTGAAAAAGGTGAATGTCAAAAGCAAAATACAGCTGGCAAGATCTTGAATCCCAAACCACCACCTAAGCACTAACCCTTAACTATCAAGTGCTACTTCCAATGAAGTCTCACTCGCAGCTGTGGAAGGCTCTTTGATTGAAGGTAGGGGGGTATAAACGAGAATGGGACATCTTCTTCCCTCAAACTGAAAAGGAAAGCAGTCGTTGCTATGGAAACACAGTGACGCCCCCATGTGCGCGTCTGTAGTTTCTTTGGTGCAGGTTAACATAACAAGAAACCTTTGCCCCTTTCTTAAAACAAATGCAGCCGGTCAAATAAAACTATTTCAAAGGGAGCTTTCATTTTGGAATCAATTTTGTTTTTTTATCATAAACTAATGAGATTTTCTCTCAGCGTGACCAAGATGCAGCAAACAAGCAGGATTTACATTCGGCAGAACGTGTTTCCTTCGCCAACAGGCCACTGTTCCTGCTGCCGAATTCCAGCGAGAGTACAACTAATGCAGACTCGCTATTTAAGGTGGAATGTTACACTGGCCACTGACTTAAAGAACATATCTAGGATGAATTGACTATTGTCGCCTCAGGATCTTGAAGAATGCCTTGTACTCATTCATGTGGCATGAGGCATTGTTCTAACCTTCCTTAGAAGAGCATTAAACTTCTATAAACAGGGTATTTTCTGAAAGGTGATTGTTTTTGAAACAATACATTAGCAGAACCTTGGTATAAACTTGACGTTAAGGGAATGACTAAAAAGTGATTTTATGTAAAATGAGATTGCAAAAGGCCCACACCTTTGCATAACTTCATAATTAATTCTGTACTTTGTCACTTAATTTGAACACATACCAGTCATAGTGATGGCTAAAATGGCAATGCATTTTCAGTATGCCTGTCTCTTTGTTATTCCTGTAACCAAAGAATACATTAAGAACCATCTGTTTAAGACTCAAAGAACAGTGCCTCACAAATGCAAGTGCATTTTTTTTTAGTACTTAACAACTTTTCTAGACCTCAGAGGTCATTGACTTCAACTTTAGTTTCTTTTTAGTTAGGATTAAGATAATTATAAGATGTAAAACCTCTCTTTCCTCCTCTCTATTTAGAAGCTTACCCCAACCTGGTGTTTGTGTTCCTCTATGACTGGCTTCTTTCTATCAACTTTTTTTTTTTTTTTACAAAGCAAATGCTTTTTTTTACAAATTTACTCTCGATGCTTCTCATCCAGTCTGGAATATCTGAGAGTTTTTGGAAAAGAAGACACTTTGCATCAGTAGATAGATGACTAATCTATGTCCAGCTATTTCTTTTGCAATAAGGGGGAAAATGTTATGCATTCTCGGATCACTGGAATAGCTTTCTTAGGTGTGCTTTAAGCTACAGTAATATCAAAGGATAATATTTCCAGCCTACAAACCTCACCTCTAAAAGATAACTCTTGCAAAGCAAAGTGGAGCACTCCTCAGGCAACTATCTAACATTTGATAGTTGAATATGATGAATAAAAAGCTTTTAAGTACAGTGTGCATCTGACGTGTATGAAATGTATGGAAGTAAGTCCATTCAGCCTCTAATTCCTGGATACCGGGCAGAACTTTTATCCAAGTTTTTCAACTTGAGTAATAGGATAAATTAATCTGAAGTTTTGGCAGGGACAGAGAATTAGCTTTACTTTTGTACTTTGAAAAAAGCAGTAGAATATGGTACAGCATGAGCCTCTTCCAATTTGTGGATTTGAAACATTGTTAAAGTCATGCCTTGCAGCATGGAAAAGTAAGTGTGGCAGAAATTTGCATTGAATTTATTTGAGCAATAAATGTTGAAATGAAAACACAACTGTACTTATCCATAATATACATATATAAAACTCTTCCTCACCCATCGCAGGTGGTCTTCCCCCCTTTTTCCTCCAAGCATGGGTCTGCCAGAGGCCTGGGAGCTTGAGGTACCTTTGCTGTTCGTAGAACTGCACTCTTCTGAACTGAGATGTCTGACGTATTTCCAGGGATCTGCTGTAACCACTCTTTAAGTTTGGGGGTCACTGTCCCGAGTGCCCCACTGACCAGCTCTTCTCCAGCTCTTCTCTGAGCCCCTGGTATTTCTCTAGTTTTTCATGATCTTTTTTTCCTGATGTTGCAGTCACTTGGTATTGATATGTCAACCACAGCGGCTTTCCTCTGCTTTTTGTTCACCAACACTATGTCCAGTTGGTTTGCCATTACCATTCAAAACTAAATCATTCATAGAGCACTCTATACAGGCCAACAGATGATTTAGATGCGTTTAACACAGTCTGATATCTGCTTGCAATGCTCAGGTAGTGTAATCCACCAGATAACTATATACATACCCTATGCTTATACACTCATGTACAAAAGGTTTGGTGTCTGGTATTCTAGAATCTGTCCAAGTTTCTGAGAAGTAATATTACCTCCTTCCCCTCAATCTGTTTACTGAGTAACCTAGATCATGTCACCTTAGACAGTAATTCCCTCTATTTTTATCTTCACTGTCTAATGTATCACAAAGAAAACCTTCCTTATAAACAAGAAAAATAAAAACTTTCTAAATATTAACCACCAAAGAGACATTCTGTTAGATTATATTAAACTAGAGCTTCTGCCTCATTACTAAATCAATCTCCCTGGTCCCCTATCATCAGCTACCTTTCTTAGTAGGGGTGTGTGGCCTGTGGCTCGGTCCGGTAGGGTACTGGGATTGATATGGGTAGCATCTGGGACTGTGGAGTCAGGAAGCTTCTCGCTGGGAGGGTAAGATACAGGCCGGGTTGCTCCTGCTAGGCATTGGGAGCCCCAGTATCCCTGGGTGTTTGGTCTTTCGGGGTTCTGTGTCAGTTGACATGGGTTATCCACTTGGCTTCTGTGTCATGCTGTGCTCGATCTGGGTTTGGCGTAGGGGGATATGGGGTCCATGAGATGACCTTCCCTTGGGTAAGGTCCCTGCTTGGGGTTGGGGGGTTTGTTCTGGACCAGTATGCCGCTGGGTTTGTCCACTGGTGCCTGCTCTGGTCCCTTGCTTGCTCTGGGGTCCGTCCGCACCCCTGCTGGCACTGGGGCCATTGAAATGGCAGTGAACATCCTTTTTACATCACCCTACAGGTTCTTCCTCCTAGAGGGGACAACCTGTCAGTAAGGGGGTGGAGGCAGGGTGGGGAGAGGAACTGTTCAACAACTCAACCTGTGTTTCCTAGTCCTATGTGTTCTGGAAGGTGGCTGAATGCAGGGGTGGATTAGACCTCCCCATGTGGTGGGATTAGGTGGAGGCACGGGAGTAGACGTTGCTTAGGATGGTGCAGATCTAGGATTGGCTTCCATCACCTACTGCTGCCCCCCACCCGCTACTGTGCGTAGCGGGTGGGGGGGTTGGGAGGGTGGTTAAATAAACAGTAGTCCGTTCACACTACATCCAAGCAGGGTAGGGTAAGTGTTTGCGGCCGGTCCTGGAATGCACTGCTGCTTTCCTCTCTTCTGTGGCATCCGTTTCAGGCCCCCTTTTTTATCAATTTATTTATTTATTTATTTTTTTTGCCTGCTCCCGTCCTGCAAGGAGTCTGTTCCCAGGAGCATAATGTATATGTGAGAACTATAAGAATATGTTTAGTGTCTGCCTCTGTGTGCGTCTCACTTGTGTGCTTGTATATGTCCATATGGGTGTAAGGGTGGGATTGTATGCATCTGACTTGATTGGCCTCGCATCACCTCTTTTTCTGCCCTTGGTCCTCTAGGGCTAATCTAGGTAAGCCCACACCTGCTATTAAGCATACTCTCCTTCTGATGACCCTTTTATGAATCCTTTATAAATGAGAATGTTCATGCACTTGGCTCCAGGTGTCTTAGTGTGTCCACAGAGACACACTAATACTAAATACTAAGCTGCAGCTACAGATATATACCACCCTGTTTAGTATTGTGTAATCCCCATAGGTTCTGACTCTGACACAAAAGGACATCTAAAGGATACCCACTGTTCTTGAAGCTTTTTTGAAGTTTAATTCTTTTTAAGTTTAGCTTTGGTTGTCTGTTGTCTTTTTTTTGCTGTTATAATCTTAGTCTTCATTTCCTCTCATCTCATACAGGTATGGAAGCAGACTTCTACTGTCTATGTTCTGTGGTGTCTATTTTTGTTGTTTTTTTATTCTCTCTTTTCATACATCATTTCCTCTCTCTCTCTCCTTAGTACTTATCCCCTCTTTCTTTTTCACCTCCTTTCCTGTGTCAGTTGTGTACAATTTTACTCCCCAAATAATGTTCAATTAAGTTTAATATACAAGTAAGCATAACCTAATGGCAACAGTAAATACTGGCCTTCTTGTAAAAGCTAAGCTGTTGGGCTATCATCTAGCTCTGGGACATCAATGCCCTGTATTTGCTAAAACAAGACACACACCAAAAAAGAAAGTATTAGAAATAACAAATAAAAAAATAAAGAAATAAAATAATAAATAAAAACAGAAAACAAGGGGATACAAGCAAAAACAAATGATAAAATCAGATATCAGCTATAGTTTAGTGGGAGAAGCAAGAGGAGACCTGCAATAGTATGACAAGTACAAGTTACAAAATTAAGCATAAATAAGAAGGATTGAAGCTGCTGAGAGAGGCAGTGGGAGTGTGTGAGACTTGAACTCAGAACCTCTAAGACCCAAGCGCGATACTCTAACCACTGTCCTCACCTTCTTGTTCACCACTGTCTATATTTTTAAAAGCACATGAAAAAGACCTGTCAGTGCTTTCTAGCCAGTGAACAATGTGATGAATTTTTTTCTTAGATTTAGTGTTGTAAAAGTCACTTTCATTGTGTTTTTTTCTAATTAAAGTTGACTATGTCTAAGCATACTTCTAAGTATCTTGTAATGTCATACTAATTGGTGATTTATAAAACAAACTTTTACTTTACATAACTTCTTAAAACATTTTTGTCAGTAGACCCACCATGTCTGAAAACTGCAGTACTTAGAGAAGTCAAACCATGACTTACTTCAACTACACACTGATTTATAAAACTTTCACCAAATTGGGTCCTTTTCTGTTGAGCTGAATTAATCTTTACACCTGCCAAAATCAATGATAAGCCAACAGAAAAACTGCTTTCTTGACATGTCCTCACCTTTTTGTTCAAGATTTGTCTTGTAATTTTCTTAGGTAGCTTTCTAATGACACTGAGCAAAAGAAAGGACTTTGACTTTCTAAAGTCACATACACTATATTGCCAAAAGTATTTGCTCACCCATCCAAATTATTGGAATCAGGTGTTCCAATCACTTCCATGGCCACAGGTGTATAAATTCAAGCACCTAGGCATGCAGACTGTTTTTACAAACATTTGTGAAAGAATGGGTCGCTCTCAGGAGCTCAGTGAATTCCAGCGTGGAACTGTGATAGGATGCCACCTGTGCAACAAATCCAGTCGTGAAATTTCCTCGCTCCTAAATATTCCACAGTCAACTGTCAGCTGTATTATAAGAAAATGGAAGTGTTTGGGAACGACAGCAACTCAGCCACGAAGTGGTAGGCCACGTAAACTGACGGAGCGGGGTCAGCGGATGCTGAAGCGCATAGTGCGAAGAGGTCGCCAACTTTCTGCAGAGTCAATCACTACAGACCTCCAAACTTCATGTGGCCTTCAGATTAGCTCAAGAACAGTGCGCAGAGAGCTTCATGGAATGGGTTTCCATGGTCGAGCAGCTGCATCCAAGCCATACATAACCAAGTGCAATGCAAAGCGTCGGATGCGGTGGTGTAAAGCACGCCGCCACTGGACTCTAGAGCAGTGGAGACGCGTTCTCTGGAGTGACGAATCGCGCTTCTCCATCTGGCAATCTGATGGACGGGTCTGGGTTTGGCGGTTGCCAGGAGAACGGTACTTGTCTGACTGCATTGTGCCAAGTGTAAAGTTTGGTGGAGGGGGGATTATGGTGTGGGGTTGTTTTTCAGGAGCTGGGCTTGGCCCCTTAGTTCCAGTGAAAGGAACTCTGAATGCTTCAGCATACCAAGACATTTTGGACAATTCCATGCTCCCAACTTTGTGGGAACAGTTTGGAGCTGGCCCCTTCCTCTTCCAACATGACTGTGCACCAGTGCACAAAGCAAGGTCCATAAAGACATGGATGACAGAGTCTGGTGTGGATGAACTTGACTGGCCTGCACAGAGTCCTGACCTCAACCCGATAGAACACCTTTGGGATGAATTAGAGCGGAGACTGAGAGCCAGGCCTTCTCGTCCAACATCAGTGTGCGACCTCACAAATGCGCTTCTGGAAGAATGGTCAAAAATTCCCATAAACACACTCCTAAACCTTGTGGACAGCCTTCCCAGAAGAGTTGAAGCTGTTCTAGCTGCAAAGGGTGGACCGACGTCATATTGAACCCTATGGATTAGGAACGGGATGTCACTTAAGCTCATATGTGAGTCAAGGCAGGTGAGCAAATACTTTTGGCAATATAGTGTATATTTTTGAGGTCAAACTCATAAAACCCACATTAAACAGATCCAATCATACATTTATACATTAAAGTCTTTAACCCTGCTCTGTCCATTGTTGCTACTTCCAGCAGGGTCCAGCTTTTTTTCTCTGTAAAACACACCTTGTGTTCTTCTTCCATTCTCCCATTTACAGCCTCCCTCCCTGGACTGAAGCACTCATTTGAAAGCACAGCTGGGGAGCCTCTGCGCTGAAGCCCTGGGGTTCATACCAATGATCTCAGCCTATCTAGGCCACCGTAAGCATTCACTCTCATCAAGAGCTCTCTAATTAAAACCCAGTATTATTGTAAGTTTCCAGACAAAAGAAGAGACAAGCTTAAAGGAAAAAGTCTATAGATAGAACATGAGGAACGCCTAATTAAGGGCTCTTTCTTATCATAGCCTGAATGCATCACAGTCCCCTCTCCAGCTTATTCTCTTCAATTATGAAACCTGTGCTAGCCTTGCCTAGAATACACATAGGCTTGAGTTTCATCCTGCAAGTTGTATTGTCTAAGGAGACTGACAACACTGTTTTTGGAAGAACAACCGACTGGCTGATTGTTTTTTAATAAATACTTGAGGTTTTCTTCACCTGATATTGAATATAGAACAAAAAGGGGAACAATGTGTGAAAAGCTACAGCTGTTTAGAACAGTGATGTTAGATAAATGACAGAAACTTCTCCCCAATATGATGCATAGAGACAGCGCAATAAAAAGAACACAATTGTCTCTTCTGAGTGTCTTACATTTAGTCCAAAGATTTACAAAGGACAGCTTCTGCAGATCCTTCATTCCAGCTGCTGTTAAGACTTTGTATCTCCCAACATTTTATAGGGATGTACAAATCTATTTAATCTACATAGGGATTTTCTTTTTTTAAATGAAAAAAAGAAAATAAATCTAGATAGTAATTTAACATTGCTAATATTTTAACATAAAATAGAACTGGAGGTTAAATTATGGAATATGTTTTTTTTTTTCTATCTGTGAATATTCTTAGTCATCCAGGTGATAGTCAAGCTTGAAAGTTTCAGTTTAGACAAGTGGATGTGAATTTTTCTAGAAGACGCTTGCCTCTAATTCAAGAGGCGTCTTCAGTTTTAACTAGTGATAGGGAACACTGAGGTCGATATATTGTAGATGTAACAAAGAATTCTGTTTGTTATTATTGAGTTAGATTGCAAGTAATGTAACAGTCTGTATGTGAAAAGTAATAAACTGGATTAAGGCAGTTACTAACACTGTTATTTTGTAACAGAATTACTTCTTTTCACTGTAATGCAGTCCCAGTAAATGTCACTAATATGTTATTTAATCAAACACATGTTCATCTGGGTGTGTTTTAGGACATCAAAGGAAGGTTTAATTAAGCTCAAATCATCATCAAACAATTAACTCTGCAAAATATGGAATATATTCACACTAGCATTCTTTTAAAACATAGGAATGTATTAATAAAAATCATTCAACTCCAAGTCAGTTATAATTCCATTAACAACTCTTGACTAAACAAGTGGAATTCAGCTAACCTACCATGTACACAAAGAAAAAGGAATGAAAAATGGTTAAAGGCCATAATCAATAAAATTCTGCAGTCATATCACCGATTGGATTTGATGTTTGAGAACCAGTGTTTATCCTGAGGAATGAGGTCAGATAAGCTTTAAACTAATTTGGAGCGAATGGAACGCATTTAAACCAAATCGCAAAGCAAACCCAAAATGTAAATAAAACATTATTTGTAAAAAATAAAGCTTTAATAAAAGATTTCCTTACCCAGAATTCAAGAACCTTTAGTCAATTGATTCTTAATCCTCTTTTATAGAGCCCATAGCTAACAGACTGAGGGGGCTCTGTTGGGATCTGGAGATTCACCACCTTTCTCCAGCAGAGTGCGCTGTGGGTCTCCTGGGCTGGAGCCCTCCAGCACACCTGATGCTCATCAGCCCATCAGGAGACCTTCCTACATAAGCAGCAGCCAGACCTTCCTTCAACGCCGCAGTGTTGACCAAGTTTGGTTAGCGAACCTGAGCCTCAGTTATTCTGACAGAATCATAGAGGTCTCAAGAGAGAAACATGATTCTAACCTGCCTCTGTCTTCTTGCTCACAGGATCCTTTCTAAGTCTAAAGCTCTGGATGAGCTTAGCCTGCTACCTGCCTGCCTGCCCAAGAAGCCAAACCTGAAAATTTCTATCTGGACTCCTCCTGCAGCTCTCAAGGAAGAGCTGGAAATCCAAACCAAGGTCTGCCACTCTCTAAGTCAGAAGCTAGACACTGCTGCTGCTGAGCACTCTGCTGAACCAACAGACTCTGGACCCAAACATGTCCCTCCCTCACAAGAATTGAGTTTGGACCAAGTCAAGGTATTTTTCTGGAATAATAAACTCGACTAATCATCTGACTGCCTGGCTAATCAAACTATCCGTCTCTGCAGACATCAGTGATTCCAGTCCCGGACCCGAGCCTGAACCAGTTCATGTTTTCTCTGTGCAAACCATTTAATAAACTCTGTTAAACTTTTACTCCGTTTCCGTTGGTGTTCTGCACGTGGGTTAAGTCACTTAAGCCAATCAAGACAGGCTCATCTTAAAGGACTCTTTGATCATATTTTGGTTAATAAATATGATGAGGTATTTGAAGTCATACAAATTAATCGTTGTTGGATTAATTGCACACACCGGATGTGGAGAGAAACTTTCCTTATCTTATGATGTTGTATGATGTTGTACGAAAATTATGGTTTCAACTGGTTTCTGTGATCCCCTCCCCTTAGCGGTTGAAACCACATTGTAACCAGGGCGTTCTAAATAAAAAGCTTGGAGAGCAGAGACTGCTTCAGAGTGGGTTGGAGATTGTAACTGAATGCAGTTTCTGATCCCCTCTCCTTGCAAGTAAATTATACTCAATTCTCTGTGTCTTTCTTTGTGCAGGTTGCTGAATAAGGTGTTTGGTGTTTAAACCTAACAATCGTATAGTAGTTTTTAAACCTTTTGTAAAATAAAGTTTGGTTTAGCTTTATGATCAACAGTTTAAAAAATGTCCGAATACCATGATGTCACCATTAGCCTGAAATGAGCAAAAATCATTAAAAACATATTCTCAAAACCTAAATTTACTGGAAAACTCTTTTCCTAACATTTCCAGACCTGTGTTAATCTCAGTTTTGGAAAAAGGCTGAGTTGTTTCTAGTATTCAGCAGGTTCGCATGGTCTGTTTTTGCAGCAATCTATTAGGCAACATGTCCACTTAGCATTCGATCGGTCTGCAGATTCTTTTCCTTAGTTTTTGTGGCCTTTATTTATGATCTCTCACCAATGGGAACCTCAGGAATAATTCACAGCAAAGACAATGAAAGTCTTTGAGGTAAGGCCTTTGTCCCCAAGCACAGTGGGGAGCATGATCACATGTCCTTGGCAGAGTGTCTTATGTGAGGGCCATATGAGAGCCTGGTTTACAGAAATTGGAGAAGAGAAGGCCAAAGCACATGCAGCAAAGCTGCTTTCTCCTACTAAATGATCAAGGTTATAGCTGTCGTGATCTTGGAGCTGATGACAGGCTGGATTACTCATTTCATTCACCTGCATAGCTCTGTTCTTCTCATTACTGTTGTTCAGTGTTTCAGCGTTAACTGAGTGTTTCTGATTACCTGAATCTAACCTGTTCTGCCTTTCAACCACTGAGCCTGCCTGTTCCTGTCTGATCTGTTTTAACTTGCCTGCTTCCAGTCATCAGGTAAGATTATCCTTGATAAATGACACAGACTCAGAGTGGTGAGTGTGTTTCAGCATTACCTGAGTGTTTATGATTACCTGATCCTGAACTGTTCTGGCTCTCAACCTCTGAGCCTGCCTGTTCCCGTCTGATCTGTGTGCCTGACCTGTCTTTGAAATCCTGCTGGATTCTGCCTGTTAATTGATTTTGGAGCTTCTTCCTCTCACCGATCTTGATTTCCCTTCGAAACCTCTTCAAACTTCTGATCTCCTGGTTTGAATGCACATCCTTGATGGCGGCTTTGGCTTCGCCCTCTGGATTATCCTGCCCTCCTTTGTCTGCCTGGTCTCCTGCTTGTTTTCCTTTCTCTGGGGCTGTGTGTCTGGGACACTCAGGGGGACGCCCATCGCATCTTGTAGGGAGCCCACTGGCTGGATCCTACCTCGTTCTCTGGGCACAGACTAAGCTATAAAACCAAATTAGTGACTCACACTTTCATAGTCATCCTATGCCAGATTAATGTGGTCACTAACCTGTCTTTTCCTCCTGCAGAGGTTGCTGCCTTAGACATCCTTGCTGTTGCAGCAGATTTACAGTTTAAAAAAAAAAAAAAACATTTTTTAATTATCTGACTGTCTGCCTTGAATAGTGGATCCTCTGTTCTGAGCCCTGAAAATATCAGCACGGACATTGGTCCCCTATGTCCAAATTTAGTATCGTTCATGGTTCAAGATCTCTATGGAAGAAGCAATGAAGCACAACAAGTCAACAATGTCTAAGTGGCTGATTTCCAAAAGAAAGAGGAAGAGATTAAGTGTGAAAAATTGCATATTTTAAGAATTCTCTTAGTCAGGTGATCACATAGAAACATGATCTTTACCCCACTGCAAGCCAGGCTGCTACAGTAGATATGTCCTGCTTATAACCATCATGATCTCAACAAATGCTTTGGAAATAAAAAAACCTGATAAGGACTACAATAGCAATGAATTTTCCATTCGGGTAAAATAAATTATTTTTGTACAATTTATCTTGACAGAATGACAATAAGTATAAAACAGAAACGAACAGAAAAAAAGAAAACGTTTTATGTAACATTAATGTTTTTTTTTTAGCTGGCAGTGGTCTAATGATGTCCTCATATCTACTACAGCCACTATAGCCTAGAAGTGAAGAGTGTTCAGAATATCTCTGGCCATAAGATTATTAGTTTAATGCTTGTCTTTTAGGATACGTTTTGAGAAGTCTTCTATAGTATTAATATAACATACCAAGGAGGCCATGAATAGAACTAGTATTTGACACTTGAAAAGTCTATTTGGCATCACTCATTCAAAAGTTCCCTACAGAAAAAAAATTATTCTATGGTCAGCGACTGCATTACTTCTAGAGTTTGAGAGGTCATTAACATGTAACAGAAAGCCATGGTAAGGTTATTACTAGTCGCTGATGAACAACTGCGTTACAGTTTTCTTAAAAGCAATGTCTCTTATATAGAACATGACCTCTTCCTCATGTTTTGCTCAGTAGGCATTGCACCAGGATTAGAACCAAAGCCACTGTTATTTTTCTCCTTCGCTACTCCATCCTATCTGATCTAGCTGCCACAACAAATAAGAGATGGCAAGTCTGAGAGCAAATGGAGACAATCTCAACTACTGAGTGTTCCTTTTTTTCTTTTTTTTAACAAAGCAAAGAGACAAGTAGGTGTAAGAGGTGAAGAAGAGGGGTCTGGGCTGCAATTATCGGGCCTGCCTTTGACATAATCAGACCAACTACACAGCCGCTCCCTTTCTTCCCCATCTTCATTCTTTGCTGTCTTCCTCTTTGTTTTACAATAATGTAAGGCACACAGAAAGAAGGCAAATTTGAATTTATACAGTAACATTTACTCTTGATTTTCATTAAACAAAACCCCAAAAATCAAAGGAACTAGTATGGCTGATATGAAGCTCAGAAAAAACTAATGGAATAAAAGATAAGGCTCTTTTCTCCAGGGGACTCCTCTTTACCAGCAAGGTCTAGAGAGTTCTGTTCTAGTTGCTCTAGCAAAAACAGGGAGTGCTCCTAGTCCCATCTCCCTCCAGTAATTTAATGTATGCAGCATTCTGCAGTGCTACTAAGCTTGAAAGCTGGAGCAACAGGAATTTGAATTCAGGAGCTGGAGGGTTATTTTTCAGAGCCTTTGGTCTTGTTGTGCATGAGTGAGTGGAGGATTCTGTTGTTGAGCAAAGAGCTTAGTTGCAGTAAATACACACTAAGGACTTCAATTGGTTTGCTTTGGTATGCCTTTATTCCCCAATCTCAGCACAGAAGGAGTGCTTGATTTCCTTAGCTTATACGTAAAGCACTGCTAAAATTCTTCTCTCCAGCTTTAAAGACTTTAGGCATAACCTCTGAGAAATAAGAACTAGTGGCTTGTGTTATAGCTTTTAACTGGATTCAGTCTTTCCATCTTTTGTAAAGAACCCACTTTCCAGTCTTATTTCCTCAGCTCTCCTGTGTGACAGCACAGCGCAGTGTGCTTTGATACCATGCTTTTCTTTAGGAGCTGTCAAGAGGACGGACAGCAATGAGATGGGATGGAACATTGAATGAAGAAGAGAAGAGAAAGACGAATGAGCTCATCCATGATTGGGAAACTTATACCACAGAAGTATACCACAAAGGGAAAAAATCTAAGTGGCTTTGTATTAAGCGAGTTGGGATCAATGCAGATTAATTAAACAAAATGTAACGTAATACATTTGACAACGAAAAAGAGTTCCATCCCTCCTTTTTCGCTTCAACTCCTGACATAATATAAGTCTATCTACCACTATCTACCACTCTTATGCTATCATTTGCATTTTATATTTTCAGTAACATTCTCTAGCCTAACTTTATATGACCTAATGAGGAAACAAATGGAGAGAAATCACAGCAACTTTAAATCGAAATATTATTCTCACATGAAACCCCACCCCATTCTTTATTACCGGTACATATATGTATCCTCAGAGATGAGATTGTTTTCTCTGTAAAGGATTGGGACGGTTTTAGTCTTGACTAATGACAGCAGAGATAACTCCACCAGCCACGGCGCCTGAGGAGGACAATGCTTAGGTGAATAATGTTATTCCACTGTCACTTCAGCTTGGATCTAATCATCAATCTCTCCGCCTCATAAAGATTGCGTATTCACACAAAAGATGTGATATGTTTGTTCTAAATTAGATTGAGCTTGTGTCATTTATCAGGTCTCCCCTATATAAGGGCCAAAGTGCATTGCAACACATGGAAATAGTAAGAATAATAGAACTGGGTCTCCTGCTGGAAAACAGTTGATATTCTCAGGAGATAATGGCGTAGAAGCATCACATTTTCAAGCGTGGTACTGGCAGGGGGCAATCAAAGCAGAGATTAGTGATGGGCATTTTGATGGAAATAAATCTTTTATTCATGGTCCCTCAGCAGGGTACACTTGGACACCCTTGTTTGTGGCTGTACTAAAATCACTACCAAACTTACAAAGAAAAGCAAACTGTCAACAAAAACTGTCAAAAAGCCTATAAACCCAACAAAAGAGTCCCCAAATAGTAGAGAACTAAGAAGATGTCTCACTAGACCTGGCTTTATTAAAAAATCACAGCATTTATCAAGGTACAGTTTTATGTAGCCTTTAGCTATCTAACTTCTGTGTTACAATGAAATAAATGATGGGAGAAATTTGATCACTTTTCTGTGTTTAATGTTGAAGGAAAACAAACATATTTTTATTTAATGGGTGTAGAATGTAGGTTAAATATGTATCCGTTCTTAGTCAGAAATGAAACTTACACAGTAAAAAATATTGAAGAAAGATTCCTAGGTCCTCCCAGGGCTGTTTTCTTTTTCCACTGTTCTTCTCCCTGTTCACCAACAACGGCACCTCCAGTCAAGCTTAGTCTGTCAACCGTTTGAAGTGCGAGGACGACACCACTCTCATCTGACTTATCTCTAATGGTGACGGGTCCACCTACAGGTGGGAGGTTGACTATCTGTTGACCTGGTGAAGGGAGAACAACCTGTAGCTCAACGCTTTGAAAACTGTGGAGATGGTTGTGGACTTCAGCAAGAACTCAGCCCTCAGAGGAAAAAATTCAACCTGCCAAGGACAATGATGGTGCACTTTTACTCCTCCATCATTGAGTCCATCCTCACCTCCACCTGGTATGCTTGTGCCTCCGCCAAGGACAAGGGCGGACTAAAGCATGTCTTCCGGTCTGCAGAGAAGGTGATTGGCTGCAATCTTCCATCTCTCCAGCATCTGTACACCTGCAGAACTTTGAGGCATGCGGGGAGGGCTGACGCTAATCCCTCGCACCCCGGCCACAAACTATTTCCGACACTTCCCTCTGGCATGCGGCTGCAGTCCATTAGGAACAAAACCTCACACCACATGAACAGTTTCTTCCCATCCGCTATCAGCCTTATCAACAAGGCCCAGTGACCCCAGTGACACTGACACTGCTTCTCTCCCTCCCCAGTTCAAGACCTACAAGCTACGTCACTGTAGCATCTCCAGACCTCCTGCATTACATCAAACTATTTGTATATATCTATATACTATTGCAAATATTGCATATAGTATATTATATGTTTTATATTTTCTATAACTATAGATTCTGAATTCTATATATTTATCTAATTTGTCTGCACCATCAACACCAAGTCAAATTCCTCATAAGTGCAAATCTACTTGGCAATAAATCTTATTCTGATGAATGTAAATCACACACAGTAATTTACATTCATCTTTATAGAACAAGTTGCTATAGAGGCGAAGAGGGATATATTACTAGCTTCTGATTGGCTTTTCATCAAGCGCAGTAATCAGCAAATCCCTTTTGAGACAATTGGAAAGAGGTGTCAGAAGGAACCACTGGAACTCACTCTTTGTTCACCTCTTTTTTCTCTTGTTCCTATGTATCGTAACATCACAGGTGACTTTCAAACAACTTATAGATCTAGATAGATAAAATGTTTCCCCATTAAGGCTGCCCCAACCCCGGTTGGTTCTAAAATAAGAAAAACCGAATAACGTGAAAGGGAAATAAAACAATCATAAAAAATTAAAAGGCATAAAGATTAAGAAGAAAATCTTTAAAAGAAACCTTTTTCCAAAAAAGTCAAACCAATTTAGAGACAAAGCAAAGAGCAATAGGAAAGAAGAGTCAACAATTAAATGACATGAAAGTCTCTTTAGACTCTAAACAACTCAATACAAAATGAAGTAGTAGGAGACATTTTAGTTTTGTAAGATTGGTTTGAAAAGACTATCTGCAGGATTTGACTGTATAATATAATTGCTCCTAACTCAAAGCGTTCTTGTTGTTACACTTCCCTTTTTCCTTTCCTGGACAAAGAAAGTAAAGGCTAACTTATAATCATTCTAATTTTCTTTTTAACATCGCAGTATAAACCCCTGTTCCCTGCTCGCTCAATTCAACAGTCTTTACTCTGCCTATAGAGCCGAGGGCAGCAGCGTGTTCTCACAGGAGCTGATGAAATGAAGAAGGGGCAGAATGTTATTTTACATTACAAATTCACCAGGCTGCAGTGCATAAAGATTCATAATTTTGGGTATAATTTAAATGCAAAGCAAAGCAGTGAATTCCCTTACTCCTACAAACAGCAAACAGAGCACCATGGAGAAGGAGAGTCACCGCTGTGCATGGGCACAGGCAATAAGACAGAGGAGAGCTTTGTCCCTCCACCTCCTTTATAAATATCAGCACATCTCTGTAGCTTAGACCGCTTGGGGCGGGAAGGAGGACTAAAATGGGGGAATGTGGCTGTGTCTGCTTTCTTTATGCTCACAACTCTTGCTTAGAAGCCTCTGCAGACTGTGGAATCATGCATCAGGGGTCATGTGAATGGCTCTATATGTAACAGACCTAGGCTCTTCCACTGATTAGTCAGCCAAATACAAACTTTCAAGCTCAGCAAATAGAGGTGGCAAGGGGAAACTATGCAGCTGCTCACTGAAATGACTTTAAAGAGGGAATAATGAGAGCTGGCACAAGCATACAGTAGCTGTTCGTTAATGTGAATGTGTGAGAGTCTCTAGAGGTGAGCAGAACGAGCGATGACTATCAGCAAGGCAGTTTAGGTAGCTGCTTCCTATGTGCTGATGTGGCCTCAGTGATTCAATTGGCTGAGTTGCTGAGTGACTCCAGGGCTATCAGCTTTCTGGTTGGCCGGATAGGCTCTGCAGAAGTACAGCAGCGCCATCCTGTGGAAGAGAAGTGTAGTAAAACAGGCGAAATGGAAATGATACTGACCTTTTACAGCTCCATAGACAGACAGTTACAACCAGGGGGTTGCTACTTTCTTTATTTTTGTTTCAGAAACTTTTGATATCCTAATCATAGAAACTGTTTATTTAAGAAGAAACCATCCTCTGAAGTGAAGGAATTGGAGATATTTTAAAGTCGACATTGAAGATAAAAGCACAGATTTAGCCTGATTCCATTCACTGACAAGTCTCAACCCTACAGCTCCAGACGATTTTCTCCTTTCAGCTCATACAGATGACGGCAATAATGGTCTGACTCAGGGGCAATATGGACCTCTCAGCAGGGTGGTTGTTTTGAGAAATGGACTCAGGACTGTTCCCCCATCTGTTATTTGAGAAGAAAAAGATGTGTTCTTTGGATACCACACTTACAGATAAAAATAATTTCCCCTGAATTTTAAAGTGGAAAAACACAAAGAGGAAAACATGTTTCTTCTGTATGTATAGCACTTATTGAGGGATATGGTTAAAAATGACAGATACATTTTCTGGGATTTCACCCATGGCATACAAATAACAACCAACAAAGATCTCAGCAGAGCTGTATTGACCTGCTGAGGAGGGTTATGATAGAAATATGGGTGTTGCAGTACAACTATATTAGAAAGCACATGGAAACAGGACTGTAGACATTTAACTGAAGGCTTTAGCCCATGTTTGCTCTCAGTTTATACAGTTACATTATACTTTATTTTTTGCCTATAAAAATATGTATTTGAAATAATTATTTTTGAAAAATTGTACAGAAAATTTATTTTAACATGATTGGAAAATAAAGAGTAAATAACATCAATTGAAAATTGAACAGCAATGTCAATTAGTCATTATTATTGATAAGATAAATCAATAATTAAATACAATAAAAGTGAATTATTAAAATAAGAGAATTATTTAAAAAAAATCATTCAATAAAAGAATATTGGACTGATAACGTAAAGAATAATGTTTAGATAGCACAGTCAAAGTGAAAACTCTAAACAAATACATGTTTTTTTTTATCTTTAATTAAAGCAACTTAGGGTTTCTGTAGTTCTGGGAGTCTACGGTAGATTAGTGAAGCATAAAAACTAAAATCTTCCTCTCCATGTTTGGTTCTGGTTCTAGGAATGCAAAATACATTTGAACTAGAAGACCTGAGAGGTGGAGGCAGTTGATACACTGACAGCAAGTCTGTAATGTATGTTAGGCTAATCCATTCAATGATTTATAGGCTAACAGACGTATTTTGAAGTCTATTCTTTAAGATATGGGGAGCCAGTGCTCGGCTTTAATATGTTGTAATATGTTCTGCTTTCTTAATTTTGGTGAGGATGCGGGCAGCAGCATTCTGGATGAAATGCGGGTTTCTGGTCAATTTTTGAGGCTGACCTGTAAAGACATTGTTCCAGTTGTCATTCCCCTGAATATAAACACAAAAATAAAGTGCAATAAAATAAATGCCTTAATTGTCCCACAGTGGTAAATTCAGGTAACACTAGCAAAATCTAGTAGACAAAACATCTAAAAAAAAAAAAAAACAAACAAACAAAAAACACGCTAGCTAGATTAGAAAAATAGTGGCACCCCTTAGAGAGGATAAAAAATAATGCTATGTGTTTAATTATTAAAAAACATTTTCAACAACAACAAAAAATAGAAACACAGCAACAACTTATCAGAACAATGTGAAAAACTGCAATAAATAAAACAAGTAAAAACAAGTTTTAGGATAAGAAAATGAAACCACATTGATTACATGTTTTTATGGATTAGAACAGTGCAAATACATTATTAATCGATTTAAGAACCTTTGCAACCACTACTGATAACTCTGATCAGATGTAGCATCCAATCGGTTACTGATAACCAAAAAGAATGAATCCAAATTGTATGTTTTTTTTTTTTTTTTTTTTTTAATATATATGTTTTCACCCGTATATTATATCATTTATTTGTAAAGATGCCGTGAAAGGGGAAAAGAGAGAAAAAGAATCAAGAGGAGCAGGGAATGTGACAGGTTGGTCTAGTGTTTAGTAGAACAACAACTAAATACACAGTTATCATTATTCAAATACAACCTATAAAGAACATTTAATTAGTAAGATGTGTGTAATTATTCAACTCTTTTTCAACCAGTAGGTTTGGTGATGTAGTGGAGCCTTCTGACGAATTAATAGCTATTGCATGTTATGGAAATTGCTGTAAAAAAAAAAGTCCTATGAGTGAAAGCACTCAGAAGTGGGCATATTGCTTCTGTCCTTGTGGATAAGTGGATCAAGAAAGCAGATATCCATTTTTATATATTATTTCCAACCCTGTCTTTTAATTTAATCATAATACCTTAGATTAGCATTTAATGTACGTAAGAAAGATAAGAAAGGGGAGTGTTACAACTGTTAAGAAAATAATTACAGCTTGTTTAATGTAACGAACAAGCAAGTCCTAAACCTTATTTTTTTGTAGTAACATATCATGTTATAGGTATGTGACATATTCAATTCAATTCAATTCAGTTTATTTATATAGCGCCAAATTCACAACACATGTCATCTCAAGGCACTTTACAGTTCAACCAGATCATACAGTCAAATTGATACAAAGTTTTCTATCTAAGGAAAACCAGTTGATTGCATTGACTCATTGACTCATTGACTCAAATACAATCCCTCACACTAAGCATGCTTGTAGCGACAGTGGAGAGGAAAAACTCCCTTTTAACAGGAAGAAACCTCCAGCAGAACCAGGCTCAGTGCGAGCGGCCATCTGCCGAGGCCGACTGGGGTTCAAGGAGACAGAAGCAGAGATACAAAAAGCAGCTGTAAAAGGCGGCCCCCGTCACAGTACTAACACAACAAGTTCGCATTCAGTTTAGAAACACAAACATACGTTCCTTTATTTCACCTTTATTTCTATAGATTCAGCTGGACATATATTGATTGTTGTATTGATTATTGTATTTTATACACTTCCTTTGTTTATGCAACACTATAATAAGAAATTTTTTATTTTCTCTATGTGTGAAACTGGACATTTTGAGAGGGAGATTAAATGATAACTGTTTTTATTGTATTCTTCTTCTCATTTTTGATTTCAGTATATTTTGAGTAGGTGGAGAAATCTATATCAGCCTTAGCAATATTTTTCTCCAGACACTACTGCATGTGGATGAACTTTGATGAATAACATTTGTTGTTTTCTATTTCTGTTAAGTATATTAAATTTACTTTGTTATCATTATAATAAATACATTTTCAATGTTAATCAATTTTTTTCAGTTTTTCTTTAAGCAGTGAACATAAAGCCACTTTGGCCAAATGCAGGTGAATAAAAAAAAGTGTGTAAGTGCTTACCTCTATCTAGTGGTGCACTAAATGAAATACAAATGACATATTGGTTCTTCCCCATCAAGCGTGTGAGATCTACTACAGAAGCTGTATTCTCTCTGAATAAAGGAGACATATCAACCTCTGTTAACCTTGTCATAGATAAAATAAATGAGGAAACACATGTAAAACATTTATCTAAAAAGAGAGCTGCAAGAAGCTTACTCTTGCCTGCTTGTATTACTTTTGTGAAGACTAACAGCAACTGATTACTGCAACAGCAACTGGTAAGCGTACTGGACTGCACTTCGCTGTTTCCAACATAAGGCCAAAATACACTTCATTGTTATAATAACTTAACTAACCTGTTTATTTAGTTGAACTGCAACTTTTTTAAGCCAAGCAACTTCATATATTTAACTACACCTGTCAAAAGCTTACCTTGCAAGCAAGATGAATTGTCGCAAATCATAAGGTACTGAAACTTGGAGATGTGTTAGTGAAGATACAAAAATATTTGCATCAAAACATTTCATGAAGCAAAACAAACATGGCTGTGCCGGTTTTAAATGGAGTACGTGTTATTTATTTATTTTTTTTAAATGGTAAAAGGACACCATTTTGTCAACTGTGGATAGAACAATGTTTGCCATTTCCCTTGACCATATTTCGTACGAGTTTGATTTTTTTTTAGTTAATTGGTCTAGTTGTGAAACAAATCATGCTGCTACTGCTGTTGTAATTGGCTAAATACTTCACATGGAAGGCAGTTACCCAGTCAGCTCGAAGAATTGTACTGAATGTCCCTCCTTTTTGCAAACACTTTCTAAATGAAGCTTTCCAGATAGATACATGTAGTTCAGTTTGAATTCTACACCACGTCAATGTGGTTAATGCCAGGTCGGTTAGAACTTTTGATGTCATTTGGGCTAAAGCTCAATAAAGCTGGCTCACTGTGAGTCTGACACTGTAACTATGGAAACTATGGTGGAATTAGCCTTACTAAGACCGGGTTTAGAGCCAACCAAGGCTTGATCTGAACACTTCATATACAGTAGGTAATCACAAAGCTGGTAAGTAGATTCAATGATCAGTGCTTCTCCTTAGAATTCCTCCATGTCATCAAATGTGTGAGCTGTACACAGATCCAAATGAAGTGTCCATCTTGACCTAATGAGGCAGATTATGTAAGAAGATCCTACCATAGTCTCATGTGTTAGTGTGTAGGTAAGGTTTACCTACTTCCAGTCTGCAGTTGTCAAATACTGCATGTATAATTCAGTAT
This sequence comes from Cyprinodon diabolis, assembly GCA_030533445.1. Lineage (NCBI taxonomy): Eukaryota > Metazoa > Chordata > Actinopteri > Cyprinodontiformes > Cyprinodontidae > Cyprinodon > Cyprinodon diabolis. Next base: position 9,322,536 of record CM060073.1, read on the forward strand.
TTCATTTCCCGTCATAGGTCATCAGTGACATATACTGCCTCATAACTCACATTGTTGCCAGATGGCTAGGGTCTGTTCTTGACAGCAGGATTTTCTGGACATGTCCATTTTTTTCCATTTATCAAGATATAAACTTTGCACTTTAGCTCAACCTTGTTTACCCATGGCATTTTTCATGCCTTAGTAACTTCCCTGGACTCCTCCCAGGTGACAAGAGTTATGCGTAGCAGCCTTTCCGCTCGGACACCATACAGTCAGGCAGACACTCCACCACAGCACAGTTCTAGTGCTGCTCATGTGGGTCCATGTGGAGGTGACATTTGGCCTGCTTGAATCCAGATTTCATGCTCTACAGAGTCAGCCCTGAAAGAGCATGCAATATTTCAACTGCAATATTGGGCAGTGCTTCAACCCATTATGTGCCTCAGGAAGGATCCTGCCTCCCCTTTAGAGATGCATGAATATTTGGGATTAAGGGTTTGTGCTTGATACAAAAAAAGGGTGAATTGTATGAGAGCATTACACCAAAACTTCACTTAAGGTAATTTTTTAGGCCTTCATGTGGCAAATATTCCACTGAACACAGATATTAACACTAAAAACATATATCAAACATCTATTGAAGGTTCTCCTCCTAAAAAAATATAGTGATTTTAATTTCCAACCTTCAACAACTGTCCAGGTTAGATTTAGGCCTATTTACCACTCTCTTAAGCTGTTTGATTTCCGGTTCTATTTTGGTCAATAATCTATTGTTTGTGTGGTTTCTATATGCCCAAGCATTCTTTTTTTCTAGTAGGAAACACTATTTTTTAAAATTCCCCTCTGATGATAAAACCAGACTGGTGATCAAACATTTAGGTTTAGCCACACAATAATAGATGTCAATCAATCGATCTATCATTAAAAAAACTTTTCTGTCGTGGTCCAAAGCAAACCAAAACAAGAATAAAAAAAACACAATAAAGTGGAATATTCTTCTATTACCATAAAAACTTCTAATCATAGAGTAGAATCCCAGCCGGAGCTCCTAAACAGGTGTGAAATTCGGTGGGGGCTGTCCTCCACCAACCTGATTATTATTTTTTTTTCTGTAGCTGCATTTAATATGTATACTTATTTGAAAGTCAGAGTTTGGCACAGATTTCCAGTGTCTGAATCTTTTTGATCCCTTTTGGAAATAAAGACTTTGTGATCAACCAAAGCTTAACATTATGGAGTAGGTTTTCATAGCTGGTTTTCCCTTGTTGCCATTACATAGATCTCAGATGGTTGTACTACTGAAGGAGTTAAATGTGAGGAAAAGAGTGTTGATTTTGGAGACCTCAATATTAAACACCTTTTAAGGTAAATCAAGTCTCCTGCTGACTTGAGCCTGACTAAATCTGAATAGAAGCTCTTCATGAGATTAAGGATATAACTAAAATGGAGAAGATGTTTTTACCTACATTTACAGTGTAAATCAGTTTACATTTTTTTCAAGAGACTAAAGATGACATTTATTTAAAATATTTAATCTGAAATGTGAAATATCACGTTTCATTCAAACTTGTATATTGAAATCATATGTTGGATAAAAAGGTGCCAATTTACTTGTTGTTTTAATGTATCAGCAAATGCATGCTATCCCATTTCCATGGATCTAATGATGGAAATGGTACTTTCCAAATTCTCGATTAAACGCCAGAATTCCCCTATAGGCTTCTTCCAGAAGGTGCTGTTCTACAGCAGTGAAATATGGTGTGTGCTCACGTTTCACTATGGTTATCTATTAAATGCTATGAATGACTGTACGGTGTGGGATTGTTTGCAGTAACACTAATTAATTTAACCTGTCTTGCATTAGCGACCTTAAGAACGTGAGCCGTTCCTTTGGTTAAAAGCAGCAATTGGGGCTTACCATGTACCTAAGTGGCGTCAAAATAGGGAATCCAAGTCTTGCTTTTTTGAGCAAGTTTTATAAAAAAGTTTGGTTTTAGCCAGTAGTTTCTTCTCCACTTTCGCTACAACCATGCTTGGTGTGAGGGATTGCCTTCGAGTCAATGAGTCGATGCAATCAAATGGTTTTCCTTAGATAGAAAACTTTACATCAATTTGACTGTATGATCTGGTTGAATTGTAAAGTTCCTTGAATCGATAAGTGTTATGAATTGGGGCTATATAAATAAACCGTATTGAAATTGTAGATTACTTTGTTCAAATACAAGTTTCCAGTCTAAAATGTCAAGCAGAAGAAATTCCCCTCATAGATTTCATGAGGAAGTACAGATTTATTGGTCTTTAAGGTATTATTAAGGAAGTACATGCCAACATGTGAAATCATTTTTTTTATAGTACTAATTCACAACACATTATATATCTACGAGACGTAGTATGTATATTTTTTGAGGCCTACTGTTATTTCCCAACCGTCCCATCTCTGCTGCTGTCTTTAAAGCTCCCTAAAGCTTCCCCATATCAGCATCGTTTTCTGTCACACCAGAGCCTGGTAGCTCTGATCTTCACCTAATCCCTTTTCCAATACAGTATATCTGCTTTCCCTCATAGCTATTAATTTAGATATGACCCCCAACTAAATGCCTGATCTTCTGTTTTCACAAAGGCCTTATAAAAAGTATGGTCACACAGAGCAATTAAATGGGATTGTCTTGTATGATTTTGTGTATGTAATCATAAATTTATGGGTCTGACCCTGTTTTCTCAAATCCCCAGTTGGTTTCAACAGAGGGCTGCTCACACTGAGGCTGATTCTGCTTGAAGCTTCTTCCTGTTAAAAGATAGTTTTTCCTCTCCACTGTCCCTGTATGTATGCTAAGTGTGAGAAATGGCTGCAGAGTCAAAGACACTGCAAACAAATACACTATATTGCCAAAAGTATTTGCTCACCTGCCTTGACTCACATATGAGCTTAAGTGACATCCCGTTCCTAATCCATAGGGTTCAATATGACGTCGGTCCACCCTTTGCAGCTAGAACAGCTTCAACTCTTCTGGGAAGGCTGTCCACAAGGTTTAGGAGTGTGTTTATGGGAATTTTTGACCATTCTTCCAGAAGCGCATTTGTGAGGTCGCACACTGATGTTGGACGAGAAGGCCTGGCTCTCAGTCTCCGCTCTAATTCATCCCAAAGGTGTTCTATCGGGTTGAGGTCAGGACTCTGTGCAGGCCAGTCAAGTTCATCCACACCAGACTCTGTCATCCATGTCTTTATGGACCTTGCTTTGTGCACTGGTGCACAGTCATGTTGGAAGAGGAAGGGGCCAGCTCCAAACTGTTCCCACAAAGTTGGGAGCATGGAATTGTCCAAAATGTCTTGGTATGCTGAAGCATTCAGAGTTCCTTTCACTGGAACTAAGGGGCCAAGCCCAGCTCCTGAAAAACAACCCCACACCATAATCCCCCCTCCACCAAACTTTACACTTGGCACAATGCAGTCAGACAAGTACCGTTCTCCTGGCAACCGCCAAACCCAGACCCGTCCATCAGATTGCCAGATGGAGAAGCGCGATTCGTCACTCCAGAGAACGCGTCTCCACTGCTCTAGAGTCCAGTGGCGGCGTGCTTTACACCACCGCATCCGACGCTTTGCATTGCACTTGGTTATGTATGGCTTGGATGCAGCTGCTCGACCATGGAAACCCATTCCATGAAGCTCTCTGCGCACTGTTCTTGAGCTAATCTGAAGGCCACATGAAGTTTGGAGGTCTGTAGTGATTGACTCTGCAGAAAGTTGGCGACCTCTTCGCACTATGCGCTTCAGCATCCGCTGACCCCGCTCCGTCAGTTTACGTGGCCTACCACTTCGTGGCTGAGTTGCTGTCGTTCCCAAACACTTCCATTTTCTTATAATACAGCTGACAGTTGACTGTGGAATATTTAGGAGCGAGGAAATTTCACGACTGGATTTGTTGCACAGGTGGCATCCTATCACAGTTCCACGCTGGAATTCACTGAGCTCCTGAGAGCGACCCATTCTTTCACAAATGTTTGTAAAAACAGTCTGCATGCCTAGGTGCTTGAATTTATACACCTGTGGCCATGGAAGTGATTGGAACACCTGATTCCAATAATTTGGATGGGTGAGCAAATACTTTTGGCAATATAGTGTATGTTGCTGCACCCCCATCAGGGAGGAGCAAATCCTACAAAGTCCATGACTCTATGCAATCAGCTGGCTTTCCTTAGAAACCTGTCTTTATGTACGATTTGATTGAATTGCTTCTTTAAAGTCCATAGATCTGACATTTGTTGTAAATTAGTGCTATATAAGTAAACAGAATTAGCTGCAAATAATCTATAAACATAACATTTGCATGTAGTGGTAATGAAAGAGAAACCAACACGCATCAGATAATATGTCAGTACCTCCATTCATGCCTGTTACTGCAGGTGACTAGGTGCTCAGTGAGATTTGACCAGAGGTCCATATCTTACCCACATGAGAGTGTTAGGTGCGCTGACATGGTAAAAGTAGGAAAGACTTGCTTCTGACATGAGCTATTGTTCCATGAAGTGACTGATGGGTTCATGGCCCTGGTTTCAGATTGGACGCACATGCATACACAAACAGATTCAAATCTTATCTTGGAGTCACTCACTGAGGAGCTACTGCCTGCAAAGTCTGCAACCTGATCCTCTGTGGTCAGTTAAGTGCATGTTTGATTCAGTGATCAGAGACAGGCAAACATAAAGGCAATTCTTTATTTATTCTCATTGAGAAATTGAGAATGTGATTGTATATTGAACAATGTATTGCATTTAGCACTTATAATGTCTGCAGAAGTATAAGTTAAGCATTGAATGGATTTTATTTAGTAGCTGATGGTGGAGTAGAAAGTGTAACTAGTTCACTTTCTTCGCTTCTTTCTAAAAAACATTGAAAGTCAAACAACTGCTGACCCTCTGTTCACACTCCCCAAATGTTTATCACCTCCAGGCAAGGGCCACAGCAATCTGAACTCTTGTCTGCTAAAATTTCACCCGTCGACAGCGATTCCTGCTCACACAAATGCAAAATCCTGCACTGACCTCCTAAAAGTTTGGCCGGCGGCGCAGGGGGTGGTATCACATCAGAGTCTGTGTGGTTTCTCCCTCAAGTCGCTGTCAGCCTTCTGTAAGGTGCCATCCATCATGCTCTGGCTATTTTGGATCACCTGCAGCACAATGAAGCAAGACAAGAAGGTCTGTACATCTGTCAGTCACTGAATAATGACATCAGGTTCTGGTGACCTCCAGTGTTGGGTAACAAAGCATGAGCCGTGCAAAGTAAGGCAGAATACATTTAACAGAGGGGAAAGCATATGGTTCCTCTGTTAAAAAAAGTTGTTGACATATATATATAAGGTGAGAAAATACATTCACCTGGCAATTTTAAGTCTTAGTTTGACTTTGCAGAGGGGAATGCTTTGACAAAAGCCTCTTGATGAATACATCATATATTTCTATTGACTATTCATTGGGTGCAGTAGTCTACTGGTCCGATAAGCTGCATTTTCTTTGTAAAAGATTAAACCTCTTACACATCCCTAAAACGTTGATGTCAATATTTAATGTTATGGACCAAGTTGCAGACTTGCGCTCAGATGCAGCAGGGAAAATTGAAGGCTCTTACTCCTTGACAATTTGTCGCAACACAGGCCTCCATATTAGTTCCCTTGCTGAATCTGATCTCACTAAGCACAGCTAAGCTACTACAGCATGGAGAAATGATCAGTTTTGCAACTGAAATCCAAACACCTCATAAATATGAGAGAAGCAATGGTTGATAAGCTGCTCTGACATGAGTTCATCATCTGCTTAATGTTATTTACCTAAAATCACATCTGATTGACCTGTAATTGTAGAAAAAGTAGACAAAATGAAATAAAGGTCCAGATAGGATTTTCTCTCCTCCTTAACAATGGGTCCATGGTTTTGTTTATAAAATAATCTTAAAAAGAAAGAAAAGAAAAAAAATCAAATTTTTATTCTTTAGAAGAATCAATATCAGATGTAAATGATGGATCACATCATGCATGGTACAAAATGAGTTTATTGTTTTTCACAATTTTTCCTTTTATTTATTTAAGCTGTTCCCAAAACATTAAAATAAATTGTTTTCGAAATCAAGAGCAAAGAATTTAGAAATAACTTAAAATTGTTTATTACCAGGTGGAGGCATTAAACAGTATTTATGCTCTAAACCCCCATAAGGCAAAGATTGCCCCTCATCTTCCCTTTCTTTCCATAATATGTCAAAGTCATTTTGCAGGTTCATAATTACATGCATTACGGCTATCTTGTTTAGTCTCACCTTGTTTTTCTTGTGAGGTGAAGGGCTTTTTATAAGCATGTACTGTAGGTATCAAATTCCTATAATGTGCGGAACAAGCTAGAAAAAAGTCCTGGTATATTGATCGGTAAAGTAAAGAAGTGATGGTACTGCTTACTGTTGCATAAATTCCCACTTAATGCACTGGTAAGAATTAGAAAAGTTTAACTTACCTGTTAAGAAGAAATGTCTGTGTGGTTTTTGAGCCCCTTCGCTTCCCTGACTCGACACCAACTGTTAAAGTTTGACTGATGTTCAACCTTCCTTTGGTTCTTTTATCATTTTAGTTTTTTCAGTTCTATCACAGAGCTACTAGGATCTGGTGGTGCCTGAGCTCCCGCTCATGTGACCTCAAACTAATATTCCAATTAGTGCAGAATCCTTTTATGTTAACATTGGCAAAACATATGACTTAGACTTAGACAGATTTATTTTGTCATTTTGCATACACAAGTGTAAACAAAAAGAAATTTTGTTTAGAGCAGCTCTCTTGATAATTTCAATTTTTAAGTGCAGCCTTGATAAGGTAAGCAGCAGTGATAAACAAATAAAACAACATTGTGATATTAAGTCACTATATCTAGCAGCAGTGATGTCAGACAGATCAGGATAGGATCTTATCATCCAAATGGAATTTTGACCCTGGTGGAAGAGGATCTGATGCTGGAGCATAAACGGCCTGTTGCCTGGGCTTCACCCCATCAGTTGCTGTGAGCTGCTACTACTGCCTCCAACTCCTGAAGCTCTAGCTTCTCCTGGCTCAGGGGAGGAAGAGGACAATGATGACGATGCTGTGAGGGTGGTAACTCCGTGGGTTGAAGAGGCTGATGTGGTTGAAGCAGCAGTGGTGCCATTAGCAGGTTTAGCAGCGATAGACGATGCTGGAGAAGGTGTGGAAGCTGGAGGGGGCCGGGAAGAGCCTGCTGGGGAGGTTTCATCATGTGGCAGGGGAGCATCTAGAGTGCTTAGGGTACGTTGGACCCATAAGAATTAATAAAACAATTTTCTGTATAATATTTTTTTTCATTCTAGTTACACTTTATTTAAGAATAACTTGTTTTTCAGTTTATCATGAGAAATATTTGGCTATGACCTTGAAAAATCCATCTTTTTCCAATTAAATAGATGTGCTAATAACTTTGTTAGTGCTTGTAAATAAAGCAAACAGAGGTAGTGCTTTTTATGTCATAAAACCATTCAGTGTCTGAGTGTTAATCAATGCTCTACTTCATTTTTTGGATCTGTCAGAAAACTACTTCATAGTTTCTTGTTTGAAAATAAAGCTGTACTCAAGCCAACATCCTTCTGCTTGTCTAACCTTTACTCTCTGAGCCAAAGAAGCCTGTAATAAAGCACACCAAACAGATAGTACTAACATGTTAAACTAAATATCCAAACAAACATAAAGTATCATGATACTTTATGTGTGGTTGTGTAGTTTAGAGTTGTGATTGTACAACAGTCCTCTGAGTTTTACGGTGGCTGGGAAGTGCAAATCAACAATACAAAATCTGAAACACTTTTAAAAATCTTGAAACAACTTTACATTTGAGAAAACAAATTTACAACAAACGAAACACTTTTACAAATCATAAAACAAATTTACATTTCAGAAAACAAAATTACAACAAACGAAACACTTTTACAAATCATAAAACAAATTTACATTTCCGAAAACACTTTTACAACTGACAAAATCTGACGGAAAGGGAGGGACTGTCTTCGAAGCTTACCCGGAAGTGATAACCGGAGAGTTCATGCAGGATGGAAGCTAATCGAGTTGCGTTTTGCCCGTTCTGCGGCACTCATATGAGCAGTTTAACGCGGTTTTGTTTTTCCTGTGGTCGGTCCTTGGAGTTTTTAAATGGTACAGAACAGACGGTAGAACCAGATATGCTGCAGCTGTGCATATATTATTTTATTGAGTGTCACTCGTACGTTGTAATCGTAGACATGATGTCATGTTTTCATGGCTTCAGGTCTCTGAAAAACAAACTGAATGATGCCGGTGCCATGCCAAGGTAGTTATCCCTGCGAAAATTTGTATCCCCTCGTCGGGAGCGCGCATGGAGTAGGAAGAACAACCCGAGTTAACTCTGCCTCAATTCCAACGGGCAGAACTTGAAATTTGAAAGGTTTTACGTGTATGAAAGTTGAGCTTTACTGTTTTATTCTTTACTTCACATGTTATAGCAGAATATCGCCAGTGATACTGATTTAAAATTATTACTAAAACACAAACGTTTGTTTGAAAGCTGGTCGCTGACAGCAGTGTCTACTCCTTCCTCTGAAAGCAAACAGATCCTTGTTCTTTTCCACACGTTCCTTAAAAGAATCTCTCATTGTTTCAGTGTCCAAATGTTCTCATCCCATTGAAAACTGTTGTAAACCATGTACTTGTAATAAAAATGAAATAGAAAATGGAGTGCACGTGTAATCATTAAAGACTATATGCAAAAGGAAATAATTTTTTCCTGGTTGAAATTTAGTACTTAAATCTATATTTGTGTTTTATGTTAACTTACAATTTATCTATGTTGTACTATTCTTAATAAACAGTTTGTGTTCTAACATCAGCCGTTTTATTTCATCCCATATTGCCAGAATTGAAATAAAACCTGCTGTAATCTGTTCCCCCTGTCTAAATCAGGCAAAAAAGGTCCCAATTTTTCCATTTTTTGCTTATAAGCATCTTTTATAATGACAACTAACCCCTGAAACTTTGGAGGTGATAGACCTTTATTTCTTAAAGTTATAAGGGGGGAACAAATTATAGCAGGCCAGGGTGGAAACTGGCTGATAGCTGGAAACACACATTAGAATTTCTGGTTAATCCCCTTCTAATGTAAAATATGAAATATTACTGGATAAGGACATTTCTAGTATAATATATCACACATCTCAATTTTAGAGAAATTGGAAACAGTTGCTCTTTATTTCCCAAAGATCGGGGAGGAGGAGAGGCGAGACTGAATGTTTCAGTTGACTGAAATAATCTGTTCCCCTCCATAACATGGGAAGAAGTAAATGTACCTGCAGGTCTTTAACTGTGCTTATTCCTCTCACCATCAACAACAAATCCTGTGCATTTGGTCATATTTACTATTTATTTGCAAAAATCAAAGGGGGGACCGGATTATTTCAGTATTTTACATTAGAAGGGGACTAACCAGAAATTCTAATGTGTGTTCCCTGCTATCAGCCATTTTCCATCCTCTTATATCAGCAATGAAAAATAGAAAATACACTACGTGTTGGAAATCTGTTTGGTGACTGCCGTTTTTTTTCTGTCAGGCTGAAGGGACAAAAGTTGGAGAAATGCCGATTCTCTTGGCGTTTAAAAAAAACAACACAAAACAGCTTAAGAAGACCTCGTTAATGTATTTATTTTACACCTTTATAAAAAGAGTAAACGATTAAACTGTATGTTACAAAGTTGACATGATTATATGAGCTGTTTTCACTGAAAAATGATCAGGAGCGCCTTGAAAATGGTCCGCGTAATGATCCGCCTCTCTGGCTGCAATGCGCGCTCCCGACACAGGGGGAACAGATTTTCACAGGGAAACAGAATCTCGCACAAGACCGGCATCATTCAGTTTGCTTTTCAGAGACCTGAAGCTGATGTGTACACCATGTAAACATGGCATCATGTCTACGATTACAACGTACGAGTGACACTCATTAAAATAATATATGCACAGCTGCAGCATATCTGGTTCTACCGTCTGTTCTGTACCATTTAAAAACTCCAAGGACCGACCACAGGAAAAACAAAACCGCGTTAAACTGCTCATATGAGTGCCGCAGAACGGGCAAAACGCAACTCGATTAGCTTCCATCCTGCATGAACTCTCCGGTTATCACTTCCGGGTAAGCTTCGAAGACAGTCCCTCCCTTTCCGTCAGATTTTGTCAGTTGTAAAAGTGTTTTCTGAAATGTACATTTGTTTTTTGATTTGTAAAAGTGTTTCGTTTGTTGTAATTTTGTTTTCTGAAATGTACATTTGTTTTTTGATTTGTAAAAGTGTTTCGTTTGTTGTAATTTTGTTTTCTGAAATGTAAATTTGTTTTATGATTTGTAAAAGTGTTTCGTTTGTTGTAATTTTGTTTTCTGAAATGTAATTTTTTTTTTATGATTTGTAAAAGTGTTTCGTTTGTTGTAATTTTGTTTTCTGAAATGTAAATTTGTTTTATGATTTGTAAAAGTGTTTCGTTTGTTGTAATTTTGTTTTCTGAAATGTAAATTTGTTTTATGATTTGTAAAAGTGTTTCGTTTGTTGTAATTTTGTTTTCTGAAATGTAAATTTGTTTTATGATTTGTAAAAGTGTTTCGTTTGTTGTAATTTTGTTTTCTCAAATGTAATGTTGTTTTATGATTTGTAAAAGTGTTTCGTTTGTTGTAAATTTGTTTTCTCAAATGTAATGTTGTTTCAAGATTTTTAAAAGTGTTTCAGATTTTGTATTGTTGATTTGCACTTCCCAGCCACCGTAGAGTTTAGTAAAAAATTTGAACCAATTGCCAAAACTAATCTTGCTTTGATACAGTTTCCAGATGCTCAGGCTCTGATAATTATTTAGATTTAGTCAAACTGCTTCCTTTTTAAGGCATTCAAATTGACCGAAAAGCCGAGGACAAATAGTTGTAAACAACAGAAAAACACATTTTGATGAAAAACTAATTTTATTGCACAAGCAGATTGTGGACTTCGTTAGATCCAAAAAAGGACTTTTTTTAAAATCTCCTTTTGTTCTTTGGGTATTCCCTGCATCAGAAAGGCTTCTGTGGAGGTGTGGTGTTATTAAACAACACCCTGTCCTAAACATCCAGCTTATTATCTGATAAACATCTTTCTGACCAGATTCAGTTGGGGCCCCTCGCAATGTCTCCGACTTAATCACAGCGTCCTCTCCTCATCTTCTGCCCAGATTATCCCCCTCCTACAGCAGAATCAATTTGCCTGTCACTGACATGGAATAAAGAGCTCTTTGATGCAGGTTAAAGGAATTCAATTATGTTGCTGAGGAAAATTTACATTTGGAATGTGCATAAAAGGGGAATAAAAGGAAGGTAGTGAGACATGATTATCGATAGGAAGGGAGAATATCTGGCTTGATTTGATTTTGTAGCTCAGTGATCCATTCAGTTGTCATGAATTTATAAGGTATTCTCTGCAGTGGCACTTATTCCTTGAGAATGATCTGGAAATTTGGTTACTTTTGAATTCCCGTGTGCATCTAAAAATCTTCTGATAGCTATTAATTAGATGGGTGTAAAGTAGAATGATGGATCAATGTGCCTCTCAGAAAAAAAAAGGTAAATAATATCAAATTTTGTCAACACTTTAAAAAGATTGAGTTTATTTATTTGTTATAAACATTAAATAAAGATTGGCTAATGCACAGCAAGGCATGTTTATAATACATGTTTGTGGCAAGGCAAGTCAAAGTGCTGCATGTTAAAACAAGCTAGATTTAAGACACAGGATCTAAGACGTCTGGGTGGCAATTCTAACCTTTATCACTGAACCTGACAGTAACTCTATGATGTACTTTATAGCTTAGCCATTCAGTGATAATAATAATTATAATAGTTGAATTTAATTGATCTCACACTGGAGAAATTTATCTCTGTATTTAACCTATCCCCTTGTGGAGCAGTGGGCTGCCATTGTGCGGCACCCCGTGAGCAGTGTGAGATTAAGGGTCTTGCTCATAGACCCACTTAATACAGACTAACAGAAGTATTTTAAAAATATTCTGTAACAATTTTAAAACTGGAGGGATGTGCTTCCTTTTCTTAGTTTTAGTGAGGATTAGGGCTGCAGCATTTCGGATGAACTTCAGCTATCTTATCAACTTCTTAGGAAGACCTGTGAAGACACCTAGAGATCTGATAAACAAAGATCCTGTTGAGACATTGGTCCTTTAAACCTTGATAGGAGGCCAACATTCATACTGTCTTTATGAAAGTGGTGGTTTCTAGCTGCATGTGCTGTTTTAAACACTTTATTAGTATTAATAGCAATGCACCTCTGAATCATTTAGAATTTTTCACTTTTTAACCATCGATCTGTCTTTGCCAGCTTATTCGGCCAGGGTCCCAGTGAGGCTGGTGCCTATGTTGAGCAGTCTATGGGTCAGAGGCAGGGGTTTTTGGACTGTGGGAGGAAGCCAGAAAACCCAGAGAGAACAAATACACGCATGGGAGAACATCAGAATCAGAATCAGACCTACTTCAATAATCACAGAGGGAAATTACATTTATTACACGCTCCAGATATACAAACATTCTTTTATATATATATATATATATATATATATATATATATATATATATATATAGGGAGGCGTTGTAACGTCTGATGACCACAGGCAGGAATGATTTCCTGTGGCGCTCTGTGGTGCATCTGGGTCATGGAACATGTAAATTCCATGGAGAAAGACGCCGAGCAGGGAATCAAACCCAGAACCATCTTGCTGCAAGGCAACAGTGCTGAAAACTGCTCCACCATTCAGCCACTTTGTAACCATGAGATGTATTTTATTTTTTTTATATATCAAACCACACAAGGTGTATTTATTTTTTTTTTCTTTCTATAAATTAAACCAATACAAGGTAGGGAATTATAGTAGTTAACTTAAAAGCCAAAAAGTAGTCAAAAATGTGGGATTGATTTACATTTAGTCCTCTTTACTATACATTTCCACATTCCATCCAGTAGGCTCATGGCCCCCAAAAGTCACCCAGTTCGTTATAAATGCAGCTGTTCTGAAGCCTCAGAAGTTTGTGATTTTATGTGGTTTTATGTTTGAAGCTGCTTGTCAAGTGAGGAGAATCAAAAACCCTTAACTCTACATTTGGTTATTCACCAATTCAGTCCCACTACCAAAGCTACAGAGATAAAGAGCAGGAATTTCAACCAGCAACCCACATTTACAGGACGAGCTCATGCATCTTACAACACTGTCATCCCAGAGAAAAAAAAGAAATTCTGTGATTTTCTATATGAAAACAAATGTGTCAGCATTTACCTTTAAAATTTAAAAGTTGTTAGACACTTCTCTCCAAGAAACGCTCCGAGACAATACGATGTTACTCCCTAAATCAGTTTCAATAAAGTTTTATATACATGTAACAAGCAAAACCTGATTGCAATAATACTCCATCTTCACCTGTTGACAGATGCGTTTCTCCCACGTGAGATTGTGCCGAATATAATACATTGATAAACGTCCATTTAGCCAGTAAACTAGTTACCCCCATGATGTTATGACTGAAACAGGCTAAGTTTTGATATGTATTAGTTTGACTGAATATGTATTTCTGATATATGAAATAAATTATTTTTTTCCTTGTCAAAATAAACATTTAAAACAAATGACATGCCTTATATGTAAAAAAGATCATACTTCATGTCTAGAAATACATTCAGATCTCCATATTCCTATTGGTACTGATCACAACTTGTATTATTTTGATTAGGAAGAAATTTATTTCAGATATAATATACATATTCAGTCAAGCTGATCATGTAAAAAAAAAAGGCACTTAAAATGTGTAAACATTTTCGGTATATAAAATGTAATTCTTAGTAGCAATTTGTTCTTTTACTTTCTGAAATTCAGTTTCTGCTTGCAAAAATGTAATATAAATCCTTAATTATTACTGTTCTGCCAAGAGGTGGATAGAGTACCCAGAAAATGGTACTGAGGTAAGAATAGCACTAATTCATCATGTTTCTTTACTGAGGTAAAAGTAACCTTTAAAGAGTTACTGATCTACTTACAATCAAAGATCATCACAGCTGATTTAATATTTTTGTGTTATAAAACTTTAAAAATTTCAACAGTTGCAGTATACCATTTACTGTACTTTCAGTTTCAGTTTATTCGAACAACAAAACTACATAAGATGTGTAAATACAACACAACAACACAATGAATACATAAACCATAATAAATTGTTCGAAAAGGAATTGTTATGATTCTGGCCTGTCTGCCTGCTCTGCTCTCCCTGTGAGCAATCATCTCCAGCTGCTGCCTGCTGCACTGCAGTGCAATCAGCAGAATGCCTCTCACCTGTGTTCAAGCAGTTATAAGACAGCCTGTGGCAGGCAGACAGGGCCAGATAATTGCAAACCTACTAGCAAGCATTATCCAGCACTTAAAGTTACCTGACCAAGTCTTTGCTTCACGGATTTTCCCTTTTTGCCTAGCCCTTTTTGGATTTCTCTGCCCTCTGGACAACGACCCTGTTTCTGCCTCTTGACTTCTGCCTCCTGCCAAGCTCCCTTTTCACTAAAGCCTGAGTCTAACTTCCTGGATCTATTCCTGTCTCTGTGCTCCAAGCCACCCAACTGTTGGCCACCCAACAACAGTTTTAAGGAGAAATCTGCTCTATTCATGCTGCTGAGAGGAGGACTCTTTTAAGGTTAGTGGTTTTGTTGGTTTCATGCTTTTCATTATTTGAACTCCTTCAAGCCACTAACCTAAATCTCCCTCCTTAGAAATCCCTGACCCACGGTGGATGTGCTCCTGATGTTCTAAGTTTTTAATAAACTGTTCAATTCCTTATTCTGTGTTCTGGCTGAAACTTTGGGTCTTCTGACTGGATCATTACAGAATTATCTGGCCAAAAAATGGACCCCTCGCCAGCACAGCAGTGGCGTAGCAGTGTGGATAATTCCATCGCTCGTCTTGATGCAGGAATGAATGAAATTATTTCCATGTTACGCACCTTGTCTCCTGTCTCTGTTCAGGCCCCACCACAGCCAGCTGCCATTAATCCCCATACCGTTTCTACCATGGTTAAGGAACCAAAGCTGACCCCTCCAGAATTATTTAAAGGAGACCCGGATCAGTGTCGAGCCTTTTTGACTCAGTGTGAGATACACTTTGAGTTGCAACCATCCTCCTTCCCTACTGAGCGCTCCAGAGTGGCATTCGTCATTTCACTATTGTCAGGTAAAGCTAAACAATGGGGCACAGCTGAATGGCAGAATAACTCTGTTTCCTGTTCTTCTTACTCTGAATTCTCTAAGGAGCTCATTAGAGTGTTCGATCCTGTTCTCCCTAACCGTGAGGCCGCCAGGAGGTTGTATTCCTTAAGGCAGGGGGAGAGGAGTGTGACCTCGTTTATCATCGATTTTCATGTGCTAGCTGCAGACAGCAGTTGGAATCAGGAGGCATTAATGGATGCCTTTATGGAAGGACTAAATGATAACATCAAGGATCAACTGGCTACCCAAGCGTATCCCAAGTCACTGAAGGAACTGGAAGATTTGGCTACTCAAATTGATCTCCGGCTCACTGAGAGGAGAAGAGAGAGACGACATAGGGAGGTTTTGTCTACCCCAGCCTCCCACTCAGGATCTCACCCCTGGCTGAGAAGCTCTCCTCCTGCTTCCCAAACATCCAATCCAGAGCCCATGCAATTGGGGAGAACTAAGGTTTCTCTGGAGGAGCGTTCTCGTCGCAAGCAACTAAACCTGTGTTTTTACTGTGGGGGACAGGGCCACGTTGCTGCCAAATGCCCGCTAAAAGGCCAGGCTCAGTAGAGGTGAGGGGTTCTCTACTGAGCCGTGGCTCTATGACTGTCTCCTCACTTTCCTTCCCTGCTAACATGTTGGTCTCCTCTGTTTCCCACCAGGTCTCAGTATTTATTGACTCAGGAGCAGATACTGAGTTTTTGGATAAATCCTTTGCCAAGAACCATGGCATCAAACTTCTACCCGCACCTTCTAACCAGACTGTCCTCACTCTGGATGGACACCAAATAAACTGCTCAAATGAGGTCACTGAGAAGGTTAAGCTTACTTTGGGGGGAAATCATCTGGAGGAGATTACGTTTGTTGTTATCCACTCCCCCCAGTTACCCATTATTCTGGGAGCTTCATGGCTTAAGAAGCACAATCCCCACATTGACTGGCAAGCTAAGGAGATCCTGGGTTGGTCCAGGTCCTGTTCAGCCACCTGCTTATCGTCTGCTAATTTTTTGCCTCTTCCAGACTACGCCATGGAAGAGACTTACCCGGATTTGTCCAAGGTTCCGTCAGAGTACCATGACCTCAAGGAGGTTTTTAACAAGTCTAGAGCCACAGCCCTCCCACCTCATAGACCTTATGACTGTGCCATCGAGCTTCTTCCAGGTACCTCACCCCCTAGGGGACGTCTTTACTCTCTATCTGTTCCAGAAAACCAAGCTATGAAGAAATATGTGGAGGACTCCCTAAAGGCTGGGATAATCCGAACTTCCTCCTCTCCTGCTGGGGCTGGATTCTTCTTTGTTGGTAAGAAGGATGGGTCCCTGAGACCATGTATCGATTACAGGGGGCTGAATGAAATCACTATTAAGAACCGGTACCCCCTCCCACTCATGAATTCTGCATTTGACCAGATTCAAGGAGCCCAGATTTTTACCAAGTTGGACCTACGCAATGCTTACCATTTGGTTCGCATCAGAGAGGGAGACGAGTGGAAGACTGCTTTTAACACCCCCACTGGCCATTATGAGTACCTGGTCATGCCTTTTGGGCTGACCAATGCCCCAGCAGTGTTTCAAGCCTTGGTCAATGACGTCCTGAGGGACATGGTGGGACAATTTGTTTTTGTATATGTAGATGACATCTTGATATACTCCCAGGATCTTGAGACCCACAAAAAGCATGTTCAGTCAGTCCTCCTGCGCCTACTCCAGAACCACCTTTTTGTCAAGGCAGAGAAGTGCGAGTTTCATACCACCTCTACTTCCTTCCTTGGTTTCATCATCTCTCCCAATAAGGTTATTGTGGATCCCTGCAAAGTTACGGCGGTTCTAGAATGGCCCACCCCTACTAATCGTAAACAACTACAAAGGTTCCTGGGGTTTGCTAATTTTTACCGCCGTTTTATCCGCAACTACAGTCAGGTTGCCGCCCCTCTTCATGCCATAACCTCATCTAAGGCTAAGTTTGTTTGGGGTAGTCAAGCAGAGGAGGCTTTCACCAAGCTCAAGACACTGTTCACCACTGCCCCAGTTCTCCGGTCCCCTGATACTGAGAGACAATTCATAGTGGAGGTTGACGCCTCTAGCACTGGGGTAGGTGCGGTCCTGAGCCAGAGGACCTCGGATGGTCGGATTCACCCTTGTGCTTTTTTTTCTAGGACATTGTCACAGGCTGAGCGTAACTATGATGTGGGGAATCAGGAACTCCTGGCAGTTAAATTAGCCCTTGAAGAATGGAGGCACTGGTTGGAAGGGTCAAAGGAACCGTTTCTGGTCTGGACTGACCATAGGAACCTGGAGTACTTGAAGTCTGCTAAGCGCCTTAACTCCAGGCAAGCCAGATGGGCCCTGTTCTTCGGACGATTTAACTTTGTCCTTTCTTTCAGACCCGGAATCAAAAACATGAAACCGGATGCCCTGTCCAGAATTCATGAACCTTCTGAGCTGATGACCAGTGGAGCTGGGGAGTTCATTCTCCCAGAGGCAGTCCGGTTGTCTGTTACTATGTTGGAACTAGAAGGAGAGGTCAGGGATGCCATAAAGGACTTTCCGGTTCCCTCTTCATGTCCTCCAGATCGACTGTTTGTCCCAGACCGCCTGGTCCCCAAGGTACTGGACATGTGCCACTGCTCCCGTCTTTTCTGTCACCCAGGAGTCAGTAAGACGATACAGGTGGTCCGCTCGCAGTTCTGGTGGCCATCCCTGACAAAGGATGTCAAGGAGTTTGTTGCTACCTGTCAAAGATGTTGCCAAGCTAAGCCTTCCCGCCGCCCACCCTCGGGGTTGCTGCGACCCCTTCCGATCCCATGCCGTCCCTGGTCTCACATCGCCATGGACTTTGTCACAGGTCTACCCCCCTCTAATGGTTTCACTGTCCTGTTGACTGTCATCGACAGGTTCTCCAAGATGGTTCATCTGGTGCCCCTCAAGGGACTACCATCTGCTAAGGAGATGGGGGTGGTCTTAGCTCGTGAGGTCTTCCGTCTTCACGGCCTGCCCAAGGACATTGTCTCGGATAGAGGACCACAGTTTGTTTCCAGGTTCTGGAGGGAGTTTTGCTCCATGCTGGGCATCTCTGTCAGTTTATCTTCTGGTTTCCACCCACAGACTGATGGACAGACGGAGAGGGCCAACCAAGAGATCGAAACCAAGCTTCGCATTCTCTGTGAGTCTGACCCAACCAAGTGGTCTCACAACTTGCCATTGGTGGAGCAGGCTATCAACGCTCTCCCGTCCTGTACCACTGGTCTTTCCCCCTTCTATGTTGTCTATGGTTTTCAGCCACCGACGTTCTCGATTCAAGAAAGGGAGGCCAAAGTCCCCTCTGCCTACGCCGCTGCCGTCAGGTGTCAACGTATCTGGAGGAGGGCCAGGAGGTCCATGATCAGGATGTCTGGGGTTCAGTCCAGGTCTGCCAACCGCCATCGTCTACCCGCTCCCGACTACCAGGTGGGCCAGAAGGTCTGGTTGTCCTCTAAGGACCTTCCCCTGCGGGTAGAATGCCGTAAGTTGGCACCCCGCTTTATCGGCCCTTTCCCAATTGCCAAGGTTGTGAACCCAGTGGCTGTCCGTCTCCAGTTACCCCGGTCTATGCGGATTACACCCACATTCCATGTGTCCCGGGTGAAGCCCTATGTCCCACCTCGCTTTGGGTCCACCTCTGACCTCCCTCCTCCGCCCCGGTTTTTGGATGGTGACCCTATCTACACGGTCCGCCGTATCCTCCGATCCAGGAGGCGGGGACGGGGGGTCCAATATCTGGTGGACTGGGAAGGATATGGACCAGAGGAACGGACTTGGATTCCAGGCCGTTTTATCCTTGACCGGACTCTCATCAGGGACTTCCACCACCTCCACCCTGATCAGCCTGGTGGCCCGTCCGGAGCCGGACCTTGAGGAGGGGGTACTGTTATGATTCTGGCCTGTCTGCCTGCTCTGCTCTCCCTGTGAGCAATCATCTCCAGCTGCTGCCTGCTGCACTGCAGTGCAATCAGCAGAATGCCTCTCACCTGTGTTCAAGCAGTTATAAGACAGCCTGTGGCAGGCAGACAGGGCCAGATAATTGCAAACCTACTAGCAAGCATTATCCAGCACTTAAAGTTACCTGACCAAGTCTTTGCTTCACGGATTTTCCCTTTTTGCCTAGCCCTTTTTGGATTTCTCTGCCCTCTGGACAACGACCCTGTTTCTGCCTCTTGACTTCTGCCTCCTGCCAAGCTCCCTTTTCACTAAAGCCTGAGTCTAACTTCCTGGATCTATTCCTGTCTCTGTGCTCCAAGCCACCCAACTGTTGGCCACCCAACAACAGTTTTAAGGAGAAATCTGCTCTATTCATGCTGCTGAGAGGAGGACTCTTTTAAGGTTAGTGGTTTTGTTGGTTTCATGCTTTTCATTATTTGAACTCCTTCAAGCCACTAACCTAAATCTCCCTCCTTAGAAATCCCTGACCCACGGTGGATGTGCTCCTGATGTTCTAAGTTTTTAATAAACTGTTCAATTCCTTATTCTGTGTTCTGGCTGAAACTTTGGGTCTTCTGACTGGATCATTACAGGAATGGGACGAAGTATAGACTTTTAAGTTCCCCATCCCTAATGCTTCAAGAGACCTAAGTTGCTCATTTAACTAGTTACATTTTCTATCCTTCCTCTTCTACATATTTATCCAAAAGTAATTTTTTGTGCTTTCTCTTAAACAATCTACCTGTTTTTTTTTTATCTTTCCTCTTCTACATATTTATCCAAAAGTAATTTTTTGTACCTTCTCTTAAACAAATTTATGTTCACACTCTGCTTTAAACACTGCTGTAGACTATTCCATAACTTCACTCCACTACTGGATATAGTCATTCTTTTCATCACTGTCTTCGTTCTAAATACTACATCTCCTCTAAAATTATATTTTTCATCTCGTTCTTGAAACAATTCATTTATATTTTTAGCCGCTAATTTGTTTTTCACTAAACCTTCAAATAACATATCAGAATCCGCAGATTGGGGAAAATATATTTAACCAATTAGCCTTGGGTACACAAAAAATAAGATAGTGTGTCTTTTAAAGTTGCACATTTGTTTAGAACAAGCTTGTTTTCATCAAGTAAAGCAATTCACAATAGATAGAGTAGCCAGAAATTTTACTCAAGTAAGAGTAATGACACTAATGATTATTTTGAAAAGGAAGAATCCTACTTTAGTGATCTACAAATGGAACAACAGAAAGGAGAGTACTTTTAATAAATGACAAAACCACCTGCCATAACAGACGTCCTATAAACCTATGCATTTACTCGAGCAGAAATCTTCTCCTACGCCATCTTTCTTTCCTTTGCAGCTGTAGTACTGTTACCCTGTCTTTAAAACACTTTCTCCATTCATTCCCATTATTTTTGAATTAGAATATCTAGTTGCAGTCGTGTGAAAGTGACACTTCTTGTTGCCTGTTGTCATGATGACTTCTCAAATCAAGGCTGCACTGATAAGGGCTTCTCATACTTGTTACTCATGTGTTCAACTCTGAGTAGAGCTTCTCAGAGTTTCCAACCTTAGGCTAGATAAATTTTGATTTAAAATGCACTTTATTTATCCCTTAGGTTTGCTCCTTCAGGGGAATTCTGGTTCCAATAGCTTATATAGAGCACAAAGTTAAAGCAAGATGCCATTAAAGATAAAAAATATGACAGACAATATAAAAAGAGTGTATAAACTACACAAAAGCATAAAAAAGAAAAAAAATAGTTATTTCCTGGAATATGTTTCCCTTATGTGTAAAATATCTGCATTGTAGAGAGCCAAGGGAAAAACTTCATAGTAGTTGAGTTGTCTTATTGCACTGCAGAACTGTACTGACCATATAAATAAGTGAAAATTATACAGGCTACACAGTGGTTGACTTGGATTATTGCACTTGTACTGCAGAGATGTACTGACTTTATAAATTAATAAAAAAAACTACACAAAAAGAGTTAAGGATATAAATCTCTTTGTTAAACCTGCTTTGTGAAATGGACCCCTGCTCCTGATTGTCAAAACAAACTGCTTGCTATCTTTATCCATCATAGAGAGCAATAAAAGCAATAAAAAAAAACATTCAATATAATTCTATAACACTTGGTAGGAGGTGCTTTTAAACATGTCTATATACTATAAAGAAATAGCCACAATTAAATCATCTAAGTAAGAACCACAATCCAGTTCTTTGGAGTTCTAGTTGATCTCCTACTTACAACTACCAGTCAATTGCCATTTCTGATAAGACACACGTCCGCCGATGACCCATCATCTGACCCTCTCATGCAAAGGGCAGCCTGGGTCGACTGCCAGACCAATAAATCTAAACAAAAAAAGCTCTGCTTAACCCTGTTTACTTTAAATTACCCCTTCTCAGTTTCTCCACAATGATTCATAGCCCCAGGGGGTTAAGAATGATAAGAGCCTGATTGAACAATGAGCACCTGTGTGCTAAGCATTCACAATGCCTAACATTGCAGAAGTAACCTTGCTCGTCCTGACTGTTCAGGGGCTTTGCATTGCGTTTTCTCAGATAGAGGGGAAGTGGAGTCAGCACGTCATTTCCATTCTCCATCCAATATTATTCATTCTGCCCGGCCACTGAACCAGGTGAGTCCAATCTGCATAGTGAATTAAATACCCTCAAGTAGAAGTAGCAATTTTGGAGTAGAAATAATATTAATAAAAGTAAAAAAGTACTATAAAGAGAAAGTACTATTAAACGTAAGAAGAAACATTTTATCTTAAAAGTACTCAAGAAAAAATAACTCAGTAAATGTAACTAACCGCTCCTGCTACCCCCAATATTTTACACACACTTATAAACATAACAACAATAACCAAAAAATGACAAAACCTATTCCTAAGTTTTTGCCTGCAAAAAATCAGAAAGAGTTACTATCAAAATGTTTTTAGTGTCATGATGGGTTCAGGTTCTTAGCCCATATGCAGAACACAACGGAGGCTGGGTAAAAGTTAAACAAGGTTTATTGAATGTTTTACAATAAGAGACAATGTACTGGGTCAGGGGCTGGTCCGGGCTGGTTCACAGAAGTCTGCTGAGAAGATAGTTTGATTAGTAGGCAGGCTGATGAGAATGAGTCTTTGATAATTCAGAATTATACCTTGACTGAATCCGGGCTTCTCTTTGAGAGAGAGGGAACCGTTGGGTCCAGAGACTGTTTGTTCAGCAGAGTTCCAGAGCAGCTGCAGCGTCTAGCTTCTGACTTTAATGGCAGACCTTGATCAGAGTTTCCAGCTCTTAACTAAGAGCAGCAGGGGAATCCACATAGGAATCTTCAGGTTTGGCTCTCCAGGGCACATTGGCAGGTTAAGCTCATCCAGAGCTTCTGGCTAGAGACAGGTTTCCTGTGAGGCAAAAACAGAAGAGAGTTAGAATCTGATCTCTCTCCAGAGACAGCTAAGATTCTTTCAGATTCAAGGCTCAGGTCGCTAACCAAACTAGATCAACACTGCGGCGTTGAAGCAAGGTCTGGCAGCTGGTTATAAAGGGCAGGTCTCCTGATGAGTAGATACGTCTCAGGTGTGCTGGAAGACTCCAGCTCCAGGAGACCCACAGCGCACTCTGCTGGAGGAAGGTGGTACAGCTCCAGATCCCAACAGTACCCCCTCTCTCAACGACCGCCTCTTGGCGGTCCAGAAGATGTCGACGGGAGGGAGCTCTCATATTCCTCGATCAAGGACGGATCGAGGATATAAGAGCCAGGAACCCATGTGCGGTCCTCCGGACCGTAGCCCTCCCAATCGATGAGGTACTGCCAACCGCGACCTCGCCGTCGGGAGTCCACGATCCGGTGGACGGTGAAGGCAGGATGTCCATCGATGTCCCGGGCGGGTGGAGGGGAGTCGGATGGAGGGCACAGGGGGCTAGAAACAACTGGTTTGATCTGGGAGACATGGAACGTGGGATGGATGCGGAGACTCAGAGGAAGGTGCAGACGTACAGCAGAGGGGTTGATGATCTGGGCAACCTTGAATGGACCCATGAAACAGGGGGACAGTTTCCGAGACATCCCCTTGAGGGGAATGTCTCGTGTGGACAGCCATACCTCTTGGCCTATGGAGTAGTCAGGGGCCGGGCGTCTTTTTGAGTCAGCGAAGCGTTTGGTAGAGACGGATGAGCGGTTGAGGGTGGCGATGGTGTCCTTCCAGACTCTCTGGCAACGACGGATGTGCTGATGGACTGATCGGACTGAAATCTCTCTCTCGTCAGCAGGGAAAAGTGGAGGCTGATAGCCAATAGATACCTGGAATGGGGATAGACCAGTAGAAGCAGACTTGAGTGAATTGTGGGCGTATTCGATCCAGGTCAGGTACTGACTCCAGTCAGTGGGGTTGTTTGAGGTCAGGCAGCGGAGAGTGGACTCTAGTTCCTGGTTCATCCTCTCCGTCTGCCCGTTTGACTCTGGGTGGCCACCAGAGGTGAGTGAGGACTTACAGTTTAATGCTGAACAGAAGGCTTTCCAGACCTGTGAGATGAACTGTGGACCGCGGTCGGAGAGAATTTCTTGTGGGATGCCATGGAGTCTGAAAACATGCTTCACAAGAAGCTGGGCCGTCTGGAAAGCCGTGGGAAGTTTCCTGAGGGGAATTAAGTGACAAGCTTTTGAAAAACGGTCGACGATGGTTAAAATGGTGGACATACCTTTGGAAATCGGGAGACCAGTGACAAAATCAACAGCAATATGAGACCAGGGACGGGTTGGAACAGGTAGGGGATGCAGCAGACCAGAAGGTGGTTGGTAAGAGGTCTTATTTCTGGCGCAGATGGGACATGCCAAAACGTACTCCTTTACGTCCTTGTGTAAGGATGGCCATCAGAAACGTCTTGTAATCAAGGCAATCGTTCTGCTCACTCCAGGATGGGCGGAAAATTTAGATGCATGCATCCACTGGATCAGACGGGATCTAACGGAAGATGGAACATAGGTTTTATTTGGAGGACCGTTACCTGGGTCAGGTTCAGAGGCTAGGGCAGAGTTGATGAGATCAGTGTTCTCCCAGGAAACCACTCCAACAGTACAGGAGGCAGGAAGAACAGGCTCGGGCGTCTCAGGTTGATCAGCAGAGTAAAGACGAGAGAGAGAATCAGGCTTGATGTTCTTGGAACCAGGTCTGTAAGAGATTATGATATTGAATCGGGAGAAAAACAATGACCATCTAGAATGACGTGGATTAGCTTGTTTGGCGGATTGGAGATAGGCCAGGTTCTTATGGTCTGTCCAGACCAAAACTGGATGCTCGGCCCCCTCGAGCCAGTGTCTCCCCTCCTCCAAGGCGAGTTTGATGGCTAGAAGTTCTCGATCTAAAACATCATAGTTTTGCTCCGCTGGTGAGAGTCTACGTGAAAAGAAGGCACAAGGATGAATCTTTTGGTCTGAGTCAAATTGTTGAGACGAAACTGCTCCAACACCGGAGTCTGAGGCATGCACCTCTAAGATAAACTGCTTAGAGGGGTCTGGCTGGATCAGAATGGGAGCTCTAGAAAACAGGTTCTTTAATTTCTCAAAAGCGTTCTGGGCCTCAGATGTCCATTGAAATGTCTTCTTTACCGAAGTCAGAGTTGTGGGAGGTAGAGCTGTTTGATTGTAATTCCTTATGAAGCGTCTGTAAAAGTTTGCAAAACCAAGGAATCTCTGAAGCTGTTTGCGGTTTTCACGTGTCGGCCAGTCCAGAACTGCCTTTATTTTGTCTTGGGATGGCTAAACCTGCCCGCCCTCGAGCACAAACCCCCAAAAAGTTACAGATGATTGGTGAAATTCGCACTTCTCTGTCTTCACAAAGAGCTTGTTTTCCAAAAGTCTCTGAAGAACCAGACGGACATGTTTCTTATGCTCTGATAGATTCTTGGAGTAGATCAAAATATCATCAATGTACACAAAAACGAACACATTCAAAAAATCTCTGAGGACGTCATTGACTAGAGCCTGAAAACTATGGAGAGATATTTGTGCCATCGGTTTGAGCGCGCAGGAACCAATCCGAGCGCGCAGTGAGACAACTCGCGCGCTCGCAAAACCGGTCTGGCGCGCGCTCAACTCTGAAAAACCCTCTCAACACACTGTTCTCGCGCTCAGTTTCATCTCTGCGCGTGCTCGAATCCGTCTCTCCGCTCTCAACCAGCTGTGCGCTCGGCTGTTTCTCCGCTCGCTCAACTCTCTGCGCTCGCAACTTAAGCAATGTATGTAAATGAACTATACCATCAGCCAATCACGCTCAGCTTCTTTTCATCCAATGAAAGCATTCGTTCCTTCTTATTCTTCTTTTCTATCATGGAGGATCGCAAGCAACTTTAAGGTGCATACCGCCACCTACTGTTCATGAGTGTGTAGCAACATTGTTTTACGTCTATTAAATTCTATTTTTTAATTTTGTATTCTGCAGATAACAAAATAATGCTTTCCTTAATCTATAAATAACCTTTATATTTCCTTTATTTCCCAATAATCCTTTAAGACTCCACTCTTGGCCTGTCCTTTCAACTACTCTTCTCAATTTCTCCCTTTCAGGTTCATATGTTTTACAGTTCATCAATACGTAAGCATTCGTTCCAAATACTACATCCGGTTAAATGAAAAAAAAATATATAAAAATAAAAACACAATCAGGAAAATCAAACAACTCTTACAGTTATTTGGTCAGCACTCCTAACCATTTGATGGACAGAAGATAGTACTATAAAATATCTTGAATTATCTCAAATAAACTTCAGTGAAACAGTTATTAGATCATTGCCTCATCCATCTCTTTTACCTGCTATTGACATGGATTTAAATTTGCTGTTTTAAAAGAAAAATAAGGAGGATATTTCAGGTTCCAGTATGGTTCAACAGTCTATAGATAAAAAATATTATGGATATGTTAAATTTTTTATGGATGCTTCAAAATATTCCAATATTAGGAATGGTGTTTTGTTTTAGTTCCAGAATTTATTTTTAAATCGGGTAAAAGAATCAGTGATGGAATTCAGCCTACAAAGGAGAAATGTTTTGGGTCATATTGGCCTTACAATGGATTGAAAATATCGTTCCATTAAGAAGTTTAGTTTGCTCTGATTCTAGATCAGCGACCGTTATATTAATTTAAACACAATTATTCAGACAGCAGACCTGATCTGAAATTTAACAATTATTATTTAGAAGACCTTTTACAGATGGACTCTAAATAAGAGGGTTATTCTTTATTATATATATTAAAAAGAATAATTTGATAAACAGGATTTTTCAGTTGGTAAGTAAGTAAGTAAGTAAACTTTATTTGTATAGTACTTTTCACAGACAAAGTAACAAAGTGCTTCACATGATGACATAAAAACAACACAAGTAAAAACAGATAAAATGCAATAAAAGATATAATAAATAAGGGAATAAAACAACACGCTATGTGCTTTGGAAGGCTAGTTAAAACAGGTGTGTTTTTAGCTGCTTTTTAAAGATATCCACCGAGTCCAGAGAGCGCAGGGACAGGGGGAGTTCATTCCAAAGACGGGGTGCCAACGCTTTAAAGGACCGGTCTCCTCGGGTTTTAAAACGGGTCCGAGGAACCATAAGCAGGTTTTGACCTGAAGACCTTAGGCAACGGACCGACGTATACGGCTGGATCAGACCTGTCATGTAGCCAGGCGCCTGTCCATGAAGGGCCCTGAAGGTAAGGACCAGGATTTTAAACTTTATCCTGGAAGCAACAGGAAGCCAATGTAAGGACTTCAAGAGAGGAGTTACATGGGCTGTCCTATTTGTACGGGTCAGGAGTCTTGCAGCAGAGTTCTGGAGAATTTGTAGGCGACCCAGCTCCTTCTTGCTCAGACAGGTAAACAGGCTGTTACAGTAATCCAGTCTTGAAGAGACGAAGGCATGGATGGTTCTCTCCAAATCATCGTGAGAGAGGATTTTCCTTACCTTGTGTCATGAACGGTGTTTGTGTGGAGGACCCAGACGCAGAGACCAGTAGGCAGAGGTGAATTAAAGTCTGTTTATTCAGGTTAACAGGTCCAGAAGTAGGAATCAGAGTCCAACTGAAAATTACAAACGAACCTGAACCAAGGAGACATCAGGGATTAACCAAACCAGAAGCCAGGGAGAGACGAGGAACACAGACAGAAGTTTAGACTGGATGTTTGACGAGGATCCAGCAAACAGGAACTGAAGAGGGAGGGCTTTTAAAGGGGACAGAGACAGAGCTGACGAGGAAATTGGCAGCAGGTGCTTGGCAGGACAGAGAAACAGAGGAAGGGAGGACACAAGAGGGCAGCAGAGGACAACAAATGGATAACTAAGGAAAACAGGAACAATCAGACCAGGACCATGACAGTACCCCCCACCTAAGGGCGGATCCCAGACGACCTAAAATGTCCAGAAACTAAAAACCACCCACCCAGGGTGGGCGGAGGGGGAACCAGGCACAAAAACAGAACAGAGTCTGAAAATCAAAACAACCCACCCAGGGTGGGCGAGGGCAACAAAAAGTCTCTGGAGGCCGGCCGTGGGGCCGGAGCTGAGAGAGACGCTCTGGAGGCTGGCCGTGGGGCCGGAGCTGAGAGAGACGCTCTGGAGGCTGGCCGTGGGGCCGGAGCTGAGAGAGACGCTCTGGAGGCTGGCCGTGGGGCCGGAGCTGAGAGAGACGCTCTGGAGGCCGGCCGTGGGGCCGGAGCTGAGAGAGACGCTCTGGAGGCCGGCCGTGGGGCCGGAGCTGAGAGAGACGCTCTGGAGGCCGGCCGTGGCGCCGGAGCTGAGAGAGACGCTCTGGAGGCCGGCGTCTCCAATGCAGCAGGAACCTAGGAGGAGGACACCGCCTCCGCTTCAGCAAAATGCGCCGAGGAGGACGCCGCCTCCGCTTCAGCAGGATGCGCCGAGGACGCCGCCCCCGCTTCAGCAGGATGCGCCGAGGACGCCGCCTTCGCTTCAGCAGGATGCGCCGAGGAGGACGCCGCCTCCGCTTCTGTTGCTCTGCAACAGGCTCAGAGGGAGCCGTCGACTGCAGCTCTGGAACAGCCTCGGAAGCGGCCGCCCACTGCGACTCTGGAACAGGTTCAGAGGGGACCGCCGACTGCGGCTCAGGAACAGGATCAGACTGGACCGCCGACTGCGGCTCCGGAACAGGATCAGACTGGACCGCCGACTGCGGCTCAGGAACAGGATCAGACGGGGCCACCCACTGCGGCTCAGGAACAGGATCAGACGAGGCCGGGACCGCCCACTGCGGCTCAGGAACAGGTTCAGATGAGGCCGCCCACTGCGGCTCAGGAACCGGTTCAGACTGGGCCGCCCACTGCGGCTCAGAAACAGGATCAGACGGGGCCGCCCACTGCGGCTCAGGAACAGGTTCAGACGGGGCCGCCCACTGCGGCTCAGGAACAGCCTCTGAAGGGGCCGCCCACTGCGGCACAGGAACCACCATGGAGGGGGCCTTGAAGGCTTGGGGCGCCCGCTGAGGTGCCTTGGAGGCCTGGAGCGCTCGCTTAGGGGCCTTGGAGGCTTGGAGCCCCCCTCGAGGGGCTCTTGGAGCTGATGGCGGTGGCAGGAACAAAAAAAGGTCTTCTCTCTCCCCATAAAAAAAGCTCCAAAGGTCAGATTCCTGTATATGGGGAGGGCTGAGGAGTTCACATGCCTGGTTCTCTGCTGGGTCCATGTTGGGGCTGGATCCTTCTGTCATGAACGGTGTTTGTGTGGAGGACCCAGACGCAGAGACCAGTAGGCAGAGGTGAATTAAAGTCTGTTTATTCAGGTTAACAGGTCCAGAAGTAGGAATCAGAGTCCAACTGAAAATTACAAACGAACCTGAACCAAGGAGACATCAGGGATTAACCAAACCAGAAGCCAGGGAGAGACGAGGAACACAGACAGAAGTTTAGACTGGATGTTTGACGAGGATCCAGCAAACAGGAACTGAAGAGGGAGGGCTTTTAAAGGGGACAGAGACAGAGCTGACGAGGAAATTGGCAGCAGGTGCTTGGCAGGACAGAGAAACAGAGGAAGGGAGGACACAAGAGGGCAGCAGAGGACAACAAATGGATAACTAAGGAAAACAGGAACAATCAGACCAGGACCATGACACCTTGGAGATATTGTGCAGATTGAAGTAACAGTTCCTGATCAGTTGTTTTGAGTGTAGCGCAAGGGCACAAGTTGGTGGCGGTAATTGTTGTTTGTCAACCTCCATAAAACACAATAAAAAGAAGAACCACCCGCCACAAAAGCTAAGAGTAAGGCCAATATCCAAAACATTATCTATATACTGTTGAACCATACTTGAACCTGAAATATCCTCCTTATTTTTCTTTTAAAACAGCAAATTTAAATCCATGTCAATAGCAGGTAAAAGAGATGGATGAGGCAATGATCTAATAACTGTTTCACTGAAGTTTATTTGAGATAATTCAAGATATTTTATAGTACTATCTTCTGTCCATCAAATGGTTAGGAGTTGACAAAATAACTGTAAGAGTTGTTTGATTTTCCTGATTGTGTTTTTATTTTTATTTATTTTTTTCATTTAACCGGATGTAGTATTTGGAACGAATGCTTACGTATTGATGAACTGTAAAACATATGAACCTGAAAGGGAAAAATTGAGAAGAGTAGTTGAAATGACAGGCCAAGAATGGAGTCTTAAAGGATTATTGGCAAATAAAGGAAATATAAAGGATATTTATAGATTAAGGAAAGCATTATTTAGTTATCTTCAGAATACAAAATTAAAAAATAGAATTTAATAGATGTAACACAATGTTGCTACCCACTCATGAACAGTAGGTGGCGGTATGCACCTTAAAGTTGCTTGCGATCCGCCATGATAGAAAAGAAGAAGAAGAAGGAACGAATGCTTTCATTGGATGAAAAGAAGCTGAGCGTGATTGGCTGATGGTATGGTTCATTTACATACATTGCTGAAGTTGCGAGCGCAGAGAGTCGAGGGAGCGGAGAAACAGCCGAGCGCACAGCTGGTGTTGAGCGCGGAGAGAGAGCAGGTCGAGCGCGAGCAGAGACGGATACGCGCACGCGCAGAGATGAAACTGAGCACGAGAACAGTGTGTTGAGAGGGTTTTTCAGAGTTGAGCGTGCGCCAGACTGGTTTTGCGAGCGCGCGAGTTGTCTCACTGCGCGCTCGGATTGGTTCCTGCGCGCTCAAACCGATGGCACAAATATCTCTCCATAGAAAACATGCAGGAGCGTTTGTGAGACCAAAAGGCATGACCAGATACTCAAATTGGCCTAAGGGGGTCTTAAAGGCTGTCTTCCATTCGTCTCCTTCTCTTATCCTAAGGAGGTCATAAGCATTTCTCAAATCGAGCTTGGTGAAAACTGTTGCACCCTGAACAGGTTCAAATGCTGATGCCAGTAATGGTAGTGGGTACTTATTTTTGACGGTTATCTGATTTAGGCCTCTGTAATCTATACAGGGTCGTAGGGAACCATCCTTCTTACCCACAAAAAAGAAAACAGCACCAAGAGGAGAAGGAGATGGACGGATTATCCCTGCAGCCAGAGACTCATTAATATATTTCTCCATGGTCTCACGTTCAGGCTTAGAGATGTTATAAAGTCTACTGCTGGGCAGAGGAGCTCCTGGTAATAAGTCTATGGCGCAGTCATATGGTCTGTGAGGTGGAAGAAACGTCGCACTGACCTTACTGAAGACTGGTGCCAGATCGTGATACTCGGGAGGAACAGAAGTAAGGTCAGGAGAGTCCATCTCCCCCCTACCTCTAGGGAACTGAACAGCAGGGGCTGCAGAACGAAGACATGTCTCGTGACAGGACCTGGACCAAGACTCAATGTGGCGTTCAGCCCAGTTGATATGGGGGTTATGTCGTTCCAGCCACTCGAATCCAAGAACCAGGGGGGAGCATGCAGAAGGGAAAACAAAAAAGGTTAATGTCTCACGATGATTTCCAGAGATCAACAGTTCTAGAGGTTGTGTTTGATGAGTGACTTGATGGAGTTTCTTTCCATCAATAGCGGATACTCTGAGAGGCTTGGATAACGGAACGGTTTCAAGCTGTAATTGCTGGACCAGGTTAGAATCAATGAGATTACTCTCACATCCGGAGTCAATGAAAGCAGACAAGGTGAGGTTCTGGTTAGAAAAAAAAAGTGTAGCAGGAAACATCAGATGAGGAGCTTTTTCAATTTTCAAATGGCCCGTCAGACTCCTCAATTCCTCTGACGGGCCCTGGCTTTTGACTTAGCCGGACATGAAGCTATGAAATGGCCAGTCTCACCACAGTATAGACACAGATTGCCCCTAAATCGTCGTTGTCTTTCCTCAGGGGTTAGCCTTGTGTGTCCAATCTGCATGGGTTGGGCCTCCGCTCCATCTGAGTGAGAGACTTGGACAGGCACAGAAAGAGTCTGGTTTTTAGACTTTGGCTTGGAAACAGGTTCTGTGGATCCAGAAAAAACAGAAGCATTATTTAATGCAGGGGCTGACACAGAAAAATTCAGACTTCTTTGTCTAGTGTTGTTTCTAGTTCGGAGCCTGTTATCCAGTCTGATGGTTAAACGGATTAATTCCTCCAAACTAGTCGGTTCGTCGATTGTGGCTAGTTCATCCTTGATGTTATCATTTAAGGCCTTAAAATATGCACTTTTGAGTGCACATTCGTTCCAACCAGAGGGTACGGCTTTGACCCGGAAGTTGATGAAGAACTCAGCCACTGTGGAATTTCCTTGTCTTAAATTCAGCAGGGCTCGAGAGTCAATGGTCTTATCTGTGTCGTGATTAAATACTTGGGAAAACTCGGAAATGAACTCAGAAAAAGTGCAAGTAAAACTGGATTCAGAGGAGAACCTTGCCTCTGCCCATTCAAGGGCTCATCCAGTGAGTTGAGAAAGAATAAATGATATTTTCTTTCTATCATTCGGAAAACTGCCAGGAGAATGTTCAAAGAGTAATCGACATTGGAATAAAAATCCCTTACAATCTTTTTGATTACCTGAAAATCTTTCAGGCGGACTGGGACGGAACTCAGGAAGTGACGTCACTGCCGGTGACCTTGGAGGTGGAAGTGGATCCGGAAAAGAACGGACTGCAGGCGTAGCGTTAGCGCTTTCAAAATAGCTAGAGAGAGTTTGTAAAGTCTGGTTATGGTGTTCAACAAAAGTATTCAACTCACAAAGGGTTTTGGCTTGACCATGGACTTGAGTCGCTAGTTCCTCAAGCCTCCTACGGAGGTGATCTGCTGGGCTTTGTGTTTGGCCGCAGTGTTCTGTCATGAATGGTTCAGGTTCTCAGCCCATATGCAGAACACAACGGAGGCTGGGTAAAAGTTAAACAAGGTTTATTGAATGTTTTACAATAAGAGACAATGTACTGGGTCAGGGGCTGGTCCGGGCTGGTTCACAGAAGTCTGCTGAGAAGATAGTTTGATTAGTAGGCAGGCTGATGAGAATGAGTCTTTGATAATTCAGAATTATACCTTGACTGAATCCGGGCTTCTCTTTGAGAGAGAGGGAACCGTTGGGTCCAGAGACTGTTTGTTCAGCAGAGTTCCAGAGCAGCTGCAACGTCTAGCTTCTGACTTTAATGGCAGAACTTGATCAGAGTTTCCAGCTCTTAACTAAGAGCAGCAGGGGAATCCACATAGGAATCTTCAGGTTTGGCTCTCCAGGGCACATTGGCAGGTTAAGCTCATCCAGAGCTTCTGGCTAGAGACAGGTTTCCTGTGAGGCAAAAACAGAAGAGAGTTAGAGTCTGATCTCTCTCCAGAGACAGCTAAGATTCTTTCAGATTCAAGGCTCAGGTCGCTAACCAAACTAGATCAACACTGCAGCGTTGAAGCAAGGTCTGGCAGCTGGTTATAAAGGGTAGGTCTCCTGATGAGTAGATACGTCTCAGGTGTGCTGGAAGACTCCAGCCCCAGGAGACCCACGGCGCACTTTGCTAGAGGAAGGTGGTACAGCTCCAGATCCCAACATTTAGAAATTTAAAGTAAAGTAAAAATGATGGTCAGATATCAAATTATTTTTCAACTGTATATCTAATCCTTTCCAAATTAATGTTACTCATAACCACTTTTAACCAGTTTCCAATTTTACAGTAGATTAGATCTACTAGATGCTTCCACCTGCATAACATAGGTCTCCTGCAAAGCACATACTGTATAAAGGATGGACATTTTGGATGTGACCATCTGTGAAAACGGCTGAGAAGATGCACAGCAAAAAAAATTTCAAACTGTGCAGTCAATATTTACTTTTACTTAAAACTCACACATGATATATCAATTGAAAGTTGGGTGTAAATTCTTTACCCACAGATTTTTTTTACACAAGCAAAAACCTGATTATGTGTCTTTCTTTTGTTTTTTAAGCTTACTGATTTTTATTGCTCCATTTAATTCTTTCTTTAATTCTCTATTTTCCCATTCAGCAATATTTCTTACTTCAACCCCTAACTTTAAATTCTCACATTTTTTTCTAGAAATAGTATTCTCATCTGGTCTGGTCCTGTTCACCTTTGGCACTATCCAAAAGCTGGGCTGCTACCCTTGACATCTTTGACTATAGATAATAGAGTTTTTCAGTGTTTAGTACTGCTTCTTTCTTAGACATACTGTAGGGTCCGCTTTTTCTGTGATTAACTTAATGTGCTCTCTTTCATCCTTTTTTGCATGAAAACTGGCTCAGGGATTATCTGCCCAAATGTTACTTTTCTAGACAGAGCCAACTACAGTTATATATTTGGACATAGGCCATTTCACAATTCAAAAGAATATGGTTCTTGCCTTACTAAATACGCTCTTGACAAGAATATAGGACCTTATTGACTCAGGGAAGAACCAAGCTGTATCAACTAGAGCTCATGGCATCATCACACGCTTGGCTCTTCTGAATCTATATTTTTCTGGTGTTATAAAGAGTCTATAGTTAATAAGAAATTAATACTTTTTCATTTAGTGGGGGAATAATGATTAACACCAAAAGATAAAGCCAAATAAAATATACATAGTGGCTGCAATTAGTCTCAGACCCCCACTGGTTGTCATCGTCATCTCAACATCTTCACTTCTTTCAAATTAAGCATTAAATCAGTAAATTAAGTATATAGTAAAGCTTGTGATCTAAAATTATCTGAAAACGTACTTTTGTAGAACAATGGCAAAGACGAGTGAACTGTCGCCACATGCTCAACAAGTTTTCCTTAGACAGATAAGGTCACCGATCTGACTAAATTGTCTCTATAAGGTGTATTTAGATTATATGTTTTGAATGATATATTAACAAAATATATTTTAATGAAATAAATTGAACAAAATATGCACAACTCATCTCTCACAGGTGCACAACTCTGCACAGGTGACTTGTGGCAGTTGTTTGCATCAAAATTCAGCTGAAAGAAAGACAAGACAGAGGTGGGATGGATGAGGGGAGGGATGTTGTTGGGACGTAAAATATTTTCAAAATTTACAGTATACAGAACTTCAGTTTCATATTTTAGTATGTTATGTTCTAGAAAGGAGCTACGACATCCTTCTGTTTCCTTGAAATGTCATGTAAATGTTTAATTAAGCTCTATGTGAAACCCTCCCAGCTCTTAGCTTGAGTTTAATGTTGTTAGGGAATCCTTTGACCTGAAGAGAAAGAACATTGGCAAAGACTTTATCTGTTCTCCTTTGCAAGGATTAGAAAGCGCCACTTGAACGAAGACCACCAATCTCATTCTTGCTGAAAATGACTAAAATCCTTTTTTCCAATAATAAGTTAGCATGTTGCATACTGAGGTAACACATCACACCACTGTGAGTCATGCACTGTGCAACGCTATGTAAATGTAAAAGGCTTCTTTTGGCAGGATCTTGCAAACTGCCAAACACTAAAGTGTTTCTGATGAGCTTTCAAATTAGCATGAGTTTTTTTACCTACTGGCCAAATTTTCCAAATTGATCATTTGTGAAGTCCATGCCTTGATAGGTCAGGGACATTACAGCAAATAAAGGAGGACCAGCAAAACATTTGGGAGGTGATCATGATATTCCTGATATTGCCTTACTCTCTCTATGCATCTTCTAAATATCTTAAAGCCAAAATCCACTCAACTGAATGACTATAGGGTATAAAACAAGACACCCAGAATCTTGATATTTTTACATACACACATACTTTTGTGCATGTGTCCTTTTACTTTGCTTGGCAGTCTTTTTGCTTGGGTTAAATGTAACCTCATAGAAGCCAGAGCTTACAGGCTTCCCTGTCTCCAATTCAGCCCACATCATTCTCCATGCATCATTACCTCTGCAGAACTCTTGAGCCAATAAACAGCTCAGTGGCAATGGTCTTATTTCAGAGGAGTGTATGGGAAATGGAAGGAACAGATACATGCACACACACAGCACAGAAAAAAAAACAGTTTGAGTGGCCAGTTTAGAGCAAATACTGGAACATGTATGCGATAACAAAGTTCAAAGCTTTAAATCCAAAAGCATTCAAAAGCTTCACTAACAAAATGGAAACACATAATTACTCATTTACCTAATATTTCAACTCAAATGAATTGTATTAGCTCAAAAAAACTACAATTAATACCTGGAATATTAGGTATTTAAAGTTTGTGCCTTTGGACCTCTCACTGTTGTGAAAATTTTTATATAATTAATACTTGCAATCACACACATGAACAAGTTGCCCATATGTTCCTGTAGATGTGCTTCTGGTTTTCCCTCATCCCAAGACAATATTTGGCCCTGCAGAGAGAAGGAAATGAAGAATAAATACAAGAAGACATTGGCAGCGGTGGAATAATTATACGCTACTCTATCCAATCTACATAAATAAACCCTCACAAGGCAAGAGAGAAAGAGAGCGCTCACAGTTTTGTTTAAAATCATTTTTCAGGCCACAGCCCACCACGTGTTTATGGCTGTTAGTGTGTTTTACATTGTAAATGAAATATTTGGTTTGGGTTGGGTTGGCCAGACTGTGGCCAATGAGTCACAGCTCAGAACTGATGCAGAGTTTGTATCCTAGTGTGACATTAACCATTCATCTCTGACCTGCAGCGCACTGCACCAGAAACTCAATGAGCTCTGTGTAAAGCATCACTGAGGGATCTATTTTCACATGCCTCGAGAACCTGCTCCGAACCATCGCATGATTATTGTTTTAAAAGATACCACAGGCCCAAGTTGGCCTGAATATTTAAGTGGGCACAGGATGGATGTTAGTCATTTAGATTACTCCGGATCACCTCTAGCGAAGTATAACTAATTCATGAGGAGGACAGAGCAAAACAAAAGTACAATCTCTTGAAATAACAAATCAAAGTGTTAATAAAACCAAATACAGTAGTATTCTTTCTTTTTCAGAACTGAAAGTCCTTTTGAAAAGTTATCTTAATGCCTGAAAGATGTTATTTTTTAAATTAAAACCTAGATCTAGATATGAAACTTTGTATCAATTTGACTGTATGATCTGGTTGAACTGTGAAGTGCCTTAAGATGACGTGTTGTGAATTTGGCGCTATATAAATAAACTGAATTTAATTGAATTGAATAGATCTGTCAAGGGTCTTGCCAATTTGGTCAATATTTCACATGCTGTAAATAAAAGGACAAAACAAAAAAGGTTTTTATTTGCTAAATATGAAAAAAGATATGAAATAGTATTTTGATATGTAACATTAAACCTGGATGTCATAAGACAAATTATTTGGACATTCTTTCAAAAGCTTCTCAAACCTAGAGTTTTGGCCCATTCTTCCTTAAAAAATTATTTTCACTGAGTAAATGTGTAGTATAAGATAAAAAAAAAATCCTGTCCTTTATTCTCTTTAACAGCATAAAGATACATCCATCCATCTTCTCCTGCTTCAGGGTTGCGGTGGCCACTTGCCACTTTCCAGCAGCCTGTTGGCCTAAAGCAGGGTACACCCTGGACAGATTGGCAGTGTGTTGCAGGACAAAGAGAGACACAACCATGGACACATACACTAGCACCTGAGGACAATTTAGAGAAGACAATAATTTGGAGAAGTTCATGTTTTTGGATTGTGGGAAGAATACCTAGAGAGAACCCACATATGCACATAGCGAAGATGCAAACTCCATGGAAAAAGTCCCCGGGCCAGAAATCAAACCCAGAACTTTCTTGCTGCAAGGGAACAGTGCTACTGTATCACTGCCCCACTGTGCAGCCTGAGCAAAAAGTCAGAATAAAATCGTAATATTATGATAATAAAGTCAAAAAATTACGAGAATAAAGTCGCTAGTACTCAATGATATACCCTAATACTCTGTCATATGTTTGTGGCAAATGGTCATTCACATTAGGTCGGGTTTTGCTTGACTTTTGTTTCTGTTAGAAGGGATTGCTGCAACGTCAGTGACTTAGTGCAATGAAATTGACTTTCTTAGCCTCTTAATGTCCACCTCATTTTGGGAAATTCTCATCTATTTTGCATACCCAAATAGAAAAGCAAATAACTGAGGAACTGTAAGCCCAAATTACATGTGTGATAAACTGTTTGAAAGCTAACACCTAGTTTCACCTTCTAGTTGAAAATTGGGTGTGTAAAACACCCAAGTTGCATCAAGCCCAGGCTGCATCACTTCAAAGAGTTGTCAGCCATTCAAAATCACCCTTCCCAGTCAAACACCAGACGAATGGCAGCCTATTCCCCAGCGACTCCCAACCAAATCCCCTCCAACTTCCAGCCAGTGGCCTTCTCCATAAGCCGTGTGCAAAATTTTTTACTCTGATTTTACCCTTTCACATAATTACAGGGTCTGACAAGAGAAGGCGCTTCTCTTTAGATCTAATTGTCCACAAATAATGAGAGTAATACTATTTTACTACAAAAATGTATGTTTAGAAAGGAATTGTAGGGGACCAGCCAAGGACCAAGGATGGTGGGGAAATTTGAAATGGCCACTGCTGCATCTAATTACTTTTCTTATGATAAACACAGACAGTAATAGACACAACAGTAGTCAAAATGTAGGGTGAAATGCAAATAAAATACCTGGGCTCAGGGTTAGGGTAGGGAGATACAAATTACAAATATGATAGGCAATCTCTACAGCAGAGGTCTTCAACAGGGGTTCCGCGACCCCTAGGGGGTCCACAGAGGTACTGCATGGGGGTCACGAAAGTCTTGGTTGATAACTTTTTTTTATATTCCCTCCTGCAATTTTTTGCACTAATTAAAATTTCTTTAAATACACATTAACATGAATTCAACACACTGTAGTAAACAGATAAATGAAAGCAGAAGATGTCTTTCAGTCATCAATGCACACATTCAGTGACACACAGGAGCTCTTTCAATCTGGGCACCGTTTCATTCACAACACCTGTCCCATCAACCAGGAATCAGATTCAGAAATACTTTAATAATCCCAGGGAGAAATTACTTTCGTTACATGACTCCATATGTAATAGAGTGACTATGGGACCAGTTTGATATAACACAATTTCATACAATATATATAATTAGGGGGTCCCTGCTCCATCTCGCAATCAGTTTGGGGGTCCTTGGCTTTGAAAACGTTGAATACCCCTGCTCTACAGTATTCATTATTATTGATTTTATTATTATTGATTTATTATTATTATTGTTCAAGGATCAACAAAGAAATCAATAGATCCATCGATTTGTTTACTGGTAATTTTATTCTGTATTTTTTAGTTTAATAAGAATGTTTTTTTTTTTTTTTTTTGCAATGGTCACAGACAGACACTAAAATAAAAGTTTGTAGATGTCTAGTAATGGTCAGTAGAAAGACCCCCAACCAAAACTACTGAACTGATGTGAAACTCACTTTTCTAAGCACACAAACCAAAATGGTGCAGATTGGTATAAATGTTTTAAACAATGTAGTCCTTTAAATAATTTTGTAATCCATTAATTTCATAACAAAATGTTATATTTCATACTGGAAACTCTAGTTTTATTCAAAGCTCTGATACCAGAAATGTTAAATGACATTTTAAATCATAAAAAGTTACTGGATAATTGCTTTGACTAGTGACTAGTTACTTCGATAGGCCGTAACTAACTTTAAAGAAAAGTTACTAGTAAATA
This sequence comes from Cyprinodon diabolis, assembly GCA_030533445.1. Lineage (NCBI taxonomy): Eukaryota > Metazoa > Chordata > Actinopteri > Cyprinodontiformes > Cyprinodontidae > Cyprinodon > Cyprinodon diabolis. The sequence goes on from CM060073.1 coordinate 9,361,875, forward strand.
TAACTAATTACTTTTTAAAGCAACAGTCCCAGCACTGTACAAAAATAAACCTATGTAAGGCAACAGGTTAAAATAGTCTGAAAACAGTGGAATCGCCCCAAAATAAACAGAGATATTATTCTTTGATTATCTGGTAAACTTTCTTTATCTAAGGTTATAAAAGCAGAGCCATGAACTTTGTCTGTTTTATGCCTCCTGCTTGTTTAATATGCAGGTTGTCTGTTAGAAGCCATGATTCATCGTCCTTGTTCACATCTGCTATCTGTTTGTTTTATCAAGACACTTGTTGCTTTTAGCTGTTTATACTCAATCTGCTGCTTCAGCTTGAAGGATGTTTGGGGATGCTGGACTCCCCAAAGTTTCAGAGGGCCTTGATCAGATAGCACAGCAATAAACATCAACCCATACAAATTTATACACACATTCAAGAGAGCCTGCAGCCAGAGGACTGATAACGCATAAACTGTCGCAGTTACACACATGCCTGGATACAGTAAACACAAGCAACAACCTCGGAATAAAACATGTCTGGGAGCTTAGAGGCTCATTTACATGTACACAGAATGACACACAGCCTACAAGGGATGTAGATCTGCACTGCTGTGCTTCAATAAACTTTGGAGGCAGCGACGGTTCGACTGGTCTTGCTCCATCAGTTACTCCGTCAGCGTGTACGTCTGTCTGCTCGTACGTATGTCAGGGCTGAGATAAAAAGCCCCGACCCACCACACCTGGCTCCACTGAAAAACTGAACAAGCTCTGCTTCCCTGCAGCACAACAACACCACAAAATGGCAGAATTCTGATCCACATTATAAGAGAGGTTTATTTAATCTAAATATGAACCAATTGCACACAAATAGATCTGTTGTTACATTGCCATCTTGTTGTCATTTGTATGTGTTTTTGGAGAGGAAAGGGATGGAGTAAGCCTTGTGGTATTTGTTTTTATGTTGTGATGCAGTGCAGGATGTTTAGATGTATAACTGAAGGAGAGAAGCAATGTCAGCTGTGCAGTTGTTTTTTCACCATGTCAGTGAATTAGCTATTATCATTAATTACAGCAGTTGTTTCTAATCCTGCCCCTCAGGGACCCATGTCCTGCATGTTTTAGGGTTTTCTTTCTGCCACACACCTGTCTTAAACGGAATGCTAATTAAGAGGCTTTTGCAGCACATCTAAAACATGCAGGGCTGGGCAGGGATCCCCAAGGACCAAGACTGAGAACCACTGCTTCATAATACTATTAATACCAGATATTGACACCAACTAAAATGATCTAATGCTTTGAATTTAGAAATTGTTTCAGACAGATATTTTTAAAATAAAGTTTGTCCATACTGCATTTAAATGGTAAATGGCATGTACTTATATAGCGCCTTTATTCAAGTTAGGAGACTTGACCAAAGCGTTTACACTACATTCATTCACCCATTCACACACACACTCACACACTGATGGTGGCAAGCTACATTGTAGCCACAGCTGCCCTGGGGCTCACTGACAGAAGCGGGGCTGCCGTACACTGGCGCCACCGGGCCCTCTGACCACCATCAGTAGACAATGCAGGTGAAGTGTCTTGCCCAAGGACACAACAACACTGAAAGTCGGAGTCGGGGCTTGAACTGTCAACCCTTCGATTTCAGGGCAAACTCCTACATCCAACGCCACTGTCGCCCCGTTTATAGCCAGGAAACCTGATTAAAAAGACATATTAAACGACTTTCCCTAAAATACCAATATGACACTCTATCTCAGCTGCAAGGGTTGTAAAGGGTTAGTCATCTCTATGTCTATGAAATGCTTATATGGAGCAGGGCAGTGACATTCGTACAGCCATCCACCAACACCTGAGCAGTGCCACAGACTGATCGACTCCATGCCACGCCGCATTGCTGCAGTAATACAGGCCAAAGGAGGCCCAACTAAATACTGAGTGCTGTACATGCTCATACTTTTCATGTTCATACTTTTCAGTTGGCCAACATTTCTATAAATCCTTTGTTTTTATTGGTCTTCAGTAATATTCTAATTTTCTGATATGATGAATTTGAGATTTTCATTTGTTGTCATTTGTAATCATCAAAATTAAACAAAATAAACATCTGAAATATATGAGTTTGTATGTAATGTATGAATATAATATACAAGTTTCACTTTTTAAATGGAATTACTGAAATCAATCTACTTTTTCATGATATTCTAATTTTATGACCAGCACCTGTAAACTAGAGCCAATGTTTGTTTTGCTAGATGAAAGGCTGAATTTTCTATATGATATATAATATGATGCTGGATTCATTCTTAGCTTGGCTAGTCACCATGGTAATATACTGCAAACCTGCTCCGTGGCAGGCTAGCTTTCAGGACCGATCTGAATCCTAGAAAAGGCTTCATTAAGCAGCCAATTAGCTGTTCAGGAAAAAAATGATAAAAATAATTAAATAATTTAACCTTATTGATCTCACATTTAAGAAATTTACCTCTGCATTTAACCCATCCCCTTGGGAAGCAGTGGGCTGCCATTGTGGGGTGCCCGGGGAGCAATCGGGAGTTAAAGTTCTTTCTCTGAGACCCAGAGTGGCAGTCTGTGGGAGTGGGTTTCGAACTCACAACCTCAGGATTCCAAGCTCTACGCCCTAAACACTAGGTCTTTCACTGAAGACACCATTTAATTCAGGGTGCAAAAAGAACTTAAACAAAACAACACCTCAATAAAAGAACTAAAAACTGTTAAAATAACATGACAGATTTTTTTTCTTGACAAATTGAGTAGTTTTCAATGTATCTATTATTTTTCTTTTTACTCTTTTTTTTTTACATAGCCTACCTTTTATTAATCTGTATTTGTTTTCTCTTCTTTAATCTCCTTATACACCCTTGCCATTCACTTGATATATGAAGCTAAATGTAAAGATAGAATGTAAAAAAAAATCAAATTGTGTCTTTGGATCATGATAGGAATTATTTACATGAGCGATACTGGTTTTCACAGGCCGGACTGGAAAATATGCCAGGTCCTGGAACTGTATGTTGGCGGGGTGACAAGCAGGACAGACAGTATATATGTGGCCATATGATATTACACAAGCAGCAGCTTCATGTCCACCATCCGGGATGCTGAGATGCTCTGGAAAAATATGTCTGTCTCAAATGTACAGATGAAGTTGGCCACTTGCCTGTAAACCATATAAAAGAAGGATTTTATGCAATCAACGATGAGTCGATACCTGGATTTCTGTGAAATTTCATTTTCATATTCATGGCATTATAAAAGTCATGCTCTCAAATATACAAGTTGGCTTATATATATAAATGTTAAACCACCAGGTAAAAGAAAAAGCAAAGTTCTGATAAAGCTCAAAACTCAGACAAACCACTTAATATGTTGTAAATAATATTAATATTTAGTATTACTATAATCAAATTGTCATTTCAGCTTCCAGATTTATTGTAGCCCAAATATTATTGGATTAAGAAGTTCAACTAACATGACATTTAACATTGACTACATTTCTTTATTACCAAAATAGTAACCGACTGCTTTATGAGCTACAAAAATAAAGTAGCTAGAACAAGCTGCATTGGTGTATTTATGTTTTTAGGGAAACAACATGAAAATTGAAGCATTCAGTAAGGTTGACCAGTTGGTCTCATTTCTAGTACTCATGCCCAACATTCCTTCATACTTTTGAGGTTTTTGAGATAGATCTCCCCTCCAGCAAACCTGATTCAAGGGGTTGTATTGCCTCCTCAGCATGCCACTGGGCTCCACAGAGCAGTAAGAGTATTATTATTGAAAGCTACTTAGTTAGACTTTTCAGAAAGTGCTGTTGATGAAAAATATGTTGCCAGTACCATAACTGGCCAGAGGAGGGTAGAAGAGCCCCGTGTTATTCCTCTATCTCCTCTGACCTCCTATACATATGCTATTGAGAACCAACTGCCCACCCTCACCTTCCCACATCTTTATAAGCATGTATGTAACCAATGAAGGAGGCAGGTACATCGGAGATGCCCTACTGATGAACCTCTGGCTTTTGACTGACACCAGCAGCTTGCCCCTCTTGTTAGGACACCAGGCGTCTCCTCTCAACTTTAAAATGTAGCCTTCCTTATTACTGGAGCAAACAGACAGATATTTGTTAATGAAGCCACATGCTTCAGTAACCGCACCTCTCTCTGGGGGGTGTAGGGAAAGCATCTACCCCTTCTCAGTAAACTCCTGTCCCAAATATGGGGGGGTTGGGAGGGAAATGTCAAGAATAAAATACTCACAGGGTTAGATGGTAAATAACAGCAGGGAAATTTTCTGTAAAAGACAAATTCATGTTGATTGGAATTTTTAATGATTCATCCCTAATTTAAATGTTCATATTTTCCTTTTATGTTCACAACATTTTGTATTCTATCCGTCACCCTTCGGCCGAAAAACTGATTTTTACTACTGGATTTCTTGATATAATTTCTGAAGGACTCATTTCTTAAATATCATTATGGTAGAGGATCAGTGCTGGAAATAATTTAAAGCATGCTGGCACCCAAAATTACAAACAAGCAGTGTTGGATTGTTGACATAAAGGGTCTTCAGAGACAAATCCTGATTCACACCTCTGAACTAAAGAAAGGATGCTGTTATATTATAATCCAGACTATTTTGGGATGTTGTGTTTCAAGCCACAGCTGAAAGACTGACTAGATTATAGTAAACAGCCTAAAATCCACATATATTGGTCTGAAATAGTCCTAACATCATTTAAACTATGTAGAAACATGTCAATATGCTGTTTGAGCTCAGTCCTTTACTGCTTTACTCCATCACATGTTAGAATAAAAAACACCTAAAAGAAGGTATCTTCCAGAGATCTGACTTCATGTTGAAACATGTGTTGTTCCTGGGTTTCAGATAAAACTGTTGGAAAAATCCAGAATGTAAACGTGCTTTTTTTTTTTTTATGTGAACTTGTTGCTCTAACCAGAAAAGCCCAGAAGAGAATACTTTTAACAAAGTGTGATTTTTGTCCCCCTTCTGTATCAACATCTATACTGGAAGAATACTAACATTAGCCTGCTTTGCTATCACTGCTTCTGTCTTCAGAAGTGACACAATGCAAACAGAAAGTATGGTTCTCCTGGTAACTGGGAAACCCAGACCTCACATTTCCAGATGGAGAAGTACAATGTGTGACTGCATAGAACATCTCTCTACTGCTGGAGTCCAGTGGTGGCATGTTTTATACCACTGCATCTGATGTTTTGCATTGCACTTGGTGATGTTTGGTTTGGATGCAGCTGTTCCAGCATGGAAACCCATTACATGAAGCTCTCTGTATTGCGTTAATCTGAAGGCATCATGAAGTTGAAGGTGACTGACTCTGCTGATAGTTGGTGATGTCTTCGCACTATGTGCTTGAGCATCCCCTGACCCAGCTCCTTTGGTTTGCATAGTCTACCACTTTGTGGCTGAGTCGCTGTAGTTCCAAAACACAATTTCTTACGATACAGCTGACAGTAGGATTGGACTGGATTGTTCGTACAGATGGCATCCTATAACAGTTCAGCACTGGAATTCAACAAGTTCCTGATAGTGACCCATTCTTTGTCAAATGTTTGCAAAAGTAGCCTACATGCCTATAGGTGCTTGATTTTATACACTTGTGGCTTTGAAAGTTATTGAAAGACCTGATCCCACTACTTTGGATCATAAGACAGACAATATACACTCACCGGCCACTTTATTAGGTACACTTTATTAGGTCTAACTGCTCGTTAACACTTAATTTCTAAGCAGCCAATCGCATGGCGGTAACTCAGTGCATTTAGGCATGTAGACAAGGTCAAGACAATCTCCTGCAGTTCAAACCGAGCATCAGTATTGGGAAGAAAGGTGATTTGAGTGACTTTGAACGTGGCATGATTGTTGGTGCCAGAAGGGCTGGTCTGAGTATTTCAGAAACTGCTGATCTACTGGGATTTTCACGCACAACCATCTCTAGGCTTTACAGAGGATGGTCTGAAAAAGAAAAAACATCCAGTGAGCGGCAGTTCTGTGGGCGGAAATGCCTTGTTGATGCCAGAGGTCAGAGGAGAATGGCCAGACTGGTTCGAGCTGATAGAAGGGCAACAGTGACTCAAATAACCACCCGTTACAACCAAGGTGGGCAGAAGAGCATCTCTGAACGCACAGTACGTTGAACTTTGAGGCAGATCGGCTACAGCAGCAGAAGACCACACCGGGTGCCACTCCTTTCAGCTAATAACAGGAAACCGAGGCTACAATTTGCACAAGCTCATCGAAATTGGACAATAGAAGATTAGAAAAACGTTGCCTGGTCTGATGAGTCTCGATTTCTGCTAGGGGTGTGCAAAATAATCGTCACGATGATGCATCGTGATTCTAATTTTCGTGATTTACTGCATCGATTCTTGAAGCCAAGTATCAATTATTAATTAAAAAAAATGAATAAATATAATTGCATGAATGGTTGGTGAACATCAGCCAAAAACAAGTTTAATACAACTTCCAGTCCAGTAGATGTCGCTGCGGATGTGTTGACGCACGCTGCCTTGTGTCACAAGCATTTCAGGCCGTGAGATACTGCGCCGAGTCATTCTAAAACAAAACATAGAGGAGAAAATATTGCAATGCATCCCAATAATTCAAGTATCGTGATGCATCGTGATAGAATCGCATCGTGGCCTGTGAATCGTGATTCAAATCGAATCGTGACTTCTTTGGCAATACCCACCCCTAATTTCTGCTGCGACATTCGGATGGTAGGGTCAGAATTTGGTGTCTACAACATGAAAGCATGGATCCATCCTGCCTTGTATCAACGGTTCAGGCTGGTGGTGATGGTGTCATGGTGTGTGGAATATTTTCTTGGCACTCTTTGGGCCCCTTGGTACCAATTGAGCATCGTTGCAACGCCACAGCCTACCTGAGTATTGTTGCTGACCATGTCCATCCCTTTATGACCACAATGTACCCAACTTCTGATGGCTACTTTCAGCAGGATAATGCGCCATGTCATAAAGCTGGAATCATCTCAGACTGGTTTCTTGAACATGACAATGAGTTCACTGTACTCAAATGGCCTCCACAGTCACCAGATCTCAATCCAATAGAGCATCTTGGATGTGCAGCCGACAAATCTGAGGGAACTGTGTGATGCCATTATGTCAATATGGACCAAACTCCCTGAGGAATGCTTCCAGCACCTTGCTGAATCTATGCCACGAAGAATTGAGGCAGTTCTGAAGGCAAAAGGGGGTCCAACCAGTTACTAGCATGGGGTACCTAATAAAGTGGCCGGTGAGTGTATTTGTCAATATAGTGTAAATCTTATTCGTTTTCCTGTTTGTGTTCCTTGATGTTCTGATAAGAGGCATTTGGGGAAGATTCACTGGGGCTTAGAGTTGTTGTGGATTGGGTTATCTAATTATTACATGTTGGTCTTTGACCACATTGACCTGAATTTTACTACAACAAGGCATTTCAGGATTGTCAGGCTCTATTAAGTAGCAGCATCAGTGGTCGCCATCTGGCCTCCTGTTAGTCCTGTAGTAGGACTACTGCCAGCAGATAGCAAACATGTCTGTATGGGTTTGTTCATCAATCAAGCACTGGAATTCTTTTTAAGATCAAAAAATAAACACTATCAGGATGGATGCTTAATGTAGGGTATTGAGGGAATCCCTTCAAGTCAATAAATAGTCAATTAGATAGAAAACTTTGAATCAATTTCAAAGTATGATCTGGTTGAATTGTAAAGTGCCCTGAAATGACCTGTACTGTGAATTTTCTGATAATTAAACTAAATTGAATCTATATACCCTTAATTTGTCATGATCACATGCGTTATGGTCTTTTTTGTATAGGCATATTAATGTGACTGCCCCCTGCAACTTCAACCCCAGATTGCAATGTCAAATAATGTCGACAAAACATCTGCATTCAGATGTTCTTAGGGGAAAGGTTTATTTTTGATACCATGTTCTGTATAATGAGGATAACCTTTTCAGCAGCAGTTTTCCCTCAGCCTGGAAGAAATGTGCCGGAAAGGCCTTGGCTTGGGATAAGTCCGCTCATAAAAGGCTACTGTGTCGGTGCTGACTGACATATCAAAACCTTGTGCAACCAGCAGCCTGACTATCAAACAATGCATCCCCAGTGAAAATGCCCTGCAGTTTCCTGTAGGACACACTGACCGAGTGTCCCGGGCACACATAAGGAATAAAGATTTTCAACTTTTGATCAAGGGACCAATAATTTAATGTCTGCTGTTAGAATGCTGTGGGAAAAACAACAGGAAACAACCCAAATCTACATTATACATACGGTTGGTTCATTGTTACCCTTATTTTAGCTTTGCATTTAATTTCAAAAGATATGAAAGACAAAAATTAAAAAGAGAGATCACATCTCTTCTATCCAAGCTTCTCTTTATTGGCTTCCTGTTAAATCAAGAATATGATTTAAGATCCTCCTTCTCACATATAAAGCCATAAATGGCCAAGCTCCATCTTATATCAGAGATCTGATTGTTCCTTTTGACCCTAACAAAGCACTTTGCTCTCAATCTGCAGGTTTACTAGTGGTTCCTAGAATTTCTAAAAGTAGAATAGGAGGCGTCACTTAAGAAAAAAGTGTCACTTAAGAAAATAACACTGTTGAATTCTGACTTTATTACCAAAATTCTGACTTTATTATCAGAATTTTGTATTATAATGTTATAATTAAAAGTCAATAAACTTAGGACTCTATCACCACAGCCCAAAAATATCACTTTGATAAAGGAATGTTAAATGTAGTCATAATTATGTAGTCATAATTATGTAAGAATAATTTGAAGAATAAAGTTAGAATTCTTAGAATAAAGTCAGAATTCTGAGATTAAAGTTATAATCATAAGATAAAAGTCGGAAGTCAATAGCCTTTTTTCCAATGCCCTAATCATTTTCTATGATTATTTATTTCAAATCCTAAGACACAAAACTTTCAAACATTAATACTGTATAATATAACTGAATTGTCTCTGTAAAGGGCCTTAAGATGACATGTTGTGAATTGACAATAAATAAATAAACGGAATGGATACAAACTGAAAAAAAAAAAAATGAAAAAACAACTTAGCGTAATGTTAGGATTCCTCTGTTTAGTCTATAGTTTCCAGTGCAGTTTGACCTAACAATCATCCACAAAGCATGCATTGCGAAGGGGAAAAATAAACAACCTTCACGGTGAAAACCATAACAAAGGATAAATCATTTTTGGAGTAATTATGAGTTTTACACGTCACTTCAATTGAAGTTAATAGGAAAATTGCTACATATTTAGGCCAACAAGTTCAGCTAGCTTTTAACATCTCAAAAAGTTAGTAGAGTTTGGTTTAACTGGAGTTCATAGAATGAATGCTTAAGGATAAGACCTATAGAAACATGATGTTGACGCATGAACGGCTCTAGACAGGGGCCAACAGGGGCTAGTTACCCTGTAGAAATGGTTCTGACCCCTGTACTAAAAATATAATACTAAATCAATTTCATATAATATTGGCTGAAAGAATAGACAAAAATTGACTTGTCCGTTGTACCACTTTAATCCCTTTAGCATTATTGTTTACGTGTAAACTATATAGAAACTAAGGTGTGCCACTCTAAGATTTAGATTATTGTCTCTAGACTGTTGCAATGTTATATTTGGGGTCACATGCTCCAGTTCTAGATCAAGGGTTGGTAACCTTGGCTTTGTGGTTAATTTACTAAGTGTTATATCAGTGATCTGATCATTCCTTGTGTTCCTAACAGTACACTTTGCTCTCAGTCTGCAGGTTTACTGATGACTCTAAATGTACTGATTACTAAATGTAGAATGGGAGGCAGGTCTTTCAGTTATCAGGCTCCTCTCTTGTTGAACCAACTACCAGTTTTAGTCCGTGAGGCAGACACTCTGTCTACTTTTAAGGGTAGGCTTAAAATTTTCCTTTTTGATAAAGCTTATAGTTAGAGTGGCTCAGGTTATCCTGAGCTATCTCTATAGTTATGCAGCTATAAGCTTAGACCTCTGGAGGATATGGGTATAATTATTCATTATTCTGCTTCATTCTATCTATATTTTCCCATTTAGCAGTATTTGTTAGGTCACACTCTAATGTTATGCTCTCTCTGCTTTTTCTCATGGCAGTAGCATCACACGGTAAGTTCCTGTGTGGCTGTGACTCCATCCTGGAGAGAAATATCAGCTGTGCTGCTGCCATCAACACCTTTGTTTATAGATGTTGGAGCTTGGCCTGTTTTTCAGTGTGGTCCCGTTTCTCAAACGGTGACTAACTGTATGTGCTCTGTTCATTCTCTGACATAGGAACTCAAGCTCATAGCTCTTCTTCCTGGCTGTCACTTTCCTGGTCCAGGGCCACCTACATGGCCGCAGGAATACATTTGACAAAAAGGTGTTGAGGAACAAAGCAAGTCGCTATTGCCCCTAATTTTATGGACAAACATGCACAAAGCCTAATACCAGCATGGGTTTGTGTGGGCTATAAATTGTTACATGTATGTATGGGTTATGGTCTAGGACTATGTCACTACATTCTGAAAAGAGACAATTTACAACTAATGTGGAGGGGAGGTGAAACAGCAGACCTAAATGTGAAATAAGACAGACTGTGGCTTCAATGTAGGAAACAAATTGTATTTCAAGTTATTTTTTTCTTCTTGAGTCTAAAACATTATCAATGGCTTTATCTGACTGCAGTCCATATCTTCTCTTTTCATGGTGCACATTTATTGAAACTTACCGTGTACTTCCTGGACCCATACATAACAGTTTCTGGCGCTTGAATGACGTAAATGGCATGACCCACATTGTTATGATGAGGATTAAGCCACATGGAAATAATTTCAAAGTTAGGCATTTTCGTCTATCTTTAACTTTTAGCCTTTTCTGTTTACTTTTTTCTCACCATGTATTACAAATGTTTTGTTTTTTTGCTCAAGGCTTACTTGTAATTCTGTGGCACTTCCATCAGGAGATGCTGCAGGTCCCCCAGCATCCCATAGTTACCACAGCACTGGCTACCTGTGTAGATAGTTAACAGTTACATTTTTTTTTCTGCTTCTTCTAGTAAGACTGTTAATATAAATGTGAACCCCAGTCAACCTCGGTGGAAGGCCGCTCTCACTGAGCCTAGTTCTGTTGAAGGTTTCTTCCTGCTTTTTTCCTTGGAGTATTTTTTTGTTCATTGCTGTAAAGCAACACATTATGATACTAACATATACAGTAGTAATAATAGCTATCCAAAATTTCCCCACTTTCCTTGATGGGCCCTTGGCTGGTCCCCTAAGATTCCTTTTTTAAACATCAATATTTGTACTAAAATATTCTTTCTTTCATGATTCCAGGCATTCAGATCTAAAGAAAAGCACCTTCAATTCAATTAAAGGCCAGTAACTCTGGCTTTGACTCTATACCTTTCAGGTTTGGAGGTGAACAGAGATCCTTCTGGTGTGTATCAGAAAAGTTAACCAGGTTGTCTTTGGTGCAAAGCGAAGGTGAGCCAGTGCTCTGGAGAGCCAAGCTCATCCATCCAGGTGGCTGCTGACGGGGAAAGATAAGCATCTCTCCCTGGGCAAAAATAACACAGCATCCCATTGAGACCTAAAAATTACACCAGCCCGCTGCCACACGTGGCCTGATGTATGGCCTTAGATAGCCATCTCACACCCACTGCTACTACACACACATTCAACCACACACAGAAACACTTTAATTAAACACATAGGTTGAAAGAGTAAAAATTTATTCAGGTTAAAATATTAACAAAATTGCTTGTGTTGCTGAGTCATGAGTTTTCAGTTTACAGAACACTGTAAAAGTGTAGAGTAAATTTTGTTTTCTAGATGTTAAAAGGTGGCAAAAGTCCATAGGTGACAAACCTCCCATCAAGAACTTTGCGAAGATAAGAAGTATTGTATCACTCACACTAAACATGACAGAGAGATGTTGCCATGCTAACATCTTCTCTTGTGACCAAACATGATTTATTGGTGATCCCACAGACTCAGCAACCTGTTCAGAGGTTTTGTTCCAACAACTCTTTCTCAAGAAAAAACAAGTTAATGTCAAAGCATCCAACAAATGTCTTTTCTTTTCAATAAAATCAATTTGATTGACTTTATAGAAAAAAAACAAAAATTTTTTCAAGGTTACTTTACTTCACATCCCTTGAACTCTATCAAGGTCACTTCCTCTGTCAAAGTCCTGAGAGCTTGAGGATTCTTCGCAGTATCTTGGCCATTCCGAGGACGCTGCTTTTCTGGACTGAGATGTCTGATGTTTCTCCCGGTACCTGATGGAGCCACTTCTCTTGTGTGGACGTTACCTTCTCTGAAGGCTTCGAAAACAACAGGGACTACAGTTGCCCGTAGTGAACTCTTTAGAGTCTGTTAAGTCTTATCTGATCCCTTGTTTTTATTTTCTCCAGTATTTTATGCTTGTGTTTCGATCATTTGGATGGCCACATCCCGGGCCAGCTCTAGGTTCCTTGGTGCCCAAGGTGGCCATGCCCCTTTGCCGCTCCCAACCAGTGAGCTTGCACTCTTCCCAAAAAGTAACTCCACAGTTATTCCATAGTATTTTTTTAAATATGAACACCAATGCTTTTTAAAGGCAGCAACCTGAAGAACAAATATAAGTTTGGGGGATAGAATAACAGCTTCAAAACATTAGAAAACAAACAGCATCACAAAGACAAAGGATACTTTTGAACAATATTTATTCAGATGCAATTACAACAAAGCACAGTTACAACAAAATTACAAATAGGAAGTAAACAAATGTACACATTCCTTAATGTTGTGTTACAGTTCACAAACAAATGTGACCTTAACCAAATAATTAGCCAATGGCATGTGATCAATTCAATTCAATTCAATTCAGTTTATTTATATAGCGCCAAATTCACAACACATGTCATCTCAAGGCACTTTACAGTTCAACCAGATCATACAGTCAAATTGATACAAGGTTTTCTATCTAAGGAAAACCAGTTGATTGCATTGACTCATTGACTCAAATACAATCCCTCACACTAAGCATGCTTGCAGCGACAGTGGAGAGGAAAAACTCCCTTTTAACAGGAAGAAACCTCCAGCAGAACCAGGCTCAGTGTGAGCGGCCATCTGCCGAGGCCGACTGGGGTTCAAGGAGACAGAAGCAGAGATACAAAAAGCAGCTGTAAAAGGCGGCCCCGTCCAGGAAACACACAGCTAGGCAGACGAGCTCCAAGGCAGCTCCCATGCCAGAGGATGAAGAGAGCACATCCACCCAGCCACGGCCAGAGAAACAGGACCACACTGGAAAACAGGCCGATCTCCAACATCTACAAACAAGGGTGTTGATGGAAGCAGCACAGCTGATGTTTCTTTCCTGGATGACGTCACAGCCAAACAGGAACAGACGAGGCAAAGCTACTCTGAGGAAAAGCAGAGAGAGCAGAACGTTAGAGATTGAACTAACAGATTCTGCAGAATAGGAGAACAGAGAGAGAATGAAGCAGAAAGATGAAATGGGGGTCCCTATGTCCTCCAAAAGTCTAAGCCTATAGCAGCATAACTTTAAAGACAGCTCAGGATAACCTGAGCCACCCTAACTATAAGCTTTATCAAAAAGGAAAGTTTTAAGCCTAGTCTTAAAAGTAGACAGAGTGTCTGCCTCACGGACTAAAACTGGTAGTTGGTTCCACAGGAGAGGAGCCTGATAACTAAAAGATCTGCCTCCCATTCTACTTTTAGAAATTCTAGGAACCACTAGTAAACCTGCAGATTGAGAGCGAAGTGCTCTGTTAGGAACATAAGGAACAATCAGATCTCTGATATAAGATGGAGCTTGGCCATTTAAGGCTTTATATGTGAGAAGGAGGATTTTAAATTCAATTCTTGATTTAACAGGAAGCCAATGAAGAGAAGCCAGGATAGGAGAGATATGATCTCTCTTTTTAATTTTCATCAGAACTCTGGCTGCAGCATTTTGGATCAGCTGAAGGCTTTTAACTACAGTTTGTGGACTTCCTGATAGTAAAGAATTACAATAGTCCAGCCTTGAAGTAACAGATGCATGGACTAGTTTCTCAGCATCATCCCTGGACAGGAGATTTCTAATTTTTGCAATATTCCTCAGATGAAAGAAGGAAATTCTAGAAACCTCTTTGATCTGGGATTTAAATGACAGGTCCTGATCAAAAATAACACCAAGATTTTTTACTTTATTATCTGAAATCAGTTTAATCCCATCCAAATGAAGTGACTGGCTAATCAGCTTCTTTTTCAGAGACTCTGGTCCAAAGACTATAACTTCTGTTTTGTCTGCATTCAGAAGCAGAAAGTTAAGAGTCATCCAGGTTTTTATGTCTTCAAGACATGCCTGTAATCTATGTAATGGGTTAGCTTCATCTGGATTTATAGACAGATATAGCTGGGTATCATCAGCATAACAGTGGAAATTAATCCCATGCTGTCTAATAACTCTACCAATTGGGAGCATGTATAAAGTAAAGAGAATTGGTCCTAGCACTGATCCCTGTGGTACTCCACAGGTAACCTTTGAGCGTGTTGAAGATCTATCATTAACATAAACAAACTGAATTCGATCAGATAGATAAGATTTAAACCAGTCTAGTTCTGTTCCTTTAATTCCAACAAAATATTCAAGTCTTTCTAAAAGAATATTATGGTCAACTGTATCAAATGCAGCACTAAGATCCAACAGGACGAGCACAGATACAAGTCCATTATCTGAGGCCATGAGAATATCATTAGTGACTTTCACCAGAGCTGTTTCAGTGCTATGATGAGCTCTAAAGCCAGAACGAAACTCTTCAAAAAGTTCATTATGGTGTAAGTGGTGGCAAACTTGTTTGGCAACTACTTTCTCAAGAATTTTGGATAAGAAAGGAAGATTGGATATAGGTCTATAATTAACCAAGTCATCTGGGTCAAGAGACGGTTTCTTAAGCAGAGGTTAAATTACAGCAACCTTAAAAGCTTTAGGTACATATCCCTGTAACAGAGATAGATTAATCACATCTAAAATGGAGGAGGAGATCAAAGGGAATACCTCCTTAAATAACCTGGTTGGAACTGGATCTAACATACAAGTTGAAGGCTTAGATGAAGACAATAATTTTGCTAATTCAGAAAGTTCAACTGGATCAAAGCAGTCTAAACCCGGTTCAGATTCCATGACTACCTCAGGTACAATCGCGGATAGAGGAGTGCTTATGATCTTATTTTTAATAAGATCAATCTTATTTATAAAGAATCCCATAAAATCATTGCTGCTAAGAGCAGGTGGAATGGACGGTTCAACAGAGCTATGGCTCTGGGTGAGTTTGGCAACTGTATTAAAAAGAAATCTAGGATTATTCTTATTCTCCTCTATTAATGAGGAGAAGTATGCTGCTCTTGCTTTACAAAGGGTCCTCTTATACAGCAGTAAACCATTTTTCCAGACTAGGAAGGACTCCCGCAGGCCTGTGGAGCGATATTTTCTCTCCAGTTTCCTAGCATTTTGCTTCAAAGTACGCAGCTCTGCATTAAACCAAGGAGCAAGCTTTCTATTTTCAACGGTTTTCATTTTCAAGGGAGCTGCGTTGTCTAAGGCAGTACGCAGAGAACTAGCAACCCCATCAACAAAATCATCAACCTGTGAAGGGGAATAAGCTATGCTTTTGCACTCTGCAGCACTGCTCAGCGACACAGAGGAGAGAGAAAGTGAAGCAGATTCTTTAAAATTTATAACTGCACCATCTGATAAAGATCTACTAAAATTGAACCTTCTTTTGGGGGAGGAGAACTCTGTTAAAGTAATCCTGAAGGTTATTAGAAAGTGGTCAGAGAGGACAGGGTTGTGAGGAAATACTGTTATTTCTTCACATTCTATGCCGTATGTCAGCACAAGATCCAAAGTATGAAGATGAGAATGTGTGGGACTATTCACATTTTGAACAAAGCCAATAGTGTCTAAGATAGCTTTAAAGGCTGCTCTTAAGCTATCGCCTTCAATGTCAGCATGGATGTTAAAATCTCCCACTATGATGACCCTGTCAGTATTTAATACCAAATCAGAAAGGAACTCTGAAAACTCATCTAAAAATTCAGAGTAAGGACCTGGCGGACGATACAAAGTTACAAAAAGAAGAGGTTTTCTTGCCTTGAAATTTGGATGAGGGAAATTAAGGGTTAAATGTTCAAAAGAGTTGTAGGTATTAACTGTTTTGGGAGTAATCAGTAAGTCAGACTGGAAGATTGTTGCTACTCCTCCTCCTCGCCCAGAACTTCTGGGTATGTGAAAATTTAAATAGCTTGAAGGAGTTGCCTCGTTTATGCTCACATAATCCTCTAGCTGCAGCCAGGTTTCTGTAAGGCAAAACAAGTCAATGTGATTATCACAAATCAAGTCATTAATTAGCAGACTTTTAGAGGAAAGAGATCTTATGTTAAACAGACCGCATTTAATTGTTTTAACTTTTTCCCCAATTGGAGTTATTTTGATTTTAATTAGATTATCATGATTTACTCCTTGGGGAATCTTTGCTAATTTATTAGATTTTGGTCGTGGGCAAGACACTGTCTGGATGGAGTAAAGAGTGGGTAACAGTAGAGCAGCTGCAGAGATGTGTGTTAAACTACAACTCTGCTTCCTGGTCTGCACCCTGGGTGGTCAGGGTTTTGGAGGACTAATAAATGTGGCCAGATTCCTAGAAAGAAGAACTGCACCATCCAAAGTGGGATGGATGCCGTCTCTCCGAATCAGACCAGGCTTTCCCCAAAAGGATTGCCAATTATTAATGTAGCCCACGTTGTTTTCAGGACACCACCTAGACAACCAGCGGTTGAATGACGACATGCGGCTAAACATGTCATCACTGGTCAGATCAGGGAGGGGACCAGAGAAAATTACGGAGTCCGACATTTTTTTGGCAAACTTACACACCGAAGCAACACTAATTTTAGTGACCTCCGATCGGCGTAACCGGGTGTCATTACCACCAGCGTGAATAACAATCTTACTGTATTTAACCTTATCCTTAGCCAGCAGTTTCAGGTAGGATTTGATGTCGCCCGTTCTGGCCCCCGGCAAACATTTGACTATGGTCCCTGGTGTCTCTAATGCCACGTTTCTGACTATGGAGCTGCCAATCACCAGAGTGGGCTTCTCAGTGGGTGTGTCACTGAGTGGGGAAAACCGGTTAGAAACGTGAACGGGTTGGTGGTGACCAGTGGGCAGAGATCCACGACTACGCTTTCTGCGTACAGTTACCCAATCGCCTGGCTGCTCAGGCACTTTTGGAGGACAGCTACGTGGGGGGCCTACTTTAACTCCTGGATGTTCAACAGCCTGAAGCCTGGATTCTAACTCTGACACCCTCGCCTCCAAAGCTACAAAAATACTACACTTATTACACATCCCATTATCACTAAAGGAGGCAGAGGAATAACTGAACATCTGACACAGAGAGCAGGAGAGAGGAGAGGAAGAAGGAAGAGTTGGAAAAGAGTCAAGGGAGGGAGAGAGAGAAGCCATAGCAATGCCATGCTAGCGCTAGCCTAGGCTAGCTACTCCTTGCTATCAGAAATAAAACCGTGTGAAACTGACAAGTGCTCAGTAGAAAAGTGCAGCAGAAGGTGCTATGTTTTAAACTAGTCAGTTAGAGTTACTTAGATACAGAGATATCACAGAGAAAATAACTTAACTTCAGATGGAGTTCCTCTGGACAGCTGCAGCAGCTGCACACTCAGTTAATCCAAACAGGAATTAACAAATCTGTACTTACAGTAAATGCAGTTTCAAATGTAATTTTGCAGTTTTTTTTCCCACTATGTATAGATGTATGTAGACATTTTAAAAATCATATCTATCCCTTATTTTATCCATCATATTAATGCAATAACTCGATCAGCAATCTTCTCCTACACCATCTCCCTCTCCTTTTCTACTATTCTTTAGTTCACTCTTAGTGCGCTCAAGTGGTGTTCAAGTCCTGGGAAATAGGCAGATATCCTCTTGTCTGTTGTCATGGTGACTCGTCAAATTGGGGCTCCACTGATGATAGATATTTATATTTATTTCACATTTACTTGACACAGATTTAACCTACTAATAGCCTAATAACCTACCTCAGGCTAGATCAATTTAGAATCAGAGATTGGAAAAGTCTGGTCACATTCAGAATACAAACTTCTGAAAGAACTTTAAGGATAAAATTATTATATACTTTTCAATAAATTATAAGTGTTTTTAATTAAGAGTAATTTCATTTTAATGTGCTATACTGGAGACATCCATGTTCCAGGTCTGTATCAGGTGTTTGTCACAATGCACTATTATCCATATGACGACCAGTGCACTATATGAAGCAAAGAGTAACAGATTAATGATGTGTTTTTTCTCTGGCCAGAAGTTTGATGGCAAATCCATCCTCTTCAAGTTGGCAATCCAACAACTAACCCGTCCGTGGAGGACCATGAATTGAAAAGGTGAAATATCAAATTTTTTTACTTTTACCAGATGTATTACAGCACCCAACTGCCATGCACATGGGCATTGTCAGTTTAACTATAGCTCTCATGAATTTCAATGTTGAAGTCCTCTGGAAATTCTAAATAACTGTTGTTGACTGCATGCGTGTCTAGTAGTTCCCATTGATTTTGCTTGTAAAATGGGTAGAATAGCGTTAGGCTTACTGCACTGTGACATCACTGCTGGACTCACACTAAATTCATTAAATCAAAGCAAATGTATTAGTTTTAGGTATAGATAATGAGCCATTGGTTATTCCTTGCTGACCGTACTTTTCCTTTAAAACTGCTTTGTGGAACAAAACCTCTGGGCTCTAAGAAATTCTTTGCTCTGACTGGAACCTTCAGTCCTCCTTGTAACTTTCTGGACCATCTCACATGATTAAACCCCGTCTGCACTCCCCTACCGCCCTAGCAGAAAACCTTAACCACTCAAGTATGCTATCTGAAACTATTACTTTAGGTCCCCAAAACAGTATTCTCACTCCTTGTTAATCTTTCAGAGCTTCTGTGATTTCCCAGTTCCTATACCATTTCATCCCACATCTCACTGTCACCTTATCAAGCGCGTCATGCAATTCCTAAACCTTATTGAGTTTTGTAATAGTGGTTTATGCATGTGGGTCAGACATCTAACTAAAACCATGAACATGTGCGCATAATACAGACAATTGATCCAGCAGGCAAACTGCTATTTCTGGTAGCAGTAAACACAACATGTGTGATGGTCTCCCTGAGCCTGTATATTGAACGATGTAGATGGTAGCATTGTGTTGTGGGATAGAAAAACAGGCCAGAGGTTTCTAACTCTTAAAGCCCTACTGGCCCTGTATAACCTGTTTTACGTACTCACCAGATGTTGTCAGGTGTCGCACTTTCCACACATTATAGTCACATGTATAACTTCTGTGTTTTACCCACCTTTAGCTTTACAAGCTGCTCAAAACACAATTATTGATATACGGCAAAATGACCAAAACATTCTGTATAGGGAGAAGGGGTCCTAAGATAAAAATCAGCACTTTCTCCTAAATAGATTCTCTTTTATGAGGGACTACATAACACATTAGTCACTGTTTTAGCATTGTGCCAAAATGACAACTCCATCAAAAGCCATCATGGATCAAATATACTTCAACTAATTCAGTCCTAATTTGCTACGGTTATAGAGAAGATGGTGTTAAATAGAATCGGAGGTGTCTTCTAGTTTTAAAAGAGACTTAAAAGATGTCTGGTTAATTTTGAAGGGCTTCTATAAAATATATTTTTATCTCTTACTTTTACAATCATAACTAAATGGAAATATTGTTTATATAACTGATAACTGTAAGGCTAGTCTTGTTTATTTCTGTTGTGTACTTTCAAAGCAGGACAATGCAGGAAAAAAGTCTGGTATAGAGGCCAGAGAACTAGAGATGAATGCATTTACAGTATGATCTGCAAAGCTCATAAAAAATATGCTTCCAAATTCTTGCAGTAATGACTCCAGGGAAAGGTTGTTTTTGCACAGTATTTAACTAATGGAACTGAATTTAAGTGTACATTTCCATGTTTTCTTTCTCTGAAGAATTATGCAGTACTTTGTATTTGATTTTCATTAAAATTCCAATTAAAACCGACTTAATTATTTCTGTTTGTGGGTGTACTCTGACAGAAATAGTGAATATTTTGGGGATTCTTTTGGTAAGTGCTGTTAATAATTTCAATATTGTGTATTAATTGACTTAATAATGCCAAATGTATTCCACATTTCCTTGAGAGGATGTTTTAGTTTTCAAAGGTGTGTGCCAGATCATGACAGTGTGTAGCTTTAAAATAAAATGTTGCTCTGAGATAATTGGCATTTTAAAACCCAGCACAGGTGTTACAGCAGCAGATGGCAAAGGCTGCCAGCCAACACTAGAATAATGTAAACACGGTTTCCCATGTGTTCACTAACATATAAACATGTCTTCACTTCATCATATTTTACTTTAATGTATTGAACATAATGTTTGTTTCTTAGATTCACAGGACCATGTGGTTTTTGCACTGCAGCAAGTATGCAACATAATTCGAATCCTAATTTGATATATTGCTGCTGTCTCAAAGTCAGCTTTAAAATATGTTAATGCTTAAGATTAAAGTATTTTTTTGTATTAATTTGATTCAGATTTTAGATAGTCTTTAAATTCAATATCTAATTATAATTGTATCTCCATCTGTAGAGAATTAATGCTGCACCAATGATTTAAAATATAGTGGATAAATGTTTCACAATAAATACATTTATGTTATAAAGGCCAAAGAGTCCAAAGAGTGTGCAGCAGCATGGATAAAAATAAAACACTGTGCAAGGCCAGGTGCAGCTTTGAAGTTTGAGAGATAAGAGCAGGAGGGAAAAAGACAGGTTATGGACGGGAGACAGAAGTATTGGACTGAGTCCAAGGCTTTTGATACTACAAGGTTGCAGAAATGAGGCCTGTTTGTAAGACATACGCATTGAGAATGGAATATTCAAGGTTGCACAGCACAGCTGCACTAAATTGTGATATATTGAGTTGTCATATCAAAATAAAACAAAGCGATACGGCTCGGTACTGGCCGAGACAAAAGTGATGTTTTACTGAAATTTTGAGCATCAAGGTTATGCTGGCTTTTTTTAATGAGATGTTATGAAAACATAAGTCACACTGGATTAAAGTGTAAAGAAAAGGCTTTGATAGATCAAAGAAAGGCTTTAAAAAAAATGCTCCTCGAGTGTATATAAGTGGGACTGTTTCTGCATGTAAGTCAGATGTGGACCGGTACGCATCTCGGGTGTTTTAATCTGTATTTTGCAATAAATCACTGGACCTGGACCCAGCTGCCTCTGCCTGATTTTTGATCATTGTTTGAAGACTTTTCAACAGTTTTTTAAGAACTTAGAATTTTTATAAGACTTAGCACCAATTTTAAGTCATTGGGAGGACATTTCCATGACATTTTGGCGAGCCAGCCAGGAGGAAGCCCAGGCGCCGGATAACCTGCAGGCACCAGGTGAAGGCCAGGAACCCCAAGGGCCCACTATTATTCACCAACTTACAGGTGAGACACAATTTGTTATAATTTTTCTAAATTTGTGGGGAACCAGCCTCAAGCGACTGCTTGTGGGTGTCAGGCACCAAAAAAGCTCTCCTAAAAAAACCTAGTATTCCAAATTTAATAAGTATTTTCCAAATTTAATAAGTACTTACATAAGAATACACAAAAGGCAGACTAAACTGGGGAAAGGTCCAAGGTATGTATGAATGTATGGTATGAATGTATATGTGAATGCATTGTTTAAGTATTGATTAATGTTTGAACTATTCTGTATTTGAACTGTTCTGTGTTTGAACTATTTTCTGTATAGTTGAGTTAAGCTTAACAGGCGATGTTCTGAGCGGACGATTGGCAAAGGGAAGCCATAAATCCGGAACATTAAAGTACGTGTGTTAAGTGGGAGTATTAGCAACTAAGCGATAGTCAGCGTGCTCCGTGAACTTGTGTTGTATTAGGTATTGAGAGGCTAAGCGATAGCCAGGCTAAGGGATAGCCAGAATATTACTGACTAAGCGATAATCGGAGAAATAGTACCGCTCTACCGGATGACGTCTATCCATTTTCAGTTATCTGAGTGGGTCCGGGTAGCAGGGAAAACGCGTGTGCCACTGTAGGAGACAGTGAGGAAAAGTAGCAGTGCACTGTAAATATATAATCATTTGTCTTGTGTGTCGTTGTCTGTTTGAAGCGTGAAAGAGTTAATTACTAAGGGGGAGTAAGGGGCGAATAATAATAATAATAACGATAATAATAATAATAATAACGATAATAATAATATTAATAAAGCATAAACGGTATAATAATAAATTAACAGAATTAATTATTATAAAATATAGTTAAAAAAGTAAAAGAAAAATTAACAGAATTGGTAACAATAAAATACATAGTTAAAAGAATAAAATAAATTAACAAGGTCCCAATTTAAAATTACGAAATAGGTTATAAGTGAATATAAAATTATGTTATACATAAAATAGATTATAGAGTAACCAAACAGAATACTTAGTAAAAAGTACGAAAATAATATTAGAAATTTGTTCTATTAGAGATCCCTACTTAAATTGTAGAGATCTAAAAATAAAAAGTAGGAACATTAAAACAAAAAGAGATCTGTATTGGAGAGAGCAGAACAAGTTAAATTAAAACATTAGGGACTATAAAGGTTGGTGGATAAACACAAGACCCTGAGGGGTGAGTGACTGCTGGTTGCCATGGGAGCCAATGTGAGCAAACAGACTGAGGGGCTGACGCCTGCCAAACTGGTAATAATGACACACCCATCTAATAGGCGCAACATTCAAAAATGCATGACAGAATGGCATAAAATAACATCTGGAAGAAATCGTTGGCCTAAAGAAGGCAGTTTTGATCCATCATGCTGTGATGAAGTAGAGGAAAAATTGAGGGATAAGGATAAAAAACGAGACCGATGCATTTGCATAAAAAAACGGAAACATGCTGAACAGAGAGACATCCTGCGATATTTTAAAGTTGAAAACCATAAGAGTCCAACAGCTCCCAACTATACCGATCATAAGCCACCACCTTATCACCCAACTATCGTAGGACAATATCCTGTATGTGAGAAGCAGAGCAGCAAGGGAAAAATTACAGGACAACTCAAATTAGTGTTAGAAGAAGGGGAAGAAACAGAGACAGCGGTAGGGAGCCAGCAGCAGGAAGAGTGTGAATATAGCAGTGAGGAGGAAGAATCAGATAGATCCTTAGCTGAAGTAAGGAGAAGATCACGCTATAGCCGTTCACTACCCCCAAGACGTCGCAGACGAACACCATATCAGAGGGGCCCCACATGCCAATCAGAACCCAGAATCAGGTTGACCTATATGGAAGAAAGCGAATCAATGAAAGAACAAATAAACAGGGAGCTGGAGGAACTGAGGAAAGAATTTTTACAAATTGTCAGCAGAGAAGAAAAGGAGAAAGAAAAAAGCACGAGTGAAATATCAAAGGGATATGGGAGAGACAATAAAAAACAAAAGGAAGAAGAGAAGAGACTAAGGAAAGAAATCGAAGAATCAAAGAAAATGGAGGAAGAGCAGCTTGTAAAAGAAGTGGCCAATGCTGATTACCCAGACCAGCCAAGTCCCCAGACTGTGACCCTGATTAATAAAGGAGGAGTGAAAGAGGGAGAAAAGACGGGATGTGAGAAGGAAGGCTCAACAGAAAGTGATGCATCAGAGTGGGAGGATGTTGAAACGCAGGATGAAGGCCCGGACAAACTGTCGTCAAAAAATCCATTCTATGAGGGGTCCAAGGAAAAAAGCAGGCCAGTGGCAAAAGGACAGAAGCCACTCACAGCTGAATGTGACGTGGACCTGAAAATAGTAAGAAGCGACCCTCACCCCATGCGAACCAGGTTCCAAATACGACAGCAGAAGACAGAACAAAGTCAAGGTGGGGCTTATATAGCTCCCTTGCTGTCTAAAGGACCTCATGAAGACAGATATGTGCCATGGTCATTCATGGTCATGATCACACTTGCTGGAAGACTGACCCCGTTGGCAGATGGTGCTGACAGGTGGATAGAAAAGCTGGAAGAAATCACTGGAGGCATCAATCTGGCAGCTGGAGACATCAAGGCGCTGCTAATTAAAACAGCAGGACACTCAGCAGCCAGAGAGGTGTTCGATGAAGCCCAGCTTCCAAGGGTCATGACCTCACACCAGTATGACAAGATACCATTCAACCACATAAGACCTAAGGTGTGGGCAGCCTTGAGGAACAAATACCCCACCTGCAGTGATCCAACTAAGCTGAGACAAGAATGTCTAAAGGATGATGAGAGCCCAGCCCAGTTTCTGCACAGGTTTCAACAGAAATGGAAAACAGAGACTGGAAGTGATGGGAATGAACAGAAGAAATCTGGCCCTCTGTTTAGAACCTACATCAGGGAGGCCATGCCCAAAGAAGTACAAGCCAAACTGGACGGAGTTGTGGGGCTCATGAAGATGGACTGGCCTCTGTTCTCTGAGTGTGTTATACACTATGTAAACATGCATCGGGCCAAAAAACGGGTCTTTGAGGACCAGAGCAAGATGCTGGCCACCAAGTTAACCCAGCTGCAGATTGGGGAATTATCCAAAGCAAAGAAAGAAAAAGAAAAGCCCAAACATCAAGCAGCATTGACTGTGGCAGCCACACCCCCGACCGAGGGTGCACCAACAGGGGAGGCAGTCGTACAAGCACCAGTAGTGTCTCCTGTCATCTCTCCGCCCACACAGCAGATGCAATATCCAGCAGCGCCACCTGTGTGAGGAGCCCTGCCACAGCAGACCCAACCTCAACCAATCCCTCCTATCCATGTGCATCTAAACCAAGGAGGAGGCCCCCAACAAGCAGTGTTCGGAAGAGGACGAGGGGGACCACCCATGCGGGGAAGATGGAGGGGACCACAAGGAGCCCCAAGAAGGCCCCCTCAAGGTCAATACCAGCAGATGCCCCAGGCAGGTCCAGACATGGGACAACAGCGAGTGAGACTGCAATGCTGGGGATGTGGACAAGTCGGACACATGCAAAGGGACTTACCCACTAACCCATGGATGAGACCTCAGCCCCCCACCGCTGGACCAGCCACCTATGGAGCAGGACAAGAGTCTTACTGGCAATAGGGATGCCCAGAGAAACCTGATAGAGAGGCCATTCTACCTGTATTAACCCAACGCCCACAAACAGAACCCACCATTGATGTCACTATATATGACAGCCATCATCGCTTCATGATTTATACAGGAGCGGCCTACTCCTGTATAGGAAAAAGTGGAATTGGCCTGCCTCTCTCAGCATCAAAGATTCGAACAGTAGGTTTCTCTGGGAAGACCCAAATAATACCCATGACTGAGCCAGTTCCCAAGATCATAGGTGAAAAGACTGTGAATGCACCACTGTTTTACTCAGAAGATACACCAATTAATCTGCTGGGTAGAGATGTGCTTTGCCAGCTAAATGCAAAAATCAAATATACCCCTAATGGAATTTATTTTGAAGCAACTGACAAGAATGAAGCCTACATGATGCCACTAGGCCCACAAATGACCCCCCCAGGCAACAGGTCGTGAACCAGAAGACCAAGTATTTTGGCTGAAGCTCACGTCACCAACTTCCTTCCTCCAACTGGAGTGGGAAACATGGAGACCCCTGATAATGAATCACTACAACAAATCTAAAGAACCTTTTCTCCCTCTCCATTGTACCATGTTTTATGACAAAGGCAAAACACACGAAGACTATGAGAAAAGTTGGGATGAAGAAATTAACAACAAAACAACTGTCATCCAATACGCTGACATAATGGTTGGACCACAAGGAGCTGCAGCTGTTGTCACATTTCCTGATAAAGATGTAGCAGAATGGTTCCAGGTTACCAATTCAGCACCACATGTCACATTGCTGATTGCAGACAGGTATGAGTCACATGACCTAAGACCCATGGTTCAAGAAGCCAAGCAAGTCACCGAATGGATTGACACAGCCTGGAACCGCATTAGCATATCAAAAGATGGACTGTTTTTCAAAATCTCATATTCACAAGCTGATGAAGTAATAGCAGAACACATTAAAGTTCCTGGGAAAAGACAAATGGCAGTGGCCAACAAGCATGAACCATTATTAGAACAAGTTCCAGAGCAGGTATGGTCTAAAAGTAAAACAGATGTAGGATTAGTAAAATCAGCAGACCCCATCAGATTCACCATCAAACTAAATGTTAAATTACCCTTCCAAAGACAGTACCCACTGAAAAGAGAAGCGATAGAAGGAATACAGCCTATCATTACAGGATTAGAAACAGCAGGAGTTCTTAAACCAACAGTAAGTCCCTGTAACACACCAATTTTTCCCATCAGAAAACCCAACAGTTATGACTACAGACTAGTCCATGATCTAAGATTAATTAATGCTATTGTAGCAGAAGAAATACCAGTAGTACCAGACCCCCACACACTACTGAGTAATATACCCCCAGGCACAAAATGGTTTACTGTGATAGATCCGTGTTCAGCATTTTTCAGTGTACCGGTCCATCCAGGTTCCCAGTATTTGTTTGCATTTACGTACAAAGGCCAACAATATTCTTATACGCGTTTACCACAGGATTTTGTACACTCGCCATCAATTTTCAATCGTGTACTGGCGAATGATTTAAATCACCTTGACATACCATCTACAATGTTGATGTATGTTGATGACATTTTGATTTGTTCTGCTTCTAAAGAGCAGTGTGAGAGAGACTCCATTACAGTGTTGACTGCATTGGCAGAAGGAGGACACAAAGTAAGTAAGCAAAAATTGCAATTCTGCCAGCAAACAGTGGAGTATCTCGGCAGGCAACTCAGTGGGGACAAGAGGTGTATTGCACCGTCCCAACTAGAAGCCATAACTCAATTGCCCAAACCTCGGACTGTTGGTCACATGTTGTCTTTCCTTGGCATGGCAGGTTACAGCAGAACGTGGGTGTGTGATTATGCCATCAAAACGGCTCCACTGAGAGCACTGATTAAAGCCGCAGGTCAAGGACACCAGTCGGCTCAATTACAATGGA
This sequence comes from Cyprinodon diabolis, assembly GCA_030533445.1. Taxonomy (NCBI): domain Eukaryota; kingdom Metazoa; phylum Chordata; class Actinopteri; order Cyprinodontiformes; family Cyprinodontidae; genus Cyprinodon; species Cyprinodon diabolis. Next base: position 9,389,073 of record CM060073.1, read on the forward strand.
CAGATGAGGCAGAGGGTGCGTTCCAGCTGCTGAAACAAGATCTCCAAACTGCTCCTGCTCTGGCCAATCCAGATTACGGCAAACCATTCCATCTGTACGTGGCTGAGTGACAAGGGTATGCATGTGCAGTATTGATGCAAGACACCCCCACAGGTAAACAGCCAATCTCTTATTATAGCACAAAATTGTATGGTGTCGAAGAAGGCCTGCCTCCCTGTTACCAGGGCTTGGCACCAGAAGCCTTCGCATATAAAAAGACCTCAGTTATTACTATGGGCCACCCTGTTATTTTGTATACATCACATCAATTACATGCACTGCTCACAAGCCCACGCTTTGTGATAACCCAAGCTCGTCGAACAGGTTATGAAGTTCTGCTTTCAGGACCTGACCTAACAATACAACGCTGTACCACAATCAACCCAGCCACAAGAATGGTATTGCCAACAGAAGGTGAGCCCCATGATTGTCTCCAGAAGACGGACACCTTCATGAAGGTAAGGGAGGATTTGTACAATCATCCAATCCCATCTGATCTGACGCTTTTTGTAGATGGATCATGCGTCAGAGGCGTGACAGGGAACAAAGCTGGATATGGAGTGGTCAGGCTTGACCCCGACGGGACCTATACCAAGGTGCAGTCGGTGAGCCTTGACCAACCTTGCTCTGCCCAGTTGGCAGAGATAAAGGCATTAACAGCTGCATGTAAATTGGCTACTGGTAAAAGAGTGACCATCTATACAGACAGTGCATATGGATACGGGGTATGCCATATAAACGCAAGCATTTGGAAACAAAAGGGTTCATTAGAACAGATGGTACCCCCGTGACACATGGGCAAGCTGTTGTGGAATTAATAAAAGCTATGCAACTTCCATCTGCGTTAGCTATTGTAAAATGTGCTGCTCATCAGACGGCAAAAACATCCATCGCCATAGGAAATAACTTGGCAGATGAAGCAGCCGAAGAAGCCACAGGACCTGCAGTGCAGGGGCTGATGGTTCATGTAGCTGAATGTGAACCTATTACTAATCTAGCTTCGTTAATAGAAGCCCAGAATAGAGTGTCTGAAGCGGAAAAAACGTCTATGGGTGCAAAGGGGGGCGAGACATCTATCACGCCCCCACGATGGGTTGTGACGTAGTTTTCAAGGGCATTTTGTACTACCTTTGTCTTTGTTCTCAAACTAACCGAATAATCCATCTTAACCCTCATGAAATGCTTACAGGTCGACCAATGCCTCTCCCACAGGTTCGAGGACCCCAGCAGGAGGAGGTTTCCTTGGCACAGCTCGAGCGTGTACTGGGGGATTACCTCAGATCCTTAACCCGCATTCACAGACTGAGCTGCTTTCAACAGGTGAAAGCAGCTCACAGCCGAGACGAGACACACATTCCAGTGGACGTCAGGGACGTTCAAGTTGGTGACAGTGTGTTCATACGAGTCTTTAGCCTTCTGACTCTGGTGGCAATGATGCTGATCCTTCTGCCGCTCAGAGCTCTGATGGGTCTGGCCCAGATCCATCCCTTGTTCAGGCACTGGACGAACTTCTTTCTTCTGACCCACCAGATGCTGGTGGAGTCCTGTCCCCTTCACATCCCTCACCTGCACCTTCCCCGTTCCTCCCCTCCCTTTCCCCTTCCTCCTCCATGGCAAGTGGGCCGTCGGTCGAATCGGTCCTGCCCACTCCATCGCCGTCTGGGCGTCTCTCGCATGCGTCTTATTCCGACTCTGACAAATTTTCTTGTTTTGTTAACCCTTTGTGGGTTAACAAGGGGGGATCTTATTAAGATTACTACTATCAATGCACACTCACATTTAATGCGTCAAACACAAACATGTGCCTTAGCAATGATAACACTAGCTACTAACCAAGGGGTAATCAGTAATAATGATGGGGAGAATATATCACTAATGCATGTGCAAATCCAAGGATATGATTATGTAATGTCTGAAGAAATTTTAGGAGATGAGTCAATGGGGAAGCATTGCCTTGGAATTCCACGAAGTATGGACTGCCGTGGGGATGGGATGGTGATCATTGAGGTAAGATGCAAAACAAACATATGTCAAAACACACTAACAAAACAAGTAATGACAGTAGAAAGAGCGCATAGAGTGGTACAACTAATGAACAAAAGACAGAAAAGAGATCTAGACAAATTAAAAACTGCACACTGGGAGACCAATATGTTCCAACAATGGATTCAGTACTCTGTCCAGACAATGTTCAAAGCCAAAAAGCGTCCTAAAGATGATTGTATAGCTTGCTATAATGTTAAAAAATTACCGGCCCTTCAGATTATACCCGGAAGTAAAATAGGTGATTGCCCAGAAATAACGGTAAGGTGCTTTGCTCACTGTGTCATGCATATGGCTGCAGGTATTAAATCATGGTCAAAAGATTGGACAGTATGCCCCAGAGCGCTGAACTCCTCAATAAACGATGTAATGAGCACTTTCTCCCTTCCACCAGTAGTACAAAAACCAGCTGAACTGATTTTTCCGTTTTGTATAGCCCGGGGGAAAGAATTAGAAGAAGTGACCGATAGCTCCTCTAACCTGATGTGGACAACAGATGGAGTGGTGGAATGTAGTAAAAAACCATGGTACCCACCGACAGCAAACGGGAACATCACTAGCCACGTTAAGATATGTAAAACAAGTCTCAAGGCCACCATACGTTGTGAATAAGTAGTACCAGATGGGGGAGCCGTTATCTATGAGTTCCAACCTGCATTTGTGGCCACGTACCCATTACTGAGTCTGGCGAAGGGATCTGTCCCCTTAGGTGACATTTTTTAGATGTGTCACAATGAGACACAGATGTTGGCCACACTACCCCCTCAGTGGGAAGGCATTTGTGCACCAGTAATGCTGACAGGACAACTAAAGTTTATAGTAAATAACCCAATAGGCATTAATGAAACATCTAACGAAATAACCAACCGCGCTAAAAGAAGTACTCCCGTTAAACACGAGTGGAAAACATCAGATGAGGTATATACCACCTGGGATCAGGTCCCATATGGGCTACCTGAAGAACAGGTTGCCATAGGGAGTGATTGGATAGAAAGCGGAAGAGGGGTTGGTGCAGTACCACTCTGGGGACCAGTTGCCAATGCGCAGTACATAGCCCGAAATAGTAGATGGGTGAATCTCCTATGGTATAATCAACAAAGGTTTATAAATTTTACAATAAAGAGTGTAGATCTAGAAAGGGATCAATTGCATGCTGCTTCACTAATGGTTCTACAAAATAGGTTCGTGCTAGAATCCCGCATGGCTGGGGACCAAGGAATATGTGACTATATCGGGGAAGATTGTTGTACTTTAATCCCTATGCATACAGATGTTAACGGCAGCCTCACAGGAGTCCTTTAGGAAATGAAACGCATGAGAGATGAACACGTGTTGCGGTCCAATTGGAACACTCAGTTGAAGGGCTTCTGGGATTGGTTCAATAAGCTTGGATGGGGGAAAATATCTTAAGGCAGCGGGGATGATTCTAGGAGCAATAATATTTATAATATAGATAGTTATTTGTTGCGTAATACCCCTCATTCAGGGACTGGTCTCAAAACTTATTGTAAGTGTAACTGAACAGTTCCCAATTGTAGAAATACAGTTGGACCAGGTCATATAGAACATAACCATGATCTCCTCCCACCCCCACCAGGTACGTGCATTTCTTTAATAACAAAATTGTATATATGTATATTAATAGGCATAACAACGACTCATACACTTACTCACTTAGATATAGTAATTTGCATGCTGAAGTTTTATGGGCTATATGGGCAAGAGCTGCCATCCACTTCAGGCGTGCTGGCCGAGCTTAACGAAATGAGGCCTGCCTCTCCGCCAGAACCGGAAGACGTTGTCATCGCGGGCATGGTGCTCACCCCTGAGGAATCTCGCCACGTTGCAAGGTTCTTGGTTCATCCTCTGGAATCTTACGAAACCGACGATGACCTTAAGCCTGAAATCACGTCTATGAGCAAGGAGGTTTATTCAAAGATGATGAAGGGTGTGACGCACCCCTACTCACGTCGTCCACTAGAAATGATTCGCCGCAGCATATACAAAACCAGGGAAAAGGGGAAGATGCAGCGGTTGACCCAAGAGTGTGAGGAGCTGACACGTCAACTTCAGGAGGCACGGCAAACCATAATCACCCTGCAAGGGAAGTTGCTGCAGCTGACCACTGATCAAGGGTGCATGGCTACTACTACCACTACTACATTGCTGCAGCTGCCGGGGCCACATGTCCCAGGAAATACCGATGCAAGACCGTGGGGCATGATGCCTTCTAACCCCCAAGGAGCCCCGAACTATTATTAATTTCAAACACAACACCATGCTGGATATAAAGGACATTACTGATTATTAATGATTATGAATACCTATGCTAAAGATAACTGACAAAATAATTGTGTATATGTATAACATATGTGACAGTACAAGTACTGTGCAGGAGAGTGCCACATGGTTACTCATATGTTGGTTGTAATGACGGTCTATTGACCATGAGATGATGAGTTTGCCTGGCATAGTCCAGGCTTGATGGAGTTTATTTTGGTTTATTTGTGGGTGTGCAATGACACCTCGTGGAGGGGGAATGCAGTGACCTAGTCGGAGATGAAGCTGCTTAGGCATTGGAATTCCCCTACCTCGTATCATTGCAGCTTTAAAAACAACAACTGAAAATCCTTCTACAAAAAAGGTAAAAAGAGGAAAGGTCCTCGTAAGTGAGCCAAGGGGGGGATCCCTCTTTGTTTTAAGACGTTCTCCATTTTTTACATTTTATCACTTTATCATGTAATCACAACATCACTCACTAAAAGCATATGGTGTGTTTTAGTCTCACTTTTAGTTTGGTGTGTAAAATATATAAACATCAGTTACTTTTGAAACTTCACATTTATAGTATTTCACTTTGACAATCACCAGTAGATTCACTTAGTGATCCTTTTCAGTATCACAGGGGCGAAATGTAGAGAATTAATGCTGCACCAATGATTTAGAATATAGTGGATAAAGGTTTCACAATAAATACATTTATGTTATAAAGGCCAAAGAGTCCAAAGAGTGTGCAGCAGCATGGATAAAAATAAAACACTGTGCAACGCCAGGTGCAGCTTTGAAGTTTGAGAGATAAGAGCAGGAGGGAAAAAGACAGGTTATGGACGGGAGACAGAAGTATTGGACTGAGTCCAAGGCTTTTGATACTACAAGGTTGCAGAAATGAGGCCTGTTTGTAAGACATACGCATTGAGAATGGAATATTCAAGGTTGCACAGCCCAGCTGCACTAAATTGTGATATATTGAGTTGCCATATCAAAATAAAACAAAGCGATACGGCGCGGTACTGGCCAAGACAAAAGGGATGTTTTACTGAAATTTTGAGCATCAAGGTTATGCTGGCTTTTTTTAATGAGATGTTATGAAAACATAAGTCACACTGGATGAAAGTGTAAAGAAAAGGCTTTGATAGATCAAAGAAAGGCTTTAAAAAAATGCTCCTCGAGTGTATATAAGTGGGACTGTTTCTGCATGTAAGTCAGATGTGGACCAGTACGCATCTCGGGTGGTTAATCTGTATTTTGCAATAAACCACTCTGGACCTGGACCCAGCTGCCTCTGCCTGATTTTTGATCATTGTTTGAAGACTTTTCAACTGTTTTTTAAGAACTTAGAATTTTTATAAGACTTAGCACCAATTTTAAGTCATTGGGAGGACATCTCCACGACACATTATATAACTACTATAGATTACATAAGATTTGACCTTTTTTATTGCACCTCCTGTAATTTCTGAAAACAGATGACACTACAGTATCTCCTGCTGTTGTGCAATGTAACTCACCACAGCAGATTTTCCCCCAACTAAATGTCCCCTCCCTGCTGTGATTTGCTTATTTTATAAGACTTTTTTTCTGCTGTAGGTGCGCAGTGAAAAAATTGCAAATCTTCTTTTACAATGTAAGCTTGTATTAGCAATGCAAACAGCAAAGTGAAGAGCGCAGATTTTTTTTTTAAATTCACAAAATATGTGTATATATATATATATATATATATATATATATATATATATATATATATATATATATACATATATACATACATATATATACATATATACATACATATACATATATATATCGACAGGATCTGTGAGGCAGAGAGAAACAGGGTCAGACAGGTTCACTAAATCAAGGTCTTAGATCAGGCAGGCTGTCTCAGGTTTTGCTAACCATTACTGGCAAACACTCTGGCAGGGAAGTGTCAGCCTCCTCCTCCCTAAATAGGTCTTCTTAATGAGGAGACAGGAAACAGGTGTGTAGGAGCAGCTCAAGCCCTCAGGAAGGAAGATCTCCGGCGCCCTCTGGTGGAGAAAGTGGACAAGCCTCCAGATCACAACAAAGATATAGTCAAGGATTTTTTGTGAATTTTTGAAAAAACCTGCCCTCTTCACTTTGCTGTTTGCATTGCTCAAACAAGCTTACTTTGTAAAAGAAGACTTGCAATTTTTCCAGTATGTTCAACTCACCACTGGTAAGTGAAAATGGGGACAAGCATGTAGGACTGCCTTACCCAACCATATCACCAGCATGATTAACAATTAAGAGGACCAATTATTTAGATGATCCACCCAGAAAAAGAACATCCTCCACTATACCTTTGAGGTTTAGTAAAGTTGTCCGGGAAAGCGACTAGTACTACTTTCAAGCTTACCCCCAGGCCCGCCGCATCTCTGTCATGATGCCCTTATACTGTAGGCATAACCAGCGTTAAATTAGTGCATTTGCCTAAAACAGCGATCACCTTCCCCAGCTCCCATAATGTATACTTGTATAAACAACATTGGTGTATTTTTTAGGAGCTATTAAATCAATTGTGGATTTTACACATACTGCCTGTTGTTTAATTTTTTCCAGTTCACATAAACACCTTTATTTGAGGAAGTTTTATCTTTACACTTGAGCTTTTTCTGTGGGGACACATTTGACTTGATGTAGCCTTACTAAACCATAGATTCAGCAATCTGCTAAATGTTGAAGGACGCCAAGAAATACCTGCGCTAACACCAACTAGCTTTACAGCTAACTAGATCAAACACATTTTTGTAGTTCTTTACAAACACATTTGATTTCTATCAATAGGCTGCTGCTCATCTGGTTGATACTTTCATATTATCTCTTCACTTGTTGAGGTACTGTCCCAGGCTTCATGTAATGGATAGCTCTTCTTTAGTTAGAAACAATAAAACCATCCATCCATCCATCCATCCATCAACTCACTTCTCTACACACTGATGGCTATTACATTAACATGTAAAGCAAAATAAGACTTTGCGGGGTTTTTTTACGTTACATTCTTGTGGTCCTAACTTCTATTAAAGTAGAATTAAAAAGAAAGATGCATAATGCCATAATTAGCTTTGAAGCTAAGATTTTCTTATTTGAAAATGTTTTAAATTCTTAGGAAGAATCTTGCCAAAACATTTAGTTTTATTGTGTATTTTAACCTATCATATCCCAGCTTACCTTTATTTAGTTGGCTTTTTGGGAGCTCACAGAATCAAAGAAAGAACTACCAATGCTGCCGAGGAAAATGAAGAACAAAAATGCTCTTATTTCCAGAAGAAATAGAAAAACAATTGAAAACCTCGACCTTTTGGCCTTTTATCTTTCCAAAGTCTTCAGTAAGTATATTTTGCATATAATCTATTCTTTAACCAGTTTCTTGTTGGGAGAATGCATTCACACATAGTTAGCTCTGACTGTAGGAATATTGGCTTACAAGTACCCTTGAATCTCTCTCTTTGGAGCTTTGCTAAATTGCTATATAAAGCAGGTTTTCTGAAATTGTCTTGATGGCAGAAGCCACAGCCCTATACAAAGAAAAGTTAATTGTGCTGTTTGAGGAGAAACTCAACTAAAGTGAGTCAACTGGGCCCCAACAGGTCTCTGGCCCCTAACAACTCCTTTCATTAACCCTGATACAAACAAACACCCCCTCCCCTTGTCCAGCAGTCAGAATCCAGAGATGAACTTGCTTTCCAAAAGGCCGTACTACCTTGGACTATGGTTTCAAGTGAGGGAATGCACCCAGTGGGACCTGAAACCGAACCACCTGCTGCACTCCCCCATTCCCCTCCCAAACTCCCAGCGTTCTCCGTTTACCAAACAACAGTTTCTAGGAACACTCAGCCTACGCTGCTATTTGCCATTTGGCACGGATGGGGTGTGTTTGACTGTATGTGTGTTTTTGTGTTGCATGTGTGACTGACCATCTGTCCTTTCAGGGGGTTTTCTGTGTATAAATGTGTGTGAGAACATGTTATAAGGGGTAAAGAGACAAGCAGCTGATGTCTAATGAGCTATAATGAACTCTAATAGTGGAAAACTCATCTAGGAGCCATGACCTTGGCATTATGACTGATATACACTACCATAACACATCTAAAAACAGCCTGGGAAACAAGCTAAAGCATGCCATCACCTGACATGGTGGTAAGTCGCTGACCATATTTCATGGGAAGTGTTGAATTACTTCAGGGTTAGCTGCAATTACAGATTTGTAGTAAATCCACAAATTGGACTTAGGAGGCCTGATCTGATGTGAATACCACTGCAATGAGAGAATTTATGGGAATAACAGAGAGGGAAGCATGGAAATAATGTTAATGTTGTCACTTTAGAAGGTGCTTTGCTCATAATCTGCCAAATGTCTTTCAGTTGATGTTTTAACCTAAAGCTTCATAGATGACGGTGAGTTGTTGTGGGTGGCCTAAGTAGGAAATGGTCTCTTAGTGTGGATACTGTGATTGTTGGCTGCATGTTCTCACAACCAGGAAACCTTAATGTTCCCTTAGATTCATAAAAATGTTTGGTTGATTCATTAAACAGTAGGAAACTAGTCTATACAGTAGTTAATTTGTTCCCATCATTTTTAGCAATGTTATAGCACTGATAAATCCTAAAGTCTTTGGGCTTCTTGTGGTTCTTTGATTGCTAGTTTGGCTTTTACAAATATTGGTTTATGTCAGCATGAATTCAGATTTTTGCACACTAATGCTCAAATCTTCTTCTTTTGAATGAGGATCTAAATGTTTATGCCATTACCATCTGTTGGCAAACTCAGAGAGCATGATTGTAATTAGTTGACTGACCATGCTGCACTGCATGAAAAGGTAATTTTGTTTTCAATAGAAACAAGCGGCCTCGCTTAAAGTAAAAAGATGCTAAAATCATTTTGATGGCACTTCAATCTCCCCTTTTTTATTACAGACTGTAAACTTAAGGGTGCAAACACTATTGATCCTACAGTACATTCAAACTGCTAGACCTTTCGGAGAGATGATCACAATTTTTCGCTCCCATTGGTCACGTTACTGCGGCTCCCCACACAGTGCCCACGCCATCTTTGTTTTCTCTCGCCCCCAAACAAATCCTGTTATGCTTAGCAACAACAGCTCACGCAAAACATCCTGGAGTATATCTGCTTGTCTAGTGACCCTGGTTGCACACTCCTTTTCAAGAGACATTGTGAGAAATTTTGAGTCCACCACTTTTTCATCCAATAGACATTCAGACCCTCAAAGAAAATGTGACATACAGCTTTTGAACTCAATCTACTCTCAGCCCAAACCCGGAGCAGGCACAGCCATACTTTTTTTGAGAGGAAATTGTCTATACTAAGTTAAAAATGGAAGATTAGTTAAATGAATCATATATGTAATGCTTTTGGAGTTATTTTATTTCCTTTCAGGAAAGACAGCCAAGAAGTCAAGAAACATTTAGGGTTTTACTGACATGAGAAAGACATGGGAAAAGATAGACTTACTGTAGGTACTCTTTCCAGCAGGGTCCTTACACCTGTGTGGAAAAGATGAAGGGAGCAATGTTAAAAACGAAGGTGATGATGGGTTGGAGGAGGGTGGCAGATTGTTGGAAGCAGACAGAAACATGTATGTAGAGAATATAAATGCAGAGACATGGTTGATGATTGGCCATGATGAATGGCGTATCATGGGAGTGATAGGTTTGCAGCAAGAGGACATTGGCCAATTATTGGATGAGAGATAAGTTTGAGTCAAGTCTTCCAATCTGAATTTTTGCCCTGGCATTATTTACAACCCCTTTAACTATAAATGATATGCTAAGTTGAGCATCTATCTTGCTGCTATTAAGAGCTGTTTGGCACAGGGAATTATGCAATTTACAATTTGACCACTAATGATATTATATTATTATTATGTCATGAAGATTTAAATATAGTTCATAAAATGTTTTATAATTTCACACTATATATTCACTGTATGCAAAATGTGGTTAAGAGTAGTAGGCGGACACAGGTGAGGAAGCATCAATGGCTTGCAGACAAAAGCCTACCTTCTGTCCATAACAAATGAAAAATCTCATTGGTTAAACATGGATTATTTTGGAACATTGGTTAAACATGGATTAGTTTTATTAGGTGTATGTCATGTGAATTCAATATTTTACATGGTATAACCTTTAATCAAACATTATGTGAGCTACTTCTTGTAAATCAACAAAATTGCTCTACAATTCCTGACAAGATGCCTAATGATGGGCCTACATTTCTATTCCATTTTCTTGTAATGATCTTGCTCCCACTGTATGTTTTGTGTCACAAATTGCGTCTCCAAACTCAGGCAGGCGGAAATGAGCTGAAAGGCCATCTGGACTGCAGCTGATTTTGGAAGTGCAGGGTACACACTGCAACACACGCTCCACCTAAATCACCTTTGAGTCCATACACTGCCTAAGTTGACAAGGTTATGCCTTTTTATGGGGCGGCTAACACAAACAATTCACAGGCCATAAGTCATTGTCTTTGTGTTCTTGCTCCACCATAAATCACATCCTAAAGCACCCTGGAGACAACATTAATCTTCATACATATTTATATATATGTATATATATATATATATATATATATATATATATATATATATATATATATAAGAGCTTTTTTTCTTCCTTACCCACCGTGGGCGGTCTCCCTTTTTTCCTCCAAGTTTGGATCCTCTACCAGAGCTCTGGGAGGTTGAAGGTTCAGTATTTTTGCTGTTCCTAGAACTGCACTTTTCTGGACCAAGATGTCTGATATATTTATAGGGATCTGAGGTAACCATTCCTCAAGTTTGGGGGTCACTGCCCTAAGTGCCCCAATGACCATGTGCACCATGTGACCTTCCAGGTTTTCTCCAGCTCTTCTCTGAGCATCTGGTATTTCTCTAGTTTCTGATGTTCTTTTTTCCTGATGATGCAGTCACTTGGTTTTGTATCTCAACCACAATAGCTTTCCTCTGCTTTTTGTCGTCCATCACAATGTCCGGATATTAGCCATTACATTCGGTAAGCCTATATATATATATATATGTATATATATATATATATATATATATACTTATATATATATATATATATATATATATATATATATATATATATATATGTATATATATATATATATATATATATATATATATATATATATATATATATATATATATATATATGTACAGTAGCAGCGATTTAAAATAAAATCCCCTCCATGACATGTTTTTTTAATCTGACTCCACCCTTCTGCTGAATTACACATTCCTTATTATTAAGAGCTAAAAACTTTCACCTGTAGTCTAAGAGTAATGAATGCATGGTCTTTAAATAGTTTACTTGATTATTTATCATTTTTTATGTTTAGATTTTTTTCCAGTGTTATTTTTTTGTGTCCAACACACTTTGGCAAGCCAGCTAGAGAAAAGAACCCTTAATGCTTTTAACTGAATATTACAGGAATAGTTTGTGGTTTAGTAGCCTGGTGGGACTTATTAGGGCAGTAAAGGTGTGTTGTTCACTGAATCGCCTGCCCAAATTTTGCATTTTTTACATGCATATTTGTATAAAAATGGACCACTTAGATTTGACTCTACTCCCTGCTGTTTAATAGCTCAGTCAGGGCTTTTCAGACATCAGACTTACTTTATTTCCATCAGTGCTGAGCAGGTATGCTAAGAGCTCCCTATGCTTTAGGCCAGACTACATTAGGTTTGATTGGCAGCCATTTGTTTTGAGTGCTTTCTTCAATGTTTAAATGTAGGAAGCTGGTTTGGCAGTTCTAGCATCAAAGAAGTCTTTTCGACCGATCAGTCAGGGTAACAGGAGGAATGTAGCTGCAGGATAATATTTTTACAACTTCCCCTTCACGTTAAAAGGGCCTCTGGTAAGGAAGAAACTGAGGTCAAAGAAGAGTCTTTTCTCAACCTAACAGCCATCCATTCCTATTTACCAATAAGCTCCATTAGAACATCTTAAATGTGGTTCTACCCCTGTTCTCCATAACCCTTGGAACTGGGAAGTTAGAGTGAAGCAACCTCTAAGGTAACATTGTCCACTTTTTCCCAATTATGGATGCTCAAATTCATCCTTAACTAATAATTGTTTTATCGGCAGATTTTCCAATCTGAGTGATGGATTTTTGCAGCTCCTCCATAGTTGCCATGTGGCCAGTTCTAGACAGGGGCTAACAAGGTCCAGTCCCTGTAGAGTTTGCACTGGCTGCTGGTATGGCCTGTCTTAAAGACATAATATTAAATCAATTTCTCCTAAAAATACACACTAGCAAATAAACCAACCAGTTTAATTTCTTACCTTTACAGTTTTTCATTAACAAGGTTTAGAAAATCTGTGTGTATCACTTTTGGCTTCAACCACATTGAGACATAACCACAGTTCTCATCTGTCAGATCAGGGGTTATGCAACCTGCACTTCCAAAGTCTAAAGAGGCTATTTGGCCTTATTGGCTTTCTTACTATAAACAAAATAATAGCAACAGCTTTAACTCCTTCCACCTGAGCTCTGCCTCACATGAGGTCAGCCTGCTTTTCCCATCGGTGCAGAGCCCTTTTATGTAAATAAAGTAAATATTAATATATTTTGGATCTGCCACAGTCTAAAAACACAGTAATTTATTTAATATTTATTCCAGTAAAATCAATACTTTTTTTTACCCCTTTACACCTTCTGTACATATATAATTTTTGAAAACCTAATTATTTAGATGGAAAAGTTGCAGCTAAAACTTTTAACGATTAAATTATTACGCATTCAATTTTCTTTGTTGTTTCTATATGTTCTTGGACTATGTCTAGTGGTTAGAGCAGTCCACTTGTGCTCTGAGAAGGTTGCAAGTACCCAGTTTGATCCCACTGCTTGTACTCTGGGTCCCTGAGCAAGACCCTGAACCCCACACTGCTCCTCTGGCACCACACCATGGGAGCCGACTGCTCCCCAAAAGGATGGAATAAAATGCAGAGGTAAATGTCTCCAATGTTTGATCAATAAAGTTAATTTATTATGAAACACTTTCCTCACCCAGCTCCACCTTATAAATTTGAAAAAGAGCAGCCAGTTTTAATGTGTCCATATCCTCCTGAGCATTTAAGTTAGATGGAAAGCCTCCTATTTGTAGTTTGAAGCTTATTTAAATATTTCCATTTCAGCAGATAGCTTTAGAGATGTGCTGATTTCCTTTAGGGATATTAGAGTAGAGAATGAATACAAATGCATGCATATAAAGCCATATAAAGTCCATATAAAGCTTTATGTATGGAGTTTGTGATGAAGTTGTTTTGTTTTTTAAAGTTATTTTACTGTTTTGTCTTTTCTCACCGTTGTCTGATTGCTGTCACCCTTTAAAAATTCAGTTTGATTGTCCTCCGGGAACAAAGGGTCTAGAGTATAACCAACCTGTTTTCCTGTATCACAGCCCTAAAGGTGGACGGCAGTACCTAGGGTGACAGCTTGTATACATAACTCAGCCACTCCGCTTGGTGATTCTGCTCATTTTGGGCTCAGACATTGATTGAGATCCATACAATCTGCGTTCTGTCTACGGTTCCACTGTGTTTGATCTCCATGCTTTGATCTTGAAAAGATTCTTCAGTTCTGACATACAAAGGGGGAGAAAAAAGGTCCTTTAGCTTCTTAGATGTGACTGTGAACCCTAAAATAACCTCAGAGCTCGGTGTATCGTCTTACAAAGAGATAGTGTGATGACTGAACCCACTGACTGGCACTTCATAACAATGTCTAGTTTCTCTTTCAGGCAACACAATCTTGATGCAAACTGAATCATCAAAAATAATAATTTCATTTTCTATAATATGGACATTGAAGTAGATATATTTAAAGTTATGCTTGGTCTAATTACACTTGCCTTTTCACTTATTAACAGTCAATGCTGTTTATGAAATATTAGTTGCTTTTAAATATCTTTAAGAAGTCAGAGAGTTCTTTACTTTAGGTTTTCCCAAACATTTCGGTCTGTGACCCAATAATAACAACGCAACAGACTGGAAACTCCCTAAAAAGTCATACAATTATGTTACTCCATATGTATTAATGCATATAAAGCTACGTGAGTAAATGCACTCATAATCAAAAAAATGTTTGAATGTCAGTATTTCACTCTGCACATTATAAAGTATGTTTAATAATCTAATGGCACGTTTAATTATTAAAGTGCATAATTAATATTTGCATCATGTATTAGATTAATCAGAAAATATTTATTTCATTCTCATTATATATTTTGAAAATCACCTGTCAGCATTTTACTGTCACTTCCAGCTTGAATGGAGCGGTGTTTTTTGGCAGACAGACCACAGAGCAGAGGAAAAAAGGCTAAGAAGACTTAACAAGTCAGAGGAGCAGCATCTGCTGTTGCCGCATCTCTAGCAGGAATCGGGCCTTAAAGGTAAAAGCTCCTGGAAGCAGATCAATGCTTTTAAAAATCAGTCTGGAATTTAAGAAGAGCTTTGTGTATTGCAGTCAAAAGCAGGAGTTGGGATGGCTGCACAGAAGCAAACTTCAACAGCCTTGACAAACAGTTGGGCATGTGGTTGAAGATCTACGCTATAGCTGCTGAAATCATCATACAGTAAATACTAATTTGATTTGTTTTTATATCTGTATATAGTGTTCCAATCCCTAAAGACACCAACCAATAAAATGTATCCTGCAAAAGCGAACCTATAGCACCTTATTATTACACTTCTCATTGTACAGAGAATATCTCTTCTTTCTTCTCTGTCTTTCCTCCATCTTCCCTGATCAACAGTTAAGCTCACAAAAAGTCCCTACTATAACATGTCGGACATTTTTTAAGGCCTGTGGGACTTTCTGAAAAAATTTTATAATAACCAAGGGAAAAATTAACAACAATGTTAGAATTCGATGAGATCTAAGATTTTTCTTAAAATGATTTAATGGGGAACTGCTTTTAGTCTTATGATATTTTGGAGATACAGAAAAGGAAGGTATGTGTTTAGTTTGTGAAATATCATTACAAAGATAGTAGTTAACAGTAGACATAATGATTGTGAAAAAATAAAGATAATTATTCTTTAAACGAACTTATGAAAAGCATTTTCAGACGAGTCCAATGAGGAAATAGATGCTAATGTGTGCCCCAGTGGCCTAAAGGACTTTTACAGCACACCATTCTGTAGTAGCAAAGAAGCCGCAGACCATCATGCCACCAACACCATATTTGACTGTTGTTTACCAGAGATGGGAAGTAACGAAGTATTTGTACTCCGTTACTGTACTCAACTAGATTTTTCTGATATTTTTACTTTACTTTACTACTTATTTTTTATGGCGACTTTTTACTTGTACTCCTTACATTTTTACACAAATATCTGTACTTTCTACTCCTTACATTTAAAAAAAATTGGCTCGTTACTTTAGTTCTGAATCATTTCAATGGAGTTACCGTTATTATTTTTCACGTCATCAATACCAAATTCAATCTAATTGGATGGGAATCTATGTTGCATTTGACGCACCACTACAAGATGAATCGACAGATTCTGTGGTATTCATTCGCAGCAAATCATTGCAGCTTGGTGGCGGTGGCG
Organism: Cyprinodon diabolis; assembly: GCA_030533445.1. NCBI lineage: Eukaryota > Metazoa > Chordata > Actinopteri > Cyprinodontiformes > Cyprinodontidae > Cyprinodon > Cyprinodon diabolis. The sequence goes on from CM060073.1 coordinate 9,405,036, forward strand.
TTAGCATAGTAGTATGGACGACGAGATGATTGAAAATGAACACAACGGTGATCTAGTCCTATTGGCAGACATCCATTTAAAATGTAGGCAACGGCATGAAAAAAGTGGTTTCTACTTTTACTTTTATACTTTAAGTAAATTTGCAAGCCTGTACTTTGTTACTTTTACTTGAGTAAAGAAGTTTAATCAGTACTTCCACTTTTACCAGAGTATTTTTTAACACAAGTATCTGTACTTTTACTCAAGTACGGAAAGTGAGTACATTTGCCATCTCTGTTGTTTACACACAGTATTTTCATCAGAATATTTTTTGGATGATTTGAGACGGGTCTTTGTGTAGTGATCAGCATTACCTTTTCTAACAAACAGCTTTTTTATGGATCAGTGCTTCTAGTTCCTTTTGTATGTCCACTTCTATCTCCTTGAACCTCAGTCTAGAAGTTCCTTTCTATCAAAAGGGGCTTTTTTCCTCTCCACTGTCACTGTATGCATGCTCAGTGTGAGGAATTGCTGTAAAGCAGAATTCTCCAACCCTGGTCCTCAAGACCTACTGTCTACCAGCATGTGTTAGGTGCTCCCCTACCTCCACACACCTGACTTAAACAAGTGAGTGATTAAGAGACCTCTTCAGCCTTTGTAGGATGCTGACAAGTTAATGTAATCATTTGGTGCCAGAGGCACATCTAAAACTTTCAGGACAGTGGGCTCTGAGGACCAGGGCTGAAGGCCTCTGCTAGTCTCAATGAGTTGTGATGGGAAATATGTGTTATTAAACTAATTTAAAAATTTTAAAGGTTTTACTGACACAGTGAAAATAGAGATATTTTATATTTCCTGAGCTCATCTCTTCCGGACAGATGTAGATTAGATTTATCTGGTGCTGTAAAGATCAAGCAAAGCTTACAGATGCAGCAGCCACATCATTGATCTGTTTAGTTCAACAATGTTTGGTGGAAATTACAGAGATATGTAACAAGGAAGGTTTTACTGCACATACAGTTGTGCATGAAAGTGTTCATACCCCCCATTAAAGAAAATAATACATTTACACTAGGAATTCAAATAACCTAAAACTGGAAAAAGTAATAATAAAGATAAAAATGTACTAAACCATATCTAGTAAAAATAAAATATTGATTGGAGTTGTTGTTTAACAAATTATTCGATAACACAGACTAACACAAACTTTCCCAAACAAATCAAAATACCATATATATATATATATATATGTACATATATATACACACAATATATACGTATATGTTTTAATGATAATGTCCTTCAAATTTTTGCAGAGGTTTTGTTTTTTCAGGAACGGCTAAAACGTTGCAAATGAGCATCTAATCTTTTCAAGTCATATAAAAGTGGGACACAGTTTTTGTAGTTCTTACAATGGTAGACTCATTTCTATAGAGAAGGTGCAAAGCATGATTTGAAAACAGCTTTTAATTTTTTTCTCATGTTGTGTGATTTTTAAATTAGCTTGATAATTCCGGACATTTAAATAACAAGTACGGCCAAAAAGGGGAAGGAAATTCTCCATAGCCCAGTAAAATGATTGCAGCTTGTGCATAAAATACTAAAACCATTTTATTTGATTCTGTCATATATAAAAGTTACTGTATTAAATATATTTATTTTTCTAAACAAGCTTTCATAAATGAATATGCTCTTTAAAATTGTGTATTATTTTTGTAATTTTCAATCTATTTTAAGGCTGACTGCATGTGAGACTCTGAATATTATCAGATTGAGATAAAAAAAAAAAATAAAAAAAAAAAAACACCCCCATCCCACCTTCCCAATTACCCGTCCGTCCTCACCTTTGGCATCTCTGGGCATGGAAATTGGGCTGTTTTTTTGACCATGAATCAGACCTTCAGAGCCTCTCCATCTAAATGACTTCCTCAGGTCAGAGGTCAATGTCCCATCACTCACTAAGCCGTGCCTGATTAGCTGGTTGGGTCAAAGTCCCAGGATGGTTATTTATTTAGAGGAATCTTCAAGCACAAGATTTCCTGTTTTCCATATTGAACTTGGTGAACATGTTATTCTACATGACAATAGATCTGTTAGTTTCTGCATTGTTAATTGTTAATCTTTTTGTTGCTTCAAGTTTATTAGTAAAACTAACAAAAAAAAGCTTTATTTCTTTTGTTTAATTTTCTGTGTTGTTGAAAAGACCTTTGCGTTTTATTTAAAGCTGGCCCGATAATTATTCTAACCTTGGTTTTATTTCTCCAACATGACACACCATCCTGTTTTCGCAACCCCACCCCTTCCTAGCAATCTCTGACTATTATTCTCCCTTGAATCGGTGCTGACTCGAGCTGCGGCCTGCTGCTCAGGCTGCGGCTGTGTTTGACTGCGATCTAAAAGACTGTCGATGACACATTTGTGTCAGGAAGCAGCTTTGGTCACCGAATACTCTTTAGAAACACAAAAGAATTGCAGAAGGCAATATTTACATCAACAGCAACGTTTAGGGCAACAACAATGCAGCCCCCACGCTGGAGCCGGTGTCAACAAAGCAACGCCTCACCAAGTCTAATTTTCATATTAATTTGCCCCCACAGACTCGACCTATAGAGCTCAATGGGGAGGAAGAAAGAACGAGTAATTGTGTTTTGTTTTATACTTTTATCAGCTTCATAAACATGGTGGCACAAACAAAGTATCCTTTCTGTGTCGTTTCCTTCCACTCTGATTGGACTAATTGGGACCTGTTGACAGCGAATCCCATCCGTGCAGGAACAAGCCAATCAAATCTCAGCGTCTGTCATCCCTGGCACAAGGAGCTTCCAGCCCCCCTCCTTCATAAAGGCCTTTGTCTCTGTGACCTAACTGACCTGGAGCATTTTTTAATATGGAAAGTCTGATTAAGTCTCTCAAAACAGGACGCGAGGCATTCTGCTCTAGAGCTTTTGGTTCAAAGGATGAAAACTGTTCTTTATGACATTACAAGCTTTCTAAATGCAGTCATCAGCAAGCAAGCACGCAGTATAAAGATAATAGGAGCAAAAAACAAAAAAAGGAACCAGGGTCTTCCAGAATATATCATTAAAAAAGTCACCAAAATTATTTTTTTTCTTTTGTTGCTTTAATTCTGTTGAAAAGTTGAAGAGTGAAAAGGCATCTGCATAAAGACATCTTGTAAATGTTTTCAAAAGTTGTAAGAATTGTTCAAATAGGTTAACAAAGCCGTTGCACAAACAAATTTATTAAGATATTTATCCAAGGTAATAAATGAAGTCAGCATTTGTGATCAGCCTTTGATAGAGAATGCAAAGGTTCACATCCTGTTGCTTATGTAAAATATTTAAACTATAAGAAGACACCTTAAGTTTGAACTGCTTTTGGGTACAAACATGAAACAGCCACAGTGTGACAGAAAACATTAGATGAATTATTTGAACTGTGAGGATTTTATGATTTGTAAAGAAGACCTGGCTTCTTCTTTCCTACTCAAAATGCCAAAATTGCCTATCCTGTCTTGTGAGCTGGAACTCATATGAAATCTCCATGTGTTATGTTTGATGTGTGAACATTAAAGAAACAGACATGCTTATCTCAAGATGATATTTTCACAGTTTGACCTTTTTAGAATTGATTTTAGTTACAAAATTGGAAAAAGAGAATAAATATTGTATAAAAATAAACACATCAAAGTAAACAAAACCATTCAACATGTTCCGATCTAAAAGAAAATAAGTGTCACAAATCAGTACAGCAAACTATAAGACATAAAGTTCATTGATCTACTGGCCACATTATTGGGATCAACGGCACTTGGTTCAGCCACCCATATATAAAGTTTTATGTCAAGCTTTTTTAAATCAGTCTTTAAGGTAAATATACTAAATATCTAAACAACAAATGTCTTATTGTTTTTATTTGCTTTCATTTTGCTCTATTGAAAAACTGAGAACATACTGAGTTCTGTAGTGCTTCAAGTCAATTAAGAGAAAAACAAACCAGTAGACATAAAGTCATGGACTGTTGACATATTTGAATAGACCAGTTTCAACAGGAGTAATTAAATGCCCAATCATGGAGCATTGGCAGTAAGTAGGGATACATTTTTTGAAGTGGAAAATATCACTTAGGAGTTTTTAAATTGAGGTCTAGTCCGGTGGTCGGCTATAGTTACTTGGCTCTAATATACAGAGATAACATTTCTGTGGGTTTATGGAAAAGCAGAGTCATTCTCTAATTGGTGGAAACTAATCACCAAGTAGGATGTTTGATTTTTTTTTTCTTTTTGCAGAAAATTTAGTTAACTAATATTAACTAACATGTGGAGTTAATGTGGTTCAGCCTGCTCCCAGTATCACCCCACTGAATCAGATGAATATCATCAGTCTCCTCTTACTTACTTCATTGAGGATAGTATTCTACTGTACGCTGTCCAATTTTCATAGTTTTAAAACAATCCCAGTGAGTAAAATATCATTGGAAATTATGTGGCCAATTTGTACCATGCAGAGATGGTAATAGTTTTCAAGTCCTGCTGGTGGTATGAAGAAACAAAAAAAAAAAAATAATTCTTATTATTTGCTCATAGGTTTTTCTCACAACCTGCATTTATTATAAAAGATTTGATTTTTTCGGATGCAGACCACTATAACATGTATAACATCTGACTTCAGCTTTAGTATTTTAGATTTAGAGGCTTTGGATTCCCTTTTTTGATTATTCAAGAAATAAATACACATCAAATTAAATATTCAGGACTGACCAATTTGAATTGAAAATGCACAGATAATCTTTATCTTCAGAATAGTTCATTTTTATTCATATTTTCAATATATTTTTACTGCAGTATTTTCACCTTTTCCATCAATTATTAAAAAATTTAGCAATTAATGTCCTATCACTATTTTTATACATCCTTTACAGCTCTGGATAGAATAGCCTTTAGTGGCAATTTTACAATGAAACTTACCAAGGATAGTCTTTTTTTAGCTAATCTGTAACTCATGCCGGTGACACGCCTACAGAGATGTTTGTTAAAAGAAATGTAATGAGACCAAGCTAATTAGCTAGCTGGACAGTATGCATGACTTTCATACAGGAGTCTGGGGATCGAATTTGGCTTTGGCCCTCTATTGACTACCATGCCACAATATGTATATATAAAAAATATATATATCATTTATTTTTTGTCTTGATAATAAGGGCTGATAATACATATACATAGAACCTCAAAAATTGCTTTATAAAGCCATGAAAACTCAGCAGAGCACCATTCATACTTTCACACCTGATATCCTGTATGTCTGACCAGTTTCTAGCATTTCCACATCTTTACAGAGCAATACTAAATAAAAAATGAAATCATTTAAACCCTCAATGTTTCAATTTCAATTCAATTAAAATCAGTTTATTTATATAGCACCAATGACAACACATCATCTCAAGGCACTTTACAGTTCACCAGATCACACAGTCAAATTGATTTAAAGTTGTGATTGCATCGACTTGTTGACTCCAATACAATCCCTCACACTGAGCATGCTTGTAGCGATAGTGGAGAGAAAAAACTCCCTTTTAACAGGAAGAAACCTCCAGCAGAACCAGGCTCAGTGTGAGCGGCCATCTGCCGAGGCCGACTGAGGTTCAAGGAAACAGAAGCAGAGATACAAAAAGCAACTTAAAAAGGCGGCCCCGTCCAGGAAACACACAGCTCTGAGCCAATGTCAGAGGATGAACAGAGTACATACTGCCAGTCACTGTCAAAGAAACAGGACTACAATGGAAAAACAGGCCGAATCTACAACTTCTCTAACACAGGGACTGCCAATATTCCTGATGGTAAAATCAGTTTTTATTTTGGTTTCTATTGTGTTAAAACCAGCTTATTTATCACTTTTCTAAAACTACAACCAAACAACAGTTTGTTCATTTCCAGTAAGAGATCTGTCATATATAGATGTTTTTTTCTTTTTAAAATGTTGAAGGGGGCTCTGTTGTTTATAAACATTTTGTTTGCATGATTTAGGTTACAACTCAGGCTTTGACCTTATGCAATCAAAATTTAATAACTTAAGAACTTTGAACATTTTAGCACTAGCCTTCTAATCAAACTTCAGTGCAAGCAGCTTGTTTATGTCTATAAACTAGAATTTTCACACAGTAAACAAGGTCATAAAAACACTTTTTGAAAAAAATAAGTAATAAACAAATGTAAAAGAAAATGAGATGGGCATAGAAAACTCCCTCCAGTTTGTTAACAATTGTCTAAGCAGGAAAGCCTACAGTGTAAAGTTTCCTGTGGAGGTAAACTGGACTTTGCTAAAGTAGATGTGAACAGGTAGAGAGATGCATCCTAATTACTTTTCAGTTTTCTTTCCTTTGTTTTAAAGATTTTTTTAGTGTTAAGAGTCAACAGCACCTTTGCTCTGGCAGTAAGCCGAGACAAATGACCAGTAGAAGACTGAGACCACAGCAGCTGGGAAAAAGACTCTTGACTCCATTCAGAGTCTCCCAGAGCAACTCATCCTTCAGCACCATTATGACCCACTAATATATAGGCCAGCACCTGTCTTTGGTGGGCCAGGACACCCCTCTTCCCATCACCTTCGTCCTCTGGAGGGGTGGAGAAGCCTGGTGATCCCCATCCATCCTAAATGCTAAGCAGACCGACGAGAAAAGGCAGTTGTGATGAGAGAGAACGAGAAGAGTATGCACCCGTAACCTCTTTGTGCTTTTAACCACCGCCTTTCTTGTATTCCACGGTCATGTCCACACAATAGAGTCCTAACAGGAGCTGTCAGCAGACAACACTACGGTAACGCTACGGGGGCTGGATCATGTTAGCTCTGTGTTTGTGCAACACTGAAAGCCTGCTAGCTACGGTTAAAGAGAGTTTTGTGTTGTTTTCTAAAGAGGTGTGTGGCACCTTTCAGCTTCGTGTTTACAGACACCAAACGCCACTGAAGGAGAGAGCATCTGATAACTGGAGGAACGGGAAGGCTAAACATGCTTTTTATTTTCTTTAAAATGGTATATAAGATGTCCGGTAGAGGGCTCCACTTTGCTTGATCGATATAGTGAGGTGTTGACATGTCATTTTGCTCTGGCAGAACAGAGATAGCGAGGCTGTGAATGGAGACGCTGAGAGACGGCAGCAGGTGAATTGTCCTGACAGCAGATACAGTGTATCAACGTGCTGCTTTTAAGTGTGCGGTTTGGATTCAGTGTGTCCCTACATGTAGAGCTCTGTTTGGCCACAGCCTGTGAAAGCGATACTTGTCGCCATCCGCATTTTGTGTTTGCTTATGTGTTTATGAGTTATAACCATGTACACAGAGCCACGAGCCAGCTGCAGACTTTATTTGTTGGATACATGTAATTAATTCACAAAGGACCATAAGAGCTTTAGACTCAGAGTACAAAGGAGTTGGGCTGCTGTAACAAGGTTAGGTTGAATCGGCCGATGATTTTGTTTGTTGGGAACCAATATTTAGGCAGGTGTCTCAGCTGAAAGGGATCAACAATGCATACACATATGAGGGCAAAGCATCCTCAGCCAAGGGCTTAGGACTTCATTTATTATAGCTCACTTAAGCATTCAGACCTTTTCAAGTTTTTTTCTTAAGTTAGAATCACGATCCTTAAAATATTGTTTGTCTTTTCTATGTGATATACACAAAATAGTGCACAATTTTGTATATGCAATAATCTTTTTAAAGAAAATAAAATTTGGCACGTAGTTGTATTTTGTCTCTTTTCCTCTGACTCCTATGTATAAAATCTACTGTTATAATTATTTTCAGAGGCCATCTTACTACATTTCTGGTGCATTCTTTAAGAACATTAGCAAACAAACAACATAATAACAGAACAGCAGATAAGGAGAAGTTTTTGACACGGTTAGGTTAAAAATATGTCAACCTTCAAACAAATTCCCTGCACTAATATATCCTTACCATGAAAATAGAAGGGGTATTGAACAGTGTAATCCACCATTGCTCACCTAAACTGATATGCTTGGTGTGAAGAAGTTTAGTCAGAAAAGCAGCCAAGAGGTCGATTGGATCTTAGGAGGCACTACAGAGGTCTACAATTCAGATGTGATAATCTGTCAACATTAAAACTATTAGTACTGTTAAGCAAAAACACAGGCTTTGTGGAAGAGTGACAAGACAAGGGTATTTTTTAAGGTAAGGTCAGAAAAACATCTGGTTGCTGTTGTGACCACAAGCCATATAGAGAAAACAACATACAAAGATGAAGGTGTAAAAGTTATCTCTGCAAATCACTTTTGACCTACTTTTAGACCCTATGTGTCATATCTTACAGATGGAGGGAAATCAACAGTACCCATTATACTAACACGTTTTTGTTTTTTTTCTTTTAATATGGACTGTGCTGCTAAAGTCAGCCGTATCCCATTACAGGCTGTAGAAGACTAACTGAGAGAGTGTTCATTTTTCAAAAGGATGATGACCCAAACATACATGGGAGCTAGTATTTCAAATTGATGTATTGCATATTCGTATGCTAGACTGACTCAAAGTCCAGACCTAAATATACCGCAAAAGAAAAACACTTATTTTGTGGCAAAGCTTAAAAGATTATGTTTAATCCATAAAGATGTGCATGTGCTGATCAATAAAAACCACAAGAAACTGTTCAGATTTTACTTTTCAAATAATATCACATTACAATATTTTTTGTTTATATAGATAAAATATTATTTCTATACATCCTTGGATATAAAAGTCTATAGCAGACTAATAAAAAGGGGCTCAAAATGCAGATAATGTTTTGTAGCTCATTGACCATTAGATGGCAGTAATGCATAGCTGAGCTATTGCATCCACTTTCATGGCCACTGATTTTTTTCTTCCTTCTCAAAAATGACAAATGAAAAACTTTTTTGGATAAAAACTTGTTTTAAAAAGCAAAATAAGGGTCTGTAAAATCTAGCTGGGTTCCCAGATGGTAAGCTGGTCAGACTGACTTTCTGGCAAGCAGAACATAAGGAAATATGCTTGAGAAGGGTTTGTTTCTGGCCCTAATAAGATATTAAGAAGCGTTTGAGTGCATCAGTCCAAACAAACAACCCTAGGATTGATAGTAGTTATCTCTAAAAATAATCTCTATGTTTGTATGCCCGGTCTCAGCAAATATTTTTATTTTCTGGGAGATGCATTGCTTGAAAAAGGACCTTTATAGAAAACCAGAGGTTTTTCCACTTTGTCTATAGATTGGCTGTCAGCAGTGGATCACATGTCAAATTCCAAAAGGGGGCAACCCACAGACAAACAAACAAGTAAGTGAGCAGTGACACATCTTACAGAGAGAATAACTGAGGTAGCTGACTGCTGGAGCTTTAATGTGGTCTACCTTTTATCTGTGAGACAACACAGGACAACTTTAGAGGACCTCGGGTTAGGAGAGCACACACTACATCAAACTAGTCTTATCTACAGGCTTCACCCACTATACATTTGTTTTACCTCAGCCTCACGAGATCCTCCCTCCAGTGAAATTAGAATTCCTTCTCACTTTTATTGAGTCTGCTAATAGTGTATAGGTAAAACTGATGCATATTTTATTCAAGTAGCTTAACTTTTTCCTTTAAACTTTTTAAGACAAGTTCTTTGAAATTAAAATACACAAAAGGGGGGCACACAATTTTGTCAACCAAAGACTGACCCAGGGAAAAAACTTTGGCAACTACTGTGTAAGAATAACAAAGACGGAACACTCTAAGAATGTAAAACAAGAAGAAAAAAACAACTATTTAACTGGTTAAGCCAATTTTGGTTAGATTAACCAGGATACTTCTCATAAACTGACCAAGCCAAGAACAATTCCAATGATGTATATATAAAGCATGCAAATCTTGTAAGTAATATCAAATTCCAAGAAGTTTATGTGGTGACAGATGCATTAGATGCAGTAGATTGCCCTGCAATCATAGGAATGGTGGTTCAAACCCTGTTTTTGGTTTTCAATGTTGCTACACTAATTAACTGATAGTTTGACCAAAGTGACCAATTTGTGTTGGTTTGCCCTTTTACCAATATAGACTGGTTAAAAACACTATTAAATTAGATTGGTTGGCCATAGCCCTGCGATGGACTGGCAACCTGTCCAGGGTGTACCCCGCCTCTCGCCCATTGACAGCTGGAGATAGGCACCAAAAGGTAAAGGTAAAGATAAAGTACACAAAATATGGGCCTAATACTGATATACCTCACGTTCAATGTAAAAGTTGTGACCTAAAAAAAATTTTTGACTGGAAAATGTGAGGTTCTCTGATCCATGCATATGATTGTTTTGGACACAAGAAAATATAACAACACACAGGGTGATATGGGGAACTGGAGACACACATCGTCTTGGTTCCTGCAACACATTTCATTCCACAGAAAACTTGAATCAAAGATCAAATATATCACAAGCATTTAAAACTGCAGTGTTATTTATGCTACTGGTGCTACTGAGCTGTATGTTAACACAAGGACCTTCCAATAAATAAATAAGGCATATATGCAAATTTTTTTGTTTTTTTTAAAATTGACATTTTCAAAATTTTTTGATGATTACTGGGATGTATGCGCCACCGATTAACGCAGATGTTGTGATAAGGTGTGACACATTCACATTGGTTGCTGTAAACAGTTTAAACATGTTGCATCATACTTGTGCCTAAGACTGTGCAATGAATGCTTTAGCATTGCTGGTAATGCCTGGCAAATGGCGGAATTTTAAGGGTTCAAAATGATTTTGTGGCTCATATTGAAACTCACCAATGTTAAGACTTCCACGAGCATTTATATTGGATCTGTTTGCTGAACTGGGTCCAGTGTCGGAGAGACAGCTTTGTCAGAAACAGATCACCCCTATACGGCTGAACAGTTAAAAACCACCCTGGATTCCCTAACAACCAGTTTTTTTTACCAGCACAAATACCACTAGTGTTAATATGAGCAGTCCATATATTAAAAAGGTAAAAATGTTGCAGCTCACAGCAATTCATTGTGTTTGTCATGTCAGTACTTAGGCTGTCTAACAACATTTTTTCAGCTCCCTATGTCACTCTTCAACGCATCAAGTTCTGCCTCGGCACAATTGCTTTTCTTTTCTCAGAGGCTGCTGTTGCTAACATTAAATAATATTGGTCATCAGGCTAATTCAAATACACATTAACATTCATTAAAGATATTGCGGAGGATTTTCTCAAAATTTTTAAAAGACATCCCCACTAAAAAAAAAAAAAGCATGTGCAGTAGAATGCAAGAGCCCATTTCTCCTCGTGCACAGTCTGTTTAAAAGTTGCTGTTCTCATTGCTCATACAAACTTACTGTGCCAAAACGTCCTCCCTAACCCCTAAATCCCTCACTCACTATATAGAGCTGGGACTTTATAGTGAACTCAGTTAACTTACCGTTTGGGCAGATGATCACATCCCTGTTGGTCCGCTGTGCAGTGCCTGCGCCATCTTTGTTATTAGTAGCTGCTGTTGGGTAGTGGCAGCCTATGGCGACAGCGGGGTCCGCTGTGACAGCAAACCCCATTATGCTTTGAGCGGAGAGTTCTCTGCGCAAAGCATTCTGGGATATATCTGCCTCTTCTGAGTCCTTCCTTTTCTTCTCGTACACTTCGTAGATACTTTTTCTCTGATGACCTTCGGCTACTTTCAAACAACCACGGTGAGAAAGGTGAGCTTCAATGTCTGAAACCATAGTTCACCACAGATATACGGCTGAAAGTGTGCATGCAAAGAAAACCATAGCTTACGGGACAAGCAAGAAGGAGGGCCATACGTAAACATATGCTCATTTTTAAGATAATAGTGTTAAATAGTTAAAATAGTGTTTCAAAAACACAATAGTGTGGGAGGCATTTGGGGAGATGAGCACATGCACTAAGCTGCAAGAAGAGGCTGAGCTGTGGAGGAAAGTTTCCTTTTAGTTCATGAATTAGGTCAAAGAAAGGCTATTAAAGGGGATCAAAGTAGGCACAATAAGAGAACTTAGGTCGACTTCCTCTCTAAAATAAGAAGAAGGCATTGAGGATGAAAAGGTGATCTAGAATTTGGGTTTGACAAGGAGATGTCTTGAAGAGGGTTTGTGGTCTACTAAGGTGAGATCTATACCCCTTGAGAGATAAGAGGGGTGGAGGTTTGAAATACTTGAGCTACAGCTAATATCAGTGGAGTTAGTTACAGACCCCATGAATTTCTGACATTTTAGGCTTTACTAAAGAAATCTGAATTTGTTTAGTCAAATGACAATGGCTACCCCAGAGGCATACTGAGAGAACGTATGAAAGCGTGCAACAAACTAGATGACCTGTAATTGCTTTACCCTGCAACTATCTGATCATCAGGTGGAATAACTTAGACAGCTGTGTGATCTCCATCAATTAAGCCACGCCCCTCAACTGAGATGAAATGGTTGCCAAGCGATTTGATTTATGCAGGAAAAACCCCTTCGCACACTGTTTAAAAAAAAATGCATCTCCCCACAGACGCACAGATATACACAAACACACAGTACATCAACTGTTTGCATTACAAGCATATTTTTTTACCCAAATCCTAATCTAAAGGGGATTTATAAAATACCTCTAAACCGACTCCCTGGCATTAAAAATGGGGGTCAAACACATTAGGCCGCAAGGCCTTTTAGTCCTCAGAAGGTTACTAAAGATACCAAAAACGGTCCTAAGTAGGTAACATAAACAAGCAAACACACACACGCTGCACGCCCATTCTCGTCTTGCTCTATTGCAGTGAGGACAATATTTGAGTCCTATTCATTTATTTTGATTTTTAGCATTCTAGACCAAACCGTTAAAAAAATAACTAGTAAGGATTCGAAAAAATGTCTATACTTTACAAAAACTGTCCTCAATGGAATGGAGAAATTGTAAAAATGATCCTCACTCTGATGCTGACACAGGGGCACCCTTAGTCCCCATTTAAACTGCTAGTCTAAATGCTGTTAGCTATTTTTTTTACTTTGCAGTTACATCCAAACTTATTTGATCAAGAACTCATTTAAATAGAACTTTTGTACCTGCATGAAGTAGGCTAAAATACCACAAAAAGGGACAGATTATGTCTTTTCATAGTAAGTTTAAGAACAGGTAAGAAACAAAGACATTTACGTAGATCTTTCTTCCAAAGGCTACAGAAACAGGAACCCCAGTGATCTAAAGCAGAAGCAATTTTTACAAAACAATGAATAAATTATACATTGCCAAATCTTCCAAGGAGTGGCTATTTTATAAACATTCTAACAAAACACTGATCCTGGATAACAAATGAACCCTGAAAACATTAAGAAATCATTAAATCTGCTGTTTCACAGGAATGAAGATGAAGAAAAAGGCTGGACTCTGGTTACTAACCTTTGGCACATGCAGTGAGGAAAATATAATTTGCAGCTTATTTGCAGCTGTGTCATACAAATAAGCGTCCGGTGTGAAGGCAGCATTAGATTATGTCTCTCACAGTGGACATGCACTGACAATGACAATTTCAGACCCCTCCATGATTTCTAAGTGGGAGAACTCGTAAAATAGCAGGGTGTTCAAAATATCATTTTCCTCACTCTGTGCACTGAGGTTATCTACTGGACAATGTTATAAAGCACACTGACAGGTCCTGCTCTAAATGACACAAAACTAAAATAAATCTTTGAGATGGCCTAGTCAAAGACTAGACATTAATCTAGCCAACTATGTGACTATATTAATACAATTCCTCAGGGAGGTTTATTTAATTACCTTCATTTGGAAAGACTATTGTTTTAAAGTCATAATTTCAAAACTACTTTTTCTTTACACAGGTAAGCTTTTTGCTAGTAAAACAGCAGTGTAGGATGCAGATGTTCGTCCTACACCAGATGATGATGCTCCAGCTCTGTCTGTCTTTGTGTCCTTGAGGAAAATACACTTTACAAAAACTGCCTACTGATCATGATCAGAGAGCCAAGTGGTACCCGCATAAGGCAGCGTTGCTTCTATCAGCATCCCCCATGGCAGCTGTGGGCCCAATTAGCCTCCCATGATCAGCCATTCATAAATATGGTGTAAAGTGCCTTGGAGTCCCCTAACTTGATAAAGTGTTTACCATATAACTCAGGTTGTTGTAACATTTAAAAATAAATCTATCAAAAATTTTGCAAAGTTTTAACAGTTGGAGGTAAAGAGCTTTTCTGTTCTCCGTGTTTCTGTACAGACAACAGCAGTAGTAATTAAAATTCAAAAAGATTGGGTTGAGGGGTCTCTGGAAATTTTATAAGCAATGCTCAAACAGCAGCTCTGATACAGATCGAAGTTAGGGACACTTCAGCAATTCCTCTCTGTTTCCTTCAATTGTTTCTACAGGACCCTCTTGTCTGCCATATTGTACCTGACCAGTTCAACAGCTTAACACAAAAAATATTTTGAGTTTCCTATCTCCTGAACTTATTTATATTTTTTGCCAATGCACAATGTGTTTCCCAGTAGGAGAGAAGTATCACAAAATAAACTGAATCATTAATAGAGGTTTATGTTTCTGATAAGTATTCTATTTAAAAATAATATCTGTCATCAATATAGGTCTGCTGTACTGTGCAGCCAGTTGTGACAATCCTAATGTGCGAGTTGGAATGGTTATTTTGCTATTCTTAAATAAAGTACTGAACTGTATTTCATATCTGTATTCATCTTTTGCTGATGAGCGAAACAAGAGGACCACGAACAATCATTTTAATTCTCTCTAAATTGGATCCACATAAATTAAAATCAGGCTAAACTTAATGTTATGGATGTGTTGATATAGAAAATTATTATTCTTTATTCCTGTTTCCTAACCTCCAGTGCTGTTTTCTAATTTTACTTTTCATCCTATACTTTGAGTGGTTGATATAGAAGGGTACGCTTCCTGCCTGACAGAATACCAAGGGGTCCCTTAGATATAAGTTGTTCGCTGTCTTTACTTATATCTAATCTCAAAGCTCATTTCTTAAACATTTATTGTATCTTTTCTTCCTCACTAACCTTGGGTGATTTGAAATGCACCTTTAGATATAATATACTATCATTATTTTTAGTGTTGCACCGATACCAGTATCGGACAGGGCCCTGATCCAGCACTAAAATAGTGATATCGTTATCGGTGAGTACCAACAAATAGGGCACTGATTTAAGAGCCAAAAGTTTATTCAACTATTGTCGCCCATTCCAGGTAGGCAATAAAAAGTTCTACTGGATTCACTTTGTATTCATCTTTTTCCTACTTCACAAAGGTAGGCAGCAGCTTGACAAAGCCATGATGGCAATTATTTTACATCAAAGTAGTATGCAGTTCTTCATATATACACACACATCAATTTCAAACAGATGGTATCAGTATGGTATTGGTATCGGCCAATATTGTACAGCCAGGTATCGGGTATCAGTATCAGGGCCAAAAAAATGGCATCGGCCGACACGAATTATTTTATTCATTCTTATATAAGTTAGTATTATTATTTTTTTTTCATGTTCTAAGTAGAAGTCCCTTACCAACAGGATATTTCTGTGCAGGGTGAAGGCTACCCTTCTTATTATGATTACTGTCCTATGATGGAATTATTATGTTATCTAACAATAAATGTATATTAAGTTTATGCTTGATAAATAATGCCGTCCAAATGTTGTTATATAATATATTCAGCTTTTTTAACTAAAACACTTGTTTACTTTTCTTTCTCCTTTGTGCCTGAATGCTTGAAGGATGTTATCCTATGTTAGCAGAAAAAAGGAAAGATGTCCAGCTCTGAGTAATTTAAAAGTGGACACTGTCCAAAAAACTTCATAATAGCAAAGTAAAAAGGCTTAGAAAATCCGGAGCTTATTACTGCAGAAAATAACAAAATATATAATCAATAAACAGCCACATTTTACATGCTACATTATTAAAGTGCTTGCAGTGTAAATTGCTGTCATTAACAGTCTGTGTGACCAGAAAAACACCATATAAAATTTGTCTATTTTTACATTTATTTCCCATTTATTTTATTCCTAAAGGACTGTCTGTAGTGCAGGTTTCTGTTTCTAATGATATATCTGTCCAAAGGATCCCAATGAAAATCCTATAGCTCACTACTACTGAGGGGTTTTAATGGGCAGTTTGCTGAAGTGCCAGGCTAACAGTCCCATATTGACTCAATGGTTCAATACGACCTGTGTTCTGTTTTGTCACCAGTGTTGAATCAAAAGGCCAAAGAAAACCCCCCAAAAATACAGACTCTTAAGCTTGTTTTACACTCAGGAATAGGAAGGATGGCAAACTTAATTCTTGTTCTCAACGTAGAAAGAACAAATTATTTCCAAGTATTTATACTTCATGAGAAGCTCAGTAGCCAAACCGAATAAAAACATCTTCCATTTTAGCTTTTGATATCCCTGCAAATGAAGACAATACGGTAACATGAAGGCAGCAGAGCCGTTTTTCATATGTTAAGGAGGAGCTGCGGAGTTCAATGCTTTCCATCTAGATTTTGTGTCAAAAACAAATAGCAAGAAGTTCCTAGGCAGGGCTGCAAGAACGAAATGATATCAATTTGTTCTTGTGAGTGTGAGAAAAAACGATTTTCTTGTGGAGGATGTAACATGCTTTAGAGAAAAGCCAAAGTGACAAACATCCTCTATTTATCGAAGGCACTCCACTTGAACATAAAGAGATGCCCCACTTCCCTTTTTGCAGGCTTATGTTAGCCAAAGAGCTGTTTTCTTTGGCATGGTTATGATTCTTGCCCAAAACCTTCAGTTAAGTGCACAAGCAGTATTAAGGCCCATGTCAAAACAGCTCACAGCCTCACAGTTCACACTAGACCCTACAAGGCTGTTCACCGGGTTATTCAAAGTGGCAGCACTCAGAGCATCTCTCTCTCACTTTGACAGCCGTAAATGGTGGCGTGTGGAGGGCTGGTGCTTGGTTAATGTTAGGAAACATGGTTCAGTTTGTTGTTAACATTGGCAGCTGGGGCCTAGTCCTTGAGGGCAGTGTTCCTTTGAGAGAGCAACTTTGCACATGTTGCTGCCAACCCGT
Source organism: Cyprinodon diabolis (assembly GCA_030533445.1). NCBI lineage: Eukaryota > Metazoa > Chordata > Actinopteri > Cyprinodontiformes > Cyprinodontidae > Cyprinodon > Cyprinodon diabolis. Next base: position 9,422,084 of record CM060073.1, read on the forward strand.
TATTGAGTTAGCCCAGTGTACTGGCCAGGAGGAGCAATGGCTTTTGGTTTTACAGTATCTGGTTAAACTGTTTACTCAGACAGTCCATGGTTAAGTCTCCCAGTGAGAATGACAAAACAGTTACTTCCCACATCCTTAAGTGAGGCACAGATGCCAATGGCTAACAAAAGAAAAATATAATCAACATTGTTTTTGGTGCCCTGGGTTGTTGAATGCCAGTCTCATGTGTGTTTACACCAAACTACAGTGTGTTTGCTGAGAAAAAATACCCCTCCAGACAGAACCTAGGAGCCAGTGAAAGAAAGAGTTGAGTGTTGTTTTTGTGTGTGTGTGTGTGTGTGTGTTTGTTTTTTTAACTAGTAACCTTACACTTTATTGGCATAATAGGAAATTTAGCACGGTTATGAGTTATTGGGAAGAATCTGATCTTTCAACAGCAAAACAGTTAAGCAAATGAGATCATGCAGGTACAAATGAGACAAAAAAAGTAATAAAAAAAAATAAATAGTCTGTACTGCAATGGAAAAAGCAAACTTACAAAACCCAACGTGCAGCCAGTATACTCAAATTCACTAAAGATGTTCAAGAGGAAAAGAAAATAGGAGTTCTTTTAAATAATAGATTTAAAAAAAAAACTGTGACTGAATGTATTGAAAAAAAAAACGTATTGAATAGGTACAGACAGATGCTGATGAAGATGGGAGCCTGTCTGTCTCCATAGCAATTAGATAGGAGGTCTGTTCTGAAGTGCTTGTAGGTGAGTGTGTGCAGTTGAATCCATCTAAACAAACATCAAAGGATCTGGCCGTAAGGAAGAAATAATCAGAAGCTTAAAAGTCTAACTGAAACCCTGTTTATCATGGCTAAGATGAAAATAATTAAACCAAATATCCCAACATGTCCAAAACATTCATCCATCTTTTTCACCCAGAACCTGTCAGCAGTCCATCTGTTAACAAACTACCGCTCACTAGAGTACAGTGTCGCCATCACTGGCAGCTCCTGGCAAAGATTACTTCAAGGAAACCAGAGAAGAACAGTTACTTTACAATACTATACTAGCAAATCTTATTGTTAAATTCAAACATATAATCCGGATGTAGTATTATATGTAGTATATGATGGAGGATGTAGTATATGAGGAATTGTAATTGTTTTTAACAGCATCTTCAGTAGAAAATCTACTGTTAATTTACTGAATAACCCACTTTAGTCAACAATACAGCACTTAGTCTACTCCCACTATGTTACACAAGGCTGGAGCATCAAGAGAAGCATCTTTTCAGCTCTCCACACTGGTTTTCAGTAGGTATTATGGAAAATCGAGCCAAAAAACTAGGTTTATTTAAAGATAATTTTCAAATACTTTTGTTTTAAAGTGATTTCTAGGAGTGCCAAAAGAAAGGGCTTTTACCAAAACTATTAATTCAACTAGAAATAACAATTTCTTGGTGAAACTCCAACCCAAAGTCATTACATTATTTCAAGATATTTAACAGACCTTTATAGGCGTTAAATACTTTTCCTGGTTTTAATAATATAGGGGCTTGCACAGTTTGCATAATACATAAATGACACACCTAATAGGCCTTCATTATGTTACACACATTAATGAAAGCATGACAAAAGATAATTTAAATGCATTTATGACAATTTAATTGAAATTATACACTTTCTATATTGCAACTTGTGTTTTGAGACAAACCTCATTAAAAAGTATGACTATTTAAGTTGCTATAATTCAACAAGAATCAGGCCAATACTGTGAGATCTGTGTGCCTCAGGAATATCCAGAGGTTTTATCTGTGAGGATCCTGTGTGTTTGACATTTGACCCGCTTGGCTGCTTGTAATGTTGCTAAACAAGGTGTTGACACCTCACCCACGAGTGGATCGACTTTGCTGAATGACTTAACGCGGAAACAAAGGTTAACCCGACAAATAAGTTTCAGCCTGACAGTAGCAAAAGTAAAGCAAAAAAAAAAAAAAACAGAACTAATAACACTCTGCTGAGAAAGAGACAAATTGTCTTCGCAAGCTAAATAAACAGAAGATTAATCTGTGTTCTTATGAAAGCTGAAAAAGTCAGTCATGGATGAAATCGAGGCTTTTGAGAGGTAGTTGCTCAAGATGAGGGACTGATATGGAGAACTGGAGAAGCTGCCTGAAATATGAAGCTTCTGTTGGAGAGAAAACAATAAAGATTTGGGGATTATGTTTGTAGTTACTTTGTGAGCTCTTGTCCACAGGTCGAGTGGATTGAAGGTTAAAAAAACTGCATTTATTGTCAGCTGAATTCAGATGTAAGGTTTCTAATTATTTTTTATCCTGTGTAAGAGTTACAGCAGGTGTTGGGGAGTCGGGCGGCTCCGGTTCAGCAGCAGGCTTGTCTTATCAAACAAAGCGTGATGTTGTGCAGCAAGTGTTGAGTCTGCCTCCAAACACTGACATGGTCCAGACACCTATAAACTGAAAAAAGGGACAAACTGTTAGCTGTCTGTATGCCTCTGTGTTAGAAAACAGCCTCCTGTAAAGCAGCCGTCTCAGTTACTCAATGTTACTTTTCAGAGACGCAACACGGCTATACATGACGTGTGGTTATGGAGAGAGTTTTAAAAAAGCATTCCCATTACATGTGCCTTTTTGTTTTTTGTCTTTACTACCACAAAACTAAAATACACTTTGGTTATATGATCAATAAAAAAAGTGTGTTGTGATGTGAAAATGAAGTCAAATTAAACATGATTTTCAAAATGTTTTGTTGTTCAAAATAAAAGTTTGGCAATAACCAATGTTATAACCAAAGCAGTTAGGTAAAAAAAAACAAGAAACAAAAAAACTGGGATTGAGGTGAAGCATAGAGAGAACTAAACAATCTTTGTGCTTCTTGGCAGATGTGACTAATAGTGAAAAAAAACAATTACTGTGATAGATAACTGCTTTTACTTTTCATCATTAGCATTATTCTAACTAATATAAATATCATTATAGACCCTAAATTCTGTTCATATATGAATTCCAATTTATGCTAATTTTTATATAGGTATTTATGTTATTATACTAAAAAGCTCTACATTTACAGATTAAAATATATGTACAAAAAGAGGAGTTAAAATGCTATTATTATTTTTAACTATAGGGATGTTTAGAGTTGCATATCTAATTGTTGGTGAAGATTCTCAGTCATCCAGGTCATTGTCATTCCAAAAAAAGTTAAAAAACAATCCACTGTATCCAAGTTTGAAGATGTTTCACTTCGCATCCAGGAAGCTTTTTCAATTCAAAATTTCAGAAATAACGTTGAGTTTGAGGCTTTATAGAGTTGTGTATACAGTGCTTTAATTGCTAATTAAAGAGTAAGAGGATTGATTGGGTGTGATTTTCATGGTAGTACAGTATTTCAGGTATTTGGAGTGGAGCCACCCACAGAGTTTTTAGACCTCGCTGGATGATTGGGACAATGAGGAGAAAGTTAAACTTAAGGCTTCATTAATTAGGAACCTACGTGTATGTTGTGTTTTTTTTATGTGCAATTTGACCAGAAAAAGAGAATTAAGCTGAAAATAAGCCAACATCTCAAAATACCCACAAATCATTCACACTGATTTAAAAAACTATTATTTGTTAGTGTCTTCCAGATCATGATCAGATATGCTGCTATAGGGTGTTATTTCATGTCTCTAATTTTTTTTATTTTCTCCACTCCAGATTGTAACTTATCTTTTAATTAAATATAAAACAAAATCTGTTAAAATAAACCAATGGTTTAAATAGCTGAAGGTGCAGGCCTACATATATATATTTTCAAATGTGGCCATAGCCCAAAGAAAAACTTTGAAGGTCCATCAGAAAGGTTATTTCTAAAGGGTATTTTTAAATTTAAAGAAAATGCAAAATAAATTTATTTTACAATGATTTACAACTTACTTAAAAAGATAAACTAACAACTCAGAAGTAAATAAATACTAAAATAATACAGTGGTTTAAACAGCTGGTCAGACACACGTATTGTGGAGGGACCAGTGAATAATCAGTGGGAAAAACAAAGACTGAGTCCTAAAGGAGGACAGATGTAAATGTCAATAAAGTTCCCAGCTATAGTTGGTAAATGTGCACATCTAAGCATACAGACAGAGCTTAAACAGACTGGTGCTTTTTGAGCAACTCACAGCAAACATTTGTTCTCTGCCTTGTTCTCCAACACTATCATTTAGAAGCTTAGCGGAAGCAAGAAGCTCATTAAAATCTGGATTCCTCCAGAGAGGAGGAGCTCAAATATCCCTCAGTACATTGAGCCCTGCTGCACACTCTGTACTTCCCATCTGGTGTGTGCAATTTCTGTAATAAGCATTTGAATGTCACTGTGAGGGAAGGATTTTTCAGGTGTAGATCTGATGGAGGCCCGGGGTAAAGCAGATGGCAGGAGGAGCAGCAGCAGCCGTGGACATGCGTCTTCATTGTCAGAGAGCTGTACAGTTTCTGTTACAGCTCATTCTGGGAACATTTGATGTGATGGAATACATGACAGCTGAGACAAAACAGTGAGCAGAGTACTTGTTTCTTGTTTCGGTATCAGGTTACATTTTCCTTTGTCGTACTGAATGTAACATTGGTTCACTGTCCTGTGAAAACCCACTAGAGAAAACTTCAATAGGTCACGACATTTTATGAACCAGTTTTTTCTGAGTGTTCTTGATTTTACATGTATGCCTCATCTCCTACATACGTATAATCTCCCCCCCCCCCCCTTTTTTTTTCTTCTTTTTCTCTAACCACGTGGTAATAATTTACTTCAAAGTTCTGCTAGCATAAAAAAGGCATAATTCATTCTAATGTGTTGATTTTCTCTCTATGCCTGTTTTAGGAATTTACAAGGATGTTTGGTCAATACCCTCTCCATTTTGTCCAAGACATGACAAGCATCACAGTTGATTGATCCCCTTGTACAGATGGAGACAAAAGCCAGATGTGTGTGTGTGTGTACGCAGCTTTTCTACTCTTTATAAAAAGTGTTATAGTGTGTTTCTAAATTGACCATGAAAGAGAGAAATCTGATGACAGCAAAATTAAACTAAACTTCATGGAGTTAAGGATTGCACTTGAACTGGAAAGATTGAATAAACTCAAAGCTATGGAGGTCGGCAATGATGGGTTTTCTGATATTTCTTTGTTGTGGTCTGTTGAAGAATTGAATTAGAATACCACAGTCGGGTAAGTAATTGGTCAAATGGGATCAATACTATCCGGGGGGGTTAGACATTTACCAAAATATATAGTATAGACTAGTAGTGTTGGGAATGATGGCATTGCATAATTACAGCTTTAGTGATTGCATAATTTTTTAATTGAAAAAGAAATCTAAGCAATTACTTCTCATATATTGGTAACAATGTTATGGTATTTGAAATCTGATCCTGTGTGTTACTACAACTCAATAAATTTAAGTTACCTTTCATTAGAACACTCTAGCTGCTGTGGGGAGAGATTTTTATTGCAGGAGTAAGCAGGGAGCTGAGATAGAGGCATTTGTAGGGACGAGGAGCTGCTATGTGGATGGTTCTTCAGCATGCTTTGAATACAGACTGAGGAGAGACGATGGCACAAATCTGCTGATTCAATTACGGTGTCTCTAAAGAGAGGAGCTCCCTAAAGTCAAAGGCTTAAATTTTCTGTAATTTTCTCATTAGGTCCGGGAGCGAGGACTTTATATAAGTTGGTTAGTGACATCTCTAATATAAAGAAGCTCCTCATGTCATCTCCAAACTTCATATCGTTATAGACTTCCTGTCATGATTAGTGGACTCGTTTTTTTCTTGATGCTTAAATACTGCGCATAAAATTAGAATTTAAAAGCAAGGATTTTTTTGTTTCCTTGCCAGAAAACTGAGGGATGAGAAGTAAGAAAAGACTAAAATTATAGGAAGGGAGAATGAAAGACTAAGAGGCTCACAGAAAAAGGTCAATAAATGTGTAACAGCTCAATAAATGGTGAAGATGATAAAAATAATATTAGCACAATTGATGAAGATTGGAAGATTTCAGAGTCAGAAAGACAATGAGTAGAGGTTATGCAGCAGAGACAGACAGAATCAGGTATTCCAGCCATTCCAATAGGAGGAGCTTGGGCTGCAAGAAGCTGACGCCCCCATGTGAAAACATTTGGATTGACTAAATGACTATTGCTTCTTTAGGGTGGGCTTATACAGTGATGTATGATCATTTGTGCTACTTTTGTTTTGTATAGATATTAAAGATTATTTTTTTGTTCATCCTGCGGTCGTCCAGAACCAGTATCAGGAAGGGGCAGCAGCTGGCCCCTGTCTGCACTGGAGGTAAGGAAGGATGATGAACAGTCCTTCTAGGGTTAAATCAAAGCTTTTGTTTTAAAGCCACCTGAAAACCTTTTAAGAGCATTACTCATTTCATCCTTTATCAGTGTTATTTCTTCTATAATCAATTTTGAATTAAAAAAATCTTTGACAAAGATCTTCTCATACTCATACTTGTCAACTGCCGCTTCATCTGGGACCGGATCGCAGGGGCAACAGTCTCAGCAGAGACTTCCAGTCTTCCCTCCCTGCAGACAGGTCCTCCAGCTCCTTTTGGAGAAGCCCAAAGCACTCCAGGCCAGCAAAGTGACACTCCAAGTTGTTCTGGGTCTAAAAAGACCTTGATGATCGAAAAGTAAAATAGCTTGGAAAGCAACAACAAGATGCTCATTCAAACTACATAAGTTTACAGAATCATTAGTGGTACATTTCCCAGGTAAGGGTGGTCAAAAAGTGCACAGTATTTTCAATCTTTGCACAGCTACAGCTTAAAAGATACAATAACACCACAGGCTTCAAAAGTTCACAGCTCACGATGCACATTCTTACACTGTACGGCCCAATGATCTGGCGCGATCTACCTTCTCACACTGCAGGTCCAAAAACCACACATCAGACTGGTTTATGAACACATCGTCTCCAGTCTCCACTCAAAATTCAACCCGGTCCAGCTTGCCTACTGACAGAACCGTTCCACTTAGGATGCCATCTCCTCTGCTCTTCACCTGAGCCTAACATACCTGGAGGAGAAGAACACCTGTGTGCGTATGCTGTTGCTGTCAGTTCACCATCATCCCACAGCATCTGATAGGCAAACTGAAACAGCTGGGCTTAAATTCACCACTCTGTAATTGGCTGCTAGACTTCCTCACAAACAGAGTTCAGTCAGTCCGAGTTGGACAGAACACATCTGATGCCATCACCCTAAGCACAGGGTCCCCTCAGGGCTGCGTCCTGAGCCCCCTGGTGTTCACTCAGATGACCCAGGACTGCGTCCCCAGGTTCACCCCCAATCACATTGTGAAGTGTGCAGAAGACACCACGGTGGTGGGCCTCATCAGAGATGACCACGATCAGGACTACAGAGAGGAGGTGGAGCAGCTGGTGGGCTGGTGCAGTGATAACAGCCTCATCCTAACATGGAGAGGATGAAGGAGATGTTTGTCAACTGAGCGAAGAACTGGCCTAACCACGCTCCACTGCACATCAACAGCTGAGCTGTAGAGGTTGTCAGCAGCACCAAAGTCCTGGGGGTGCACATCACAGACACCCTCACCTGGACTGTAAATACCACCTTCTCCATGGGAGAAGGTGAGAAGACCAAAATGTTGCATATTTGCACCATATATATTAATGCTCTGAACATTCATATCAATGGGTTTTTGCACCATGTTTTTTTCTCCCACACTGTTTACATTGGATCACTGCTGCACTTTATGGAATGGAAATGTTCATTTCACTGCTAAGTTATCTGCTCATTCACTCTCTGAAAGTTGTACAAAATGAAATATCATTCTGTTTACACCCTGTGTATACAAAATGACAATATAAGTTGCAGTGATGGGCAGTAGCGCCGCTACATGTAGCGAAGCTATTAGTTTAACTACATGTTCCAGTAGCTTGACCATAGCGTCGCTGCTTTATTTATCAAGTAACTTTCCTGTAGTGACGTTATTGCTACAAACGCTACAAAATCCAGGGCATAACTAAGAAATGAAACCAGGTTTTCTATTTTGAAACAACAATCAGAGTTATTTGTTGGACATTCACGCATGAGCCTCTATTCTGCCTCTTCTGTGTGTATCTACTGAACCATGCACATGCGCACTGCAGTGGAACTCAAAGAATGACACACACAGACCCACAGATCCACACACACAGGATGGAGGAGGAGACAGGAGCAGAGCGAGAAGATCAGCCAACTGTCTCTACTACACTGTGGCCTTATGTGAATCCTCAGATAAAAAAATAAGTGTTCAGATGTCTGCTTTGCAATCCAAAAACCAAACTGTTGTCAATGTCCAGGACATCCAACACCAACCTGAGAACTCACATTCAGGTGAATCACTAATTTCCCTCCTGCAGTATGCAAGTAAAAATATCTAGCGTCAGTGTAAATCCCAACTTACTTTAGCCAAATGCTGTATGTAAATAAGTAAAACGAAAGCTACCCACCTACCAACAAGCAGAGTGTGATGGAAAGGGACTAGCCTGGCTATGGTTAGAAGTGTTTAAAAAAAAAAAAAAAGGATTTGCAAAGCTTATGCAATTTTTATAATTGTAACATGAGTGATTTTCAAGGTTCTTGGCAATAGAAAGCTCATGTGGCCGAGATTAGCCATTTGTTTTACATAGCCAAACACTACTTAAAACAGTCAACTACAGTATATTTTTTGAAATAAAAAAGTGAAAAATATATCAGCTTTAACTTTATTGGCACCTTTAATTTCCAGATAGTTCAATCTGATGTGTGCCACTAAGGTATTCTCATTAGAGAGCAGTAGCCAAATTTAGATAGTGTATTTTCATGGCCTAGTTTACCTGACAAGATGTTTACATAAATCTGTTTTAGGCTTTGCACTGATTAGATTTTTTAGGTACGGAGGAACAGCTCTCCCATATAAAAAATAAATACATAAATAAATAAATAAATGCTCAATAAATAAAAAAATAAGCATTCAATTAATTGCCCCCAAAAATACAATGAATAAATATGTAAGTAGAAATTAAATTATATGGTATATATATATATGGTATATATATACATACCGTGATGTCATTTGCTGATCTTTAATAAATGTTTTAACTAGTGTGTCAGACTCATTTTGAATTGACATTAGCTTGGTACAAGGTTAAGTAGCTTCTGATGTAGTTAAGCTACTTTTAACACATTAGTGTAACTTAGCTTGCTATAATTCTTTAGGTGGTAGCTTTTGTGTAGTGAAGCTTGATTTATTGTTGAGTAACTGATAGCTTAGCTCACTACACTGGACAAGTAGCTTGCCCAACACTGATAAGTTGTCTAAGTCAGTGCATGAATTGCCTCATAAATGCTCGTAACTCTGCTTCAACAGCAGGATTTGCTCACAAACACTGCACGAGGGCCAACTGAATTTCCAGCATGTTTGATTTTCTCCCAACTTTACGATTCCTGATCGGGAGGTGGTCGTGAGAGGCTGAACAGCCCTTGTTATGCTCTGAATACTACATGACACAGGATGCATGATGAGGCTAAAACTTGGCCTGATCAAAAAATTCTTGCACAACTGGAGAATTGGCCCCTCTAAAGGGCAAAAATGTGTATACCCGGATTAAATCATTTCGAATGAACTCTTATATCGTTTCAAATTTGAAGTTGTTTGAAGATCTTTTTATTAGTTGGTCTCTCAAGCTGTTAGCTTTAGCATTCAGTCAACAAATGTTCTAAATAAAGATGCTTAAAGTGTTATCGATGCAGGTAAACACTCAGCCATGCACCCATGGTCCAAGTAGTCACTGTGCCTGGGTTAGTACCCCTGCAATGTCTCTCTTCACCCGGACAAACCAGGACAGGTGGTGAACTCTCCAACACGAAAATGAAACCAGTTTTTTAGGACTCAAGTCATGCCTCATCATCATACATAATTCATTCTTATTGTTGCATGAAGCCCCGTGGCCTGACAACCAAATATTAGACGTTTTATTTTGTTATTTTTTGAGTCCTCTGCACCTCATTCTCTCCACTCACACATTTACATAGATAATGGTAAAGACTTCACTGCGAGACATGGGATGTGTCCTGTTGATCATTACGACTTTGAAAAGTAATTCTAATCTTTTTATTGGACAAATTATTCTCTCTACTCCTTCAAAGTTCCTGTGCTTCTGTCTTCAAAATCATTTACTTGCTCTCCTTCTCTCGCTCCAATGATCACAAAGGGTGGCCCAGCCGACCTCACTAGCTGACTGACAGCTCTGAGAGATGTGGCTAACCAACAGAAGTGATGGACTGCAGCCAGCGGGTAATAGATGCAGAATATGGTCTCTCTGCATCTCGGCAAGAGAGGGATGAGCTGAAAGGGGGATATGACAAGATGAGAGGAAATGAGCTTGGTGAAAAAGTTTCTTGGTCTATAAATAGTGGGAAGCCGCCCCTCTGTCAACGCTTCAAACACAGCAAGCCTTTCTTAGTGACAGAGACAAATATCGGAGGTAGACCTTAGTATCCCAGATTCTATCCATCAGGACTCAGAATGAAGCTGCGATGGGGCGGGTCTGCTGATGGCTCTGCAAAATCAAAGGCAGTAAAGCTGAAACTCTATTCTGTGGAGAAGACCGCAAGCCGCCTTCCACTTGTGACAACAGCTCCTGTTTACTCAGCGGCACACACAGGTGGAGAGCTACATGAGAAGAGCTCCTCTTCTTTTGCTCAGCCTCTCTTTCTCCGCCAATCAGTGCAGCGCACTCAGGATGAATGCTCACATATAAACACACAGACACAAACATAAAGCTGCACTGAATGTGGAAATGCTCCCACTTATTCACTGCTGAGGTAACAAATGAACTGAAGCGAGATCACAAAGGAAGAGGGTAAGCATGAGGGTGATGCATGGTTTTTAACAAGGAGTTAAAACTGGAAAAAAGTTGAATAGAGCTGGGGCAAACAGGAGAAAAAAACTGTTGTTGGTAGTTAATTTTACCATTTTAGTTGTTAAGCAGAACAAATCTTTGCAAATAAGACGGATAAATGATTCTTCCTAACGGTCTTTGACAGTGTACGTCACTTCCGCAAAAGCGCAATGCATTTAGGGTAGTTAGCGCCATTTCTGTGGTGAAGAGACAGCAGCAACAAACAAAAGAAAACTAACAGAGAGCAGAAGTGTTCTAGTAGCTTCCTTTGGAAATAATGGGACACTGGTGCTGCGTCAAAGGATGCAATAGTAATTCTAAACAGAAAACAGCAGATGGGGCCTTACGGTTTTTCCGTATTCCGCACTTGGAAAAGAAAATACATACCGCAGACAAAGGACTTAACAAAGAGGCGTCGGGCTGCATGGGTCGCTGCTGTAAGAAGGAAAGACATCACGTTTCATAAAATATCTCCTCATGCTCGTGTTTGCTCTCGGCATTTTCACAAAGGTAAGTCCTTATACAGTAAATATACACTAATAGAAATCAACACGCTGAAATGGTTCGCTTGTAAAGTTGCAGGAGTTCATGTAAACCTACTGAAACATGCTGTGGAAGAGAAGCGGAAAGTAATGTTTGTTTTGTTTATTTCTTTTTTAGACCGCTAAAATTTAATAAATAATGCATTCTCTGTATATAATCATTTACACAATCTGCAATACATAATAAATATAATAAATATATATAAATACACTGTACATATAAAAACACTGTACATACCCATTCGTCAGCCAACTCACTGTATTTATTCATCCTGTGCAATCTACTTAAGTTTATTTATTATAATCCTTTGTTCGTCTGTAAGCTTTTCAGTTTATTTATTTACCTCTGGCCTTACTAGTCCGATGTACTTGTGCTGTTTCGGTATAGCAAATTTCCCCACTGTGGGACACATAAGGTTATCTTATTTTATTACACATCTAATCTAATGGGCTCTGTTATTAAGGTGCTTTATATAGTGTTTTGAATAGATGTGTAAAACACTCAACCTTTCATCTACTTTGCAGGTCAACCCGCATATGAGATGATGGAGACTGACCCAGACTGGGCTCCATCCCTGCATCTGGGCCACACTGACATCAAACCAACAGACACAGACCCGCTCTTTAAGACGTGGTTATCGGGAACAGCTGAAAAAGAATGCCCTGCAAGCAACTGAAACGGCGCTCCATCAGGCTGTTGAAATCCTTGAGCGACAGGATGAAGTTACACATGAGGTGACAGAGAACCCTAACCAGCAACAGACTGACATGCAGAAGGCTGCTGAAAACGTTGGCCGGCCAAGCACCAAGGATGACACAGAAGGTGGTCGTCAGGAAGGACAGACAGAATGTAACCTGTGTGTGCTCAGGTGTGCAGAGATGAACCGTCTTTTGGAAGAAAACAGAGAGCTGCGGCGTGAACTTGATGAGCTGCGGATCTCTGATTGCTTCTTTGGAGACAGTAATGAAAAAGTCAAGTACTATACGGGTCTACCAAACTTGGCAACCTTTATGGATTTGTTTAATTTTCTGCTGCCTCTCATGTCTGCTCAAAATAAAATTCTCAGTTCATTTCAAATGCTTCTGTTAACCTTCCTGCGTCTGAGATTGGATCTGCCCTCACAACACCTTGCTTATCTCTTCCGTGTTTCACCAAAGACAGTGTACAGAACATTCAATAAAATGGTGTCATTTTTATATGCAAATCTAAAGCGTGCAATTGTGTGGCCAGATAGACACCTTGCACAAAATTATGCCTCATCAGTTTGTGGAGGCCTTTGGACATAGAGTCACAGTGATTATTGACTGTTTTGAAATTTTCACAGAGAAACCAGCTAATAAATGAATGCCAGATCTTTTTTTATTCTTTTTTTCACACAAATAGAATTTTGCTTTTTTTAAAGTTACTTTTGAAAAATAACAGCAAAACAAATATAAGTTTCACCATCACTTCAAATATTAACAATGTTTCTGAAGTTGTAACAATGTGTGTACAATAAAGTGTGGAGTTTGAAATTTGAAACAAACGTTATTATCTTTTCAATCAAGCAGAGAATTTATGAAAATGCAATACAAAATCTCAAATACATAAATAATGCAGAACAGTGCAAAGCTTCAAATGTTTTACTTTATCTTCCTCCCTTGTATATAGCAGATTGCACTTTAGATTAAATTAGAAGATTTTCATTTTACCTGGACTTGTTTTCACTGTGGTCTGTGGTCTGCCGTAGAGATATTACCTAACAGGTGATATCTGTGAAGAAGACTGCAGATCCCAGTGAAAACAGGCCTGGGTAAAGTGAACAGCAAATACAGTGTGCAACTTATCAATGTGCAAAAATTATGACAAGTTTTTCCATTCAGTCTGATGAGCAGCACAAACTACTCTAATAACTGCAGCTATCTGTGCAACTGCCCACAACATCTGCCTTGTCACTGTAATAATAATATATAATATCGTTCCCTAGCAGCTTTAGAAAGTTTGTCTGGGTAGGGTATCCGTTCAGTTTTCTTGTTCTTTTCCATTTAACTGATAATCCTCGCTGCTGGCTTGCAGCGCTCTCCTCTTGTTTTCTGCTGTTTTGTTTTTCTTCCGCTCACCACAAAAATGGCGCTAGGGGGCGTGTCAGTCACGTGACTGACAAAGACCGATATAAAGAAACAGATTTGCATGCTGATGACATGACATAATCACCCTCTAACTGGCCCTGCCTCTGGATGTAAAGGATTTCCAAAGAAGCACCATCATAGGAGAAGCATTTGATTCATCACAGCAAGGATCCCTATGGCAAGATACAGATGATCAGGTAGAGATATCAGATGATCTCATCTGGAAAAGAAGGCTACAGTGGTTGAGAAACATTTTCAGATTCACACCCTTAACATAAGCTTTTTTTGAACTTCTGCCACCTGAACCCTCTTCATGAGTATTATTGTTAATAAGGAATAAGGATAGTCTTCCTTAAACCATAAACACGGAAAAATCTACTCCCCTTAAGCTGTAAAAAGCTGTTTTTATAGTAGCATGCCATGACATGCTTTGACATGTAGTCCTTTAAGAAAATGGTTTTATTCCATCTGATGATAATTGGGTAAAGTTTTGTTTCTTATAATAATTTCAAAATAGGTTCACACAATCTTGGGTTAGAGACATCCTCCTCCAATTATACATATATATATATATATATATATATATATATATATATATATATATATATATATATATATATATATATATATACTATCAGCATGCCAAGTATTAACGTAACCTTTTTATCCAAATCTGGTATATTTCCTCGGCAGAGCAACCAGTGACGTCATCAGAGTTCCGCCCAAGCCTACCTGAATGATTCTCTGGTAATAGGAAAGACTGCAAGGGATTTTTGTTTCAATGCCGTTTAATCTTTCAGAACTCTCCTGGCAGTTTTCCTACAGACTATAAGAAGATAACTTTCATTCTTTCCCAATTGACAGGAAGAGCCCTGTAATGGGCTCAGGCAAGGTTTGCCTCCGACGAAAGCCTCAGTTGTCGTTACCCTGAGTTTATTTCTGAATTTTCTCAAGTATTCAATCAAGAAACTGATCAAACCCTTGACTCTCGTGCTCTTTTCAACATTAAACAGGGAAATTCCTCAGTGGCGGAGTTCTCCATTAACTTCCGGGTTAAAGCGGCAGCCTCCGGATGGAACCAAAGCGCTTTAAAGGGAGCTTATTTTATGGCTTTGAATTAAAGCATCAAGGATGAACTAGCAACCCTCGACGAACCTGCAACACTTGAGGAATTAATCCGTCTGACGATAAAATTGGACAACAGAATCCGAGCTAGAAACAGCTCCAAGTCTAGAAATCTGGGTTCTGTTTCTTCAGCCCCTGCTTCTAATAATGTGACTGTTTTTTCTGCTCCCACAGAACAGTTGTCCAACCAAGATCTAAAGTCCAGTCTCTCCCTCTGCCTGTTCAGGCCTCTCATTTCGGAGAGATGGATGCCGAACCCATGCAGGTTGGACATACCAGGCTCACTCCAGAGGAAAGACAAAGACGTTTTTTGAGCAAACTATGCATCTACTGTGGTGAGAGTGGTCACTTCATCGCTTCATGTCCAGTTAAATCAAAAGCCTGGGCCCGCCAGAGGTTCTGAGGAGTCTGGTGGGCCATGATAACTCTAAAATATCTCCTCGACTTATGCTCCCCGCCACTTTGTTTTGCTCTAATCAAAGCCTCTCTTTTTCTGCCTTCATCGATTCAGGCTGTGAACGAAATTTAATTGATTCAAACCTAGTCCAGCAGCTTCAAATTGAAACCATTCCCCTGACCCAGTCTCTTAGTGTCTCAGCAATTGATGGGAAAAAACTCCACCAGGTTACCCATCAAACTCAACCACTCGAGCTACTACTCTCAGGTAATCATCGTGAAACCATAACATTTTTTGTTTTTCCCTCCGCATGCTCTCCGCTGGTGCTTGGATTCGAATGGTTGGAGAAACATAATCCACATATTAACTGGACTGATCGTCATGTGGAATCGTGGTCAACGTTATGTCATGAAACATGCCTCCGTTCAGCAGCCCCTGTGGTGGGGTCTCCTAGAGGTGGGGGGGAGATGGACTCTCCTGACCTTTCTTCTGTCCCTTCTGAGTACCATGATTTGGCTCCTGTCTTCAGTAAAGTCAGTGCTACGTCCCTTCCACCACACAGACCATATGACTGTGCGATCGAGCTATTACCTGGAGCACCTCTACCCAGCAGTAGACTATACAATATTTGCAAACCAGAACGAGAAACCATGGAAAAATACATAAACGAGTCTTTAGCTGCTGGGATAATTCGCCCATCTTCTTCCCCGTTGGGTGCAGGGTTCTTTTTCGTCGGCAAGAAGGACGGTTCTTTAAGACCATGTATTGATTACAGAGGCCTGAACCAAATAACAATTAAGAACAAGTACCCTCTTCCACTACTTGCCTCAGCTTTTGAACCTGTACAAGGGGCAACTGTTTTCACCAAACTAGATTTGAGGAACGCTTATCATCTTCTTAGGATCCGTGACGGAGATGAGTGGAAAACAGCCTTTAAGACCCCCTTGGGCCAGTTCGAATATTTGGTCATGCCCTTTGGTCTAACAAATGCTCCTGCCTGCTTCCAAGCCCTGGTGAATGACGTTCTCAGAGACTTTTTAAATGTGTTCGTGTTCGTCTACATAGATGACATACTCATTTACTCTAAAGACCTCTCTGAGCATAAGAAACATGTCCGCCTTGTGTTGCAAAGATTACTGGAGAACAAACTTTTTGTCAAAGCCGAGAAATGTGAGTTTCATCAGCCTTCAGTCACCTTTTTGGGGTTTGTGCTCGAGGGCGGGCAGGTTATCCTTCTGAGGATAAAATAAAGGCAGTTTTGGAGTGGCCGGTTCCTGAAAACCGCAAGCAAATACAGAGATTACTGGGTTTCGCCAATTTTTATCGCCGATTCATCAGGAATTATAGTCAGACAGCTCTTCCTCTAACCTCCTTAACGTCAGTCAAACTAACCTTTCAATGGACCCCTGAGGCACAAACCGCATTTGAGAAACTGAAATCTTTGTTTTCCAGAGCACCCGTGTTAATCCAGCCTGATCCTTCCAAACAATTCATCCTCGAAGTAGACGCTTCCGACTCTGGTGTGGGAGCTGTCTTATCTCAAAGACTCGACACTGATCAAAAGATTCATCCTTGTGCCTTTTTCTCTCGAAGACTTTCCTCCGCAGAGCAAAACTACAATGTTGGAGACCGAGAACTACTGGCCATCAAGTTGGCACTGGAGGAATGGAGACACTGGCTGGAGGGAGCTGAGCACCCGGTTCTCGTTTGGATGGATCACAAGAACCTTGCTTACATCCAGTCAGCTAAACAAGCCAATCCCCGTCAATCAAGGTGGTCCATATTCTTCTCTCGTTTCAATCTCATTATCTCCTACAGACCCGGATCCAAGAATGTCAAACCCGATTCTCTCTCTCGTCTATACTCCGTTGATCAACCCGAGACGCCTGAACCTGTCCTTCCCGCATCATGCACTGTTGGAGTGGTTACCTGGGAGATCACCGATCTAATTAATTCCGCCCTGGCTTCAGAACCTGACCCAGGTAATGGTCCTGCTAACCGAACCTATATACCTTCTTCAGTCAGATCTCGCCTAATACAGTGGATGCATGCTGCTAAGTTCTCTGCCCATCCAGGGGTGAGCAGAACCGTCGCTTTGATTTCAAGACGTTTCTGGTGGCCAACTCTTCACAGAGATGTCAAGGAGTATTTGTTGGCCTGTTCCACCTGTGCTAGAAATAAAGCCTCACATCAACCTCCCTCAGGCCTGTTACAACCTCTTCCAGTTCCCTCGCGTCCATGGTCCCATATAGCTATCGACTTCATCACTGGTCTTCCCATCTCCCGAGGTATGTCAACGATCTTCACCATCGTTGATCGATTCTCGAAATCCTGTCATCTCATCCCTCTCAGGAAACTTCCCACGGCTTTTCAAACCGCCCAGCTCCTGGTGAAACACGTCTTCCGTCTTCATGGCATTCCGCAAGAGATCCTCTCAGACCGTGGTCCCCAGTTCATTTCACGAGTTTGGAAGGCATTCTGTTCCGCTCTCGACTGTAAGTTCTCTCTAACTTCCGGTTATCACCCACAGTCCAACGGCCAAACTGAGAGGATGAACCAACAGCTAGAGTCAACCCTCCGTTGTCTGACATCAAACAATCCCACCGACTGGAGCCTGTACCTAACTTGGATAGAATACGCACACAATTCTCTTAAATCTGCTTCCACCGGCCAGTCACCGTTTCAGGTCAGTCTCGGTTACCAACCTCCACTTTTTCCCGCAGACGAGAGAGAGATTTCGGTCCAGTCAGTCAACCAGCACGTCAGACGCTGCCAACGCATATGGAGAGAGACCATCACTACCCTCAATCGTTCCTCCGAGACTACCAAGCATTTCGCCGACTCCAGAAGACGTCCCGCCCCTGAGTACTCCGTGGGCCAAGAGGTATGGCTATCCACTCGAGATATTCCCCTCAAGGGAATGTCTCGTAAACTCTCTCCAAAATTCATTGGTCCTTATAAGATTTCCCAGGTCATCAACCCATCAGCCATACGCCTTCAACTTCCCCCGTCTCTTCGTATTCATCCCACATTCCACGTCTCTCAACTGAAACCAGTAGCCTCAAGTCCTCTGTGCCCACCATCCGACTCCCCTCCACCCGCCCTGGAAGTCGATGGTCATCCTGCATTCACCGTCCGCCGGATCGTGGACTCCCGTCGGCGAGGTCGCGGCTGGCAGTACCTCGTCGACTGGGAGGGCTATGGCCCGGAGGATCGTCAGTGGGTTCCTGGCTCTTACATCCTCGATCCAGCACTGATCGAGGAGTACGAGCGTTCCTGTCCATCGACATCTTCCGGACCGCCAAGGGGCGGTCGTTGAGGGGGGGGGTACTGTTGGGAGCTGGAGAAGTACCACCTTCCTCCAGCAGAGTCCGCCATGGATCCTCCTGAGCCGAGCCTCCTGCACAGCTGAAGCTCATCCCATCATCAGAGGATCCACAGTATTTAAGCTGTCTTCAGACCTTGCCTCAACGCCGCACTGTTTTATCCAGTTGGTTAGCACCTAAGCCTAGTATCTCTGAGAACCTTTGTTGACTTTTGAATCCAGACTGGATTCTAACCTTTGTCTCTGTCTTCCAGGAAACCTGTTTTTCTCCTGTGAAGCTCAGGAGGAGCTTAACCTGCCGAGAATTCAAATGAGTGATT
This sequence comes from Cyprinodon diabolis, assembly GCA_030533445.1. Taxonomy (NCBI): domain Eukaryota; kingdom Metazoa; phylum Chordata; class Actinopteri; order Cyprinodontiformes; family Cyprinodontidae; genus Cyprinodon; species Cyprinodon diabolis. Next base: position 9,440,838 of record CM060073.1, read on the forward strand.
TTAATCTAGAGTAATCTACATTAATTCCAAGATTTCGGTGTGATTAATCTAGATAAAAAAGAAAATAATCTATGCCCACCACTATTTAAAAGATACTGCAGTGTTATATGAATGTCTTTCCAAAACTGTTTGATTATTGAACAGCCCCACATACTATGAAAGTAATTCTTCCGTTGGCACACTTTCTCCGCCATCATAATGTGACCTCCCACATGTAGTCATAGAATATCTAACTAAGACTTTCCAACCAAACTCTCTTCATCACTGGGGGAAGTGCTTTTACATTGATTATTCCTGCTTCTTACGCATTAATGTATTTCATGATATTATATTTTGGCCCTCAGGGATCAGATTATAATGTTTATCCAAAATGAAAACCATCTTGCAACCCCTGGAGGGTTCCAAACTCTGTACTCTCCAGCTGTAATGGGATGTGGGTGAGCAATGTGAGATGTTTGTGTTATGTCAAACTTTTGTTTTTTTCAGAATGCAGATGGCTGGTTTAGTGTATAAAAAATATATAAACAGGTCAAATGTTTTAAAGAAGCTGGAGAGATAGCTTTAAAGTATACAGGTTGAAATCTTTGTCCATTATTCTTTGAAAAAAACATTTAGTAAAGTTAAGAGCAGCTCTGAACATCAGGTCAACAGTGATGTGTTTCACCCCATTCCTTTTAAAGCTGATCTTTTTTGTTGTTGCTTACTGAGCAAAAGTATATCCACAGTATAATATTGCCACATTTACTCAGAATTGTATTGATTAATGTTTTCCAACAGAAGACAATGGTGGATGTCAGATCAAAATTTTAAGAGAAATGTTACAGGAAGAAAAAAAACTGTTCCAACCAGAGCTGTGGATCTCAAACTTGGCCTGTTTAAAAATGGACAGCACTGAAGTCTAGTTCTAAGGAGGCACAGTGAACAGAACTTTCCAAACTGATTGGGCAATGTGTCTGCCAATATGGAGTGTTTGTTCCTTTATAGCAAAGAACAAAAAACTATTTTTGTAACATAAAATAAAAAAAATGCAATCCAGAAATGTAACGTTCATCAAAATGCTTTTAAATCTAAATTTACTGTTTTCTCAGGGTTTAATTTTTTTTCTCACATTTTATAAAAGTATTTTTCATGCTTTATTTCTCAAGAAATAAATAAATAAATGCTTGCTAAGGAGATGTTGTTTTATAATGTTTATAAATATATCCGTCCATTTTCTTCTCAACAACCGTAAACATGATGACTGTGTTCCTCTATCTTTAAAATAATTAATTATTTTTTTGTAACAGAGCTCGGTCTGTGACTTCTCAATGATCTTTTGTGGGAATCAAAGGAAATAGCGATGATTGCTAACACATATTATACTTTTTAGGTTTAATTAAGGAGAACATTTTGAATGCTAATAGTCCTCTAATTATATAATTATAAACAAAATTGTGTTAAACTGACAAGTAAAACCTTGTTTTTTTAGTTAAAAAAAATGTGAATAAGGTTTTTATGAAGCAACTGTTATTTCATGTCTTTATCTAGTAACAGAAACACAGTGCATTCAAACAGGATTTCAGATGAAGGCAACAGAATAAACATGCTGTAATTTGAGGCCTCATTTCCTTTGCCGGCTTTAGGTGGCCTGCTTACTGCTGCAAACATGATAATGGAGTCTGTTCTGAATGGAGGAGTATTTGGATGCATTGATGGAGGGATGTTGTTGCTGAAGGAAGATGAAGTCAGAGGGAAGTATATCCATCTATTACTGGGTATAATGAGAGGGAGCAGCTGCATGCCACTGCGTCAGACAGCACGCAGACGTGAAGGAATCAAGAGTTGAAGAGGATTATCTGAGTCTCTCTGACACGACATCCTTCCCATGTTTTTGTGCTCCCTGTAGCTTAACTCTCAGTGCCACCAGGGTTAGAGAAGGAGATCATACTATCACCTCACCTGAGAAAATGTCTGTATATCTAGAACATGTCAGAACCACATTTGGCTTGGATAAACTGTGATTGACCTGGAAGGGCACAGCATGCCAAACTCTGATCTCAGCACCAAACCCACTGCCAAAGGCCTGCAGGATCAGCAGTTTTCACGAGCTGTGTAATTTTTTTGGATTCAGGGTTTTTTTAGGGGGTGTAAGGCAGATGATATTATTTCTTCCATTCTAGAAAGCTAACAGAAACACAATGGGCACCACTCTGCCATATTTGAACTAGTTCAACAAACAAGATCTCAGAACAGAATATAGAAAGATAAATCCTAAAAAAATTTTTTTTTTAAAGTTTTCTGTTTCAACATGAACATCTTATTCAGGCAGTTGAAACATGAAACGATATCATTGCTAGTTTAGAGTGTAGAAAAATAACAAAAATAACAATAAAGAGTATATGAATTACGTGAGTCTTAATACAATTGTAGAGTATGATATTTATCATCTCTTATTGTCTTTTTCTAAGCATTTTTCCTCCATCGACATGGCTAGACCTTAGTCCACATCTCCCCTACCTCAAAATCCTTCTCAAATCATTATTTCTTCGATCACCCTTTGATTTAACTGGCAAGTCATACCACAGAAAAAACCTAAGAAGGCTGCAGTCCTTAGATCACCATCCCTGCTGTGACGAACAGGGGTTATGGCACCATGGCATACTATGCTGCTTAAAAAATCTTTTTGCAGTTTTTATGAAGAACCCTGAAGCAAGAGCAGCATATTTCTCCACATTAATAGAGGAGAGTGACAATAATCCTAGATATCTTTTTATCATAGTTGCCAAATTCTCCCAGAGCCATAGCTCTGTTGAACCGTCCATCCCCCTGCTATTAGCAGAAAGGATTTTATGAGATTCTTTAGAAATAAGACTGCTTCTGTTAAAATAAGATAATTAGCACCCCTCTAACTATGATTGATCTATCTCTGGAAGGTGAGAGATGAGTGCCCACTTCCACACAAACTCCACTTTGCGTGGTCATAAGGCCGTGCCTGTGTTTCATTCACCAGTACTGGAAAATTAAAAAACATCTTATAATGTAAGATACTGGAACAGCTTAGTTGGTTTCTTACTTCTCAACTTAAAAATAAAAATGGTTAGAATCATTCAAGCCTAGAGCTAGGAATCTCCAGGCCAATGACACTGCTGACAAATTCTTAGTAAAACACTACATAGCCATGCAGTATTGTACAGGTTCAAATGAATTAGCTCTGGTGATAAAGGCTTCTGCCATCATCAACTTTAATTATAGATAGAGTTGAGCCTGCTTTTCAGTGCTTAGTCCTGTTTCTCTCCTATACATAGCTATGGGTTCAGCTTTTACGGTGACTGACTGTATGTTCTCTCATCATCTACTTTGACATGAAATATGGCTCCGAGCTAATTTGCTTCATTGTTACTTTTTTAGAAAGAGCCACCAATGGAGCTAGTTCAACACTACCTTTTCTAAAGGAGAAAGTATTTATAGATCAGTGCTTCTATTTTCCTTTTGTATGTCAGCTTCTGTCTCCTTGAAACCCTTTTAAGACTTGTAAGCAGGCCACTTACATTAAGCCTGGTTCTGCAGGAGATTTCTTCCTAATAATTCAATTCCGTTTATTTATATATGGCCAATTCACGACATATGCCATCTCAAGGCACTTTACAGACACACTGCAGTCAGATTAGTTAAAAGTTTCTGTAAAGGTAAACCAGTTGATTGTATTGAATCATGGATTTGTAAGACATGCTCCTCCTGGGTGAGCTTGCGGCGATGATTTTCACTTGCATTTTGTTGCTGACTCTTCAGTAATCCATCACACCAAGTTTGCATGACCCAATATTAGAGCCGAAAAAATTCCTTCTAACAGGAAGAAACCGCGAGTAGATCCAGGCTCAGAGTGTTAGCGGCCATCTGGCAATCCAGACTGGGGTTTACAGAGACAGAAGCAGTCATACAGAGGGAAGCAAATGACAGTCAACTAGCTCTGCAGGTGGCCCTGTCCATGAAAGACACAACTGCTTCAAGCCAGCTCTCTTATCAGAAGATGAAAAAGAGCACATACAGTTGGTCAGAGAAACAGGGCTACACTGAAAAAACAGGACTAAGCATCAACATCTATAAGCAAGGGCATTAACGGCAGAAACACAGCTGGTTATTCAGTCTAGAATGGTGTCACAGCCAAACATGAACAGACTGGATGAAGCTACTTTGACAAGAAAAAGTAGAGAAGGAATACATTTTCAGGTGAATTTTTTAAATTATGCAAAAGAGGTTTTTCTTTTCTGCTGTTGCTGCATACATCATCCAGCAGGAGCAAACCCTTCAAAGACAATGACTTGATGCAGTGCCTTGATGATGTGTTTTGAATTGGCAAAGTATAAACTAAATCAAATTGGAACAAATTGAATTTAATTGAGGAAGAGCACTATGTCATATATGTTAATATACAACTATTCACAATAAAATGTAAATATATTTTTAAGTTTTAAATGGTTTACAAATTAGATAAGAAATGGCTTTAGGCAAGATGGTTGTCACAAAGCTCTGAACTTTGAACAACAGACTCCAACTCCACATTCCAACAAACTGTGTGGGAGATGCTTGGAAAGATACCAAAAAGGTGTCACACAGTAAACTTAGTCTAAAATGCCATGTTTCCAAATAATATTATAAGATAAAATATCAGACAACAAAAAGCCATATCACTTTTCATACTGTTGTATGAAAAGTGATATGGCTTTTTACCCGGTCCAGATCTGATGGAGGTATTGTTTTTGAGACAAAGGAGGGAAAATGGGTAAATATTAAAAGCATTTATTCCAGACATGTTTAACAAATCATTAATACAAGCAGAAATTGCAGAGGGAGATCTCACCTTCTACTAGGGCCTTACATCTTTGGCCATTTCAGGGGCGAACCCCACTGAAAAAGGCGGTGAACTTCTGCACACTTTCCCTTTTTATTTAAAAGTCAGCCTCTCAAAGCCCCCAGTCAACATCTAAGCCTTCTCACGCAGCCTACAGCACTTCAATTTAAGATGATGCTGGAGCCACTCTGGCCACCATACTGTATGTCAGCATAAGAATTTCCATTTTAGCTGACCCAGACAGAAGAGTTGACAGATATAGAAATGGACAAATGTAACAGTTATTTACAACAGAAAATAAAAATAATTAAAATAAATTAATCTTCAACAATACACTATATATAAATAACAGCTTTCACCTGATGATGACACTATTTTTAATTGGTTTTAATGTAGTATCTCTTCTTAGATGACTCATGAGCATTGGGGCAAAACCATCCTGATCACTACCTCTTTAAATGTCAGCATCACAAATTTGCAAATAACTAAAACCTATAATAATCCCTTTTCAGCTCTCCCAACTGTTGCTTTGTGATTTTGAGATTAAACGCTAATAAAACTGCACAGAACTTAGATTGTGATGATTATACTAGAGCAAATCACTGTTCCAACAATTAAGTAGCTCAGAAAATGATATGTAAACACACTTCTGCAAGACCTGATTTATGCTCCTCAGGTAGAATCCTTTTACAGGTTATGGTGACGACACACATTTCTCACACACAGTGAGGCAGCTAGAGTCTTTCTGGAGGTGTTGACACATGCAGGCATTTCAGTTGATTGTTTGGCTGACAGTCGTTGGGAAGTTGAGCCTTGTTCCTTGTGTTATTACAGGCCCTTGCAGGGTTTCTTTCCTTTAGACGATGACATCGAGCTTAGTCACTCAAGTGCTTCTGCTTTGTAAGTCTTATTCTCTTTTAGCTCTCCAAAAGAACTATACGTTTTTCATAGAGAAGAAACTCTTATAGTCATGAAGAAAAAACCATGATACAGACAAGACAGTTCTGTTTTTTTTTTTATTGTCTACATTAGATTCTTTCTTCTACCTATATTTGGGATTAACAGTCCACATAAGATCTTCAAAGAGCATTAAGTTTTTTTTTCTTTTTTTTTTTCCCTTAGAATTTTTTTTTTTAAGTTTAGGCTTCGAGGTGTATATTCAAAACCACTCATGAATGAGAAAGCATCTGATCCACTTGCTTTTTTTGTCAAGAAAATTACTCAGGTGCACTGTTGCTGCAAGCTTGAGCTATACAGTTGCATGGCAACATTACAATGCACAACGACACAAGCCAGAAACACAAGCTGATGTTGGAGAAACCCACAGAGTTCTATTTGGGTCACTGAATACTTCTGTGCTTACTCTCAGCCTACTGAGGGATTGACGCGTCGATCCCCACCCCCTTTCTGGGAGTTTTTTCCACTGTGACATGTGCGAAGGGGGGAAACTTAAGCCTCGACACATCTTCCAAACAGGAATTTTCACTTCTCTTCCTTTTAATCCTGTAACCCCCATCATCTTTAAAAACACATCTTCGTGTGTGAGAACGTGTGTGAGTGTGTGTGACAGGTCTAATACCTCTCCAAACAGAAAATCAGTACAGCCTACTGCTGAGTTTAGGCAGCCAACAATGAAGAACAGGCAGCCAGCCAACCAGCACGAGGCTCAGCGATGACTCGACAGGCTTATTTGTGACCTCTGAGGTGAATCACACAAAGACTACTGAATGTTTGCAGAGTGGAAATAGGAATGCATTTCCATTGCTGCTTTGGCCCATAACAAATGTTAAAGCTTCTTAAAAGACTATTTTAGAATCAATCAAACTCACTTCAATAGTCTGTCACCGAGAGAACATCATGGTTACCCTTTCTTGAGGATAGTATTGACTCCCAAGAGAGGATTCCTGGCTTCTAGTGACATCACAGAAGCCATAAGGCAATTCAAAGAAGCTTATTTATATAGCACAAAATCACAAAAAATGTCATCTCAAGGTACCCCTACAGAAACAACTCAGTCAAATCATGCAGTCGGATTGGTTAAAAGTTTTCTGTAAAAGAAACCCAGCTTATTGCCTCATATCACTGATTTTGCAGGATTTGCTCCTCCTGATTTGCTCCTCGCATGCATTTTTTCGTGACTCTTTAGTATCCCTCACACTGAGCATGCAAAGGAACATAAAGTTACAGGTTAAACTAACAGTGTAGAAAAAGAGAATAGAGATAAAAATACAGAAGTAATAAAGAAGAGTGATTAAAAAAGTGGTCGCTATGTCCTCCAGGAGCCAAATCCTAAAGCAACATAAACAGCAGAATAAACTACACCAATCTCACTATAAGCTTTATCAAATTGAAAAGTTTTGTGCCAATTCTTAAAAATAGACAGGGTGTTTGCCTCATGGAGTTAAGAGAGAAGATTGCAGAAGCATTCTTTTGCAGCACATGTAGATTTGAAAAAAAGGCTTCTGTAAGAGAACTGGATGGACCACAGGGAACTTGTTGGACATGTTGGCAGTATATATTGAGGCCATGCGTGCCACAGAATCAGAATCGGGTTTATTGCCATTGTTTGTGAAGGAGTTCACAAACTAGGAATTTTTTATGGTACAATCGTGCAACATGAAACATATAATATGAAATAGGTAAATAAAATTATAAAAATCTCTAAAAACACTGGGGTATAAGGCATGCAAAAAATAGACTAATATATACACTTAGGATAAAAATATGGATAAAAAAAATATATAAAAAGTAAAATGTACAAGGTAGTGCAAATAGAGCAGTGTCCATGGTGTATCCCACAAATTCTGCCCCGGTAGGACAGGACGGATCCCCTTTTCCCTGTTTTCCAGTTGAGAAAATTGGATCAATTGCATTGAAAGACCAGCTTACCAGATCCATTGTTTGAACTCGGGTGATATGAAGAGAGGGCTCAGAAAAGACAAGAAACAGCAAAGCAGGGACAGAGCAGGAAGCTGCAGGAGCAGCAGTAAAGTGCGACCGCCTCCTTCAAGAGTCAGAACAGAATAGAGACAGATGTAGAGGAATTTTAATGTTTAGGCAAATGCAAATGACTTGATTGCTGTATTCAGTGATTCACTCAACAGATATCTAATTGCTGAACAAATCTAGTATAGAGGCTGCTAATAAAAATCTTTTTCTTACCAAGAGAATTGTTAGACTAATCACTGACACTGAAAACTGTTGTAAACAACCACCATAAGGTGTATGCATTGTAATTATTATCCAGGTTATTTGTAAAGTGTATTTATAGAAAATGTGGACTGATACTGCACTGAATATCAAAGTAATACAAGCAGGACTTTCTGCAGATAGCATTGCAAAAGTAGCAGCAATCATGGCATCAGACCGTGCAAGTTTACAGGTGGGAAGAGCATACAGAACATGGGCGTAGGTTTGCATAGGGACCATAGGGACATGTCCCTACCAAAATTTTGAACCGACCTAATTGTCCCTACCAATAATTGGATTTGAGCAACATGTTTACAATTTACAGCAGTAGTTGTTGCAGCAGTGGCTTCTTTTCCTCTCGCAGCTCCTCTGCCTGGTCTCTCCTGTCCCTTTCACGTAGCAGCGCATGGAACTGTGCTGCGCTGTTTAACTCCACTCTCATTGGTTGTTCTGCCTTAGGTCCCGCCTTCTCTCTCCTTGATAGGCTGTTTTCTAGTCCGTCTGTGCTTGGAGCACAAAATTGAAAATGTATTCACACTAGAATGCCGCGGTTACTGCAATTAATATTAGGCTGCAAAACTAGTCCCAATAAAAAAAAAAGGAATATCATGTGCACTAAAAAATAAAAACCTTTTTTTTTTCTTTTTTAAAACGAAATATTCTGAGTCAGCCAGGAGTTCTGAAGACTGCTGGAAAAATGGGAAAATAAAGGCTGTAAGCCATCAGCATTTCTGATTCTTAGCCACAGCCAATTAAGAAAGAAAATGTGAGGGTTTCCTTTTTACCGATATTTAGTTGCTATTACTGTTTTCATTTTTTGATGACTCTTTCAGGTATAATTATTAGCAGATGTTATTTCTTTTATAGAGTAACATATAACAACAAGAAATGGTGCCTAAACATCTGCTGTTTTTCGTTTAAAAAGCATAATTAGGGCTCCACATAATAATAATAATTTAATTGACTATTTATACTTCTAGAAATAGGATAAAGACAAGAACAAACAGAGGAAGAATATTAACATTGATTTTATCTTACATAGATTTCCACACAGTCTATCAGTAAATTAGTACAAACATTAATGTCTTGTAAAAATGCTTGAATCTGACTTTTTATTTTGGATATTATTAAATTACAGATAAGATAGTGTTATATTGTCTTTTATAATAGTTAAAAGTGATTTTATATTTTAATACACTTAGGCTCATGCTCAGTGTTGTGTAAGCAATATAGGACAATGATAAAAGGTTGTGTTACATTTAATCCTTTACTATTAAAAATGCACTTATACATTATATGATTATAGGAAACACAGATATCCAGTAATAATGATGCAGGGCAGCTTGTAGGTGAAGCAGCTGGCCCTTCAGTGCTTCAGGTGATGTCTAAATAAACCAGGTGATACTAAAATATTTCCTCTTGATGAGTTCTGGATGAAGAATATTGACAGACAAAAAAATTTTTTTTATCTTATATATTATATGTATATGTTGTATTTTTAAAATTTTGGTATAATTACTGATCTAAGTGGGTTGCTCTGTCGGAGAAGGGCATATTTTACATTTTTATTATGTTTTAGAGTCTCTATTCTCCAGTTAATGATGAATCACTTACTAAAATAGTTGACGATTATTGAAATAATCAATTAATACGATTCATTTTTTCAATTCAAGATAAAATACATGGAATGAGCTACACAGAGTAACTACAGCCCAGATGTTCCACTTTTATAGTGAGGTTAATATTTTAATGAATGTATTATTTTGCTTCATACAGAGAGAGCATAGTAGGTAAAAATATAAGAGTGGGGTTTAACTCTGCAAAATTCTATATCTTCAGAAGAAAATACTGTATTACTGTAATTGCTGTATCTTAGTCGTTCAAATTAAACCATTTTCAAAGTGGAAAACAGTCCTAATTCCACATTCATCAGAGCCGGTGATACTTCAAACGTTGATAAACAGCATCTAATGAGTGTAGTGCTTATACAATTTTTATTAATGTAGCAAAATGATGCTTTTCTCTTTTAACAATGAATCCCTCTTATCAGTACGGATCCTCACACCGTGCATAAAAAAGGACATGCATATTAGGGTTGTCAAAAGTATCGATACTCAAAAAGTATCCATACTGAAATGTTGTATCCGGATACAATACTCATTTTCAAAAGTATCGATACAGCCATCTAAAGTGCAGAATAGTGGAAAATGCACTTTCTGAACACTGTTTGATTGAATAATTCTGTGCATTTTTCAGTTTCAGACTTTTTTTGTAACAGGTGCAGCTGCTGAGAATTATTTTTGTTTAACTGGTTTGGCCAGTGTCATTGTTATGTCTGCAAAACATAGCCAAGGAAGGAACACTTAATTTAAATTTTGTAAGTTTTTTTTATCAAGCTTGCTTAATATTGTGCACAGCATACAACCTAAAAATATTATTCTTATTGATTTTTTTATTTATTTCTTGTATTTCTTTTAGCAATGAAAATATTTCTGTTGAATTTTAGAGTCTTTGTTTTTATTCTTCTGGTATCGAAAAGGATATCGAGTATTGAATATTTTACTTAGTATCGGTATCGAGTTGAAAAGTTTAGTATCGTGACAACACTAATGCATATTGCATAGCACCAATGACAACCGACTGATAGTGTCCCTACCAAAGTTCAAATCAAACCTACGCCCTTGATACAGAATAAGTACACTTCACAGCCACTCTTAAAAGACTATGCAAGGTGGCAGACAGGAACTGACTTCTTACATCCCACAAACTGTCAAAAGTTCCCTCATAAAAAAGTTAAAGTACTGTACTGTACTTTAAGAATGAGAGCAACACCAAAGAGGGGTCATCGATGGCCGCTTTTTAGCAGCAAAGGCCTTTTGAATTAAATCACCATGTGGGACTTTAAAAACATGTTACCCACCTGTTGCAGGAAGTGGAAATTACAGAGCATTTTGAAGAACAGCTTAACGGTTGTGCAAAATGAATGGCTAGTGACAGAAAGACACCCTGTACACTCAAATATGCAGTCAAACATTATTTCAAACTGCACAGTCATCTGAAACACACTTACAAGCTATTGAGGAATTTATTAACAGAAATTGTTTAATTTGACCTCAAAGCTGGAAGGTTTGGATTTATCCAACCATAAAAATGGTCTAACCTCTAGTTTTAAAGGCTTACATAATTTTTTTACTCAGAATAAAAGGCTCGTTGGCTTTTATTTTATTTTATTTTTGTATAATCTTTATGAAAGTTGAAAAAATAACACATTTCCAGAGGAACTGAACAAAATGTTTTAGCATGTTAAATTTACTTTTCAGACTTTCCATTTAAATGTTTAAATCTGTCACTCTCCCTCTGACTCCAGTGAGACTGACAATGTTCCAACATATCTGATGTTGGCATAAAAATAGCGCCGCTATATAAGCACAATAAGCAGTCATGTTCCCACAAAAAAGATTAAACATCAACACAAAAAAATGCAGATCTTTTAGCTGTTTGGACCTTTCAACAAGGATCAACCAATTAAAATGTTAGGAAACAACTTAACAGCTTTCACGTCAGAAACAACATCTCCCACAGTGCCTCAGAGGGACTAGCTGCAAAGAGAAATCCTAACCTGCCATTACAAAGGAGATTACATGAAGCCTCTGATTCTTTACAGCAGGGTGGAGAGGCTTTCATGCAAGGCTTCTTAAAAAATCAAGCTATGCTGTCAGATGGGCTTAGGAGTTAGTTTATACACCTACAAGAACATGCCTGCATTTGTACCCAAGTCTATTTGGAAGGCCAGAGCCTAAACCAACTGCGCAAAGACACAGGTTTTCACTCAGACTTTGGTGTCAACATGACTCCAAATTAACTCCTGTTGTCTTTGGGGATAACAGCACTCTCATGCTAAGGGATCAGTCGGTAAAGACTATTTGATCATCCAAGTGTTAAACACTATTTATGCAAACAAGTCAAATGGCAAAGGGAACTGTACAGCTCAAATCCAGGTGCATTTAGCAGCAGAAGGAAAACTGCCAACCGTGCCATACAAACAGAGGAAGAGAGCATGTAAAGACAGAACTGTGGTGAGCATGAAAACACTGTTAACTGCAGTGTCTCAGCTAAAACGTCTCTCTCTCTCTCTCTCTCTCTCTCTCTCTCTCTCCTTCTCTTTTGAATAATTGCTATTTTGTATTCACTATGACTGCTGTTGTGTGTTTGTAGAGTGTTTCAAACAATTTCCCCTAGGGTAAAAATGTTCTTGGCTAAGGGGAGGATTGTTGAAGTCTATTGTAAGAAAAAAACGCTTAACAGAAAAGCAGCAAAAATCTAACTTTTTTTTTTTTTACCACTAAAAAAAGTTTTAATTTCCATTAAAATGTCATCAAGCCATTTTAATTTCTTTGTTGTACATTAAAAAAAAAAAAAAACTATTCTGGAAATGTAAAGACATCTACCTTTTAGAAAAAGTTATGTAATGGACACAACAAATGTGGGACTAATGATTTTGGTCAGATTAAATCTAAATTTAATTTCTTTGCCTACATTTCCCCACAAAGATCACTGAGACAGTCTGGTTAATGCTAGCGTCCTAAAATACATATAGTTATATCACACAGTTTCCTCTACTGTAAAATATGTTTTTTTTTTTTATTCTTTGATATTTATAATGTCAAATAATTAAATGACATTTATTTATTATTATCAGGATAACCTGAGCCACTCTAACAAAAAGGAAAGTTTTAAGCCTACCCATAAAAGTAGACAGGGTGTCTGTCTCACAGACAGTCAGCGGAAAGAAGCTAAGATACAGGAAATATGTGTCATGATTGGTTTTTAGGTTAAACCCACATGCAGAACACAAACGAAGGCTGAGTAAAAGTTTAACAGAGTTTATTGAAGTTAGATTGACTCAAGAACATGAACTGGATCAGGTACTGGTCCGGGTTGGGTTCACTGATGTCTTGAAGGAGTCCAGGCTTAACTTGTGAGGGAGGGAACCGTTGGGTCCAGAGACTGTTGGTTCAGCAGAGTGCACAAGCAGCAGCAGCGTCTAGCTTCTGACTTTGAATGGCAGACCTTGATCAGAGTTTCCAGCTCTTCTCTAAGAGCAGCAGGAGAAAATCCAGACTGGAATCTTCAGGTTTGGCTCACCAGGGCTGGCAGGCAGGTTAAGCTCACCCAGAGCTTCAGACTTGAGACAGGTTTCCTGTGAGCAAAGACAGAGGCAGATTAGAATCAGGTTTCTCACTTGAGATGACTTAGATTCTTTCTGGTAACAGAGGCTCAGGTTGCTAACCAAACTTAGGTCAACACTGCGGCGTTGAAGGAAGGTCTGGCAGCTGCTTATGTAGGGAAGGTTCCTGATGAGCAGACAAGCTCCAGGTGTGCAGGAGGGCTCCAGCCCAGGAGACCCACGGCGCACTCTGCTGGAGAAAGGTGGTACATCCCCAGATCCCAACAGTAACCCAGTCCCTAAAAGAACACTAAAAACAGAAGAGGATCCTCTGCGCCCTCTGGTGGGCAAGCCTCAGGATCCCAACAATATGAACTCCTTCTTGATTCTCATCAGAACTGTGGCTGCAGCATTTTGGATCAGCTTTAATGTAGGGTGACCATATTTTCCTTTCGGAAAACCAGGACACCTTGGAGCGGGTGGGGTGGGGGGGGGGGTGGGGGGGGGGGTGCGGGGGTTGGGATCTGTGTTCCCATCCATAGAGATCTCTATATCTACAGTTGATTTATTAAAAATGCTTTTCAGTAAAAGTCAACAGCAATAACTTCAATAACAAACGATAATTTTATTCAAAATGTATTTATTAAAAATGCTTAACAATTCCTGTAATGAATGAAGAGCACAATGAAAGAAATAATGTCTCATCTAAACATCCCTCACTTAACAATAAAAGTTAACAATAACTCTCAACTCCCAATAACAGATGATACTCAGCCTCAGCAATGAATGAAATAATGTCTGTTCTGTAGGCTATTGGAAAAAATAAATTAACAAATGAGCTAATTAACAAAAAATACCTCTTGTGTAGCAAAAATAACTCAAAATGTACCAAAAACGAACATATCAATAGACTATCTTTACTTTCGGTGTCCAGGTGGTTTTTCAGATTCCTTGCACCTCCATTGGACAGCGAGACATATGTGCCTGCTTTGCACACTGTGCACAAGGCATCCAGTGTGTCTCGACCCGGTCTGAAACCGGGGAAACTCTTTTGTAAATCGTCGGTAAACATACATTTGCGCTTTTGCATGCTGTTGGCGTACTGACAGCCACGCTATCTATATTTTGATTAAGAACAGGGCTGCCCGCCCTGCAAGTACATCCCGCTGCAGCCTGCAGGAAGGCGGGATTACGTAACACACAGCATCGTGCGCAGTGCCCTAGTGCCTGTAAATTTAATGGTCCAATTAAGGTAATTTAAAAAATCAGGACATTTCCTCACTTTCTAATAAAAACCCGGGACGCCCGGGACAGGACGTGAAATACGGATATGTCCCGGGAAATACGGACGTTTGGTCATCCTATTTAATGGGACATTTAATAATTAATTATGCACTTTATTTTTTATAAATCACTTGTATATTGGCCCTTTCTATACCTCAGGATTTAAATTATGATTACTGGGGAATCAAGGCTGCTTTACACAGGTAGCCCCGGGCCATCTGATAATCAGTACACACAATTAAGTGTTAAATTTACATGTTAATTAATTCATTCATTCATCCAAGGAGTATTGTTAATATAAAGTATTTAAAATCAACATTTAATAGAGGTCCTCTCAAAGGTTTACTCTCACTGTGAACTTTAAAAAATTATGCGCTAATGACTGCTAGGGTTCAATTCAGTTCAGTTTTTTTATATAGCGCCAATTTACAACACATGTAATCTCAAGGCACTTTACAGTCCACCAGGCACTTTACAGTTCAGAGTTGTGGTGTAGGTGGCAGAAGTTCACTCTGTACCCTGAAGGTTGCCAGTTTCAAATCCAAGCTCACTGTCTCTCAGTCGTTGTTTCTTTGAGCACAACACCAGATCCATATTGGCTGTTGATGGTGTTCAGAGGACCCTGTGACCTTACCCCTGTCACTCTGCCTCAGGCATCTGCGCTTAGAATGTAGCTCACCACCATGAATGATTAACTGTAGTGTGAACCTTTTACTACACGCTAGTGTTAGATGAATTCAACCTTTAAAAGTGTCGAATCACAACTACTAGTGTTTTTTTTTTTTACTCTTTCACAGAGTCAGTTGTTTAATTCTCTTAAAGGTTATTTAACTGTGTGGCCAATTTCCCGAGGACACTGATGACAGAGAGAAAGAGCTAGGGTTTGAACCAGCTACCATCTGGTTGCAGGACAAACTCCTGCATCCTACACCACTGTTGGTTCACAGGTTTGATTTCCTGTTCAGGATGAGAAGCATTTGGAAGAAATATATGCCAGAGCTCAAGTAGTTTGTGTTAATGATATACTAAATTCATAATAAATAATTAAAAACTTGATGTTCACACTCAAAACTTGATGTTCACACTTATAAAGGAAAGTCGGTGAATATCTAAGTGATGATAAATTGGTAACATGGATCTAACTTTTTTGATCTGTTTCATACTTATTTCAATAAGAAACAACAGAGGAAACAGGAAATATGCAGAGGAGGCAAGAATTGTAGAGTTCAAAGAGAAAAGGAGGGGTTTTGGATTAGATCTTTCATCAACTAAAGAACCCAAACATGTACTTTGACTCAATGTTCATATAACAGTTGTAAACAACACTAAGAACCAGTTGTGCGAAGAGAAAAATGACATAAAGCTCAAGCATTTCAGAGCATAGGATCGTGTAATGTCATACATTTAACAAGAACAGGAAAAGTCAACTTCCACACAATGGCACATTACCCTCCAATCCTCCGAACCAAAGTATGACCTAGCTGATGAATGAGATCAGTAATGGAGAATGTGCTGGAAGCTCTCCTATGTTTAAGTCCCTGTGGCCCAGGTATCAACGTTAGCTCCTACAAAGTGAGTGTACCATTGGGTTATGTCTATTAGAGACTCTATTAGGCTGATACAGGGTTACACATGAAAAGAGGTGTCTCTGATATGAGGGGCAGCAGTTTGTGACAGGCATTTCTTGAGGTGAATTCTTGGGGCGGACTGTGCATGAAGAGGAACTGGACATGCAGATGGAAGGAATACTGCAAATCAGCTAACAGCAGTTTCAACCGGGAAACATTTTGCTGTAAAATATTACACTAATGTGGGAGGATGGCACGTTTTTACAATACTAAGGAATGTGTCTATACAGGCATGCGAGTAGTAAAGTACTCCTGACTGCCTGCCAGTGCAGTGCAGGAAGACATTTGTGAGAACATATATCAAAAAGGAAAGCCTCAGATGGATTTATTTAGAATTCTGATTGATTTAAAGGGGTCACAAAGGATCCCTGTACAATGTCTCGTGGAGGGATTTTTTTTATTCACTTAAGAAATTGAAACATAATTATAACCAGAATCAGAAACAAGTACAAACAAGAAATTTGATTCATTGCTTCCATCCTAATAAACAGCTCAAAAAACAACCAGTGTACTATAGAAAGAACACTTAGAGGGTAAACATAAAAATATATCTTTTTATTTTGTCTTTTAATGATGAATATTGATTAATAATAGAATTGTGCTAAGGGAGCACATATCTTCTTAATAAACAAAAGAAGGTAGGTAGGTTACAATTTTGCAAAAGTCTTGCTCGTTTTTAACGGATTAACTTTTTGCTCATTGTTCATTTGCTCTCTAAGCAGCCCTCGCTTTATTAAACAGTCTCTCCATCATCTGTATTGTTCCAGCAATCACTCTTCAGTTTTTATTCCCTTCGAGTTCAAGCTGACTCAGGTCTGTTATTTTTTATTTGCATGTTACACTTTGGGTTTCCTGGTTCTGCCACCTTTCCATCCACTTCTGCTGCTTGTCTGCCTGCACTTGCTTTCTCCTATGCTACGCAGCTGGCACTCTTTGTGTCCAATGTAATTCTACATATGCTTAAAACTTAGGAAGATGTTGGGTTGCTAATAGTCTGCTTAGATTACATGTCATACATAAAAGTTCTGTGACTGTACTATTGTTGTCTGATTTTGAAATTTTTCCAAACTTTTATTGGCTAATATTCAGACAGTAGTGCTTTATCAAACACCATAATTGTAATTAGAAGTATTCTGTTCAAACAGCAAGCATTGGAAAAATACAAAACAAAGCTAAAAACTATTGACTGAATTGTGTCTCTGTTATTATGGTATCTTAGCCTGATAAACCAGACTAAATGTGAGATTAAATGTGTAATTTAGTCTGGCCCCGATGAATGAGACATCGGGAGATTGTTGAACAACCTGTTGTCTTTCAAACCATGTTTGTGCCTATTGGTCAACACTCTGACCAATGAGCACAACTGACTGTGACGTAGTAAGAGCGACAGAAAGCTGGTGGGGTAGTGTAAACACGGCAAATACAGCGAATACTGTACGTCCTTAAAAATGAATGAGCGTAGAGCCACTTCCTACTCAGGTTTCAATGAAAACCCCAAGTCTAAGTTCTAGTGGGTTTTGTATAAACATTGGAATTTATTTCTGTTAATATGAATTCCCTGAAACTCTTAGCGTATTTAATTATTTAACATAATAACAGTAGGCTTACTCCTAATCGGTAAACACTGACGGTTTTAATGCCACTTTTTATTTGCAGGGAAACCAGAAATGTCAAGAGAATATTTTGCCATCTGAAAGGTATGTGGAAGAACAATAACAAGACAAAGACACAATCCAGACTTACAGAAGCAGTTTTTTTTAACCCACTCATGACTTAATTCTGCTATGCAAACCAACTCAACTCCTGTCTAAATAATTTGATATTGGTAATAATGCTGATTGGACAGTCTGAAATAAGTAGGTACTCATTTAGACTTTGAATTACAAAAATGCCCTTTACTATTATTGCCATTGATAATAAACTTGTAAAAAGCATCAACAGTAAATAAGCCATTATTGCAGTGATCTGTTTATACAATGAACAACTTCAATCAAACCTGTCATTAAATGTGTTGTTTGCTTTAAATACACATGGCTAAAAAATATTTTCCTTATTGGACGTTTTTTTTTAGCACTGCTGTAGTCCTATAATTTTAGCTCATTACAAAATGTTAAAAAGTAAAAAAAAAAAATTTAACCTTTCCTGTTGATCATTATTATTTAAAATCTTCAAGAGACTATGATGTCAGTCACTGTCAATAGGTCTAAAAGTTTTTAAAACAGGCATAAATATCACAAAACCTCTGCTATACTGACAGTGGAATGAAGATGTTTTTTTCAGGTATTTGTTCAAATGTCAATGAGATAAACATTAAGAATTTCCTCCTTTCCTTTATAATGATTTAACAGATTTTTGTATAATCATTAGTGTTGAAAAAACATCTTAAAAAATACACTCAAGGTAATCTGAAACTGTTTTAATAAATTGGCTGCATTAATAAGTGATTCAATTAACAATTTCAATGGACTAACTGATGGAATCTTATTTGACAATGTAAAGCCTTTAGTGATGACATAGCTTCCATTTCATAGGATGTTAAACACCCTGAACTGGTAGCTGAGAGTTATTGAGTTATTTAGGTTAGATCTTAATTTCAGGTGTAAAACTTAAAGCTTAAAGGGTCTGAGGGCCAGGTCTAAACACAGCACGAGGACAGTCGTTATCAGAATATATTAAATCAACACCATATTTTAGTTAAACTAGCAAAACCAATAAAACATTATGTCTAACTCAAATTTTGCATTTTAAGAAAAGATAATCCTCAAGTGTTGTACATGATGGTTCAAACTATTGTTTTAAGAGTGTTTTGTACAAAATATGGCATTACATGTTGAACTGTATGATTCAAGCTAAAAATCTTGCAAACATTGTTTTAAGAAGAAACCTGATCCAAGTTTAACTTCATCATTCAGTTTGATTGTTTATTATTCATCAAGTAAATCATAATTCACTGAAAAATATGTATTAGTAAATTGCACCGCTAAGTTGACCTTGTTGAATTGTTCTGCGTAATTTATCATTTTCACAGCTGCCCTGGGTAATGGTTTCAATTTAGTAATTAGCTCTAACATTTTGTCATGCCTCTGTTGAATCATAAGTCTCAGCGGAGCCATTTTTCAATTAGGTGATTAGTTACAGCAAACTAAGAAATTATTACCTCCTGTGAAGATCCTCTAATAATTGGGAAGATTTATTTAAAATTATCATGTTCAATTTCAAAATTAAAGCTGTCTTAATGAAAACACCCCTGTGGTTATTTTTCCATCCGTTGGGCAGAGCAGAAACAAACGGCTCCCTCTGCTCTGTTTCTAAATATGGATCATATGTCTGATGTTTGATGGCACCGGTTGAGTGCTGGCTTTGAGATAAAGCACCTGGGCCAAAGATTCAGAAAACGTTTTCAGCAATGTGCAACTGTGTTTTCAATTTCTAGACTTCCACATACAGCACTGCCAAGATACCAAATAGGGAATAACATAACTCATACGTAGCAATTAAGTTGAGAGCTTCCACATGACCTCAGGGTTCAACCTGGAGTTAATTAGCTTGTACTATTTGAAGGAGAGCTATAAATTTGAATTAAAATAACTGACACAAGGTTATGGTTAAATCAAAATCAATCAAAATCAAGGCACTGAGAAATGCACCATAGTAACAGAGGAAATTAGTTTTATATGATAAAAGTTTAAATCATTTTGAAAAAACCTATAGATTCTGGTAACCACCATATAAAGGGGACTACTAAATCCAGAATTAAATGTTTCATACAAGGCTAACAAATAAATATGTAAGGTATAACTTTAAAAAAAAAAAAGGTGTGGAGAGCTCGGAATTCCTGTTTTTACATCCTCAAGCCAAACTACCTCTGAGTTGTTAAAAGTCTGAAAAAGCCATATCTCTAGATCTTTTATGAGTGTAATTTATTTCCATCACACCTTAGACTAAAGCTGAAAAAATCTTTTTTTTTCTTAAGTCATGTCGGGAGCATGATACTTCATCAACCAGACAAGTGAAAACACAGAAGAGTGTGTGTTTCTTCACAATGCCTGGAGCTTTCGGTCTGACCTTGTCCCCTCTCCGTCTCCCTCTCACCTTCTTCCTCCAACTCCTTTGCCCCAGGGCACCAATGGGTGGGCCTTTAGGAAAGATGAGCGAAAGGGGCCCTTGGCATCACCCATACCAGAGGTAGAAAAAACAGCAAACCTAAATAGTGATGGCGGGTCGTAACATTGTTGAGACAGTGCTCGGGTGAGGAGGAATGAGGTAAATATCAATGGCGGTGGTCTCATATAACCCATTAGTCAACGTCTAGCGCTCCCTGCCTGAGCATCAGCGCAGAGCTGCCCCAGGGTTTGCACCACCAGCACCACTGTCTTCCTCCTGGATTGTACCAATGTGAAAATAAAGCAACTCGAGCTGGGCATAAATCATAAGGAACATTTGTTACCTCGGTTAATTGTGCTTCATCCATCTTAGGGCCCTTTTTTCCATTTGTCATCCCCTGGAGGCTGCTGGTGTCAGCTTTGCAGGTCTACAAGTAGGTTAAGCTAGATGTGCCTCCCTGGAACCAAACAGCAAACCTCAAGACAGGATCTAGGACTGATAATACAAAGGGATTATATTCTCACACAATAGATATTACAGGTAGCCGTCAGAGTACAGACACATGGGGTTTTCTGCTGATAAACTTGTTACTGACTGATTTGACTCATATTTTAGGCCTATTTTTTAGGAACCAAACACATCTCAAAGCACATATTTGCTCAAAGGTATAGATGATGATCTATTATTTACGGGTGGCTCATCTGAATGAGTGGTCCTCGTAATTGTCAATCATTCTGGTGATATGTTTACGTAAGGCCGTCCTGCATGCTTTTCCCATCAAGCCGGGCATACACTGTACGGTATTTTGCCATTTTTGGGACGATTCTTCAGTCGTCAAAGAAGTTTTTGATTGGGCCTACTTTCAGCCTGATTATGCGTCATGTAGTAAACAGCTGGTAACGAGGGGCAGTCAGCCTCTCACGACCATCTCCCAGTCAGTATTCGTAAGGTCAGGAGAAAGTCAAACATATTTGAAATTCACTTGTGAGAATATTCATTTTAGCTGTGAACTTTTAAACCCTGCGGTTTCGTCATGCAGTTTGAGCTGTAGCTGCTTACAACAATCGAAAACATCGCACAGTGTATGCTTTAGCTGTCTTTTTCTGCACATGGGCTCTTTCAGGCGTATGCTTGTGGTGAGCTACGGTTTCACACAGTCATTGAAGCTCACTGCGGTTCTTTGAAAACGTCTGATGGTTGTGAGAGAAAAAGTATCTACAAAATGTTTGAGAAGAAAAGAAAGACCTCCGAAGAGGCAGATATATCCAAGAATGCTTTGCGTGGAGAGCTCTCCTCGCAAAGTATTATGGGAGTTGTTGTCACATCAGGCCGCTGTTGCCACAGGCTGCCACTAACTGACAGCGGTGGCTAAAAACATACCAACCTTTTGACAATTTTTCCTTTTTAAAACCTAAAGTGTTTTCCATTTTGGGGTATAGACAATTTTTAAGCACATATCAAGGTGCTCATTCATGAGCCTGGATCGATATTTATTTTTGATTATGTTCATGGTGGAGAATCCTGCTTCACAGCGGCAGGTTGAGCCAAACATACTCTAAATGTGCAGGGTCATCTCACTCACACCATTTCACTTCTCTTTCACCAGTTCACAGCGGTTCTTCCAGTAGTCTACATTTTCTCTGCTGTCTTTTCTAATTGTCTTCTCCTTCTTTTCCAACGCCCAGCTTGCCACAGGTTTGCCTACTGTGTCTAAAAATACTTAGCAGCAACAACCCAGAGTGACAGCAGCTTATTGGCTAATTTGGATCACGTGTTGCCTGGAGGGCTTTATAATGTTAACAGGAAAAGCGGCGCAAGTAAAATCAGACACTGCCGTCAGACAACATGCGGTAATTCATAAATGTTTTAAATCCGGTTGGGTACGGATTACCCAGCAGGTGGGTCTGGATCCGGACCCTGGTCTGGTAATCCGTGACCTCTGCTTTATACTGTCAGAAACTGTCCACTGTCAAAGAGAGTTCAGAATCATTGTTGGGAGAAAGGCATGTCAAACAAGTGAAAAATGAATGAGTTTGTGGACTGAACACTTTTCTACCATAGGCCTAAACTATAACTTTGTTATTTAACTCATATAGTCCTTATATTACATCTAATATCATTAAAGAACTTGAAGGTGATATTTTACACAGTTCACACACTTTTCATATTTTAGGTTGCAATGGGGTCTGCTGATATAATGATTATTCTAAGTGTTTATTTTAAACTTAATTTAGTTTTTGGATACATGTGATTTTTTTTTTTGTTATTGTTAATTGTTCTACGTACTCTTTGAACAATAACCCAAACTTTCTACATATAGTATCTGATTCCTAGTTTATATCAGCGTTGGCAGTGATGCGGTCGATGTATAGGACTGTCGTGGTAAAGAGGGAGCCGAGTCAGGCGGCAAAGCTCTCGATTTACCGATTGATCTACGTTCCCACCCACACCAACGGTCATGAGATCTGTATAATGACCAAAAGGACAAAATCGTGAAAACAAGCAGCCGAAATGAGTTCCCTTCGCAGGGTGGCTGAGCGTAACCTTTGAGATCGGGTGAGGACCTCAGTTATCCGGGAGAAGCTCGGAGTAGAGTTGTGGCTCCTCTACGTCAAAAGGGGCCAGCTGAGTTGGCTCAGGGATGTGTTCTGGATGCCTCCTGGTAGCCTCCCTTGGGAGGTGTTCCAGGCATGTTCCATTGGGAGGAGAACTTGTGGAAGGCCCAGACACGCTGGAGGGACTACGTCTACGAGCTGGCCATGGGTCCCTCCAGAGCAGTTGGAGGAGGTGTGTGTGGATCAGAAAGTCTGGGGATCTCTGCTTAGACTGCTACGTCCATGATGGATGGATGGATGCATGGATGGATGGATGGATGGATGGATGGATGGATGGATGGAGGGATGGATGGATGGATGGATGGATGGATGGATGGATGGATGGATGGATGGATGGATGGATGGATGGAATTTATTAGAAAAACTGTTTTAGAAGGATTTAAATGGTTGTAATAAATATTATATTATTTTTTATTTCTTTACAAAACTGTTTATATTAATGGCAAAAGGTTTCATTAACATACATTTAGACATGTTAAAAATGTTTTATCAAGTTGATTATAGTGTCTGCAAGTAATTAATCTAATTGAAATCAAAAGCAATATATCAAAAATAATAACTTTCACAGTCAGAAACCCTTTTTTTCCTCAATTATTGAATACATATTTTTACGAGCACAACTCCTTCCTTTTGTTTCGTATTTTATTCTAGAAATGCAGCTTAGTTGAAAAGTAGGCAGCAGGGATGTAGAACGACAGCAAGGAGAAGAGAGAGGAACAGGAGATTTAAGCCATCTCGCAAAGTGAGATCTTTGGGTGCCAGCTCCTAGCAGGCACCCAGCCAGAATATTGGTAATATATTGTTTTACTGAACATGACTGCAGGATCATATCTCTGACTCCAGTATCACTCTGCCAAACTTTCGGACAACACAAGCAGAGATTTAAAGAAGACTGGAAAACTCAAGGGAATTGGGTTGGCATTGCTTGTGAACAACAGATAGTTTTATCCAATACATGTTACTGTGAAGATACTTTCTTCAACAGCTTTAGTTCAGGAACAAGTTTAGCATGCTTCTCTCTCACCAATAATTACATGGACATCCTACCCTCCTCTACCATTGACTCCTGCTTCTATGAGTTTTTTCTAGGGCAAATCAAAGGACGGCGGTCCATCTTTCACCTTTCTGTCTTTAGTAATCAAGTGAAAAGGTAAAGGAAGAGACATAATCATAATAAGTCGTCAGGTTCTAATGGTGTCAGCCACAAACTCCAGAAGACTCAGGAGGAGGCAACAGTAGCCTAAAGACTTCCTGATGAACAGACCGCAGTTTGTTAGAGTGAAGGGTCAACTGTCTAATCAAGTAGTCAGCAGCACAGGAGCACCACAGGTGACAGTACTATCACCATTCTATTTTACTCTGTACACCTCTTCATCAATAACTGGATGTCTTCAGTAAGAAACTTTTCTAGATCTGGATTAAGACAAACAGCTACAAAAGATCAAACTGCACAGGAGTTTCTGTAACATTTGATATCCTTTTGGGATTATAAAGTATTTTTGAACTGAATAAAATCCAACTATTAAGGTTATTCAGCCATCAGATTGGTTTAGTTAAAGCTTTTTTTTAAAAACCCTGATATTTTATGCAAGTTCTTTGAAAAAATACTTTCGTAGAAGTGTCGAGAGTACATGAATATTATTTACAACACAGTTCCTTCCACTAAATACAGAACAAAAAACAAACACGGGAAAAGACATTTTCATATCATTTCATATTATTATAGGCAAAACATTGTCAGTTCAGTTCAGCTTGAAAAATTAGAACAATTAACACAGATGATACTTTTTCAAATAATACATGTTCTTCTTCCTAGCTCCTTCCTAACTGCTAGCACTATTCAATTTTGGCGCTTATTATGGTGACCACAGACACACTTCCGCCACAACTTAGAGGTCCACACTGATTTGAGATATTTGGTTCCAGCCATAGCTTTTAAGCTTGAATACCCCTAGTGGACCAACACTGTTACTCTGATGTGGCTTGTACATCACTTTTACGTGTGTACAAGAAACAGGGAGTAAAAAGATTCCTGGTTGGGACTTGGTCTAGTAACAGCCATAACTCTAAAGTCCAACTTGCAAACATACTGATCCTCTTTAGGGTTGGGAATTGATTAGATTTGCACGATTCCGATTCCCTTATCGATTCTGTGAAAGGATTCGATACCTTATCGATTCTCTTATCGATTCCGTGAAACAATGAACTTGGTAAGTGAACGGGGACATTTGTCTACTTTTGCCTTGGACATTCTATTTCTGCGTGCGGAAGAGGATGCCAGGGTAGCAGAAGCATTGTTTTGTGTGGAAGGCTTACAGCCGTACATGTGTGAACCCTTGCCTCGCAATACTGCCAGTTCTGTTAGCTCTACGCCTGCCCATCCCCATGAACACTGGGACATAACTCAATGATAAAGTAAATGATTCTTATTTTTTATTTCAACCATTGCGTATATTAGCTGAGACATATGAATGAAGATGCGATGACTGAAATTTAGGGGTACAAGCTGACGTATAACTAACTGGCCAGAATGATTTGACCTTTAAATAATTCCCCTATGACTTTAAGATAATAATGTTGGGTCTCTGTGTTGGGTGCTTGTCTCTAACTTTCTCTTACACTTCGTTGCAATCAGGAGGCAGTATTTAGAGGAGCGGATTTCCCAGGACGGATGCCAGTCGGTTAAGTTCCACAACGAGGTAACTTACCCGCTAGCCCCTCTTAACCTGAAATCTTTGTTGTGTCCTTACCTTCCTTGTCTTCCTCTTTTCCAGTTGTGCTGGAGCTGCTGCAGCTCACCTGCCTGTCCACCCACCCGAGAAAGAGAGGTGAGTCACTGAATCCTGGTTGGCTTCCCACTCAGACCAAACGACTCAGTCTACCTCTCTCTGACCTATCACCGCATGAGAAAACTGTAAAAGCCAAACAACCTTTCTTCATACAAAGATTCTTCCTGAAGCCAAATTACTCAATGAGTCTCTTTCCCTAGAACGATCCAGTCAGAGCATCCTTGGTGCGCCCCTTTCTATGATTACCAAACTCTGTGATTCCCCTGAAAATAAAACTCTGAAAAGACTTACCTTTGTCTGACTTTGATTGTGCCTGCTCTAGAGTCAATCCCAGGATCATGTCAAATAATGTCAAATAATAGAGTTTTTTTTTCCGAAGTCATGTTAAACTTGCAACATGCAAAATTATTTTAAGGGGAAACACAACACTATGGGTGTAAGTGTAGGTGTATTGCCAACAATGTTTTCATCAAGGGTGTTAAGGAACCAATTTTATTAATAGCTGTGTAGCTAACAACCCTTTCATTTTTATCAAATCTTTACATAAGTTACATTTTTGCTTGAAAATTTAGTGCTTTGCCTTCCTGCTATTATCTAGTTTTCCTGTCTATAGCTGAGATGCAGCTACACACTCTTACTAAAGCAACAAAACTAAAGAAAAACAAAATGATGTCACTTCATTCTTGCGGCTCTGTCTTGGGGGTTCTCATCGCTTGTTCTTGACACAAAACTGTTTTCTTGTAAGGAGCCCAAGGAAATTTGTGCGACTGGTCAGGAATTGGTTGGATGTTTTTAAGTGTATATGATTTTCATTTTTTGTTTTAGGGACAGGAATTCCCACCTCTCTGAACTGTTACAAATCGGTTTTAAGGATTGGCTGGATTAGGAGGTGAGAAAGTACTGCATGTATATTTGTATGATGTCTCCACTAAGTAATACAAAGCATTTTTCTATCCTCTCTCAATCAATGATTTGGACAGAGATTTGTATTACAGTTTGGTAGCTTAACTTCTTCTAAATTGTGAATATTCTGAGGCAAAACAAATTTCTTGGTTCTTACAGAGTATATACCAAGCTTTATTCAGTGAAACCCTGGTTACCAAACAAATTCACCTAAACTAAGGCAGAGTCAAAACGAACACGAAACGCTAATATTTTCCAGAACGTTTGTCTTAAAGACGGAGACGTAAAATAAATGTGATCGACCACATGAATGCATGAAAACGCTGCAAAATGTATGCCAGGCCTGTAAGTGGCGCTGTGGTGCCAAAGCCAAAATAGGCGAAAACAGGCAACGAAATGTTGGGCATGCGCAGTAATATTTATACAACAATCAAACCGGAAAACCGGAAAATGGCCCTGCGGGTCCATTTTCGTGGTTCAGTCAAATTCAGGTGATGAACTATGTCGTCTATATTGCTCTGTTCTTCCTGGAGATATTCCAGAAGAAGAAGATTCTGTTGTAAGCCCGACAGCAGGGTGAGTAGCATGAGCAGCAACCATTCAACACAGTACGGCGCCATTGTTGTTGTTATACTGTGTCGTGCATGCGTGTTTAGAGGCGACGCTATGACGCATGCGTGTAAAAAAAAAAATGCGGTCAGACCTTAAAGATGGAAACGCGAAAACTGCGTTTCAAAATCTTCCCACTCTGAAGGCTTAATAAAAAAAAGATCGTTTACAGACCCCGAAACGCTGGCTTCGTATGGATGAGAGGCTGGTTTGGTGAAAAATTTGTTAATTTAGGCCAGGGTTTGACTTCGTGTGGACGGGGCCTTAATTTGATACCTTATTTGATCTGAAAGCAAGTATGATCAGCTCTTTAAGAGCTCCTCTTTTCACACATTTGTAACTTCAAATAGTCGCAGAACCATGAAACCTGTTTCAAGCTGTTAGCACCCCGCCCCCTCCATTCAGCCCTGTGACACAAGTCTTTAGAGCACCATTGTTTTAAACACACTCACACATTCACAGTGACACCAACTTATACAGCATTAACAACACTCCAACAATAGGCTATCTTGGAGCTGATGATGTCTTGTTGGCAGTTTTTCTTTCTTAATGCTTTAGCGGGTCTGGGCCTAACAGAAAACAGCAGAAAAAGAGAAGAGTAGAAATCAAGAGAGAAACAGACATGGGATGTAAGGCTAACTATATCAAAAGGAAATAGCTCAACATGTTTTCATTTAGAATAAACACACAGATGTTAACGAAAGAAATAATTAGATCACATCAAATAAGAGACACAAAACTATGAAAATTATCACAGACTAGAAAAAGCTTCAAAGTCAACATCCCGACTCCCAGAAGTTCTCCTTTTCTCCTTTGCAATGAAGCTGAAGCATAGCCAGATGAGACAGCATCACAGTTCAACCTTTGAACAACTGACTACTAACATAAACACAACACATATCTTTGGATCCACAGACTTTTTAAAAATCTGTAAAACTTCATAAATATAAAGAATATGAAAACATCCAGACTTCGTGTGCAATCCAAGTACTTTATTTGTTTAAATGTGCATGAGCCTCCTTTGATGATGACGTGATAAACTTTGATCACTCTGAACTCACTCCAAAATCTGTGCTTTACATCTAAGAGGTAATCTCCTCCCATATTGTCTCATCATAACGTCTTTCTGGGTGACCCGACAGCTGACGTTAAGGTATGTACCCTCTTCTACCCCTGCAGCTCCTTATCAGCTTTTATCTGCACAAGTGAGCTCAGGTATTTAACTCTCACCTCTTCCCATGAGTCTCTCTCAGATATTGTCTTCTCTCTTTGGTTTCAGATGTTTTCGTTTTCATCTATGTGCAGTGCCATGTTTGTGGCCCTGTTTTTGTGTTTTAAACTCTCCTCTACTGACAGTAGAGACAGTATTTGTAAGTCTCTGCCTCTTCCAGTCTTGGTTAGGTTTCGATTTGTTGCTCTTGTCTCCACCGATCTCCTTGTCCTCCCAAGTATCTGGGCTGAATTTGGAAAGGACAGAAAACGAGTGAATCATTTATCAATATCATAACCTTATTTGTTGGGCCTGCTTCAGGCTCTCCCTCATCAAAACATACTTTTCTTCAAAGCCTCCTTTCAAGACTTGTTTATTGTCATGAGCTTCACATTTCAAATATATTGCATTGTGCATCGCCCCCAATTTAACCAGATATACAAGATCATTTGCAAATGGGTATTATGCATTTGAAATAAGTTAATGCAGTTGCTTTCTTATTTTAAATATAAATCATCTTATTATGAATTGTCATATTTACCTGCTTTAATCAAGGGAAAATATATACGATTTCAAGAAAAACAGACTCAGTTATCTTTTCAGCAATGGCTCACCAGACTCCAGTCATCTCATCAAGTGAGTCCAATCTGAACATGATGGCCTAATGAGATGACTGGAGTCTGGTGAGCCATTGCTTGGTTGGAAAGAAAACCTGCAGCCGCACGGCCCTTTCTGGAACCAGTTTGACATCCCTGCCCTAATGACACACACACAGACATATGCACACATAATCGTTCTACCATTGTAGTAAGGACCATGTGACTCCCTTTTACTTCCATTGATTTTCAGTCATTTTCAATCCTGTCTATGCCCTAAACCTAACCATTGCCAATGCATACATCACCCTAACCCCAACACAACTGACACCTTAGTCCTTAACCTAACAATTAGGAAAATAGCACGTGAGGACCGGCAAAATGTCCTCACTTTGCAATAACTGGTCCTCAATCCGATGGTGAAATTGGAAAATGGTCCTCACTCTGAGGGCTAGACAGGTACAACCCCCACAAACATACCAGGCCAGTCCAGCTAATACCATGGATGTCTTTATATCTTCAGTTTGTCACTGAAGTTCAAAACTTCCCCACCTGCTTGTTTGCTTGTTTGACTGCAGGAGTCCTCTTTGGACCCAAAAGGGCATTTGTTGTTTTAATAACGTCAAGATTTTGTTAGATTTAAAAATTTTACGTTGATTATGCTTCAAGTTCTATTTCAATGATGATGCTATTTACAACCTTAATAGTGTATTAAGCTAGTCATGCATTGTCTGGACTGTTCATGCAGGACAAGTGAAGTTTATATTTCATACCAATAAAATGGACAAAGAAGATGGTCACCAATTTTATTTGCTGAGGAATGGTTTGTTGTATTTTGGGCTGCTCAGTGGCGCAGTGGCCTTGCAGCAAGAAGGTTCTGGGTTTGCTTCCCAACCCAGGGTCTTTGTGCATGGAGTTTGCATGTTCTCCATGAGCATGAGCGGCTTCCTCCCACAGTCCAAAAACATGAATGTTAGGTTAATTGGCTTCTCTAAATTCTCCTTAGGTGTGAGTATCTGCGTGAATGGTTGTTTGTCCTGTTTGTCTCTGTGTTGCCCTGCAATGGACTGGGGACCTGTCCAGGATGTTCCCCGTCTCTCGCCCATTGACAGCTGGAGAAAATTGTTTAAGGAATAAATATTTTAGATTCCCTTTTTATAATCTAAGGTAAACATTTATTTTTACTTTTGTAACTGCATGTAAGTACAATGCAGAATTCAGTACTTTCTTACTTTCACTTAAATAGTGAAATGTGTACTTTTACTTAAGTAAAAAATTTTGTTAATTACTCCACCTACAATTATAAAGCTTGAATATTTTATTTAACAGAAAACAGACAAGGAAAGATTTCCATAGAAAATTTCCTGACAATTTGCATAAAAGAGGAAGATCAGAAGCTAAAAATAGCACAAGACACATTCAGAGAATATTTTGGAGTCTTTCAAGTCACTAACTACTGGGTGGCTGTTGACAAGAGAGGATGCCATTTATCAACAGGTGTGAGGAAGCAAATGAAGATATGAGGACAGATAGCACAGCTTAGCAGCACACCCTTACCAGGAAGAGAAGTGCAGGAACAAGGGAAGAGGGTGAAAACCAGCAGACAAGGTGTGGGCAAAACCACAGCCTCATTCTTAGGCTGCAAACACCCTTTCACCACTTGAGGTCCATTCCTCCCCCACCCACATGCTTATCTTCCTTGAATCCGAAGGGGGCGGATGCCCTGTGAAACTACACATTGTCAGCTTGAGCATAATTGGGATAAAACATGCAGCTGGTCATGGGTAAGGCTCGGTGGCACACATTGGGTTCTGAAATTAACCGGAACATACAAAGAGAAACACTTTAAACCTCTGTCTGTACCGAATGCAGTTAGAGAGCTATATTAGATTTTAAAAAAGTGGATAAACCATGTGCTAAATGCAAGCACATAACTGTTTCCTATTTTTCTAACACTAAAATAAAGGATGATGCAGCGCTACATCTGCGCTGTTAATATTTATCTGTTCATCTGTTTTGTTTTTTGCAATTGAAAAAGGGTGGAGTTCTCTCAGCCATGGAGCAAACACCCTTTTATAATGCATGAGAGACATCAACACAATTTATCATGCATTGGAGATGATTCATGAGGGTTTTTGTTGTGTTAAAAAAACATGATAGTTTCTCTGATCGTCAAAGACAAACATAGGCAACCTAGCATGAAGAACGTTGTATTACAAAGTATGGATGAATAGGTCTGGTTTGAGAGAAAAGCTTCCAGTTCAGCCTGCCAGATGGGTACATTTGCCTTTGTGAGAAGAGCAAGCTGGGTTCATTACAAACAAGAGGAGCGACAGCCTTATCTGTCCCTAGGGAAACAAGACTATCTCTAATGTTCAGGTAGTGGGGGGGTGGCGTGGGCTCTAGGGTCAGCATCCTGCCTCTAAACCTGGAAGAGGAAACTAATCCTAGGTCTAAAATGGCCACTGTGTTGAGTGATACTTCACATCGGGATAGGAAACTCAAAGTTTGTTCCCCTCTCTGTAACTCCACCATCCTTATTAAGGCCCTGCACCTGGGCTGATCCTTGGGGAACCCCCTCATGGCCACCGCCAACCAGGCCCCTAAATCTGTCCCCAGGTCTTTACGCATTCTCCACTTAACCCTCCTTCCTTCCTTATTTTGGTGCCACTTTGGGTCATGCTCAGGGCCACGGCATTTGGTAAACGTGCTTAGGAAGGGGGCAAAATAGAAATTAGGAGATAAGAGAGAGGCAAAGAAAAGCAACAATATTTTCCTTGTAACTCAAACAATAAGTGGTTGTAACCTGAAATGTTGTGGATGACACAGACTTTAGGATCAGTTACCACAAAAACAAAAAGCTTCTGGTGGTAATGAAATGCTGCTTCACCCATTTTTTTTTATTTTGTGACAAACAGCCTTTAATTATTACTAATTCCTACTTTCAATACAAAGTATAAATTGTTTTTGCAAAATATTAGAGTTTTTAGCCATATTCTCTACTAGTTACAATTCTGGATCTTTCCAGGGACAGGGGTCTTTGAATATTTGTCTCTCTAATGTTTTTAGAGCATTAAGGTCAGACGACCCAAAAGGCCATTGAGCAGATTTATTTCATTACTGAGGGACCTAGATTTTAAATTAAAGGCTTCTTATATTTAAAGGTACATATTAACATTATATGCCAATACCATCAACACCAAAATCTAGCGGATTACGATAAAATAATTCAACTGTGCTAGAATGCCTCACAGAAAACCAAAAGCAGGATAGGGCTTAAAAGCACTAGCACTATCAGCAAGCACATTTACTCACGTATCTATAAAATTTGCAGCGAAATCCAGTTTTAATTTACTCCAACGGTATTACTGTTTTTCCTAGTGCAACTCGACTTTTATCCCTCTGGGAGTTAAGATCTTCCGGTGCCTTTTTTTACACTTGATCTTAGACTTTTCTCTTTTATTGCAACTATCGTGGGAGTTCCAAACGCGGTCCCTCGCCTTCAGCGCTTCAGCAAACATACATAGAAAGGCTATATTTATTAACAAATTGAGCATAATCTTAAAAAAATCAAAGTAAGAATTACTAGGCCAGCAGGACAACATATTCTCATTATCAGTTCGTATGAAATCGTACGAAAAGTTATGCACAGTATTTCGTACGTTTTTGACATTTTTCCTCGAAAAACATATCAGTGAGCATGCGCAGCCAGACAGATGAAAAAAGCAGATCCGCGGATGGATGTAAAACTGGGACGGACAGTGCAATAATTACTTCATGATGTCTCTCACTAGGTTGCTTGCTGTTTTGTATGTTAGGGTTAGGGTTAGGGTCAGGGTTAGGGTTAATTGTACGTTAAATTTTATGTTATTGAATGGCGTGTAAGATGCGCATGTGCACGGATATCTTGTCTCGAGGCAAGACGTAAAAATACGACGAAAAAAACGTCAAAAACGTACGAAATACTGTGCATAACTTTTCGTACGATTTCATACGAACTGATAATGAGAATACACTGAGCAGGACTACATAATGTGTCATAAAAACATTGTATGAAGCCAGTTTCTGGCGAATACATTTAAAAAATGTTAAATAATGTGAATATGTAGCTGAAAGAGGTTTACTGCATCACATATATCATGCCAGAGTTAATGGCTGAGTTGGTTTTCACATATTTTTTATTTGTCTTACTAACCTAAACAAACCTTAAACTTTTTTCTCTTTTGGCCAAAGCACTTGAAAGCTACACTTTGTAACTTTCAAATGTTTGCATTTATCTATTGTATAAAAAAGTGTCTATAGGAACAGGCTAAAACATCTTGTACTGCGTCAACTAGTGAGTGTATTAGTGAGTTTTTTTTTAACACATCTTTACCAGATGTTCTAAAAATGTATCTGTTTCTGCATATGAAGATTTTTTTATGCCTATTTTTCACTCTAAAAGTTAAAACGACTTTTCTCAGAACTGGAGAAGAATCTTCTCAGCAACTTTTCTTTCTGACAGTTTTTTTTTTTTTTTTTCATG
Source organism: Cyprinodon diabolis (assembly GCA_030533445.1). Lineage (NCBI taxonomy): Eukaryota > Metazoa > Chordata > Actinopteri > Cyprinodontiformes > Cyprinodontidae > Cyprinodon > Cyprinodon diabolis. The sequence continues at coordinate 9,474,285 of CM060073.1, forward strand.
ATTTGTATCAAATAAACTTCACCATCACAGTGACATCATTTCTGAGCCCTTATATTAATCATTCAGCAGTCAGTACAGACGTGTGCCTCGCTGGAAGTCAAATGGAAACATTCCTACATCTGAGGAACCAAAATTATTGTTGTGGCTTACATGAAAGTGTTGGCTCTACCTGGCCTCTCTGCGGTGGGTTCACACAAGTATTTGTTGAAAGTGTCGTCTTTGAGCCAGCTCCTGTTATTAATTGCTGTTGAGTTTTCAGTGATATCTGATACTCATGCAACCGCATTTAATGTCTGGATAAAAGCGTCTCCCATGTCTGAGAATCAAATACCTCTGTCGTCCATTGTTATTGTGAGTGTTATAACTCAGAGTTATTTGTGCTATGATCTGAATGTTATTTAAATGACAATTTACCAGGTTTCTTTCTGTAGGCCAATGCCATGTGTCCCTTTAAGAGTCTGTTTACATGGACAACTGTGCCATGCAAGTAACTCTCAGCAGTCAGCCAGACCAGAGGTGGCGTCACACTGCTCCTCCAGCCACAGCCTCAACTGAATCTGTGTTATTGTTACTAGTAGCATTACCATGCTTAAGCACGACAACATAATTTGTAACAATAAGAGCAAATTAGCAAAGGGCGAAGTGTGTATAACGTGTACTTAAACCTTTGGGGCTCTAAGCAGCACCCAAAACACATGTGAGCACACAGTCTCTCTACAGTTTGTCTCCTAAACATGAGCAGGCTCAGATTTCAGCCTTTGTGGTCTCCTAAATATATATCGAAAAACACATCAGGCTGCATGTCAGTTCTGTTTACAGGAAAGTGATTTATGGGTCTTTTGGAAGTAGAGAAGGAACACTGGTATGGTGTGAATAACTTTCAGAAAAAGACAGAGGAGGGGTCACGCTACTGTGACTATTCAATAATCATCAGAGCATTAATTAATGACAATATACTAAAGGAAGAGAGCTTCAACTCGATTATCACATAAAATAATGTATACCTTTTACTGAATTAGCAGAAACATTTAGGATTTTAGTTGTATGCTTGGGCTCTGTATGTGGGACCTCTGCATAGTCCTTGTGCAAATAAATGTCAGCCATAACTGCATGGTAGTAGAGTAAACATAGTTTGTGTGTTGTCAAATAAAGCAGCTATACATTCCTCCACTCTGTCTTCATATGACAGACGCTTTGTGTCAGACTTCATAGGGTGCAACTAGTCCAACTGGTGTTGTAGAGCTCACATTGTTTAGGCTAAGTGTGTGCATCTGTGCGTGTGTGCATTAGAACGCTAACTGCAGCCTTCCACGTACAATACCATGTGCAGGCAGCCAACGTTCTCACGTCTGTAGTAGTGTGTTCCCAGAACACTGACGTCTTAGAAAAATATTCTGAGATGGAGGCATGGTGGTGCACTGTCACCAGCATGAGGTAGATAAAAAAAGAGAAAATCTTGCTGCAACTTAACAGATTTACAAGCATGCCTTTTTTTCAAATCGCCAGGATTGTTAAACAAAAAATTAGCCATGTGATGACCATTAAACCTGGTATTTTATTGGTGTTTTTTTGTAACAAGAAAACAAAAAGTTAGCATTGAAGAAAATTATTTTTAAAAAAATATAATGATGTACAGTCAAGAATTGAATTGGTTAAAATTTAAAAAAATGGCTAGTAGGCCTACATGGCCTGATACATTCAAATACAATCCATTCCAATCACCATGTAATAGTCACTTACTGTACGATATTGTCTGTGCAAATGCTCAATCATCCAGCTCATGGCAACCGCAGAATAGGCTGAAAACAATTTTGTGCCATCTGCCAGAACCAAAAGAGACTCCTGGATAGGTGTCACAACATTTTCAGAAAAACTGAGCAAAATTCTGGATGCCTCTATTTAAGCCTGTGTTGTGATCCCCTGCAATATCAGTGAATTCAGTGAGTCTACCTGTATGTAGTTTATTTTTAGAATAAACTCAACTGGTTTGTGAAGACCTCTGAGGTTTACAAAGAAACATTAGTGGATATACAGCATTATGAACACCAAGAAACACAACAAACAGGTCAGGGAGAAGATCATTGAGAAATTTACCTTATAATAGGATGAAGTTATAAAACTATATTCCAAGTTCTGAGAATCTGACGGATGACCATTAAATTTATTATTTAAAAATGGTATGAGCATGAGACAAAAGTAAAACATTGGCTAAGTGTGAATCTGGTGAAAAGAGTGTTTTGATCTAGTCTTTAAGAAAAACTGGCAATGACAGAGGCACTGGGATAAGAAATGCAATTAAAAGTTGGCAATGTAGGGGCAAAACAAATATTAAGAATGTATACACAAGAGAATAAAAATCTATTCCAAAAAGTAAAAAAAAACAAAAAAAACAATCCACTGGACTTTGTTTCCATGTCCACGTTTTGACATTTTGCTTCCCATCCAGAAAGCTTTTAAATTCAAAATTTCCTGATATTTTGAATTGAAAAAGCTTCCTGGATGGAAAGCAAAATGTCTTCAAACTTGGAAACAAAGTCCAGTGGATTTTTTTTTTTTTTTTAGTTTTTTGGAATGACTATGACCTGGATGACTGAGAATCTTCACCAGCATATGACACAAAAGCTAAATCCATGGTCTACAAGAAAAGTCAACCATATATTGCCACAAAATGAAGGATGGTCTCTACGACAAGAAAGGTTGGAGGCAGCAAAAGACCTTAAACTGGGGATTGCTTTCTACCTTCCATCAAGGCAATGATACAAAAGGATGCATCCAGAACTGCAGTGGAGCTTAGATCAATATTCATACCAGAGTTGGTACATTTCTCCACTGTGAGATCAATAAAGTCAATCAATCAATCAATAGTCTAGGTGGAGATCTAGTTAAATAGTTGTGGTAAGATTGAAAATGTTCAAAGATGCTTTCCGTCTGATCTGACTTGGTTTAAACTATTTCACAAAGAAGAAAACATAAAGCAATATAGTAGTGCACCAATTTGAAAAACTGGTGAAGATATAAAAATAAATACTTTCTGTGGTCTGTTTGATTTACTTTTTAAGTATGAACCTTGGAGATCTAAAAAAAATGCACTGACGATGTTTCATAGTTCGATTTAAGAACAAAGAATTTAAAAAACTGTTAAAAATGTATGATTTCCATCTCATTTCATAATCTACTATTTTGTGTTTTTTCTGTCACATAAAGTCCCTGCAAACTTAACTTTTAGCAGAGCTGGAAATAGTGTCATTGTTTTCTGTGGTTTTCACAACGATAAACCAAACTGCTGAAGCCAAAACATCCGTTGCGTGTTTCCTTTCTTCCTTTTCTTATTCTTTTGCAAGCTGTAATCAATAAGAGGAGAATTTTCTTTGATCTTTTACAAAAGTAAAAGATCAAAGTTGTATATGTAGATGATCTATTGATCATTTGACGTGGAAAGTAACACACACACAACCCATGAGAAAAGCAGCCAGGGAAAAAGTCTGTGATCACTGTAAAAAAAAACTGAGGAGACCAATCAACTTTGGTTATTTTTGAAAACCTGACTAAAGCTGACATCAGGGAAGCACAAACTTAGCCTGGTAGGAGATTCTTCTATCTTGTAGGGCCCGAAACGAAGAAATTGATGCTGCACTTTCAGATTCATTCATATCTGGATGTGAAACCTAGAAAGCTACATAAATCATATTCATCTCTTACTGAGGGACTTTTCTGTGTACTTTTGATTAAACAAACACTGTGAGTAAGTATGTTTCTAGGTAACAGTGATGTCATTGCTGCCATGGGACAAATTTGCATCTATCCATTCTGCTTGGACTGCAGCAAGTTTGATTCCGATAATGAGCTGGACTGGGGTCAAACGGCGAGCAGTACATTATATAATCCACATGTGCATCCCTGCAGTTACAAACCACATGAAACAAAAGGCGTGGGGGGATGAGAGGAGGAACAGGAACACGAATCCTGTCCAGACACAAGCAGATTCAAACATCCAGAGGAAGGTGGCCCGGTTCAAACACCAAAAACGACCCCCCAAACCTTCCACATAGATGGATGGCCCACAGAGGCTCAGTGGCATCACACACAAAATAAGACTATACACTGTGCAACGAAAAATAAACCACTCTTATTCCATCTAAGCTTATTGAGTTAGGATGAAGGATGCTCATTGCTGTGTATGCATGGAATTTCAACAAAGGAATAGAACTGAAGAGGGGAAAAAGTTCAGTCATGATGCAGTGTGTGTTTTGGCTGAGCAAGAATCTTTTAACATGGAAGGTATAAAGTTGGGACTGTTGTGTTTATTTGTTTCTGCCAAGCCAGTTAGAGAAGCGAACAGAAGTGAGGTGAAACCCGATCAACTGGCACCATGTCAGGCCCATAGCGCTACGGAGCAGCTGGGTTATAGTTGAAAAAACTGACAGACATCCAAAAACATAATGACCCAGGTTACCAAAATATCACAAATAATGGCATGTAAAGTTTAAATAAATATTGAGATGTATATTTTTATTCAAACTTATATACATGAGCCGGAACGTCATCCAGGGTGAGTTTGTACGCAGATCCTCAATGAGGAGAGATTAAGTAATTCTAACCAATTGATCCCCTCCTGTTTTGTCCTTCTACACACCCCTAAAACCCCTCCCCAAAAACACATGCATACACACATTTACTCTGGACCAGCAGGGAAATCCCTCTGTGGCCAGACGGTTCTTTTTAACTTGATATGCTTTTGAATCAGCCCTAGTGCTGCTATGCTGCTTCACAAATGAACATAGGGCCCACAGCAAGCGCAGCCCATGCCCCGCTATGCTCTCCGATCACACTGGAAAACAGGATCCAGCTGCCTGTCATTACAGACAGACCCATACCATCAGTTGACATGACCACAGCTCATACGCAGCCATCAAACCTCCTGCTGGGAACTCAAATCCAGACGTAACCCCATAACCTGCCTCCATTTTCCATCCTATACCAGCTGTAGCAATGTTCACCTCACACCAAAGCAGAGTTCTGAGAATTAATCAATACTAGTTCCCTCAAGTAGTGGACAGATGGGATATGACATAAGTTAGCGTATATATATATATATATATATATATATATATATATATATATATATAATTTCAGAGCAACGTACTGATTCATTTTAACCAATCATGCCAAGAGACTCTAGCTGCAGACCTGCACTATCAGAATCCTTCGTTGCAGACCTGCGCTGTCAGAACCAGTAGTTTATTTATTCCTGTCTATTAATGTGTTTTAATTATATATATATATATATATATATATATGTTATACATATAATGTGTTATATTATATATTCTTTATTCTTTTAGTATTGTTTGTTCTATGTTCTTACCTTTCCGGTCTGACCCCATAGATTTGCCAATGGAGGGTGAGTGATTTCAAATTTACTTAGCTTTGTGTACTCACAGTGAATTACTGTATCACTATAAACATGACGAAAATTAGCCGATATCTTTAGTTTTTTTCCACAACACTGGAGAAAAGAGTAGACACAAAACAAACTTTCAGATGTCTATTTATTTCACTTTCTTGTAAATGTTTTTATTGCCGAAACAGCAGTGAGACATGCAGCATTTAACTTTTGGCCAGTGGGAGTCGCAATTGAAACAAGTGAATAGTACCTGTAGACCTGGATAGTAGTCATTTATATTTTCTTCTGAGGTGGCAGTGGTGTCAGGTGCAGGAGTTTTCCCTTCAGCAGCGGAGTTGTCGGTTTAAGGCCCGGCTTTCAGTGTTGTGTTGTCTTTGGGCAAGACACTTTACCCAAATTACCTACAGATGGTGGCCAGAGGAGGCGCCTGCCTCGTTCTGTTAGTGAGCCCTTGGCAGCTGTGGCTACAATGTAGCTCGCCACCATCAGTGTGTGAGCTAATGACCAAATGTAGTGTAAAGCGCTTTGTTCAACCTTCTAAATTTGAAAAACCTCTTTGCAAATAGAGGCCAATTCTTATTTATTACCCGCGTAGCTTTTTTAATTTGAATTTAATTTAATTTACCTTTAAGAGTACAGTAGTTTTAGTGCACTGTATTTTTTTACTTTTACTTGAGCAGTATTATTTAAAGAGATTAATAGCCTTGAGTAAATTTTCATGCTGCTCTATCAACTGAGTTACTTTACTGAATGAAGAAGAACCTCCTTTTAAACCAAAAATGCACAAAAAACAGAAATTAATTTTTGTTAAAAGTGATATTCTAGTTTTGACGAAAGCTTTAGGGTTCTGTTCTTTCTTTTTATTTGAGGAAATTGCTTTATATTAACAAAATGCTTTGGAGAAGTACTTCTTTGTATTTGTTGGGTGGGAGTGCAGTTATGTCATATATTCTTGTTTTTTTTATTTGAATAGAACGTTATGGCACTTTTCTGCCTGATGATATAATTTTTAATTGAGTCAAATCAATCAGTGTTTATACCTGGTATTTTTGTTTCATTTTACTTGAGTAATTCCTTGGATGGCTACTTATTACTTTTACTTGAGTAAATATATCAAAATTGTGTAACCTCTGGCCAATAGCAATCTCTACGAGAGAAACAGAACAAACAATGACCAAAGTCAGATCCTTCAGCACATAAGACCTGTAATCTAGCTGACTGTGGCCTAGTTACCGTTAAGTGGCATTTGTGAGAAACTAGTTTAAAGAGCATAAAAATGAAGCCCATGTGGACTTTGTGAGGAAACCACCAAACACTGAAGCCTGAAAGGTAAAACAATGTTTTATTCTATGACAAGAAAAATGTTTAATCTGGATAGCCTTTCATTATAACTGGTATGAAAGGGGGATCCAACGATTGTTTTCATTTTTTTCCACTGCTATAACAAAAGCTTCAGTTCAGGTTCTATCTGTGCAGCGATTTGTCAGACTATGGTTATCTATGTAGATATGTAGCATATGTTTAGACTTAATTTCGTACTTTTTTTTTCTTACTTTAAGGAAAAACACTTCAGAATATCCATACATATTTGATATACCTTTTCTATCAATGAACATTGATTAAAAAAAACATGCACTGATTTGATAATGAAAATATATTCTGCTTCTAATATACAGGGCCTGACTTTCACACATAACACATCTCATGACGGTTTGCAAACTTAACTGCAGTCATAATAGTGCCAAACATATAATTAAAATCTAGGACTGTTTTGTCTTTGTTTAGATATGATGAATTATGAGGAAGGGAGGGGACTCAAAGTACTGGCAAACTCTGATCTGATAAATTGAACATGGTTTGTTTCTTGGCAAAAGGTTGGCTCTTATGCACGTACAAGTGGTACCTTTAGCAATTGTGATCGTCCAGATGTAGACAAAGGCTAAACTTACTTGCACAAAGCTGATACCAGCATCAGGGTAGAGTGAAGCCATGTCTAATATGCTGAGTGAAAAGAAAACACGGCACATTGGCATCGGGGCTTCCCACTTTCTGAGAAACTGTCTGACATGAAAACAAAGCAGTAGAAAGCAGGCTTCCAGGAGCTAAGGGAAGAGGTGAGGATAAAGACCGTCTGACCTGTAAAACACAGAATCCACCACAGTGAGTTATCTACGTATCTGTGACTGGGTTGTTGTTGTTTTCTCTCAGCTTTTTCTAAAAGGTATTTATACATTATAGCTCAAATGAAAGCACCAAGACTGACGGTGTTGTTTCAAAGGTAAACAATGTTTGGATGTGTTTCTTCCTTCTTATCATGCTAATCAGAGTTTTGAGTGTAGACCCCCAGGCAGCCAACACTTGTTGGATGCAGGTCAGTTTGGCTCTTTCTCTTCATTTCCATCCAAAGTGTTTGTAATTGTTAAATGAACCAAATGGAGATTTGTCTACATATATCCCACAGTTCAACTTATTACTATGTCAAATGTAAACACCTCCATGTCCTGCCTTTTTGACAATGAGCCTATGTGTGTGTGGCTTATTGGATTTTAAAAACTCCGCCACTAGCTGTGTTGTAGACACAATAAAGGAATCATCAAACAGACATTGCAGAAGTGGAGCTGCCCCTCCTCCGTCTCCAAAAGCCATTCTACCCATATCAGGTGTTTACAATAACTGATGTTTAATTAAGTAACTGTGTTTCTGCCTTTCCCCTAACTGTTACCGACATAATGCTAACCTTAAACGGCTCCATGATTAGTTGTAAAAGTAGACTCTAGTAGAGAAATACACCCATATATTTTCCATGTAAATACGGTACTGTAATCAAACCTTAGTATCAACAAATGTAAATAATATACACTATTATTACTCAAATTAAAAATGGGGGCCCGCACTTAAGGGTCAGACTTTGGTTTCAATAAGGTTTGTCTACTCAGGTACAATAAACAAGTGCACACACACCCAGAAACAGAACTCCGCTATATGGCTTCAAAAGTCTCACAAATCATGTTAACAAATGTCCCTTTTTGCTGCTAGGACTACAAAGAAAGGAAAGCTTTTATTGTGGCCAGAAAGACCCAAGGTGATCCCAAAACATGTGAAAAATATTTGCAGCCATAAAGAAAGGCCAATTGGTATTAATGATGCGGTGGGCAGTAGAGGCCACAGGAAGTGTGCGTTTTTGTGTGCGTGTGAGTGTAAGTTTGAAGTGTGTTTGGTCTGGGTCAGTCAGACACACTTGTTTCCCACTAGGATGGATCTGACCAAGGCCACAGGGCAGGGAGCCCACAGATTCATCAGACTCGTCATCTCCGGGGTGTCCGATATCCCAGGGTGCAGCTGCCAGGCCAGCAGTGGCAACTTTGATGCACTCCAGGTGGGCAAGCAGTCAGCTTCAGATTCTAGAAGTTAAAATGAGAAGGAGAAGAGTAAAAATACCCATTAATAACATATATGATCTAAATGTTTGTATGTTGATGGTAAACTTCAAGATGCAATGAAGAAAGTTGTTGAAATTACTCAATGTGTTTACATTAATTCTTTGCAAAAATAAGCATACTGAGCAGTTGTTAATTTAGGCTTTACTTAAAAAAATTAATTGTTGCTTGAACTTTCACATTAATGAACTGGAGTTGAACCCATTACTTAATTTAATCCAAAATATATAATTTTGGAGAAAAAAAACTGTTATTTAAAAAGGGAGCATCCTTAATTCATTTAACTTTTTCTGTGTTGTCAAACACAGACCGTCACTCTGTCTCTCTATACTCTACACATATGCGTGAGCTCTAGCATGGCACGTCAAATTAACCAGTTTGAAAAAACGTACAAAAATGTTCCCAAGACTGATGTCTTTTGGATACGTTGTATTAAATGATTCAAAACAATATGAAATGCGACATGCAAAACATGTGAGAAGACAATCACAGCCAGAGTTGGGACTGATTTCAACTTTGTATGACATTTGAAATTGCATAAATAAAAGTACTGTAGGTGAAAGCTTTCTTTTGCTATGAAAAAACTGATCTTGGCTCCCTTTTCAGTAAATGTACAGCTGAACTGGTTTAATCCCATGCAAAGATAAATATGGATTTAAAAAACAAGATGTGGTAAATTATTTAAATCAAGCATATAATTCAACTTTGTTGACTTAAAAAGACTTGAAATTTGAATTTTAATGGTAAGGACTTGACTTCAGACTTTTCCTTACTTCATACTTAATTCCAACTTAATCATCTTTACTTGAGACTTTGTTCAGGACTTGACGATAAAAACGTAAAACTTGCATATATGAAAATATTTTGTTTGAAATGTTTCAAACTAAAACTGAGGCTCATCTGGCCAATTGTTTGCCCTCTATCTTCATGGATTTATTGATTATTCCTAATCCAGTGACGTGACATCCCTCTGCCAAGCGTGAGCTACAAATTTCACGGTATCTTCAACGAGTCTTAGCTATTTAATTATGCAAAGCAAAAAAATAACTTGTTTGTTTTATTTTATTGAATTTAAACTAAATAAATCACTTACAAAAAACTGTATTAAAATAAATATAATCCTGCACTCTAAAGAAATTAATTCAAACACATATGAAACATATTATGAAGTATCAACTTTACCTGGCCAATACTGCTAAAGCATTGGTATTGCATTCAGATTAACATTAGCATCAATATAAAAGATACAGTAGGTGCTGTGGTAGCTAGTTACTTTTTCTCAGGTACAATTAAGGAACCTTTGCAAAAAATTTTACTTTTAGGAACAGTTTTGCTGCCACATATGCCTTGCTTTTAGTTGAGTAATATATTTATGAAATATTGGTTCTTTCACTTGATGAAAATTTGTGGGGGAAATGTATTGTCATTATAGACTGCAAGTATTAATGTTATAAGGTTTATGTTGAAAAATATTTGGAATAGTTCTCTTTCTGTGTTTTGTCTAGTTTTGCATTACTGAACACATACGTATTTCATAAGTATACAGGTGGGAATATTACAAGACAAGGGATTGACAGTACTTATAATTCAGCTAAGGAAATTCCACCCATGAAATTGTAAGAATAGAAAGATAAACAATTCTTTAATACGCACAAGGAAACATGGATGAATCTTATTTGTGTTTCCTTCAAAAACCCTTGATCTTTTTAAATGTTGTCAATAGACAAAGCTCTGGTTCTATGAGAATTTAAATGCTGAAAATATTAGTTAAGTTGGAACAAAAATCAAAAGAGACATATTGTTGTTCTGTTTGATTTATGTATTTTTTGTCATTTGCATTTATTATTTTTAATAGATTTTATTTTTCTGACATAAAAATACTTTATATTACTACTGCTCGGGGGGTGGCAACCATATATGCAATGAATTGTGTTCCATTATTGTTCCCAGAAAATGAATAGAAATGAAAATAACTGCAAAACAGAGAAGAAGTACTGAAAATATTCTTAATTTAATGTTTTAGTTTTTCAGATTATATTTGTATTGGTCAAAAGTGAATGTAAGGGTTGGGCTTGAAGTGAAGACAATATCATCTGTAATAAAAGAGTGTATTTGGAAAATAATGTAATTCATAAAACAGTATATATGAAAGAGAGAATTTAGAAAAAGTCTACAAAGCTATGAAATTAAGTTATATTTTTTGGTAAAACATTATTAATAGAACAAAAAAAGCACAGTTTTTTTTATTAATTGAAAGTAATAATTGTATCATGAGTTTTTGTAGCCAATAAAAATATGTTGTTTTTCTGAAATATATAAATCAGAATTTGGTTTTAAGAAGTCTTACAAACATCCATGTTTGCTCCAAGTTTTTCATTTTAAATACATTTTCATATTTCAACAAGTTTTACAGTTTCTTATCTTTACTTTATTTTTATAAAAGCTTAGAGGAAAACATACCTGCTGCTTGTTAGTATGTGGGTAGCAATCTTTCTGAGATTCTTATCTTAGATGTGAAAAATAACCCCTTGCAGTGGTTGCTCATAATACATATTTGTCTCTTTAAGAACTAGATGCCTCGTTAAATCCGGAAACATGTGACAAGTTTGATTTAGGGCTGTTTGTAATGAAATAGCAGAAGTTCTTCTTAGCAATCCATCAACACAACCTGAAAGCAGATATTTTTCTAACCTGTTGTGCGTTGCGCAGGTATGAAGTTTAACCTATAAATAAACCACTGCACACAGGCAGCTTACACACTGAAAAGCTTTTCTTTTTTTACTTAATTTTTTAAAAAAGATAACTAACATTGGGGTGTCTTTTATACAGATTGATAAAGTGTTTACAAAAATAGAAAAAATGCTCAAAAGGTGAAAATAAGGGAACACCCACTCATTTTTATTATACTGTTTTAATATTTTGAACATGCAAACATCTCTTAGCATTGTGCATAGCTAAAACTTTAGTTTTTTCTTTAATGTTATTGTCTTTGGGTAAAAAAAGAACTAAAAAAAGTAAAGCAATTAAAATAACATCATAGATCCAAATAATGGAAAATCCAGTAAAAAAAAAAAATCTGTATTCATTAGATAGGGGAATATGTTGAGGACTATATTATATGGCAAAGATCTATATAAGTTATAATAACTATCTCTCAGGTTTGGATTTAGAGTCATACACAAATAAAATTTTAATGTCACATTAGAGTGTGATCCTATATCACTGGAAATCATGTAACACAAGTCAACATGAGGTTTAGTAGAGTAGGTGGCCTCCATGTGCCTGTAGGACCTCCATACAATGCCTGAGCACTCTGCTGGTGGAGGATGTTCTCCAAAGCATCAGTCAACTCAATGTGTTGCACAATGTGTCGTCGGTGGAAGGAACGAGACATCATATCCTAGTCTATAGCTTTAAATGCTTTCATAATGCAGGAACTGTTGATTCCCTACAGCCACATGTGGAGTAGTGTTCTCACAGAGACGAGGCAAACCAGGGCCAGCTGCACCAACATATGGTTTCACCAACGGGTTTGAGAAGCTCATCCTAGTACTGGATTGAGGTCAGGGTACATCTGGCTAGTACGAGGAGGGCTCTGTAGTCTTTAATGACCAGGTCTGTCACAAGGGCTTAGTCTCAACCTGCGCTCATCCTTCATAGAGGTTGTCTTTCCCTCCGCCTCTCATTTCCACATGTGTCTTTCCCTTTTGTACCAGAGTAGGTTAAACGGATTCACTATCAGTGTTTCTTGCTAACTGGACAGGTTAATTTCACTGATCTAGGACGGAGTTGGAGTTCTATTGTGTTGTTAAGGTGTTCTTTGTTTTTTGAGCAGTTTAAATTTTTATTTGCTTTTATTTAGTGGTATTTGTAGAAGTACCTTTCTTCTGTTTAGTTGTTGAAATAGAAAGTTTCTGGTGCTTCCTGTGATGCATCAACTGAAGTGTTTAAGTGAGTCTCCCCTTTACCTGGTCAAATATGGATACTGCTCACACTGAGCCATTGATTTTACTTGAAATTTGTTTTTTTTTTTAATTTTTTTTTGGTTTTAAGAAATTTAAGCAAAAATTCCCACTAAAATACTTGATTCAACCTCACCTTTCATCCAAACGCCCTTTTAAGAGCCGTTAATGAAAGCCCATCATTCCTGTGAACACCTCTGCCAGGGCCAATCATCATCTAGGACTACAGAAGGGCAGCCCTACACAATCCAATCTCCACAATCAACCTCGGCTCTATTCCTTTTTTGGGCTCCATTCCATCACCAATACCAAGCCCCAGGAGGGAAACCTATCTAAATTCATCTGCTCAATGATAAAATCATGATTCTCGATTCTTACATCTTTCATGGGAGCTTAGCATCAAAGGCTAGCTTTACCATTTAGATTTCTAAATTTTGCTTGTTTTCTGTGTAAGTCTTTCCAGTTGGAATTTTGATTGAGACCTTTTTTGTTTGTTTTTTGTTTTTGTTTTTTTGCAAAAAGCATTTCTGTATAGTCATCTACTTGATGGTAGTAACTGCCCACTGCCTTTACATTCTAAGGACGTGATAAATTTGAGCATCAGGTCACCAGTTGGGCAGACTGCACTGCATTATACCTCTAACGTATTTGGAATGTACTGTATGTAATTGACCCCGCCTCTCGCCCTTAGACAGCTGGAGATAGGCACCAGCACCCCTCTCGACCCCACTTGGGATAAGTATGTAAGAAAATGGATGGATGGATGTATGTATGTAGTTGATTGTTAGCCCATACTTTGTTACTGGATTAACTTGACCATATTTTTATTAGATAGGGCCAATAGTCTATGGCCAATTCTCTTTATATGTTCTATGTATGTTCAATTCATTTCGATTCAGTTTATTTATATAGGGCCAATTCACAGCACGTCATCTCAAGGCACTTTACAATTCAACTAGATAATACAGTAAAATTGATTTCTGTCTAAGGAAACTCAGCTGATTGCATTGACTCATCGACTCAAAGTTAATCCCTTAAACTAAGCATGCTTGTAGCGACAGTAGAGAGGAAACATTCCCTTTTAACAGGACGCCTTCTGTACAGAGAAATTAGCCACATGCACTGCTTAGGTGTGATTTTGGCCCATTCTTCCACACAAACATTCTTCAAATCTTGAAGGTTTCGTGGGTCTCTTCTATAAACTCTGATCTTTAGTTCTTTCCGTAGGTTCTCTATTGACTACAAGTCAGGTGATTGGCTGGGCCATTCTAGCAGCTTTATTTTGATTCTCTGAATCAAAGTGGGAGTTTTCTTAGAATAGAATAGAATAGAATAGAATAGAATAGAATAGAATAGAATAGAATAGAATAGAATAGAATAGAATAGAATAGAATAGAATAGATCCCTTTATTGTCCCTACAATGGGGAAATTCTGCTGTGTACAGCAGCAAAATGATTACAGAAAAAAATTTCTCCCAAATATGGCCTCAGAAAAATGTATAAGACTAACATAATAGTGAAGAATTACGATAAACAATAAAACAATAAAATACTGTACTGTAAAGTGTTTTAACAATATAAAAACTCTGCACCTGGAGAATACATAACCAATATAAAACTATGAACATTCTTATAGTAATGGGTATTTGAAAATAGCAGCAACATCAGAGATGTGCAAAATGACAGCAGCATATTATTTAACTGACTAAGATAGAAACTGTAAAATCTGCATGAGTGTAACAACTTATTGATGTTGTTTGAAACAGTGGTGGTTATAGAGTCTTACAGCTACTGGGAGGAAGGATCTTTGATAACAATCCCTGGTGCATTGAGGGTGCAGCAGTCTGTCACTGAAGTCTGTCTTGGCTTTGTTTTTGGGGTCATTGTCCTGCTAAAATGTCCACCCATGTTTCAACTTCATTGTGGTAGATGGCATGATGAAGTTGTACATTTTTCCATTCATCCTTCCTTCAATTATTTGAAGTTTGCTAGTACCATATGCTGAAAAAACAGCCCCACTCCATCATGTTCCCACCTCCAAACTTCACTGTTGGTACAGTATGGTGTTTTTGTGGTGATGTGCAGTTCCATTTGACCTCCAAACATCATGTGTTTTATGGCATCCAAATAGTTCAATTTTGGTCTAATCAGAACAGACAATATTCTCCCAGTATTTCACAGGTTTGTTTAAATATTGTGCAGCAGACTTTAAACAAGCTTCAACACGCTTTTTCTTCAGTAATGGAGTCTTGCATGGTGAGCGGGCATACAGGCCATGACAGTTTGATGCATTACTTATTGTTTGCTTTGAAATAATTGTACCTGCTGATTCCAGGTCTTTCTGAAGCTCTCCACAAGTGGTCTTTTGCTCTTGCACAATTCTTCTGATAATTCTTTTCACTCCTCTGTCAGAAATCTTGTGAGGAACACCTGTTCATGGTCGGTAAAATTATTCTTTCCAGTGCTCTATGGAACATTCAGAAGTGTGTAAATGCTTCTGTAACCAATGCCATCATTGTAAACAATAAGGTTGCAAAGGTCTTGAGAAAGCTCTTTACTGTTACACATCATGAGATTTTTCCTGTGTGATACCAGAGACACTTTTTTATAGGCCATCATTTGGGACTGAATCAGCTGACATTAATTTGCACTGACAAGGGACAGGATTGCTTTCTAATTACTGAGATATTTCAGCCTGTGTCTTGGCTTTCCATGACTTTTTGCACCTCCCTTTCTTCATGTGTTCATTACTTTTTCCCTGTGCCAGTCAACATTATTACACATAACTTTCTGGACATCTATGGTTTGACTTTTTGTATGTGTGTATGGCATGGATTGTTACCGATATCTGGTGAGAATATTACGTCAATAGCACATCTAGAAATATATTCACTGAGAAAAATGGTGATGTGTTCAATACTTATTTTAACTGCTGTCTGTGACACCAAAACAAGTGGTTTATTTCTAATTTGCCTCAACTTTTTCTCTGAATCTATAAGATGTAATTAAGATGTGCTAAAGTGTCCTCTCAAGTTTCAGACATATCAACAAGCTCAAATATAGAGTCTGAGAGTTTCTCAACTTTTGAGAGCGAGAAATAATCTATTTCTCTATGAACTGAGTCTTCTCTTATCCCAGTTTAAGTTCATGCTCCGACATGGCAAAGGAAGAGCTCTCCACAAGCACTCCCTTCCAATTGTAAAAAAGATTGCATCAAGATCTAATATCATTCTCTGAGATTTTCAGCTACTGTGTTTCTTTGAGATCTGACACAGAAAAATCAAGAGAGCTTTCTCTAAGAACTCTGTCTACTCTTCTCACAGTTTCAATATCCGTTTTTGGAAAGCATTAAAAACAGCATTCCTAGTTTGATTTCACATTCAAAACGTTATGTTAGTCTGAAATACAGATAGAAGAATTAGATGCTGCTGTAAAACATATATCAGTAGGAAAATCGCCTGGTCCAGAAGGTTTGACCTCCAACTTTCATAATTATTATCAAAATAATAAATTAAAAGAATGTATTATTATGTTAGTCAATGCTAACTGTAAAAAAGCATGTCATTGCAATATTACCCAAAAGAAAAAAAACAAAAGATATTTGTCAATAATCAGAGGCCAACAACTTTATTGAGCGTTGTTTACAAATGATTCACCTTTGTTTTCTCCAGTGATTTGAAAACTGATACAAAACTGATGGTTTTGTTTTATATTTATATATAGAGCATCCTTTTATAGTTAAATCCTTGGTGTATTTTGCCCTTGGTGAAAGGTTTATAAAAGTGATTAATTTAACGTATAAAGATATTAATAGTTCCATCTCCCTCTATTTCAAGAAACAACCAGAAGATTTCAAGTTCAATGGGTTATCCTCTTATAACCAGCTCCCTGATAATACCATTATTTTTCTGAAAGATGAAAAACAGATCGCCTTAGCTATAAAAAGAGCCTTCTAGAGCCTCTGTATTAACCTTATATGTATAAACATATAAGTTAATGTTGTTACACAATTATCAATAAAGCACTTTTTATGGGATTCCAGTGAAATAAAAAATAAAATATTCAGGTGTAAGCTTGTTGAGCACTATTTCCATGGAATATGGTACATTTTGGGGACTTACAAGTACTTGTGGGGACCAACTACTAGTCCCCCTGAGGAAAGGTTCTGTTCTTGGGGTGAGGGTTAGGTAAAGACTAAGTTGTGAATAGAGTTTAGGTTAGGTTGAGGGTTAGGTTTGTCTGGGTAATGGTTAGGTCTAAGGGCCTGGGTAGGCCATAGAAGTCAGTGGGAAATGAATGGAAGTCAGTGGAAAGTCCCAACAAGGATAGTATGACATATTATGTGTATGTGTGTGTGAATGGGTGTGAATTTGTAAATTCCACATTTGCAAGGTTTGATTATACCCTAAATCTCAACTGTGAGTCCTGTGTTGTAATGTTAAAATATCACCTAATTTCTCCTAGGGAATTTTAGGGGAGTCACACAAGAAACATTTGGGACAAAATATAAACTAAAAGAAAGTCATAATATGTCTCATGAGCTATAGAAAAGCAAGCTTTGAGCTGTAATGTTCAACATATTCATTAGTTGAATTTAGAAGAGAAAACAATAGATTTCCATCCATCCATCTTGATTGACGGGAAGAGATCAACTACTCTATCATTTCGAATTAGAAATAAATTAGATCATATTTCTTCCATCCCCAGAGGGAAAAAAATCAAATTAAAGAGATCTGTGTTGATAATCAAAATTAAAAAAATAACACATTTTAATGTTTATGCATGTGCACATGGCTGCCACTTGAGATCTTGACAAACATTTACCTGCATACCAGTCAGATTGTGAATCTGCATAAACCCCAGCGTTGGATTACAGTTTGATTCCAATCCTGCAGAATCTAGTCAGAATATTCGACTGGCATATTTGCATGACACATTTTTAGTCTGATTGACCATTTATTTTAGTTACTAATGTCCATGTAAACAGTTCTTTAAGCACTGTGTTTCTTTTGGTAAACAAGCGCTGTTGATACCAATTCAGTCAGGCAAATCTGGAGGTAGCCACACTTTTGCCAAAGTACATTTAATAGGCAAATCAAGTGAAAAGGTGAATTCTGAGATCCCACCTTTAGATTACTATTGAGATTGTAGTTGGATGTGTGTTGTAGTTGGATGTGTGTATATATATATATATATATATATATATATATATATATATATATATAGAACTGTAACTGGAGCGTGTAACAAAAGCAATTTCCCTCTGGGATTATTAAAGTATTTCTGATTCTGATCTGATTCTGAGATGGTAGGGGGCCTATATCCTACAAATGTAACTTTATTTATTAGCTTTTATCTGTCATAATTTTAATCCTTCATCAAACTTCCCTCCAGGAATACCCATCTAAGTGTCCCTGCACTGTAAACAAAGGTCCAATATGTCAGATCAAAGTGGAAGCATGGCAGCGATATGAGGCAGAGATATGACTGCAATAGTTTACACTCACAGTTGCCAAAAAGTGTCTCTCTTAGCAGCTAATCTACACAGTGACACCATCTGTTCTTTTCCGTTTATATAGCGTATTTAGGTTATATATGTATATATATATATATTTATATAACTGTTTTCTTACCCCTCGTGGGGTGGTATGTGTCATCCTTAAGCACGGGAGTTTGAGGGTTCTGCGCAGTATCTTAGCTGTTCCTAGCTGTTCCTAAATATATATATATATATATATATATATATATATATATATATATATATATATATATATATATATAATATTAGTTTCCTTTATATATGTAAATATAGCATGATATGTTGTAGTAATACAATAGAATATTAAATACTATATTGAATGAAATACTAAATATAACTAAAATATAATATATTATGTAAAAATGATAAAATAAAAATTATAGTAACTGTTGATGTTTAAAAACATGATGTAAGATCTTTAAACAGCAATAAAAACTGTTGTACCTCTTGAAATTTGGGCAAATAATTTCACAGGACTTAATGCAGAAAGAAAATAATCATATTAAATAAATGTAAAGTATTTAAAATCTTTTAAATACAGTACCAGGGAAAACCAATAAATTGTGAAAAATTGCACGTCTTAATAACAAAATTATGGAAGTGTCATTTGATACGGTCCCCTTTCGGATCACATGAAAACAATTGTTATCCCTTTATTACATAAATAACTTATCTAAAGAAGTCATGCAACTGACAGAGCAAACTAAATATAATGAAAAAGGCATAATCCAGCAGTTACAATTTGTAATCAGTGACCCATTAAGGTAATCCTCAGTGACTTTTTGCACTGTGACAAATATCTTCAGATCCCAGTTGAGCCTTCTGGTAGCTAAAAACAACAGAAGCTAACACTTTTACTGAATGGAGGAAACAAGCTCCGACAAGTCATCATGAAGCAAACACCAATGTGGTGCTAATTCATCAACAGGTCTATTTTGTCTTGCTGCATGGATTTGACACATTGAGTTGTGTGTGGGAGGAAATCCCGAAAATGGGTGTGTGGGGATGGGGGCCTTGTTTGTGTGAAAGGGAGTGGTAGAGACGGGGGAAGAGGTGACGTGGGATCCCGATCTCTCCGGAGTTTAAACAATCCCAACTGTAATGTAAAACCTATGGGACAATGAGGGACTTGATGGTGCTGAGCCTCAGCAGGCCCTAGAAGTCAACCTCACATGATGTCAAACCACAAGGAATTTATTACTAATGTTGGTCAGCTGTAGCAGGGGAGGAAGGGTCAGTTGTTTTCCACCACATAACAAGAGAAATCATTAATTATCTGCCCATCCTAGACAGTTCCCTGCATTCCAACTGAGCTTGTCTCTGAAGCATTCACTTCCATCCTAACAGAATCTTTTCATCTAGTATTTATAAATCCAGTGGTTTGGCAGCTAGGCCATCTCTGACCTGTTCACTGTCAGGCAGCAGTGTAAAGGATTCGAGGTAGAGTGGGTAGAGCAAAGTAGGCACAACAGCAGCATAAATACCATAGTTGGAAAATTTGTCTGAATATTGCGTAGCCAAACCCACTTTATCTAAAAAGCTATAGAAAACTGCACAACCTATTAAGCTGTTAAACAGATAAACATACAGTAAGGAAAATAAGTATATAACAACCCTGCTTTTTTGCAAGTTCTCCCACTTAGAATAAATCATGGAGTTGTCTGAAATTGTTATCATAGGTGCATGTCCACTGTGAGAGACAAACTCTAATAAAAAATATGTATTTGTATGCTCCACCTGCAAATCAGTATTTCAACAACTTTCTATCAGCTAGAATTCAGATTTCTGCCTAAATTTGATGCACCTGTTTGAGGTTGTTAGCTGCAGAAAGACACCTGTTCAACATTACTAACTAATGTTACTACTAACCTAGCCAAGACCAAAGAGCTGTCCAGAGACTCTAGAGACGAAATTGTACAACTCCACAAGACTAGAAAGGGCTCGAGGGAAATTTCCAAGCAGCTTAGTGAAAAAGGTCTACTGTTAGAGCAATCATTTAAAAAATGGAAGAAGCTAAACATGGTTGTCAATCTGCCTGAGGCTCCATGCAAGATCTCACCTCGTGGGGTCTCAATGATCCTAGGAGAGGTGAGAAACTACTACTACCAGAACTACAGGGGAGGAGCTGGTCAGTGACCTGAAAAGAGCTGAGACCACCATTTCCAAGGTTACTGTTGGTAACACACCTAAATGGAAGGTTCCTCTGCTTAAACCAGCGCATGTCAAGGCCCATCTTAAGTTTGCCTTTGACCATTTGGATAATCCAGAGCAGTCATGGGAGAGAATCATGTGGTCAGATGAGACTAAGATAGAACATTTTGGTCATAATACCACTAACCGTGTTTGGAGGAAGAAGAATGAAGGGGACCATCGCAGGAACACCATCCCTACTGTGAAGCATAGGGGTGGTAGCATCATGCTTTGGGGGTGTTTTTCTGTACATGGGACAGGGCGACGGCACTGTATTAAAAGGCCCTGTATTGCAAGATTTTGGGGAACAACCTCCTTCCCTCAGTTAGAGCATTGAAGATGGATCGAGGCTGAGTCTTCCTACGTGACAATGACCCGAAGCACACAGCCAGGATAACCAAGACGTGGCTCAGTAAGAAGCATATTAAGGTTCTAGAGAAGATCTGTGAGGAGGAGTGGGCCTAAATCCCTACTGCTGTGTGGGCAAACCTGGTGAAAAACTAAACGAAACGTTTGACCTCTGTAATTGCAAACAAAGGCTATTGTACCAAATATTATTATTGATTTTCTCGGGTGTTTATTTGCAGCTGTATAATTTAAAAAAGTAAAAAAACTGTAAAACATTTATTTATTTATTTATTTATTTATTTATTTATTATGTCTCTCACTGTGTGGACATGCACCTATGATAAGTTCAGACCCCTCCGTGATCTCTAAGTGGGAGAACTTGAAAACTAGCAGGGTGTTCAAATACTTATTTCCCTCACTTTAGATATCAAAACACAAATAATAGAAGACTCATACAAGATATAATAAAACAACATAAAATAGGCTCTCTAATGCTAGGTTAAGGGCCAGTGTTGAAAGACAAATTTCAGAATAGATTAAAGGTAGTTAAAGGGCAGTTAAATTTATACAGGAAAAACGTACTTTGGCTCCTATAGATGCATTTCAGAAGCCTGACTTCATGACCATTGAGTACCGAACGCTTAGTTTAGCCCTGTGGCACTTCTACTCTGACCAGAATTGAAGAATTGATTGTGCTCATTTACGGTAAATCCCTGTGAGGTAATACGATACACAGATAACATTAATGTTATTAGATGCAGTCCATATGAAGTCACGGAAAACTTTAACTTTTTTTTCAACTGACAGGCTTCTTGATTTTTCCTTTCATGACTTAAACAAATATCTTGTACAGATGGCGATCGGTATTTCACAGCTGGCTGGGTTATTGACCCAAAAATATTGCATCTGAAAAACAAGAACATATTTGTATGTAATGTGAAGGTAAGTCACGTTCTGCTGATCTTTATGCATGCCTTATGTAAACAGCTAAACAAAACTATAAATTCAGTTCTTTCATAAGGTGTCTAATCAGTGTAATCTTATTACTCAAAAAATAAAACACAGAATGTAAATGTAATATTTATGGTATTATTTTCTATAAAACTGTTGCATTGAACTAGAAAAGCAAATGGACACGGTTTTAGCGGCGCTTGCAGACATGCTCCAAGGGGCTCATGGCCGAGAAAATATATGTTTTTTTCATAACTTTTTTTAGAAAAGCCGGGCATACACTGTGTGATTTTTTTCAGTTGTTACACGCAGCCACTGCTCACACTGTACGACTTAACTGCAGGGTTTAGTCGTACAGTGTGAGTTCACAGCTCACGATGTATGTGCAGTACGACGCTCTCATGCGATCTACCTGCTCACACTGTACGACTAAAAAGCTCGTCGGACTCAGCTCCGCAGTGAGATGGAGCTGCTCTGACTCGTCTATCCGGAAGCCAAACAAATAGAAGGGGAATATGAGGCTCACTAGAGTGAAATGGGCTGCCTTGGCAATTGGTGCAATTTTTTTGCTGAAAGCCCTAAAAAGAAAATGCAACAATATATTTGTGAAAAAAGACATGGCTGAGCAAATGTGGCTACTATGGTCTGTCAATTTTACAGACAGAACTGCATTTCACTCATTGCATCCCTGCCATGCTGCTGTGTTTACAGAAGAATCTTGTTTGCGCACTAAGGCATTTGCCCGCGACAACGAAAATCAAACATGTTTGATTTTCTCCTGACCACAATTCTTGATCGGGGGGTGGTCGTGAGAGGCTGATCGCCCCTCGTAACCTCCTGTACACCACACGACTCACAACGCACGATCAGGCTGAAAGTCGGCCCGATCGAAAGATTCTTGCACGACTTGAAAATCGCCCTGAAAATCGCAGTGTACGCCCGGCTTTAGTTGTGCTTTTAGCTATTCAAATTTGAATGGGTTATTAATGAAACATATTTCTGTGGAGTGACAAACTAAGAAGACACATCCATTCATACTGTCATATAAATTGTAAAAAAAAATTCTTAAAGCTACAGTGTGTAAATTTTAGCGACATCTAACATCCAGACTGCAGACCGCAGCAACATGAACATCTCCCCCTCACCGCTTCTCCCCCCAACAGTACGGCGAGCGTTACGGGACAAAATGTCTTCCAGGACGTGCGCATCACCTACCTTCTCAAGTGATGAGGTTTGTTTACATAGATAATTTTACAGATAGTATTTTCAGGCATAATACTGCCATCTATTGTTCAGTACCGTCTCAGTTCATCTCTCTCAACTTGCCGTAGTTACTTTCGAGCGTAATGGGCAATCTCGCAATCGCTAGTTTGTTGGCTCTGGGCTGCCGTAGCGCAAAGATGTCTGCCTCCATGGCTGCGAGACCCGCTCCTATGTAATTATAAATAACGAATTCTAAGGCAACGCAAATATTAAGGTTAAGAGGCTGAGCTCGTAGATGATGATAAATAACATAGTTATGTATAATATATTACATTTCTGACTGTATATCCCTGTAATAATTACACACTGTGGCTTTAAAACCTTTTTTGATGTGTGATTAAATCCCTAATCTCTATATTTTAAAGGAATATAAAGTGCTTTATTGTAGACATAACACGTCTGTCATTCCCCAAACCTATCCACCATCCATTGAGGATACATCAAATCCTTGAACTTATATAAAATGATGATCAGATTTTTTTAGGGTTTGATCATTTCCATCAAAATAGAAGAGAGAAGAGAGCAGGTAGTGCATTTGGCTCCTGTCCAAAAACACTGAGTCACAGATCAGAGACAACAGATGGTATGATACTGTAGATCACTTCTTTGTTAACTTTGGCAAAGAACCACAGCGTGCTTCAGTGGAACCCAACCCTCCACACCAAACAACGCCTGCAAGAGTCTGTCATAAACCTGTCAGAAGGCAGAGGAAGGCTAAATAAATTTTATTCGTAAACAAGATACTGTAAGTGTAACTATGTGAAGCTATTTTTTCATCTTCTTGTCTGTGTGGGTGTGGCTGTGGGTGTTTGTGTGGGATACGCACTGTATATTTGCCGAAGGATAATTTTTTATTCTGCTCCATTATAATATAATAAAAGTTAATCTCTATACCATCAAAAAAAAGTTTGACAAATGAGTCTGGAGAGCTTAGCCAAGTTATCTGCACAGATGAATTACTCTCACCCCTAAGATAAGTTTTACATCATGGAAACACAGAGGCCAACAGCAGCATTTTAGTTGGAGCTTCTTTCTTTACGTGACAGAGGTTTAGAGACAAGATACCTAAACCAAAAAAATAACCACAGCGCTTAAGGTGGACACATTCCACTCCAGACGACAAATAGCCATTACCAGCTAAGTTATCCATCAAACTGATACAGTACACTGTCACTGGCCCTTTCATCCGCTCCAAATGACAGTCATAACTTTGACCTGACAAACCCCGTCAGCTTGAGCAACTTCCCCCATCAATCACAGCTGTCAGAGGCTCAGCACAGCTTTGTCCTGATTAATTACACCTTTGCTGCAAGAAGCTGTCAGTCATCCAGAACGGGCGATGCAGCCGTACTATCAAGTTTGTTGTGAATGAATGCAGGCGTCATGAGTCAAACACCAAATATTTCAATGGGCGTTTTAAGAAAAAAAAAAAAGTGAGACTACAAAAAACAAAGAAACCATTTGGCCGCCTTAAGGCAAATTACTGAAGGGTCTTCACTGTCCAGGAAGGTAGAAAAAGTGCAGCTACTGTCAAATGATCAGAGGCGTGGAATTAGAGTGATGAGTGAATGCAATTTACCCTGAGAGATTAAATCATAATGATGTCAGCGTCTTTTTGTACACATAATACATTTAACTAAACCTGCAAGGGGACCTCACGGGAACTCTGAACATGCAACCGACTAACAATGTGTTTAAACTGGCAAAGCACACAGTCACCCATGAGCTGCCCTGAAAAAAAAATCAAAGCTCATAAACTAAACATCCCTGTACCCACAGTACGGTTCTTCTTACTGCGTTCCAAACTCGACGCTTAAATACCAGGGATCTATTTTCTGTCTGTGTACACATATAAAGCTGAAAAGAATGTCCAGACTTTCAGATGTAACTAATATGACTCGCAGTCCATGCAGTGAAAACTCAAGCATGTACTTATGTACATATTATTGTGTTAGCATATTTCTGTGGCAGTATATGAGTAAGTGCATTTTGAGAAAGTTAACACATAATTTGTAGCAGTGTGAACATCATTATCTTGAGTTAAAACTCCAGACTGTTTGTTTAAAAATTGTTTTGTGTTTCTAGTTATGTGCTAGGGGATAAATAAAACATAAAATCTAAAAATCTATCAATACCCAAACATCGGTTGATATGAATTATGAGGTATTTTGTGGGTGAAGCTCAATACAAAGAGCACCTTTTCAGAACACACTTTTTACAAATGTCCAGCAAATACAAAAATTTACTGCAAAGACAAAGAATTAGGCTTGTAAACAAACAAATTCTACAAAAAACAGAGGCAAAAAATGTGAAGGAGAAACTCTGCAACAGAGAAATACAGCAATAGGAAAACAGAGCAGGAAAGGATCTGCAGATGGTCAAACACACTGAGCCTGGTTCTGCTGGAGGTTTCTTCCTGTTAAAAGGGAGTTTTTCCTCTCCACTGTCACTACAAGCATGCTTAGTGTGCAGGATTGGCTTTGAGTCAATGCAATCAACTGCTTTAGATAGAAAACTGAATCAATTTGATTGTATAATCTGGTGAATTTCAAAGTGCCTTGAGATGACATGTGTTGTGAATTGGCGCTGTAAAAATAAACTGAATTGATTTGAATTAAAGTGCAAACGCACTGCAAATCGAAAACAAATAAATAATACTGAAAAAAAAATCACAACACATTCTAAGGAAAATGCTGCAAGTAGGAAGAAGGAAGCAGCATGCTTCCTTGCACCACTGCAGTTAGCATAGGGACCCCCTGATGTACCTCACCACCACTTGGAGCTATACCATTGCCTAGAATTGTTTCACAGAGTTTAACAATCATAGATCATTTCTTTACTCTGTGAGGCATAATATGTTAACATGGAACTTTTTTTTTTTTTGGTTGCTCTTTTCCAAAAAGCTGTAGTCCTAATTGTACCCGTGTCAATCATGTTTGTCTGCTGAATATTGAGGTCCTCAGACTGGGACTCCTTTCCTACACTGGATAGAGTTCTTACTGTGGACCCAGTGAAAGGTTAAGGCAAAGGAACTAGGTTTTCATATCGAATATATATCTGAATTGTGCAACAGCAATGATGCAGAGGATCTGGGTAAGGCTTTTCATACGTGGGTCTTTGTAGATGGAACTTGCTTAACCCTTTTCATGCAAGCCTTCATAAATAGAGCCTATTAAAGACTCACAAAGTGGTCACTCCACCTCTGTTTAACTTTGTTTGTCAACAACAAGACCCGTAAACTGAACTAAAGCAAAACCTGTAATGGATTTCTGTATTTATTTAAATGAAGTAGAACTTCACACTGAACTGATGTGTCAACATGAACCATATGCTAATTCTAAATCATCTGTTTAATTTCTCTGAGCCACCGGCAATTTTCCACAATGGAAACCACAAAAACCTCAATGGATAGATTGTGTTGGTCCAAGAGCATTGCATCTTATTTTGGCTTTAACATGTAAGCAGACCATAGTGCAGAGAGTTTTCACTAATACAGCAGGTCTTAGGACAAACTGAGGCATTTTGATGTATGCTCACATACGTTCAAGGGCCATCAGCTCATCAGCATTTGCTAACGTGGAAAAGCTCACAGCACCATCACACCTACTGATCCTTATCTGAGAAAAAGTGATGCAGTCCTATTCTAAGGAGCTTTACTGTGCTCCGCTCCACATGCAAAACCTTTTTAGGGATTGAGTCCTTTGTAATGGGGGAAAGCTCTGCAGCTCATAGAAGCAGCCCTGTCTGGTGTTTTATTACATTGTGTCTCTTCAGTGGCCCAGCATTCGACAATAGCTTTCCAGCTGAACAGTCCCAGTATTAACAAGTCGTCTTTCTTTGATGAGCTCCATGTGCTAAAAAACAAAACCGAGGGGGGAAAAAATGGGAGCTTTTGATCAGGGAAATAAAATAATATGTGTATTCTGTCACGCCTCACAGTCTGCGGAGCAGAGCAAAATGTGGTATGCTTGAAGAAAAACAAATAATATGTCCTGGTGCATAGCTGTGTTTGTTTTGTTGCTTTCATTGGAATCGTTAGGCATGAGCAAATGTGCAAATATGAGCTCAGAATATGAATGTGCAGCTAAAAAATGGTTGGTAGATGATTTATTTCTTTAATGAAGGTTTGCAGGGAACGCTTTGTCTTATCAGGAAGTCGTCCAGCCTGCTGCAGGGACATGTCGTGAGCAAGGATAGGTTTAACTCACAACCTATTTTGTTGCCTGCAGCAATATTCTCAAACTTGGGTGGTCACCAAACTTTTTCATTTCTCTATTTCCACTCGCCTTGTTTCAAACACAACCCAATGACAGACATTAGATGTTGCATCTTGACCTTTTTAAATCAATATCTGGTTCAAAGAACAACCCCTAACCAAGCCATAGATTTGCTTCTCATACACCTAAAAAGAAGACTGTTAGAGGAGGAGATACCTGCAAGATAAAATACCTCCCATTGCCCCACCCCACCCATATTTTCACAGTTGAGTCAAGTTCTGGGTCGGTGAAGCTGACAGGAGATGACTTCCGTCTTGTCGTCAGACAAACACAGCAACTGAAAAACTTGAAAAACAAGCCAGCCATGTATGGGGCATATGGGTTCATTTTGGATTTTTTAAAAACATTTGCGGGCCTGGTTTCATCAGAACACAAAGACTCAGATAAGCCCATATAAGGTTTACCCAAAAGATTTTTAAATGATCTAACTAGTTTGTCCCACTATTCTCCTTTGCCCAAATTCTGTGTTGGGTTATATTGCACTTTTCTTTATCAACCACTATTCAGTCCATTAGAGCAAATAAAGTAATTGTGGTTGCACTGTGAGCATCACCAAAGTTGGTCTCAGTGTAACAACAAAGTCCCTTCTCTGTTGTTGTGTATCACATGCCAGTAAGAAAGAAACAGAGGATAGAGTCATCAGCAATGAGAGACAACCCTGGGTTCATGGCATAACGCCCCCCACTGCTTGCCCCTTTTCATCTGTAGCCAATTTGTTGGTTTAACTCTGGACCTTCTCAGCCAAAGACAATTATGCTTAGAGGAGAAGGGAAAGCTGCCTACCCTTAACAACAGACTTTCCAGCATCAAGCACCACCTACTTCCAATCATGCGTTAGCCCTAAATCCCCCCTGTGCCTCAGAAACAGACAGAGTTAGAACATAGCAGGCAAGAGGTCTAGTCTAGATTTATCTTAACGCAATAAAAACAATGAATCTCTTAGTAATGTTTCAAAGGAATAAATCCTTTACTTTACTTTAAATAAGTTATTGCAGTATTTACCTTAAAATAGCCAAAGAGATAATGACACACTTTAATGGAATGGA
Source organism: Cyprinodon diabolis (assembly GCA_030533445.1). Taxonomy (NCBI): domain Eukaryota; kingdom Metazoa; phylum Chordata; class Actinopteri; order Cyprinodontiformes; family Cyprinodontidae; genus Cyprinodon; species Cyprinodon diabolis. The sequence continues at coordinate 9,502,702 of CM060073.1, forward strand.
GAAAAATACACAGTGCACTGCGTGGGTGGTCCAGTCAGGTTGGATGGATGGAGGAGAGTCCCACCGACAATTAACGTGTTAGCCAGACTTAGTGTGTGATTTATTCATTAGGACATCACTCAATTATGCCACAAGCATATTGATGCAACAGTGTGTTTATGCCCTTAAAACAAGAAAAAAATATGTTTTTTTTTGGGTGTATTTGATGTATGAGAAGACAAGTGAGGTCGCAAATCAAACTTCTGGTGGGGACAGTAGCAGCTTGTAAGCCGAAGCTTCTCCGCCCCCAACTGAGTTATTAGCACTGGGTAAACCTAGCAGAAAGCTAAGAACAAATTATGGGAATATTCGACATTTTTAGCCTAAGATATTATCAAGACTGGATAATTAGAAGAAAAACACAAAATTTCAGTCTTTCATATTTTTAAAGTGTGCCTGTGTTTAGTTTAAAAAAAATCATAGCAAACTATCCAGTTTGAATTTACAGTACATTTCGAATGTCATTCCAAAAAAGTTAAAAAGAAAAAAAAACACAATCCAATCAATTCAAAATGTCTTTTTTTTATTGAAAAATCTTCCTGGAAGGGAAGCAAAACGTCTTCAAACTTGGAAACAAAGTCTGGTATTGTTTGTTTTTTTTACTTTTTTGGAATCACTATGACCTGGATGACAGAAAATCTTCACTAGCACACATTTCCAATGATTAAAATAGCAGAACCCCTGTCCCCTTTGCACCATATCTTGCCTTATAATTTCTGGTTGAGCCCAATTTCCTCTTTTGTCCTCAGCAGGACAAAATATGGAGAAATCGCTATGAGGGAAAGTTACCAGTCCATCCCGAAAAAGACGAAATCCATGGGACAATGGATCACAAGTCTCACTTTGGTACCATTTTGGTACATCTCATATGGAGGAAAGCAATTAAATATATTCTTTTTTCTAGAACAGTGATTTAAGAAAGTTGTGACAATAACCACAATTTATTAACATTTATTAGCATTTAGAATATATCTGTTCTTATTTTGATCTGGTCAGTAAATTAGTTATAAGAAATTTGCATGACCTCTAATTGGTTCTTGCAGACTCATACATTATTTACAAAGTATTGAACTTTTCCAGATGTTCTTTAGAGTCCCTCTATCTAATCCACATACAGTATGCACAACAAGCTGCATCATAGGAAAACAGTTGAGGTTTCATAAAATTCACCTTTTTAATGATCTTTTCTTTGTGAATCACACAAAATAAATTATAAAAAGTGTTAGCATTTATAGAACAATATGTAATAAACACCTACCTACCAAAGACCCAAACTAAAACTGACTTTTGGACTCTCTTAGGCCAAAACCACACCACACGTCTTATTGCTCAGTTACGATTTTTTTATTTTTTTTGGCTGTTTTTTTGGGGGTAGATTTTGCATGAATATTTTCACATATAAGCGACTGCTACCTCCTGTCTTCTAAAGCACTTAAGCAATGGGAGCTAACAGCATCATGACATCATCATTAAGATAAGAGAAAACAGAAGAACTACCAACCATGGCCATTTGAAAAGCAGTCAGTGATGCTGATGCTGTCACTGTGGATTGTGTTATGGAAGCACATGTCAATATTTAAAATTCTAATAAAATGTGGCATCACCATTCAGGCTGCTGATACCTGAAAAACTATTATAATTACCAAAGTTAGTACTGCATATGGAAATAGCTCAAATCTGTTTTTTTTTTTTTTTTGGGTGGTGAAAAGATCATAATTGAACCATATAGACTGGGTGATATGAGTTACATATAGGCAAAAAGATTGCATTTAGGTTGAATTTACCTGTATTGTGACTGTTACCTTATTAATTGGCACTAACATGCATGCTCTGGGAGTAAGGAACTAAGCCAAAGTTTCAAGTGGGAATTAACACTTTAAAGTGGATGTTCTCATGAGGCTCCTGTTGTTTTCATTTACAAGTCTGGGAGATTTACTATGTTCATATGTTCATTCTGCTTGTAGAGGCCAAGCCAATGCTTTAATCCCCTGAGGGGCTGCACAGCTACCTTGATTGATGAATTAAAGTCTCACTCAACATTGCCAGTTAAATAGGCAATTTATCTGTTTATTACTCGGGTTTCTTCAAAAGTCTATCTAGAAAGCAACATCCTTTCAACACAGAGCAAATATCTACACTTGCATTGCGGCGTTGTTGCTTCAGCCGTGGAAAATGATTTCCCTGTTAGAAAATTCAACCCAACCAAGGAGGCTTTTTACCATAAATAGTGAATGCCACTGATGTGAATATAAGATCATTTTCGTTCCTGCACTGCTAATATCAGATTTTTTATGTTGACTTGATATAAGCTTTACACAAACTCTGAGTAAATGTGGTGCCATGATATGACAGCTAAAACACATCAGCTTTATAAACTAGAAATTATTTTGATCACCTACAGGAATAGTTAAGAAATGTTTAAGCACACCAAAAGATTGTTTAAAGATTCACAAAATAATTCTCATAAACTGGACCAAATTTTTCAAGTGACGAGAATCCAGCTCTCGATTTAATGTGTAATCAAGCAGACAATATGGATCTATTATTTGTTCAAAAACTGTGTTATTGAATCTCTAATGTAATGCCAGGTTAAACAGAATAAATGAGGTCACTTTGCCTGACATTTTCTGAACATTTTCTCATTCAGGTTTTAGCAGCTGCACAGTTTCCACAGTACAACTAAAACAAATATTATTTACAAATGGATCCCCTGTTGCTTTCTTGAAACAGAGACCGAAAAGAAAACCAAACAGCAGTGCAAAAAAGGTCTAGATTTCTGGCTGCAGCATGGGTCAAATGAATGCATAAATCCCGCTTGTGTGTGTGGCCGTAGCACTGGGAGATACCACATCATTCATCATCTTGTTTAAAAAGCTTACAGGGGAGAGGAAAATGGATGGTTGAAGAGATTTTCTACAGACATCATTGGATGAGAGTGCCAAGTGGGTGGGACTCCTTTAGCTTGCACTGTCCTTCATTGGCGGGGCGCGTAGTCTGCTGTTAAAGGCAGCTGATCTCATGGATTGTACACGGTCAGGTGCAGCAGTCACTCAAAGCTGGGCAAGCTGGCAATCTGCCTCAGAACCCTCACCCGAAGCCACAACAGATACCTGCAATTTGTCATCCCTATAAAGTAACATTCTCTGTCTAAACTGTTATTAGGGGGGGAGTAGTGTTCCGACACTTAACTCCAAATCCGTGTTTCTTACAAAGCATTTTATTATGACCAAACTCCTCCCCCATCCACCCCCATCTCTCCCAATTCATAGCCGGGTGTTTTTTGTTGCAGTTGGCAGCTTTACAAGAAAGTTTTAAAGAAGACATGTAATCTTTCCTGGCAGTGAGGCTTTCATTCTAGTCAAAGTCAACGATGGGCAGGAAAAGCCCAGAGGGGAGTGCATCAATTCTTTTCTTAATGACAGTGTTGGCGGATTGCCAAAGCGGTGCATGCCACAGCACACCTTAGGCTTAGGAGACAGAGAGACGTGGAAACACTGACTAATAAATCAAGGTCTTAAAATCTACCTCTTTCCATTTATTCATGCTGTCAATCTTTAAGTCTATAATGACTTCAGATGCAAAATCTAAACCAACTAGTTCTATTAATTCTTTTTGTATTCGTGCTGTTTCAAAGCAGGTTTTTACGCATCCTTGATTTTCAGCAGAATATACTACCTCGATCATTGAGGGAAAAAAATGAATTAGGAAAATCAATGTTGTTTACTTCTTACAATATGTCATGTCAAGGAAAACCAGCTGATTGCATCGACTCAGGGACTTTGCAGGATTCCCTCCTTCTTAATAAGGGTCTAGCCACAGTGGGCAGTTGTTTGCATTGTGCTGTCGACTTCACAGCTATGCCTTGTATCGAGCATGCATGCAGTGTCACAGGAGAGAGAAAAAACTTTTATCTATGAAAAAACCTACAGCATAACCAAGCTTGCAACCCAGCAATCAAATCCCCTTTAGAGTGTTCCAGATTCCAGTCAGAAGAAAACAGTTGGTTAAATTAAAGATTATTTTACATGTTAATCATCAAGGGATAGGGATAAATCTGGACATATTTACCTCCAAATTATTCTTAGGTTTGCCAAAAGTTTTAAAGGTGTCAGGCATCAAGGAATGCGTCAGCAGTATGGGTGTATGTTGCCACAGAAAGCCTGAGGGAAAAAAAAAAGAAAAAAGACGCATCAGTCAGTCACCACCTTCTCTGCTTAAAGGGAGCTAAACTGTGTCACACAGGATTGTAGGAGTTTATGATTGTTTGTTATTCTGTTTAAGCAGGCGTTCAGAACAATATCACACTTTGTAAAGGTGTTGAAATAAATTGAAAGTGTTAGCAGAAGGCTTTCTCAAATGAATTATATAGACAATTAAATTCTAATAAGTACGAGCGGCTGACAAACCTGCCACAACTGGGCACATTAAATGAGAATTTTAAAGCTCCAATGATCTGAACATGATCCAGAGTTTCATATTAACATGGAACTAGATTTGGACTAGATTTCCCTCTCTGAGGTTACAGGTGATGTATGTCAAGGTGTATTAGTTTTTCATTTTTCAGCTCATGTTTTAAAAAGTGATGCTTTTGACATAATGTCCCTATTAAAGTTGGATGCTGTATACTAATTCTGCTGCTAGAAATCATAAGGTTCACTTATACTTATGTAACCACCATGAGGATTCTTGGGGCCTAATGTTCAGCAGGAGGCCCTTTAGACCAGGGGTGCCCATGCCCAGTCCTCAAGAGCTACTATCCTACAGCTTTTTGATGCACCCACTTTTTACACACCTGAATCAAATAGGTGGCTCATTGTTGCCATGCCTTTGCTGGGTTAAATGAAGGGATTGAGCTTTTCGATTCAGTTGTGTTAGAGAAGAGATGCATCTAAAAGTTAGAGGATGGTAGCTCTTGAGGACTGGGCTTGAGCACCCCTGCTTTAGATTGTCTCTGTCTCATTTCTAAAACCGTCCTCTGTACATTCAGTGAATGTCTGTTAAACATTGAAAGTTCACACCTTTCTAACAAAACAAAAAAAAGAGATATGATGAAAAAATCAATTATTTACAACCACAAAGATTTTAATAATTAAATAAAATTGCAGTAAAAACCTTTTGTTTTTATGTTGAGTTCAGGCAGCGAGGTCTGAACTCGAAGTGTTCGACTCTTAGATGACGTTTGGCCAATGCCATCAAGACCTGCCTAAGGAAAACGAAAAAAGAAAAAAAATGCGGACTTTTATCATGAGGAGAACAGGTGGAAGCAATAGACAAAAGAGGAGACACAGGTGAACGGGATAAAATCATGAACCAATGCACTGGAAAAACGATCTAGAAATAAGTAAAAATTTCCTAAATTAAGTGTATTTAACCTGGATTTGAATAGGTATATTAGATAATTTGCCAAAGGAATGAGTGTTTTTACTCTTAAAGTAAGATAGTTAGATAATAGGCACTTGTAATAAGACAATGGAATTTTATGTTCTTATTTTAAATCTAAATTGTTTTGTTCTATTGGCAAAATGTTTCTTTTATCTCCTCAATTCAAGAACAAATGCACTTATTTTAAGAAAAAAAATCACTTATCTAGATTTTGATTTTTTCCAGTGTGGATTTCGCTGTAGGAGAAAAAATTCACGAGAACATAAGCTAAAACCACCAAGTAACCGAGGGCATAAGGGAACAGAACCATATGGTGAACCACAAATGGCAAAAATAACTGAATATAACTAAATATAAAATATAATAAACAATGAAGAAAGTGAAGAAAGACCAAATGAAAAATATAACCTACAGATCTAGACAGTTTGACCAACATTTCTCTCTTTTACGTTCCTTCTCAACACAAGAGACATTTTTGTTCAACATAGTAAACTCAAACCGACGAGGTTGTAAAGTCTAAAGGTGCTGACATTTACAATCGTACTTAAACTAAAGCTCTTCGTGTCAGGGGTGACTGCCTGGGTTTTTTTTGTGTGCAATGATTGCCATATTCCTGGCTAATTAAGATGTTTCTGATGAATGGTGTACGTTTAGCTAAATATTATGAAAGCCCCTCATCCCTATGTGGGTGGGAACTAAGGGGCAGAGGTGGAGATTTGTAGAAATATTTTTCTTTATGGAAAAAGTTTATTGCTTTGCCAGGATAACAGGCTGATAAAATAACACCTGAGTTTCTTTTACAAAACAACGTAAATTAAAATTGTCTAAAATTGGGCATGAAAAAGATAGATTTCTCATTAACATTATGACAGATTTTTGACTAAGTTGTGTATATGTTCTGATTCCAACGTTTTAAGCATGTTGTTTGCTTATAGAATTTCAAATATTTTAGAATTTGCCAGATGAGGTTAAAACTCAAGACAAAAGGCAAAAAAAAAGACAACTCAAGACAAAAGTTCAAAGATAAAATCCAATATTTATTTCTTTTAATAATACTTAAGCATTCTATTACCTAAACCTTTAAAACTGTGTGGCCTTCTGACACATAATAGCCTCTATCCTAACTTCCTCTTGCCGTTTTTCTTTTTTTTTTATGTCTGCAGGAAAAAAACTACTGAAGGAATTTGTGACGTTTTCTACTCCTTTAACAAGATTATAATGCGCCTAAGATTATGAAGCTGGGTACTGTCAAAAAGAAGGTGTGCTCAGTAATTCTGCCTTTGATGAGCAATGTTAATGAAAACCCTTTTCAGTCCTCAGATATGATGAATTAAGCAGCTGTGTGCACAGGTGCCATGCAGTTCATTCTTAAGAATTAAAGCATTAGATTGACTTGTTGTTTTAGATGTGGCAGGCTTAAAGAAGTGATGAGTAAATAGAGATTAACGGCTGTTGTTGTAACACCAGGATTAATCCTTTTTTTTTTATCAAAATGAAAATATATCTGGCACATAAATATTTATTACAGCTTACAGACATTGTACATTTTTACAGTTAGTTTTATGTGATACAAGACAAAGTAATGTGCATTAGCCCTGTCCATCACAGGCTAACACATCAATGAACAATCATGCACCAACAGTCACATCAAAGGGTTAGTTAAGCACTAGTTTACCTAACAGGCATGTTTTTTGAACTTAGGAGGCAGCCAGAGTACCCAGAAAGAGCCCCCTCACGCACAGGGAAAACACAAAAACTTCCAGCAAAATGAGCCCAGGCATTGATTTGAATCCATGACCTTGTTGCTTTAAGGCTGCAGCACTTCTCAAAGCTTGTGTTTGTGCCAAAAATGAATGTTCTCAAAAAAAACGAGGAAGGTTGGTGGGGTGTGGTGGTTTGTAAACATCTTAACATGTATAAATGCTTTGAAAAATGAAATGAAAAATGCTATTTATTTCTTTTAAAAAATTAAAACTGTTTACAAAAATATTCACCTGAAAAACATTCCAGGATTAAACGACTAATGTCAAAACAGGATCTAGGAAAAACTCATTCATGTATTTATCTTTGATCAAATTGATTACTGCAAAAATTTCTTTATAGGTTTACCTAAAAGTCCATCAGAAAGCTGCAGCTGATCCAATACACTGCTACCCTTTTTTTCACTAGAACTGAGAAAGTAGAACACATCAGCGCAGTTCTGAACTCCTTACACAGGATCCGTGTAGCGCCGAGAATAGACTATAGACTGTTAATCTATGAATCACTGATTAGCATCTCATTCCTGTAAAGCACTTTGAATTTACCATGCACTGAACTGTGCTGTTCATATAAACTTGCCTTGCCTTGCAGTGCCCTGCCTTGCATTGCCTTTCACCCCTAGGTTGTGAGGCAAGGCAAAAAAGGCTATATTTGTCAATTACCGCACTCTCCAAAAAGTGATAAAAAATCTTCCCTTTATGCTCCAATACATGTCCTACATAATAGGAGGGTCTAAGTTCTATCAGACTGTATATGCAACCTTTTCAAATACAAATAATTTGTTGCTGTTTTAAATGATAAAACAACTTAAGTATTATCTTAGTGCTCAAAACAAAATCAACAGTGGGTGGATTTATGAATTACAAAGACTGGCCACATGGTGCTACAAACTCCACCACCAGGAACCAAAAATATTTTTTAGATGGCGAATCATGTTTTCATATTTTTGGAGCTGAGGTATTATTTAGTGATGCAACTGAAATCATACAGAAACATAAAATCCACCCAAACTGAGGCAAAATAAACATCTGAGGCAGAGAATCACATTCCAGCAGAACCCTAAACATTTAACCAGATCTGCAATGAATCTGGTTAGACAGAGCTACTATTCTATTCAATTCAGTTTATTTCTATAGCGCCAATTCACAACACATTTCATTTCAAGGCACTTTGCAGTTCACAGTGTGAGCGGCCATCTGCAGAGGCCATCTGCAGAGGCCGACTGGGGTTCAAGGAGACAGAAGCAGAGATACAAAAAGCAACTGTAAAAGGCGGCTCCATCCAGGAAACCAACAGCCAGGCAGACGAGCTCCGAGCCAGCTCCCATGTCAGAGGATGAAGAGAGCACATCCAGCCAGTCACAGTCAGAGAAACAGGACTACACTGAAAAACAGGCCAATCTCCAGCATCTATAAACAAAGGTGTTGATGGCAGCAGTACAGCTGATATTTCTCTCCAGGATGGAGTCACAGCCAAACAGGAACAGACAAGACAAAGCTACTATGAGAAAAAGCAGAGAGAGCATAATGAGCACAAAGAATTTGATCAGACCATATGCTAAAACAGACCCAGGTACTGTAGTAAGTTAAAGCTATAATAAATTTAAGAGGAAAAATGTTTAATTGTATTAGAGATATACCTTCCATTACTCTAACCATTCTGTGAAGCTGAAGCATACCACATTCTTTAGTTCTGCTTGTGAAATGTTTGCAAAGCAAGTAAACAAAAAACACATTAGCTACATTTGAATGATCTATCTATCAACAAAAAATAAACACACCGATGCTTGTCATCATAACAATTAAAAAGCAAAGGTGGTGTTAATGGTAACAGATGAAAAGACAGGGTGTTGGTTTGTGGTGATCATATGCTGATCTGTTTTTCTGTATTAAATATGACACATTTTTTGTAAGATATTAATCTTTTTCACATTTGTAGGTGATCTTCAGTCATCCAACATTGCTGCTTAAATAAAGCTGTAGGTTGTCTGTGGTTTTAAATCTATTCTCGGTCCAACTTCAGAAGGTGCTTGTGGCACTTCTGCAATGGAAAGAGTCATGCAGAGCTGCAAGGGAACAGCAGACGATGATTGGCAGGGCCCTCTGGCAGGATGGCTGAATAGCTAGGGGCTTTTGGTGTCTGCAGTTGGACAGTAGTGAGACACTGGGGAGAGGTGGAAGCTGTTAGCTAAGTTAAGAGCACGGAGTCCGAAAGAGGGAGAACGAAGCAAAGGGAGTTTGTGGTTCCAGCAATTTGCTCTGGTGCTGCTTCGGGAATCCTGATAAAGACATTCATAAACTTGTTGTTTCCCTCACATACTTCCCAGTTCTTGGCAGGCAGGCTAGCCTCACAGAGGAGGGCTAGAAAAACCCAACAGCTTTTTTAAACAGAAAATCAGTTCAAACTCATTTAAACATGCAGTTGCCAATATTTTGTGCACCCCTCCGCTTTAATCTCTGACCTTTTCCTGGGATCAATTTAGTCATAGTTGATATCACACCAAGGCTGTAAACCCATAAACACTTTGCTGATTCGTCCGTGGAGCAAAAAAAGGTTGGGTGTCGGTAAATTGAGCAAATGTTTGAAAATAAAGTTGAGTCAGAAGTCCTTTAGACAAGAGCAGTGATTCAAACTTCTTTTCTAAGCCTCTAATTTATCATTGTTTGAAGCAGCGCCTTTCTCATCATCAATCTGAGGAAGATTATACTCCTTAACCGTTACTCTGGTTTTAATCTCAGCATTTTCACGTAAACGTAAAAAAATCTAAATCTAGATAAGTCCTTTTGTCTTGCATGTGCGTTTTTTGTTGTACTGAGGAGATAAGTGAGACACTTTGCCAATGGAACAAGACAATTTACATTTAAAATAAGAAAAACACAATTTCATTGTCGTATTTCAAGTATATATTATCTAATTTCCTTATATGAGAGTAAAAATCTTCATTCCATTGGAAAATCTTCTTATTTTTCTGCTCAAACTAAGGGTAAAACCCCTTTATTTAAGACATTTTGACTTATTTCAAGGTTGTTTTTTTTGTTTTTGTTTTTGCAGTGTGGAGTACAGGGCCTTACAAAATAAATAAAACTCCTTTATTTTCATTTTGTCAAATAGCCAACGTTGTTTCAATTCATTAGGATTAAATCTGAAAAACTGTCACCAAGAGGTGCATAACACTGAAGTGGAAGGGAAACGTAAAAATGACTTTCATTTTTATTTCCTAAAAATAAAATCTGAGAAAATATGCCAAACATCTGTGTTCATCCCTCTCTATACTTTATATATTTTTGTGGTTATTGCTGTAATTCAATGAAAATAAGATTTCTTTAAATGTGACAAACTTTAAATAGACATTTTTCACTTTCTTCTTTGCAAGAGTGCTTAAGCTTAGTTAATGTCAAGGAAAATCTTATTATAGCTAAGTACTTTATAGCACATTTCCAATAGGTCTAGCAGCACAAAGAGCTTCACATGAACAGAAACATTAATGGTTAAAAACCAACCGCTAAAACTAACAAAAACATAACAGCTGTTTAGAATAGTTTCAAAAGGTTTTTAAGCCTCTAACCTTTTTTTTTTCTTTCAAGATAAACTCATTATTTAGAGCTATCTATCTTCCCTTTAACGCTGATTAACCCTCATTTTCCTACTAATTAAAACATCCCCACAGCATCATGCTGCCATTATCATGTTTCATGATGTTTGAATATTTATTACTGTCTCTACTTTAAAAAAAAAAAAATCCTCTATATTTACCGCGTAAACTACATAGAGTATGGACGATGCAGCTTTGGGTTTTTTTTTATAAAAGGCGTATTTTGGGCTTCCTCTCTGATTACTGCTCTCCTTTTTGGACCTATTATTTAAGTAGACTACCCTGTCTGGTACAGCAACAATTTTCCTATTCTCTTCCTACTTTTGGTTGAAAAGTGCTCTGTTATTAAAAGCTAGGATAATTGTTTTCTATCCTAATCCTGTTTTCAACTATTTCACAATCCCTCGCTTTTGGCGCTCCTTGGTCTTGGTGATGCTAATGTTCCTTCAAAAATCTCTGAGGTCTTCACAAATAAGAGAAATTGATAAATAACTTACAAGACTAGACTTTCTTCATCTTACGGTATGATTATACATTACTTTGGTCCTTATTAGTTAGCTTCCCAGTAAAATATGCTCACACTTTTACAAGGCACTGTAACCCTGTGAACAACACCAGGGTGATCATTCCTTTCACTGTGTCTCACACCCAGACATTGCAGCTGTCCCCTCTCCCTCTGGGGTCAAAGGGAACATCCCACTGCTCAGACCCGCTTCAGACTAACACCTGTTGGTTCTGTCTTAGTCTGGTCTTCGTAAAGTCAACAAAGAATTCAATAAGTGAGGCTTAGAGCCACGAGGCCCCAGACATAGTAGCCGAAGCACCGGTCAAACCACAGCGGGTTCATAAGATTTTGTGAGGCTGAGAGCTGCGGCGAGGACATGATGCAGAGGGGAAAAATGTAGCAGGAAGTGTGGAAAATAGTTCCGTTTCTTTAGTTTTTGGCTCTTTTGGTGTGATGAGTAGCTGCAATCAGTTAAAATAATTGGGAAATAAGGTTCAAAGCGTACAGATTAGATATTTTTCGCAGATTTTCAAAAATCTTGCGCTTAATCTAATAAGGTTTATACTTCATTTGCTTGTTTAGTTTTTGCATGAATGTGCATGTCAGCTGTCCATGGGGGTAATTAGAGGGGAGGAGGTGAACTCCTGCAACACTAAAGCTAAAGGAAAAGTGTCTGAGTTAGATTTAGATTTCGCCCTGTGTCTCCCCCTAGTCAGTGATGGAGCTTTTCTCCCACCAGGGTTCTGCATCACCTCCTTTTGCTGCCGCTCACTCTCGAACACCCCTCCACCGGCCTTATAATTAACTGCAGTTGTTAATGGGCTCAAGAGGAATGTAGTTTGTAAGCTGATCCTACAATTAGGGCTTGTTGACTTTGCATAAATGTTGGAGGCTGCCCTCCCTGGGGGCGCGGGGCAAAAGAAGAGCGCCTTTGAGGAGCTGCCAGCTTAGACCGGACCTCCTGAGAAGTTGGAGGAGGAAGTAGGGTGTAAAGCACACACAAGATGATCTCCTTGCAGCAGCCTTTCCCCTGAACCCTTCGGGTCACTCCGGATATCGGGTCAAACTCAAGAAAGGTAGATAAAGCCTCAATCATCAGCGATTGTCATTAGCAGGGTATGCTTAGTGAAAAGGTGGGAACCTTCTAGGAACAATTTGCTTACATATTACACCTCTACAGTAGAGCTTTATTTTATTTGTTTTATCTTGAGATTTAAATGACATGCAGGTTTGTGTTTATGTGTGCTTTGTTTTCTTGCTACAGATAAAAAACAGGATAAGGAGGCAGTGACACCCCCCTCTAAAGTAACTGGTATACATAGTACAACTATGAAAAAAGCTTTGCAGAAACTTGTATTTGTTTCTTTTTGCAGTTCTGTAAAAGTTTTTTTTCCTTTTTTAGTTCCCATTTTTCCCATGGAAATAAACACGAGCTCTCATCCAGCCATGTTTATTAAGAGCAGTTTAAGTTTTGGATTTGGTCTACATCCAGAAAATTTCAAGGAGAGAATGTGTTTTCTGGTTCACAAGTTTTTCTTGTCTTTCCACATTTGATGAATGCTAAAGTCCTTGTGCTCTTAAAAATAATGACAATAACACAAATCTAGGTGAGTTATTTTTCTCTTGTATTGAGCAGGTAAATAAGACAATTTGCCCAAAAAATAGGATGAATTAAATTAAAAATAATTTATTTATTTATATGGCTCCAATTCACAACACATATCATCTCCAGTCACTTTACAATTTAACCGCATCATCCAGTCAAATTGATTCAAAGTTTTCTATCTAAGGAAAACCAGTTGATTGCATCGACTCATTGACTGGAAGGCAATCCCTCACACTAAGCATGCTTGTAGCGACAGTTGAGAGGGAAAAACTACCTTTTAACAGGAAGAAAGCTCATGTAGAACAAGATTCAGTGTGAGCGGCCATCTGCGGAGGCTGACTGAGGTTCAAGGAGACAGAAGCAGACATACAGTAAGAAGCAGAGATACAAAAGGCAAGTGTAACCCAGCTCCATGGGCAGACCCGTCCAGGAAACACACAGCCAGGCAGACGGGCTTTGAGCCAGCTCCCATGTCAGAGGATGAGGAGACCACATCCAGCCAGTCACAGCCAGAGAAACAGGACTACACTGAAAAACAAGCCGATCTCGAACATTTATTAACCAAGGTGTTGATGGCAGCAGCACAGCTGATATTTCTCTCCAGGATGGAGTCACAGCCAAACAGGAACAGACCTGATAAAGGTACTAGACTGCAAAATCTTCCACAAAAATTTCTGATTCTGCCTCAAGTGCCTCGTAGATCATTTTTTAGCTTCGCTGAAACCAAATAACATCTCTCACATTAAATGACTATTGAGTACCTCTGTTTCTCTCAAAAGAGAAAGTTGAGACTACTCACTAAAAGATGGTAGAACTCCAATGATGTTTCCTTAATAAAGTATGTAATGAAGTGAAAATAACTATTTGATTTAATCAAATCGCTTGCATTGGATCTGTTCTCCCAGTCCAGGATATGTTTTCAACTGATCATTATCAGAGTCTTAAACACTAATTCCTTTTGCCGTCTATAAAAACCAAATCCTTTTTATGTGCATGGCTTGCATAACCAGAAAATAGGCTGTCCACATTTCCGGGTTTTCAGTTATAATCACACATCAAGCAATTCTTTATAGTGGCATTGGTGGTTAAAAAAAGAAAGACTGCTTCAGGATCCTGTCCTGCATAATCTGCTCAATTCAAATGGATCAGATATCCTCAGCATCCCAGGAGAGCTGTGTAGAGCATAGCTGAAACACTTAACATTTATAGCACCACTTTATGATGGGAACAACTGTCAGCTTCAAACTGGGCACAATTTAGTGGAGCCACATGGACTTAAATACGCTAACAGGCAAATCAAGAGTAAAGATGCTAATGTAAGCTCAGTACTTTGGCATCAGTGCAAAAAGAATTTTAGATAATTATTCAATTCAATTCTGTTTATTTATATCCTGTAGCACCAATTCAAAACACATATCATCTTAAGAAACTTTACAAAGACAATCCAATCAGATCAATTTGACCCTACAGTATTCCTTCATGTGGTGCATGCATGCAGTGACAGTGGAGAGGAAACACTCCCATTTAAATGGAAGAAATCTCCAGTAGAACAAGGTTCAGCTTTCTGCTGAGGCCTAGAAGCAGACTTACAATTAGTATCTATTTTAAGCCACCTCATCTTGGCTCTATCTGCTTTTCAATCAAGCTGCAACCCACCTCCACATCCTTTATCATCCAAGTTTGCCTTTGACTCCACTCAGCTCCCTTCCTTCATCTTCCGTTCCACCACAAGTGTCCAGGGGCAAGCCATCTCCATGCTCATAAGCATTAGCAGCATATTAAGCTGTCCTGCACACATTCTGGCTGGGACAAAATACTTTATGCTGTTAAAAAAAAGGAAAATGTGTCCTGATTGTTATCACCTTTAGTGGAATAGGTTTTACACATTAAAAATATCTACATAATTTCCACATTACCAACAACCGTTTAGGAGTAGAAAACCTTGATTGAGGTAGAAATGGTTTCAGTCGTAGTTTCACAGTTATTTCACTGAAATAGTTTGACATGGAGTTATACTAAATAGTATACATCCTCAGATGAAAGGCTGTATAAGCTTGTCTGCAGCACATAAAGAAGATATATTTATATTATTTTTTTCATATGTAACCAAGCTACAATACAAGGAAGAGGTTGCTTTAAATTCACCAGCTGAAGATTTATGGTTCCCGGACAGCATTTTCCAATTATATGTTTGTTGTAGCCATTAAGGAAACTTCACAACATATTTGTGGCTTTTCTACGGAAAATAAGCTCTATAACTTCCTGTGTCTTTCTACGGGATGCAACAAGTTACAGCAAGTGGCTAAATGTTTTTCTTCTTCGCCTGTGTTTGTTTCTTCGTAGGGGATTCACCAGGCTGTGCAGCACTTATTGGTTGGTGTTTTATTACTTATGACAATGTCAACTAACCACACATTTACTACTTTTGAAAGATGAAGCAACAAACACTGCAGTGCTCATGCTTGCTTTAGTAGATTCAGAGTCTCATGCTGTTGGCGTCAAACAAAAGCAAAAAATAGAGGACACAGACTGTAGTTTAGCTTTAAGTAATTGTTAAAACTGGCTGGAATGTATCAGAACAGGAAAACTTAGTTTTACCATAGTTTTTTGCTTTTAAAGAAAAAGAAAGAACCCTGAATGAGGGACATCGCAGGTGGTTCAGGTGAAGTCTTCCAGATTGAATTTTCACTCAAGCTTTATTTAAACAAATTATATTCATACTTATTGTTCTCTGAACAGGGTCAAACTGATAACTGCACACACTGAACTCTGCTAATTTGTGTTTGTTTGTTTTTTCTATAATCTTCTTGCTGCTGTAAACACCATAATATCCCCACTGTGGGACAATAAAGGGATTTTGTATTCTATTCTATATGGTTATATGCACCACAACTTCCATTCAAAAATAAGTTTTAACAAAAATAATTCAAATCCTAAGCAAACAAAGTTTAAAACTCTTGACCAAACTAATGGAACTCAACTAAGCCACCCTGTACATAAATAAGAAGGGATGAAAAATGTTTAAAAACCATAATCAATACAATGGTGCTGTGGATTATTGCTCAACAATATCAAATTATCTATTTCAATTTCACTTATGATGTTTGTGTTGAGTCTGTTTTTGTCAGTGTAGTCCCTTTTTTCTTGTGACTAACTGTATGTGCTCTCTTTCAGTTCATGGGAACCATCATGGATCTCGTCTCCCTGGCTGTGTTTCCTGGATGGGGCAGTCTGTGGAGCTGGTTGACAGTTACCTTTTGCACGTTTATTTTTTTCTATATGTCTGCTTCTGTCTCCTTGAAATCCAATCTGCCTTTGCAGATGGCTGCTCACACTCAGCTTCATTCTGC
This sequence comes from Cyprinodon diabolis, assembly GCA_030533445.1. Taxonomy (NCBI): domain Eukaryota; kingdom Metazoa; phylum Chordata; class Actinopteri; order Cyprinodontiformes; family Cyprinodontidae; genus Cyprinodon; species Cyprinodon diabolis. The sequence continues at coordinate 9,518,937 of CM060073.1, forward strand.
TGGAGTTTCTTTCTGTTAAAAGGGAGCTTTTCCTTTCCACTGTTGCTATATGAATGCCCAGTTTGATAGTTTACTGAAGAGTCAATGAGTACATAAAATCAGCTTCCTTAGATAGAAAACTTTGAACCAATCTGACTTTATGATCTGGTTGAATTGTCTCTGCAAAGTGCCTTAAGATTACATATGTTGTGAATTGGTGCTATATATATGCTGAACTGAATAAACTGAATTGAAATATGTATGTCATTTTTTATATATATACAAAAAAAAAGTAGTTTCATTCAGAACTGTGGAAAACTGAGCCCTTTGAAAGCAAACAATGTTTTGCCAAACAGGTCGTGTTTTCATGTGGATAACATTACATTGTTCTTAAGAGGCTCATCAGGTGTGAAGTCTGTTAACAGCAATGATTCACTTTTTCCTGATTTCATAGTCGTAATCACCTCTCCCTGATACTGGTTGTTGTTGCGACTGATTTACGAGCTTGGCTTTGACTGTAAAGGGTTCTTCAGGATTGCTGAGTATCGCAGAACTGTCTTTAAACACTTAAACTGTTCTCAAGACTATAATAAATCAGTCTTTCCTCTTGTTATGTGTGCAACTTTTAGCCTAAACTAAGAAGACACACAGAACAGTTGAGAAGACAAGTTGGTTCTGCTTAAATGTTTAGTTCTTTAAATGCAGTGTTGTTGAATTGTGGCAGCAGCAGGATGCTGGATAAAGATGAAAAATTGTTTGGTTTGATTCTTATTGAACCTCAACAAGACCTTATTGAACCTCACAAATCTCACACTGGTAGTAATTTCCTTCTTTTGCCTTAGTAGATATAGTCAGTAGAGGAAGTGCAGACTGCTTTTGTAAATAGAGAAAGACTGTTATTGAGTTTATTTAAAAAGTTTTTTTGTTTAAGTGTTTCTTAAATAGGAAATAAACTGAGAAGTCTCCTTTCTTCTCCCTGATCTTTCAGTTTAGGAGGACCACTTTGTTTACCTTTCTCTGATGATGGTGAAAATCAGTCATAAACATGAAATCACAGGTTTCTAAATTCAAGCCTATCTAAAGGCTCCTAATTTGTAACATTAAAGACTGAGGGCCCACTCTTCTGAGAACAGACCCATTAAGGATCTTAAGGTGTTCTCAAGAAATAGATAAAATTACAAATTGACTGCAAACATCATACTTAAATACACTCCAAAAGAATTGAAATCTAAGTAAGTCAACTTTTTGTTTTAAATAGCTGCATTTTTTTCTATTTATTCTTGAATTAAACAGGTAAGTGCGATACCTCACATTGGAATGAGACAATTTACATTTAAAATACTGATTTTTAAGTTTATAATCTATTATCTAATTATCTTATTTTTAGGGTAAAAATACTGATTCGGTTGGCAGATCGTCTTATTTACCTACTCAATTTAAGGATAAACTTAAAGACTTCTTTTAAGAATTGTTAGACTGTTTTTGCAGTGTATCATTGTTTCAGATGTTAGAATGGATTATTTTAAATTAAACAATTGTTAAGTTGTGAGAGACTCTTAACTGGCTTGTTTACAATTTTCTACACTTAAAAAGGATAGATATTAAATATAGGGTTTGTTGTGGATTTAAACTATTTCATTTTTATACAATTCTACAGAAGGAAAAAATAAATAAAAATTAGACAAATACCTGATCCAGGAGCCATACAACACAATCATGGTTACATTTTCTTTAAGCTTTCTAAATAATTTCCTTTTATTTATTTTTTTTTACCTTGTATAAAGCAATAATATCAGCTTGAACATATATGTATTGTGAGGTCAAACAACATTATAAAGATATCTAAACATGCAACATCCCTTAAACAGCTTCCAAAAAAACTGAAAATGCAAGAACCTATAACACTTCAAAACAAGTCAGACCAGTAGGCTGAAGAATTTAGTCAGCACCTTTACATATATTCAGGTGAAGAAAAATACGACATTCATCTTCTTGATGTTTACATGCACATTTTCACTCTGCTCCTCTGTTTTTTGCATCTGTAATTTACTTAACATTAACGACGTATGCAAATGCAATGAAGTGAAATTCAACTGAAGGTGCTGATTTCCAGCATATCCCTTCTGACACACAGTGAATGACATGTGTGACATTTCAATAGTAACCATTCCCACCAAAAATACACACATTCCCTCCTAACTGCTGTATAATTCTTTACATGTATAAACATTTACAGTAGTACCCTACACTGAAAGGGTTACATTGTGCTGGAGGAATTTTACATTTCCTAAAATGAGAACCAACAATTTATCTTTGCAGAAACTGTGTATTTTAATGATGTCACATTTACTTCTCTTATTTTATATGACTGATGTTCTGCTGAATGTTGTTCCTCTTAGGAACATCACTAATTGCCTCATATTTCTCTAAGAACATGTCGTCAGGCCTATTTCACAGCTAACACAAACTTATCGCTGAACTAAATGAAAGCCCCTGTCACAGTGATTCCAGCATTTTGGCCACTTCCTTGAATTGCTTTGGGACGTTATGCTCTAACACGTGTTTAGAAGATAGATGAACAGTTAGTCCAGTGGTTATATCATATCTCCCAGAGAGACACATGTTTACAGGACACCAAAGAGCTCTAATGAAGTCATCACCAAGGAAAATGTTGGGATAGGCCCGCAGCAAGTATGTGTATCAGACGCCAAGTGCCTCTGTACAGTGATGAATGGCTGCAGCCACATTTTGCTAATGATCATTTTGGAAAAGCAAATAGATGAATCCAGCATCAATATTTCTTAATTACTTTCATTTCCTGTGGAATTCTCTGTTGACAAAAACGCTGTGAAACAATCAGTCAGGCAGGCCACAGAAAGAAAGAAACTCTGGGAAGTAGGGAAGTTAACCTCCAAGGATGAATTATATCATTTGCAGTGGATTGTCACTTTTTTTCAGACTGTAAGTGTGTGAGCACACAACTCACAGATGTAAGAAAAGGGTTAACACATAAATGTGTGTGGGAGCAAATCCCTTCCAAACACTGCATGCCTGTTATGCTGCCCTTAATGGTCAGAAGAAGAACATTGATAGACTGATGATATTCCTGCATTTTTGTCATGTAAATACTAAGATCTTTAAGGTATTTGACTCAGATTTTTTTGGAAGCTATAGACTATCACAAAACAGCTGTGGGTAAGACGCATCATGTCACTGCCTGTTTGGCTTATTTGCATGGTGGAATTGCTGCTAAAACAGGTTTTCTCCATTTGATACATTTTCTCTTAACTGGAATCCTGCATCCCATTACCATCGTTGGAAGTCAGTGTTCCGTTGTCTCCAAGGTGATAGGGCTGCGGCCTGCTGCTTGTGGATGCGACTCACTGTTACAAACAATACCAAGAACAAAATCTGTTTTACGTGATATTTTTTGCATGCAAACAGTGGTGAAACATATTTCCTTATAAACAGATAAATGAACAAACTAAAAGTAAAGTATATAAAAAGTACTGAGACAAACAGTCATAGTAAAAATATTTTTCAACTTTTGCTGTGTGTGTGGAATTCAGGTTTGGTTATGTTACATTACATACTCCTGACTTTCTGATTCCTAACTATGACTATGTTCAAATTTCCTACTCAGAGCAGCAAATATATTAACATCTGAGTACAAACGTACCACATGATAAGACTTCTCATTTTACTAACACTAATGCGTTTAAACACTTGCTTCATATCATGAATGGGGACCATTTATGTTTGGTTGGGATGAAAGAGATCAGATAAATTCAGTATCTCACTTTCCATTTGTTCCATCCTATTGTTTCTCATTTCCTGGCTCAGGTTCCTCCTCTCTCCTCTTTTATGTGGCAGGTGTTTGTATACTCATCTTCCTCCTTTTTCAGTACTGCTACTTACAATAATTGAACTTTTGCAGCCTGTCAGAATTGGAGGTCTGACTCTGTGAAGCTCCTTAGCCAACCTTGAGCCACCAAATGGAGATACCCATAGAACAGCTAAGGCTCAAACTGGTTAGATGACTATATGTCTATATGCAGATTAAAGTTTGCCGAAACTACTGCCGGACTCCATAATTTTCTCCAGTCCCCACCCTAATCTGACCAGTGATGACATGTTTAGCTGCATGCAGTCATTCATCCACTGGTTGCTTAGGTGGGGTCCTAAAAACTATGTGGGGTATAGTGGTTATTGCCAAGCAATTACGAGGACAGCCTGCTCTGTTCAGAGGGACACAGAATCATTCCTGCTTTTGACTTTTTTCAAAGTAATCTGGAGCAAATTATTAGTCCTCAACAACAGAACAATAAGGGTCCAGACCAGGAAGCAAAGTTGTTGTTTGACAAATCCTTTCAACTTCTGGTTGGACAGTATCCTGACTGTGATACAGTATATACACATGTTTAGGCAGATTCAAAACATCATAATTTGATTTATTAGGGGTTAGATCACTCTCCTCAAATACATTGGTGGTTATTGACTTTAACTGTGAGAATTAGATGATTTTGTTTCACAGAAACCTGGCTGCTGCAGAAAGATACTGTGATAATAAATGAGTCGAATTACTTTTAAATACGTCAACCACTTTCCTTCAAGAATAACTGAGGATGAGAAGAAGCCATCTTTCAATCAGATTTTGTGATTGATCCTTAAATTGGCCACTAATGCCAGTGTGCTTCTCCTGTATATTAGACACCTGCTTATGTATTTCTGTGTTTAACTTTCTCCTTGACAGGGTTAATTAAAGTGGATATATCTCTGAAACCATGTCTTCTATCATCCTAGAGATTTTACAGTTGTTTTATAGTTGATCTGGTCAGCTGTGTTTCTCCCACATGGGGAAAAGAAGTAACTACTGTTGTTAACTCCTTACTGTTTTACATTAAACTTTTCCATACATATTAGTGCTTCCCTTTTTGTGTGTGTATCTTTTTTGTCTTAAAAAAAACCTTTCAGACGACACAGATGACCTTTCATTCTGTGCCTGGTTGTGCACCATTTCTCTCTCTGTCACTGTCCAGTAATCTCCAAGTTTGTCAATCATCCGGACTATGATTGTGACGACTGTTCCTGTCAGCTCAGGGTGCTGCTCTCCTGTCCCCCAAGCTCCCCTATACTTGTGCATTGCAGAGGAGCTATTGCACATGTACAACTTTTAATGGCCAAAGATTTTTTTGCCCCAAAGTGGAAATCCGTCACCGATCCAACGATGAACTAAACAGCTTTATTCTTCATTACTCTTTTACTCTTCATTAAAGATTAAATACGTGTCTTGCATATCTAAAAAATATATAAATATATTCAAATTATTTTGAATTTCTAAGGTCTTTCTGTTATTTTTATGTCTTAATAAAGGTCATTTGGGTGGGTGGGGTGGCCCGCCACCACTGGTTAACAGTTGGCTATGTGGTCAAAACCTGAGATTCAATAGCAAGACTTTAGGACTATTTGTAAAAACTCTTTTCCATCCAGCTTGACTTATTTTAATAATTTCTTGAATTAAAATTATTTAAAATGATCTGTTGAGTTGTCTAAAACTGATAAAAAACAAAAGACCTGTAGCATTTATGGTCGTCAGACATTACTGTCTAAACAGGTTGAAACCAAATCTTATACACACTTTTTACGTTTAGTTTTTTTATCCATAATTATGCATTGTGTTTATTGTTCTATTACATAAATAATTTGATAAAATCTAGAGACAACATGTGAGTTGCAAAGACATGTCATCTGGTACTTCGAATGTTTAAAGTCACTGTAATAGAAAGGGATCAAATTTCTGTTTCTTTTTTTTTTGCGTTTTTTTTTTCCCCTGGTGTTTTTCAGAGAGCATATCCGATTAGGTTTCTCATTTCTGCTTCTTCCTTCCAAACCCACCCACCATGCTTTCTGTTAACTAGACTCTGCAGAGTGAAAGGCCAGGATTAACCTTGGATTTGAGATACACTCACCAATCCCTCTGTGGGACCCACCCTCATGAGCTCATCTCTATCTAATGAATAGCCCCTGTCACAGGTGAACACACACAGAGACACGCACAACAATAAAGTCCAAAAAGGCACAAACAGAGAAACATCCTCACAATCAAAACATCAGCATGTTAGCTCTTTCTTGCTGTGTGCAAGTTTCTTCAGCAAGATTTGATGGTATTGTTGCTCTGTCAAAGGCAGCTCTCAGAAGCAGGCTGTGGTTTTTAAACCAACAACTTTGACAGGTAGCATGTCCTAACTTACACATACAGAGCATTGCAGGATATTACCGGCATTTTGGCAGCAGATTGTTTTCAATTACTGTGAGGAAAAAGAGTCACAACCACATGGGTGTTTGGAAGGAAAGAACTGAAATTCTTAGAACAAATTTTTGTATGAACGGCGTAGCTCAACCCACAGTTCACCAATCACTTCTAAATCTGTGAAGAGCTAGTCTAAAAATATCTTAAATTAGTAATTTCAAGTCAGATTTAAATTTTGAGTCAATAAATTTGAAATAAACATTTTTTCATCAAATTCATATGAAACTGAGTCACTACAGGTCATGATCCAAACTTTTTCCGTTAGTCATTAGGCCTAAATAACTTCAGACATTAATAATAACTTTTTAAATTGTTGAATACTTACAATTAACTGCTAAGAAGTCTACCTTTAACGACACCCCAAAAAATAAGCTGAGTGATGAATTTTATTTTGATTGTTTATTAGTCCAAAAACATGAATGCTAGGTTAATTGGCTTCTCTAGATTCTCCTTAGGTGTGACTGTGTGGGTGAATGGTTGTATGTCCTGTTTGTCTCTGTGTTGCCCTTCGACGGACTGGCGACCTGTCCAGGGTGTACCCCGCCTCTCGCCCGTAGACAGCTGGAGATAGGCACCAGCACCCCTCGCGACCCCAATTGGGACAAGCGTGTCAGATAATGGATGGATGTTTATTAATAGTTCATTCTTTTTTTAGCAGATATTAAAAATATATATATGTAGGCCTTTGATGTATAATGAGTATATTGGAGGAATATTAGAAGCTGTTAGTGATGAATTTCTAAATCTGCAGGTTTACCAGAGGTTCCTAGAATTTCTAAAAGTAGAATGGGAGGCAGATGTTTTAGTTATCAGCCTCCTCTCCTGTGTAACCAACTACCAGTTTTAGACCATGAGGCAGACACCCTGTCTACTTTTAAGGCAAGTTTTAAAACTCTCCCGTTTGATAAAGCCTATAGTTAGAGTGGTTATCCAGACCTTTCTCTATAGTTATGCTGCTATAAGCTTAGATTGCTGGAGGACATAGGGACCACTTTTTCATCATTCTTCTTTATTTTATTCCTATTCTCCCACTCTGCAGAATTTATTAGATCAATCTCTAACACTCTGTGCTTTTTCTCCTAGCAGCTTCACCTCGTCTATTCTGTGACTAACTGTGTGAGCTTTCTTTCATCCGCCGACATGGGAACTGGCATGGAGCTCATCTGTCTGGCTGTGTGTTTCCTGGACTGTGGAGATGGTTGACAGTTGCCTTTTGTATCTTTGCTTCTTTCTGTATGTCTGCTTCCATCTCATTGAACCCCAGTCAGCCTCAGTAGATGGCCGCTCACACTGATCCTGTTTCTGCTGGAGGTTTCTTCCTGTTAAAAGGGAGTTTTTCCTCTCCACTGTCACTACAAGCATACTTAGTGTGAGGGATTGCCTTCGAGTCAATCAGTCGATGCAATCAACTGGTTTTCCTTAGATAGAAAACTTTGAATCAATTTGACTGTATGGTCTGGTTGAATTGTGAAGTGTCTTGAAATGACATGTGTTGTGAATGAGTGCTATTTAAATAAACTGAATTAAATTAAATTGAATTAATCAATTAAAATGTTTTGGGTTTTTTTTGTATGTTTTTCTTTTTTTGTCCCGCCTTCATACTGTCCGCTCCTTCATGTATTGGGAAACCACATCCTAAATTTGTTAAACTTCGGAATTAACAGAATAGGAAGTTTTTATTTTTTGTGTGTGTGATTCCCTCAAACTAATGAGCAGATTATTGTGTGTAAAATAAACTCTAATGGTCGTAGTTTGGAAGATAGCACAACAGATGAATTTTAGAACAGCATACATAGATGAAATGTTGTATCTTAGTGCATGGGGGTAACCCTTATATATTGATTGATATATATGTGAATTGTGAACTACATCATTGGAGGAAGTAACTTTGTATTTGATATCTGATCATTTCCTATCCATACTCAACAACATCTGTACTGAATGCAAACATGTTTGCTGTGGTTATAACTCCACCAGCTTTAGTTGACGCCCCGTCGGCTGTTCTGGTGGACATATAGAGGAGAGCCATAACTTCAATGTTACTAATGTGGCACCATAAAACTACTGTTAACATTACTGAGTTGTTTTTAGGTGCATCTATCACACACAAAAGCTATAGTGGTGTGCCATACTACTTACTTTGGTATACGAGGTAAATAGCAGGGCAAGTATTGCTGATATCAAAACAAACACTTTTAATATTTTTGGTTAATATGTCATCACACACTACATCCAACAACTACAGGTATTTTCTTGTTTTTTCTCAAAATACAAAATTTTTTAATCACCATAACAATCATGAATAATTCTGTGAAAAGAGACAACCTGTTGCCTTTTTATGAAAGACTGAACCTGAAACTAAACTACTAAAATAAACATTATAGTTTTAATCCAATTTTAATACCGAAAATTGGGTTGTATCGAAATGATCAACATTTTGTATCGATCAGCCCAACACTAACAAAAACTGTAAAATGTATGTGTTTTAGGAAGAATGTGTACATGCTGAATTTGGGATTACCAACACGTTGGTTCCTAGGAGAGTGTAAAAGTATATAAACAAAAAAAAAGGAAAATTTTTTGATTTCTGCTAAAACATATTTGATTTGTGAGGAGAGAAAAAAAGCCTAAACTAAATTCAAGACTGTGGTGAAATGATGGTATGTTTTTATTAGAATTTTTCAGGGCCACATGAAAAAATGCTTTCTTTTTTTTTTCTTTGTAAGCTGTAATTTTATGACATCATGTTCTAGTTTACTCATGTAAATCCAGCCAGATCCCTATTGAAACATTTTTACCAACATGTGTTTTGTGCTAAAACGGAAATTTCTCATTTTTTATTCCCTTCCCTCCCAGTCAATGTCTCTCACACACATGCACAGACAAGTGTCTTGTAGAGCTATCTGCTTGAGAGATAGTGCTTATTAGTGTCCTATAAATCTGTTCTAACTCCCAGCGGGGGCCCCACTGCTATAATTTACAACAACACATGCTGAGTTTGCTCAGCCCTCGCTCATTGTGAATGTCTGCTTGTTGGTTACAGCCAATAAAGAATCATCAAGGGACATCACAAATCCAGTTGTGACTAAAGTTTGTGTAGTTAATGCTGACTTAGAGGGTTAAATTCAAGCTGCTCCAGAATTTATGCATACAATTGCCTCCTTGACAGGAGGCAGGAACAAGAGAAAAAAAAGGGGAGGTGAAGAGTAACAAGAAGAGGAAATGAGGGGAGATAAGGAGGAGAGAAGGTGGAGAAGAAATAAATCTTGTCTCCTCTGCTCACTGTAGAGCTCCAAAGGTAGAAGCATGACATTTATGTGGAAAGGTATTGGTCATACCTTTAATGTTGGTCTTTGAGTACAATTCTATTTGTAATATGATAGTTTGAGAGGAATCATAAAGAGAAAGAAGAGCAAATTGGTTAGGAAATAAGCCTTTAATCTTGGATGTAAGACTTACTTTCCCTGGTCAAATCCAGCGCTAATAGTGAATGGAGTCTTTGTGGAGGCCAAGCTATAGAAGCTCATCTGCATTTAGTGATAAACGTTGTTTAAATTGAAAATACAGCTTTTTAAAGTGGTAAGTAAACACAGCAGGAATGATAGATTTACTGCCCCTACCTGGCAGCCAGACAGTTATGTTGCAAGCACACACATACAAATACATATATACACAGCGACCGATTTAACCAACAGGTATGCAAACATATGCCGGGAAAAAAAATCTGACAGGCAAACACGCGTCAGACGGATCATTTCATGCAACGTAAATGTAACAAAAACATACATTTCGACTCTCATGCAGCAAACGGGATCACATCACCCTGTGATAAATGCCCACGCCGTTTCCAGCTGATCTGTCAACATCCTGCTCAAACAATGTTTATTTTTTTCCGTGTAAGTCTGATCAGACCATAGATATGAGGTAGAAGATGAAGAGGGTGTTGGGTAGTGTTGTTTATGCCCACTGCTTCATTTCAGGTTGAGGAATCCTCTCTGTGAACAGACTGGGCAGGCTGTAAGCAACGCCGGGGTGGAGTCCACGCAGACTTTTTATGGATCTGAAGGTGATTTGTCACCGTCTTAAGGAGCTGTGAGGTTAGTGGCGTGGCAGTGGAGAGAGGTGGAGCTGGGGGGTGGGGGACAGGGGCAGCGATTTAAGGCTCTAAATGGGTTTCGGGTCACTGGCATCACACAGTGAACCAGTCACTCAGCTCCAGAACAGGACCAGGTAGGAGGAGTTCGACTATGTGCACTCCACCTCCTTCACATACTCACAACCAGTCACATGACCTTCTTGTGCTTTGACTAAACTTTCTGAAGCTTAACACCATGCAGGGGTCGTTTGCTTAACAGTGCCTGGTAGCGTTATTGTAGGTTGATAGAAGATGATATTGGAAGGAACACCTTGTATCACTTATATACTAAACCAAATAATGTTCTTTGTTTTCTTCCCTCATCGCTGCTTATAAAATGTGGTGTGAATTGATATCTTTAACCCCTTTGCCAGTGCTCCCATGCCCTTGTGTTAAGCGCATTCCCCTGGAGGTGGGAGAAATAACATTGAGCTGCCCTGTTTTCCTCTGAGGCTCGTATCCGAGGGTTGGTTTGGGAAGGAGCCACACATTTTTCTCATGTGGTACCAGCCAGCTGCTGCATTTAGAGCTGATAAATGAGGTGAAGGTAAACACACAGCCTGTGGTGGAAGGAAAACACAACAAAAACCACGTTTACTTCTGTAAAGAGCATGTTTGTTGGATGGTAAGGTCAGAGTTCAAGTACTATAATCTATAATCATATTGACAGATCAGGTGGTTTAGTTCTGGATATGAAGCATACTGTAAGCAGCAGAGGTTTGCTAGAGAATAAACTTTGAAGAAAAGTTTGTCTACAATTATTGATTTAATAACATTATCAAAACGGAACTATTTTTCTTTCCTCTCAACAATTAAGAGAAAATAAAATGATTATGAAACTATCCCTTGTTTGCAATTTATTTAGTAAAATCCTTCAAATGTGCATCAATTGAGTTACAGCCAGACCAGAATTAGAAAAGTCTTACAAAGGGACTTTACAGAAAAGATTTTCCATTTATTTAGAAATTCATATATGCACACCATTCTGAATGAAAAGCAAACATTACAGTAGTCAGTTAAAATCCAGATTATTCTTTATAGAGATTCATTTAAGAATGCATATCCTTTGATCCATTTCACATTTTCACAAGGCTATTTCATAACCCGATACCTCACTGTTATTGTATTGATATTTTATTTAAAGACAGCAAGTTCAACCTATACTCAGTTTTAGCCAATAGAAATATTTGGAAGTGGTGAAATGCTAGCCTGATAAACCAGACAAAATGTGAGATTAAATGTGTAATTTAGTCTGGCCCCGATGAATGAGACATCAGAAGATTTTTAATGAGAACAACAAGTTGGTTTTCAAACCACTGTCTGTGCCTATTGGCCAACGCTCTGACCAATGAGCGGAACTGACTGTGACGTAGTGGGGGAGTGTAAACAAACAGCCTGTTGGTAAAACGGAGAATATGTCCTTCTTAAAAATGAATGAACGTAGAGCCTCTTCCTGCTCACGTTTCAACGAAAAGCCCAAGGCTAATCCTTCCAAAACTGATTCCAAAGCTGAGTCAAATGAGAACTGTTCAATAGCTGTTGCCATCTTCCTTGTTGTGCTTTCTCCAGCGTCGCGCAGCTTTGTCATCACGCCCTCAAAACCCCGCCCCTCTGCATCCAGAAATTCAAAACACATCTCAGATTTAGGGCCTGGGGCATTGATCGAGGCTAGACCACTGGCAGGCAAGAATGATTTTGGCCGCTGGCGGGTCGGGCTAGTTTACTTGGCTAGTGAAATGCTGTTGTTTTCAACCCTGGTCTCTGGGACTCAATTTTCCTTTATGTTTTAGTTCTTTGTCAGCTTCAGGACACCTGAATCAAATGACTACATCACCTGCTTAGGACCTCAGATGCCTGTTATTCATCCATCAATTTAAAGCAGGTTTGCGGAGGCAGGTTAACATTGAGCGTTTCCATTAAACATTAAATTGCGCAAACTGTCATTAGAAAATAAATTGGATAAATTGAAAAACTGTGATTTTCTTTTTTTTTTCCATAAAAAAACTTCATATTTTGATGGGGTGGTTTTTCGGTCGAATCGAAATTATTGTATTTCAAACAACTTCTAAGGGTTTAATATAAAACTTCTACACAATCCCTGACCTGTTAATTTGTTCCTTGTTCTCCGTGACACTGGCTGCCTCCTAATGTTTTCCAACAAACCTCTAACAGCTTTTACTGTGATGAGTTAAATTACAAACCACAAAACTATTTATTTTTTCAAAAAAGAACATATAACTGCACTTTTTATGTTCCTTGTCATATAGAAGCCCAATTATACAATAAGGTTTGTAGTTGTCACCTGAAGATCATTTGAAAATAGTTTGGTATGTATTTAGAAATTATAATTAGTTTTGCTGGACAGTAGAATAAGCAACTATCCAGAAAACAGTCGAAAAAACCCTCATTCTCATTATTAATGCAGACAAGTTATGAGAATTGAAGTACAAGTTTACAACATAGAGAGAAAAACATGCATGTCCATTTGTCAAGGGAAAACGCATAGTTATGCAGAACCCTTGTTTTAGACGAGTCTGCCAGAGTCCTGATTGGTGTGTGTGTTTCTTTGGGTGGGCTGATTTAAAATGTCCCTAAGGTCTCGTTCAAGGTAGAGAAATGGACGGGGCCCAGAACCCTGTCCTTCTGCTTCCCTCTTGCCCATTCTTTCTGTGGGTCCCAGTGGGTCAACCTTACACACATTCAACCGTCCACAACACATCCAGTGTTTCTCACACTGTCCCAAGCTTTTTCTGTCTCTGGTTTGACAGGATCCTACAGTCCCGTCCTCAACAAGCCTCAGCACATTCCAGCACCACTCGGACTTGTTATTGGAGCAAATTTATAGGGCCATTTATTTAACTGGATCTGAATGACATTGGTTCTGGATGAGTTGAGCTGGGGCAAACTACCGGGCCATGTGGGCCAGGGAAAACAGAGCAGGGGATAAATCAGGGAATTAGGGGGAGGTGGGAAACAGACTGAGAGTTGGGGATACAGAGGATGTATCAGGATAGAAGCTGGGGACTAAAATGATCCATGATGAACAGACTATTGGGCAGAAGACCCTAAATAAATACTAGCAAAATTAAGATTCAAATAGTGAAATCCTGGTGATATAATGTAAAAACCACATGAGCTTCGCTTTCAGTGTGACCATACGCTGTGTTTTAGTAGTACTTATTGTGGTGTTCAGTTTTAGTGCTCTACAGATCTGGACAAATGTGGACTAAAACTGCATATTTCCATAATTCACTTCTTATCAAATTTTGGATAAGAAATCAGGTATTCAATCCATCCATCCATCCATCCATCCTACCTCCCTCCCTCCTTCGTTAAGACCTGATCCCTGCAGAAATGTCCGTTAAAGGGACATTTGATTCCTGCTTGTTAACAGGCAACACTAAACTCTCCTAAAATTATTTTGAAATGCCAAAAAAGCATAAATTAAATCAACTGCTGTTTTGTAAACCCTGGGAGGGTCTAGCCTGCCATATAAAACCATTATAATGGCAGACAGTAGCCTTACTGTGGCAGCATGAGGCTACAAATTTGTAGGAACCACATATGTCCGGGATGTGACTGTTAATGGGCTTAGGGGCTGTGTTATTTTATTTTTATAGTCTTTACTTCTGCCTCCAAAGGCTTACCATTATTTGTTAAGAGTTGCATGCATGAACCTGTCCTTTTTTCAGTTTTTTGGCAGCTCCAGAGTATAAACACTGAAAAACCCAACCAGAGGTGGGAATAGGAGCTAGTTTTTAGGTCGGTTCGACATGAGCTACTTGGCTCATCTTTAATCATCATATCTCAGAATCAGTTAGAGGATAATTGATCATTTATACATCTTAAAATCCCCTCCAACTCATGTGGTTGTAAGATGAAACCCCAAAAATGAAGGATGATTATTGTTTTTGCTTATCACAACTAGGCAGCATGTTGAGTGTAGGTTATAATATGGAGATTTCATATTACCCAAATCTTCTTTATACTCTTCTTTAACCAATTTCAATTAAATTCAGTTTATTTATGCAGCAGCAATTCATAAAACATGTCATCTCAAGGCACTTTATAGAGACAATTCATTCCTATCTTTCAGTTGGACTGGTGATCTCATCCAATATGATCTCATCCTATGAATGATTTGCATCTCTCATCCATGTGACATTTTTCCTTATTTTATTTGGAAGTAATAATATAGTAAACACTTCAGAGGAAACTCGAAACCTGTTTATTCAGCCTGCACAAATGCACGCCATCTCACACAGACACACACACACACACCCCACAGACAGAACACTCAGTGACTGACAGACACGGCTGAGACAAACTACTGTGAGAGTGACAGGGTGCAAGCAGTGCGCTGCTTAGCTGGGTGAGGGGCAGATCGTTTCTTACCTCATACATAAAAACATGCACAAACACACAAGTTATGCAAAAAAATCCACTTTGCATGTTGCTTACTCATTCTCTTGAGACTTTCTGCAAAACTCCTTTTCAGTTATTCCCCAACTGACCTAAAGGGGGTGCTACAATATTTGCAAGCTTGTATATGCATCTTTAAAATCTACAAAATGTTATGGAAATGGGAATGTTTTCCTTTCTTGGAAAATAAAAGCATAAAAACATACAAACAAGAACATATTCTATCTATCTATCTATATCTATCTATCTGTCTATCTATCTATCTATCTATCTATCATCTATCTATCTATCATCTATCTATCATCTATCATCTATCTATCTATCATCTATCTATCATCTATCATCTATCTATCTATCCTAGAGACACAGATAATGTGGAAAGCTGTTCTCACATCTCTGAGAAGTTGCAGGGAATCCTGTTGATTGGCTTCTTCTTCTTCTTCTTCTTCTTCTTCTTCTTCTTCTTCTTCTTCTTCTTCTTCTTCTTCTTCTTGTTCTTCTTTTTCTTCTTCTTCTTATTCTTCTTGCTTCTTGCTTTTTCTTTTGGCAAAAATCAGGACCCATGAAATGAGGAAATCTTACATATGCTAATAAAACCCATACAACTTCATGATCATTAACCTTTTAAATTCTTTCAACCACCTGAATCAGCGGTTCCCATTGTGGAGGTATAGAGGGCCATAATATTTCATAACAATATATCTCATAAAATACATAAACATGGAAAATAAACAAGTGTATCATGAAATAAGTAAATATTATGTGTCTTTAGTTATACTTTTATATTACGAAAATCCATATTACATTAGATTGTAAAAAGGCACAACTATGTAATGAAATGTGCCATTAAATAATTGAGAATACATTTAAAATGATTATGAAATTATGTACTTTTTAAAAATGTATTTTTTAGTCATTAAAATATGTACTTCAGTGTATACTTATATTGCAGTAGTTATGTGTATTTTTAGATGGTACCCAGTTAGTTGCATTTGTTATGTTAGGCTAAACATTTTGGTATGCCCGTCTCAAAATTATAGCTGCAGCTGCATCACAGCTAAAGAAATGTGACTCATTTTGATATAATATTGTTTATACTACTTACACTTCCATGTTCCACATCTACACCTACATGACACATAAAGTAAAAGTTTAAGATTTTTTTTATTCATCTAAATGGAATAAAGATAACAATAGTTTTCCTCACCCAATTTCAATATAATGTGATTTCTTTGAGGATCCATGTTCTTTGATGGATCGTTAGGATGTCTAATAAGAAGATATCCTGAGGCCCAGGAGGACAGGAGGTCCGTTTGAGGTCTGACCCTGGACCGTCCATCCAGTGAGCCCAACTGAAAGCATTCCTCCACTCCTGGGGGGGTTAAGAGAAGAGATGAGAGCAGAATGGATGGAAGAAGAGTTGGATTGCTGTGTTAAAGAGGCAGGACCACCAACCAGAAAGCCTGCCACGCTCTCTGCTCCTCTGAAGACTGCCAGCGTGCTAATTTGTATCAGTAAACAAGCAGCCGACAACTTCAAAGTGTTGACTCCAACGAGGCCTGACTGGGGAATGGATTTGCATGTGTGTTGTTTGCCAGTTTGTATGTCTCTAGAGTTATCTACCAATATGCATGTTTATTGATTTCTTTATTTCATAAGAATACTTTTGCATGTCTTTGAGAATTCAAGAATATTTAGAGCCTTAAGGAAAACAAACCAAAAAAAAAAAGATAATGATTTATGTGTTCTCTTTCAGGGCAAAAAATACATATTTTTAGATATGGAAGTAGAAAAATAACTTTGGCCTAAACAACATCCATATCGACTTTCAAAACATAAATCAGCGAAGCTGTTGTGTGTGTATGCTACAAAATCCATCATTGTGAACGTGTGTATACATGTTTCTTTAGATGGGCCACCACCCACGGAGACAAGTCAGGTAAATATTTGGAGGGTGTGGAGGTGAGGGGGTCAGTGAAGTGTCCAGTGTCCAGAGAGTGCTCATGCAATCTTAACATATTCAGCATGGACACCTAATCCCGCTTTGGGCGGCTTCCGAAGCTGAGAAATATCCCAAACAGCGACTGATGACAACATTAAAAAGCCTTCCAACCAAATAGCATAAATGAGGAGGTTTCGCCAGCTTCCATCAGCATATATCTTCACCTAAACACCAAAACTGTTGCATGGATCTGCATGAGGTGCATGTATGAATATTGGGGGAATTGTTGTCATAACTATGTCATGTAGAGAGAAAAGCGCGTTGATAGAAATTTCTGGGTGTGGTTTCCACAAAATGAACACAGGCTGAGAAAGGAGCACTCAGAACTGAGATGCTTATATTACCCCGAATCACCTGCTTTTAATCAGCTACATCCAACATTCATATGTCGACTTGTTGGTATCTCTGTTCTGCAAAAACAGGATGCAGAGGGCCCTTCCTCATGCTGCAGCGCTCAGATCCTGGGCCCCCACATGCCCACCTTTTGCCCTCCAGTGCCATGTGTTCTTGCAACAGCAAACCACACAGGGGAGCTCCTGCTATATATGAACCCACTCACACCACCTCTCCATCCAAACATTCCCCACAGTTATTGTGCTGCCAGGGATCTACAATAAAACTGGAAGCAGCATTATCATTAAAATTATATGATGCAAACACCATCTCATATCTCATAAAAAATCGTTTTAATAGGTCTAATTATAGTAAAATACACTCTTAAAAAGAGTCGGACTACTTCTAGAAAATAAAACCCACAAGTAGTGAGCTTATATTTTCTCCTTTTGATTCTGCTACCTACATACAAACTGTAAAGAATATAATTTCTGACTGCAGTTAATTTTCTCAGGTATTTTGTCTGTGGTAAGAAAAAAAAAACAAGCAAACAAAAAACAGTGATTAAATTACAGTTAGCAAAATACACATTTTGTGAAGTAAAGAAAATAATGAGACCAAAATGATAAAGTGATGCCATCGTTATATGTAAACATAACTCAGTAAGTAGGAAATGAAGATAGAGTCAGAGATATCCAGCAGGACAGGACATGTTCAAATAAATATCATTACCTCCAAGATAGCTAAATGATGCCAGTCTGCGAGACACACTGTATGACCAGAGGGAGGATTAATGAGCTGAGAAATTAGACCCAAACACCAGGGTGATTTTTTTTCTTCTTCTTCTTCCCATTCGGTGCGCCTCGGCGGTGAGGCCCTCTCTCAGAGCCACATGGGAGGCTGCTTCAACACGTATGATGAGAAAGATTTCTGCCTGTCCGTGCTGCTTCGTTCATCTGTCAGTAGGTCGACCCACATTTTGCGAAGCGGGAGATGATGATAGGATGGAATGCCTCTATGCGAGCATTATTATGGCGAACATTTGAAGGGTAAATAAACCCCATGAAAGCTAGTAAACAAATGAAACTGATCGATTGAAAGTAGAAACTCTCTTGATTTCTGAGGATAAGGTGCTCAAGTTTTATGATTAGTTTGATTTATTCCCAACATATTTTTGCTCTGCTGCTCAGCATCAGGGACTTTATTTCTATGTTTCATCATTTATTCATCCCAATTTCAGACATGGCTAAAATATATTTTCCTACTTGTGTGTTTTTTCTATTCATTTCTTTCTCCCAGTGGTGATATTGTTCAATTTTTTTGAAATTATTTTATTTCTGTTAGCTAGACCATGGTTTAGATAACTGATGCCTCATTATTGACTAGATCAGAGATTTTTCATGTATATAGGTTTCCTTATATTTATGTAGTTGTTGGAAATAAACAATTTATTTCATGTTTTAGATAAATAAAATGTATTTTGAATAATAAATGCAAATAATTATAATATTTGGAATGTGTTTCATTTTAAAATTCATGTTGAAACAGTTAAAAATACATATTTAAAATACATTTCATATTTTATATTCAAATAAAATATGTAACATTTTATTTGATTGTTTTCTCATTGTTGTATTCTTATCTAAAAAAAAAAATTCTTTCAAATTTTTATTTTCTTTTTTTTAACTGAAAATATAAGGAGCCTTTTTTATTATTTATATTTTTTAGATAATTGGTCAAATTCAAAGACATAAATTACCTTTTAACACAAACCTAAGAATATACATTAAATAACAGATTAATAAAAAATAAAACATGTTACTATGATTAAAATTATCAATTGAAGGGAAATTGAACATCAAATTGCTGATTTATGAAAAATAGAATGTGTTAAAAAATGTATTTTAAGTGAGAGAATGTCTTTATTAACCAGAGGCATGTATTCTCTGGACCTTTTTCCTTGCTTCTCAAATGTTCCTCGCCGCCACCAAAGTAGCCTAATGGATGCAGAGGGAGGAAGTGTTTGACATCACGGACACAGCAGTGCTTGTTTTAGAGAAGCTGCCTATGTGGCCTACCCATACAGGCCACACAGTCCCCTCTTAATGTGACCCAGACCTTTCAGCCCACTCCAGGGGCTTCAGGAACTGTCCGCTCAGCGGGGACGTAGTGTCACTTTAGCCCCCTGGTGAACACAAGTCAACATGCCTTAATCCCCCACCCATCACCTTAAGTTACACTTTTGGGTTCACAATTAGCACACCGCTCAAATCTCCCCCACTCCCTGCCGAGCTTCCAATTTCCAGATATCAATATGGAGTCCCGTGTTCTTAGGGCTGTGGACCGAGCTGGGACCCGGATGCTGGTTTTTCGTGGCGCAGTGCCGGCCCCTGCCACATGTTCCCTCATCTTTCACTGTCACTGTGCTGCAGAGGAAGAGATCAAAACAAACATGTGGTGGCAGGGAGAGCCTGACATGATGAATCGCTGTAATTAGCATCTGACTGCCAAATGTTTGCAGCGATTGGCGGAGGCCACTTTTGACACATTCTGTGCGTGACTAGATGACAAGACCCTCAGAGTGAGATGTGTGACCTGACGAACTGAGATACAGCCGATCCCGAGCTGGGCCACAACTGAGTAAAAAATGTGCAGGTCACTTTACACTGAGCTATGCTCAATGTAAACACTTTCTGGAAGGGGAAATTTCTGCAACATGGAAAGAGAGCCAATCATCAGCTGACCTGCAGTCATGCCAAAAGCAAAGAATGATTGGCTCCGTTCAGCGTGTTGTTGTCCTGTGTGACTTTGCTGTTCTTCACTGCAGTAAATGAGAAGGAAAAGCACAATTTTCCTCTAATGTACAGTACGCCTTTTCAAAAACTGCACTGTAGCTCATCTTTCTATCCTCTCATCTCTGTTTCCAGCCTGGGAAGGGGGGTGCTACTGGCATTCCTGGAGGTCAAATCACAGCACGCCTGTGATCCCTTAATTTTACTGTCTAGGGTTGGCGCAGGGGTGACAATGGACGTTATCCACTTCCTGTTCCTGCTGGGAGGTGATCCTGATCCCGCTGCTGTAGAGGAGATTGCAATCAAATCCCTACTAAACGCCTTTAGCTTTTCAAATTTTCAGACAGATGGTGGGACTCATTACCTCACCAGTCCTGGACTTTTCTCTGTCTTGATGCAGGACAAATGGAGGCTAACTCAAAAACCACTGGAAAGAACAAAGATCAGCATCTCCAAGCTGTGTTTTCTGTTAAAGGAAATAAAAACTCAGCTGCGTTAAAGAAGGAAAGAAGCAGTCTCTGTGTATGTGTTTTTTTAATCCATGCACTAAAACACCAATGCACTGGTGGATGTGCAGAGTGGACCAGTCTGTAATGGTCTTCTGGCAGGAGGCCTTTGGTTCAAGTTCACCAAACCACCAGAAGCCGGCTGAGGAAGGAAAGACATGGGATGGGAGATGCTTAGGGAGTGAGGGGCATGACACGGTGGTTGTGGCTGAAGGGAGAGGAGGGGGGGTCACAGCCTATAACCTCCTCTGCCAGAGCAGACCTTCTCATATTTAAACAAATACCAGGCCTGTAGGGAGCAGCTAAGAAGGAGGCAAGGAGCGAGAGGCAGGCTGGAGGATCTACAGTGAAGCCTATTTAGAACGGGGGGGGCGCAGGCTGAGAAGAGCCAAGCAGGCAGTGACAGATTTATAATGAGCACAGACTCTGCCCTCACATTTAATACCAGACTCAAGACGTATTAGAGAGACAAAGGCCGCATATCCTTCTCGGAGAGAAGAAAGGCCTTAATTAATTTGGACAGATCCCGGAGGCCCCGGGTCCACATCATCAGTTCTTTGTGGCAGGAATGCCAGCTATTTACCAGCACTCCAATAGGGCTGTGGGGGGGGAGGAGGCGAGGTGATGACGACCGGGACCGCCGCGCCATAGATAGGAAAAGGATACTTTTCAAAAGCTAAAAGCTTCCCAGTTTTAAAACAAAGACGGGAGGGAAAGAGAAGAAGTGATTTTTGAAAAGGGAGCACAGACCCCCACCCCACCACCCCACTATGATGTCCTACGCACATTCCACACTGTTCTCTGACTTATTCAGACTCTGCACAACACATCTTCGCCGTACCTGACCAAAAAGGCTGTATTTATAGTTTTCTGGAATATGAAACTACGAATGCAGACAAAAAATGTATTATTTTGTGAAACCAAACATTAGACTACATTTAATATTATTCTTCAGATAAGATTTCAGGAGTCTCCTCCTGAAAGAATGATGTAGCCATGGAGCATCAGAAAAATATCCCAGGGACTGTGTTGGGAGGCACTGCTGGCAGCTGGCAGGTTTTCACTGATTCTGAGGACATATGAAGCTCCCAACATAAATAAATAGTAGAAAGGACATTTGTTAGAGAGAGACCTCTAAAATGGGAAGGGTAAAAGTAACACTTTATGTTCCTTTCACCTCAACAATCTTTAAAGATTGATTGTTTTTAATCCAATATGTGGAAATTAAATACATTTTAGCATTTTAACCAACAAAGACACAGTGACCTTGAAAACAAACTGACTAAAGTAAATATAGCACGGTTTTAAAAATCAAAACAAGAAGATCGGACAAAAAAAAAAAAGACTTATTCTTTGGTTTGTTTGAATAAAATTGATCAGCTGACAAACACTAGATTAGTGATGTTGGAAAAAGTTGGACATTTTTCTATATATTGTGGAATATTCAGGGTCCATTTTATTCCCCCCTGCTTCTTTTTACAAAATGCTCTTATTGGCTTTACTGTTGCCACATTCTTCTACCTTCTGTTCACCCAACAAACACCTTTAAGGGGCTGAATTAATTAAGAAAATAAAAAAAAAATTTAAACAAAGGGGGAAGAAAACAGCAACATAAATCCAAAACATCAAACTATTATTTTGAACAAATAAAAGAAAAAAAGAATAAAGAAACTATTTCTGGTAATAGATCTCCATATCAAGCCCTTTATGGAGTTTCTTTTAAAAATGCTGACCTGCATTTTGTTTCATGTTACATCTTATTCTGAATAAAGAATACAACTTTAAATCTTTCTTTTTTATATGTGGGAATTTTTGTGCAACTCTGCGAGTCTGACACAAGGGAATCATGTTTTTCACCTTTGGACAGCCATTGTGTTCCTGTTCATTGTGTTTTATACTCATGTCCTTTTTTTGATGACCTCCAGAAAGTACAAAGAGGCTGGACAGGAAAGCAACTTTTATATGCCAAGAAGGAAATTAGCTTTTTATATATATATATATATATATATATATATATATATATATATATATATATATATATATATATATATATATATATATATATATATATATATACATATATATAAAAAATGAATACATAAATCTGTCATTTCCAAATTGAAACAAAAAGATTCGTTTTATGTATAAAGATTAAAAGGGGACCAAAATAATCAGAGGACACAGATGTTTTAGCTGATTATTCTCCATTTTGGTTCAGATAAGTGCACCATCAGCTTTTCCAGACTTTGGATTAAGAATCAAGTCGACTTTATGGATCAGTGAAAGGTCACTAGTGATGCAAATCTGCAGACACCTGCAGCACAAGGTGAGCGCAGCATCCCGTCAACCATGACATTAAAATTCATTCAAATGCTCTCTAGAGAAAACAAAATAAAAACGAAACTAATAAGATCTTCTATTTTTTTCAACGAAAACAATAATTTTAGAGTAAATGAAAATTATTAAAAGGAAAATATTTATCGATTGGCACTAAGGAAGAACTTATCACTGAAGCATAATATGTTGAGCTGGCAAAATCTATTTGTCGTGTCATTTCAGGGAACATGGGGGCTGCTGTTGAGTGTAAAAATGGAGAAGAGAATGAAAGCATTCACAAAATAGGGAGGCCGACAAAATGAGAGCCGCTGGGCGCCAGGATACCTGCACCTGCTTTATATCTGATAGGAAACCTTCAAACTGATTCACTATTATAAACATTATTATTATTATTATTATTATTATTATTATGATTATTATTATTATTATTATTATTATTATTATTATTATTATTATTATTATTATTATTATTATTATTATTATTATACGCCAAGAAAAGGATGTCGGATAAATAATTAGCTCCATGCCCTGAAAATAAAAAAATAAATGACCATTTTAATTTCAGCTTAAAGCGCAGGTGGGTTTTATTTATCTTGACAACATACATTTTAGTGACACATTTATTTACGCACACAAATCAAAGCGCTACCTATTAAGAGTCACATATTTTATCCCTTTTTAATGAACAGACATTCCCCTTAAGCATTTTATTATTAACTTATGTATTTAAAGCGTCTTCTAAACTTTTTTTTTAAAGAAAATTAACCATTCATCAAGTAGCTTACTGTTTTTATATATATATTTCTACGTTGTTGTATTTTTTCCGTTCCTTCTACAAATTTCCCAGTGCTGCTTGGTACCTTTTGGAAACTTTCCTCTGCGCACATTCCCCCAGGCCCCGCAGAGAGACCGGACAGCCCGGCCCTCTCCTGTCATCGGTCGGCTTCCTCTCCTTCTTGCACCAAGATTTAGACTAATATTTAGACAGGATAGGGTTTTATAAGTGCAGTGCGCCACACAGTCCACGCCACGGGGCAAGAATGTGAAATTGTTGATTTTCTGATTAGCAGGAGAAGCTGGGGCGCGTTAATAATAACTTTATCAGCATCTCTGGAATAGAAAGCGGCTCTTTACAATTAAGCCTGGACACGTGGACATCCTCTGTTAATAACACATCATGGGAGCCGCTGTTTTATTGCAGAGGGAAGAGACGCGCGCGCTGCGCAGAGGTGACTCAGACCTATCTGTGTTTACCAATAACAACTAAAAATGGCTGCCAGTGAGCCTTGACGCCAAATCATCTGTGCCAGTTTAATGAAGCAGAATTTTTTTAGGTTTGCTTTTGTGCCGTGTTCCTACAACGGGACGCGCAAGACCACACAGGCCTCCCGTTCATGAAGATGCCAGAGATTAACAAAAGACTGCAGGGGAACGAACAGACCTGCTATCCTGCATGGGGAGACGTAATTATAACCTACGCGTGTTAGGACCCATGATTTACTGCTACGTTTGTAATAACACTGATTTATCGTGTGGCAAAAGAAGTTATTCGGTGCGTAAAAACTAGAAAATTATTTTCTCTGTATATATTATTTAAATATCCTATTTTTCATAGAATAATAATCATTACTAATCCTGTTATTATTATTATTATACAGAATCGTTGTCAAACATATGTAAACCTCTATCTAAAAACATGATTTTTGCTTTCTAACTATTGGCTCATTATTGCCTCTCTGCGCAGTTTGATAGAAGAGAAGAAATCTGCAGGAGAAGACTTTAAAAGCTCCTTTATTTTCTAATAAGTAAATCTCCCATAAAGATTCACAGCATCATTGCTTTTCCTGTAACTCTAATTTTTCTATAACAGTTCACACAGCAAAAAATAGAAACATAAATAGGTCAATGTTTCTTTAAATAAGTGCATTTTGTCTTAAACTGAGGAGGTAAGTGAGACACTTTGCCAACTGAACAAGACAATTGACATTTAAAATAAGAAAAAGTAACTGGATTGTATTATTACAAGCGCATCTATAATTATCTTATTTTAAGAAAATACTCATTCTATTTGCAAATCATCTTATTTACATACTAGAATTAAGGGTAAATAAAGTTGAAATAAGATTTTTTTTTTTTTTTTTTTTTGTTGCATTGCAGGCTGTTACTGGATGTTTTTAGGCGCATTATTTGAAGCTGGCAGAGCAGCTGTACTGAAAGGTCCCGTATTGAATCCTTCTGTCAGCAAACAGACAAACATTGTATAGTCTGAAGCCTGTCATTGGTGAAAGCTACTCATTTTGTTTTGCTATAAAAGTGGATTTCCTTCAGATATTTTGTATTTTTTGGACGCCATTTACACGTGTTTCTGAGGTTCGGTGTTTAAAATAAAAAACATTAATCTATTTAAGAATTATAAATGAATCACTGAAAGTGTTTGTTTTTTAGTTTATTCCACAGGAGCCATTAAGCTTCAGGATCATCCATTTGCTTGATGCCCTATTAAAGCTTTTGCATGCGAAAGACTGAAGTTATATTTTCTAGCATATTTAACTATATTAAATGTAAAATCTACTTTTTTTCTTGCCTACTGTGGGGTTTTCTCTTCTGTGTTGAAAAGAAAAATAACAGCTTATTTTTATGAAAGCACAACACATCATTAAAGTGAGAATAAACTTTTTAATTCCTCCTAATTTCCATGTTAACTTGCCCTGATGTTCCACTGCCTCAGGAAACCAGCTGGATATATCTGCTCTCGCTTCAGCTTTTATCCAGAACAAGATTTATGCCTTTTTTTTTAAGTGTAAATATTTTCCTAGTCATACAACGGATGGGTTCTCTGTCAGACATCTGAGATCACATTTAACCCAAATATCCAATTTAGTTTCTCTTATCAAAGTAATAATGCATTTATTATTTTAATTCTAAACTTGTGTTTGATTAAAATCTGTTCTTATTTGCATTATTTAATACTGTTAAAACATTTTCGTGCATTTATTCTTAAAAAAAAAGTTACAATATATTGTGCCCTATTTTTGTTTGTTTGGGGTGCGTTGTTGCTCTTTTGCTTTTTTTTAGGGACAAAGGAAACATTTACAGAAAGTCAAAACTTTATTTATGCATTTTTCTTTTTTTTTTTTTTTTCTTTTTTTAATCTAACTGTGGTTGTTGTTTCCACTTGCGCAGCGCTAAAGGCCATTACCACCCTGATCAGAGACATGAGGGGTGGATTCCTGCATCCCATTTCTGTCGTACTCTGTTTTCTGTCTGTTAGCACCTGGGGGCTTCCGACCCGCCATTGATCTATGATAAACAAACAGACTGTCATCCAATGAGAGAAACACAATATCTATCTATCTATCTATCTATCTATCTATCTATCTATCTATCTATCTATCTATCTATCTATCTATCTATCTATCTATCTATCTATCTATCTATCTATCTATCTATCTATCTATCTATCTATCTATAACTATAGATCTACCTATCTATAACTATATATCTATCTATATCTATCTATAACTATCTATCTATATCTATCTATCTATACATCTATATATATGTAACTATAGATCTATCTATCTATCTATAACTATATATCTATCTATATCTATCTATAACTATCTATCTATATATCTATCTATATATCTATATATCTGTAACTATAGATATATCTATCTATAACTATATATCTATCTATATCTATCTATAACTATCTATCTATCTATAACTATAGATCTACCTATCTATAACTATATATCTATCTATATCTATCTATAACTATCTATCTATATCTATCTATCTATACATCTATATATATGTAACTATAGATCTATCTATCTATCTATAACTATATATCTATCTATATCTATCTATAACTATCTATCTATATATCTATCTATATATCTATATATCTGTAACTATAGATATATCTATCTATAACTATATATCTATCTATATCTATCTATAACTATCTATCTATATCTATCTATCTATCTATCTAAACTATATGTCTATCTATATCTATCTATGTAACTATCTATAAATATATATCTATTTATGTATAACTATCTATTTATCTATCTTTCTATATCTATCTATCTATCTATCTATCTATCTATCTATCTATCTATCTATCTATCTATCTATCTATCTATCTATCTATCTATCTATCTATCTATCTATCTATCGATCTATCTGTCTATCTATCTAGATCATGTGTCAGTAGTTTGTTTATGCTCTCTGACTCCCACTGAGCAACATCCTAAACAAACAGGTTTTAAATCCTCCATCCGCTTCATCTCATTATCATTTCTATTCGCTTAGATTGAAGCAACTTCGATCACTTTACTTCATTTTCAGTCACCAACACGTGGCTGAACCCAATAAGCTGAAGGAAACAGGAGGAGAATCGGCGCATAAGGTCAAGTCCAGCTCAGGCCTGCGGTATTCATGCAGCCTCTCCATCTCCTTCTGTTTAATTGAACAATATATTGTTCCTTTTTTCATATTAATGTTATTGTTTAAAAAAGCTTCAATTTAGATATAAGATCAGATTAAACAATCTAAACATTAGACAGTGACGGTTATCATGATAATTGAGATGAGAAAAAAAAATAATGTTGTTGAGTTTAAAAAGTTTGCAGTAACTTCCCTAAATATCCAAATTTTGCAAAACCTTCAAGAGTTTCTGTTTATATCAATCATCTCAGAACTTTAAAATAATTAAACCTTCGAAATAGAGAAGTGTCATCTGCCATGCGAGGTTTCTTATTTGATTGAAACTCCAACAGCTTCTGATGCTTTTCTGTGCGCAGGTCGACAAAAAATGCGACGAACTAATGTGCGTCAGATCATTTAGTGCAAAAAAATAACTTTTTTGGGGGGGAGCTGGACATTCAGTGACGTTGCAGTTCAATTCAAATGAGTAACAAGGACTTATTGAAATAAAACATTGGTCGCAGAGCGCAGGACGCGTTTTTCCTGCAGGGGTGCAAGGGGAGGCGTGGATCTGTTTCGCTCACTTTTGACATTCTCGTGGCAGTGGTGGAATCTCTTCGTTGCACGACTCAGACAACACCGCCCCATCAAGCAGCCGGAGGAGACGCCAGGACAGATGACCCTTTGCGGATGCTCTACATTTTGATCCATTTGGGGAAACAAAAATAAAAAAAGAACATTGTATCTGGACTACTCTCGGGGAAGCGCTTCAAGTCCGACTCCCGCACTGCTCAGCGGCCGGTGGCGGAATGTGAGAAACTCCCTTTTAGCGCATGTTCTCCTGCACCGTGCGGAGCCTCCTTCTGCTCTCTGTGCGGCTGGAAAGCAAAGGAAAAAGCGGTGGTTTTTGGTGTTGGAGGAGGAGGAGGAGGGTCGGCTTATAACGACTCGGTCCCTTGCCTATGGACGACTTTGGTCCCCTCTCTCCAAAGGCGAATGCTTTCAGTATTGCCTCTCTGATTTCGGGTGCAGAGCAAGCAGGAAACGCAGCTTTTGACAAACAGGTCACCGGTCTGGACAGCCAGAGTTACTGTAAAATGCACTACAGCACTGTCACCAGGGAAATGGAAGGTAAATGTGTTTGTTCGTGTCCGTATGGGCTGCTGTAGCATGCGCACACCCCAGAAATTGCTTAAACACCTGAAGTGTGCTCATTAGTGCAAACAGAAGCACTTGTTGGCGCGCTGCGTGGAGTGCGTGGACGGAGTTATATATAATATTCTTTAAAGAAAGTGTGATCGCTGTTGCATTGATTGCAGCAGAAAAGAAGAGGCAAAAGTTCCCCAAACTCCTCAGCGTTCAGTCAGCACTAATTCGCAAAAAGAACACGTCGAGAAAGAAGCCAATAGGAGGAGGGTTTCCAGGGGCGCCCCGTGCGTAATGGTAAAAACAGACCATAATAATCCTATCCACCTCAGAGGGGGGTGCAAATCCATCCCACTCGCGTGTTTGTCTATAAGCTAGATAGCGACAGCCACCGGCAGCCTGTTTGTTTGTTCATGCAAATCAGTGTTTACCTTGAACACTCCTCTCTGCAGCCCGGATCGTCTTTTGTTTGTTAACGGAGGCAAATGTGGGCGATACCCTTATCCAAAAAGTTCAATAGGTGCCGGAAAGACCATTAAAAGGGGCGCACTTCTCTGTCAATCAGTTTCGTCCCAGTGCGAGGAAAAGGCAGGTTACCTGCAGTTCGCTATCTAAATAGAAATAAGAACCAGTTTTATCGCGAAGGGGAGGCCCTCTGCGCCAGATAAGAGAGGAGACTGCGCTGCGGTGTTTAACACACAGCAGTGGCGCACAGAGCGGTCAGAGCGCAGCGATCTGAAGGAAAACAGCAGCAGCAGCAATCCAAGCGCGTATCTGAGAACAGTTCAACTTTTTTTTTTCACTTTTTGGGAATCTTTCGTCACTTTTGGGAAGTCTGTTGTTTTTAGATCAGGAAGCCTTTTAGTGAGACTGAGCTCTCTTCTCTGGACGCAACTTGGGGACTAATGATCCACTGAGCACCGGGGAAATTATTCCACCCTGCTTCTTGTTTTATTGTTTGTCTTTTATTCGGCTTTTTTAAAAGGCGCTTTTTCTGGGATGATTTCAGCCATATCCAGCCCGTGGCTGACGCAGCTGTCCCATTTTTGCGATGTTGCAGCCTTCACCACGAGCAGCCTGAGCAGCCTCAACACGCCGGGGGGCTACCACCTCTCCCCGTCCCCCGGGGACCCCTACAGCCAACATGAGTCCCACTTCGAGCCCTGTCCGGCCGCCCAGCACAACTACAACTACCCGGGATCCAACCCGGCGCAGAGCCAGGGCCCACAGAGCGACACCGGCACCGCCAACTGCTCCTCGTCGTCCTCCAACTCCACACCGAACAGCAAAAGTATCGTGAAGAAAAACCCTAAGGTGGCCAACATTAGCGTCCAGCTGGAGATGAAGGCTTTATGGGACGAGTTTAATCAGCTGGGGACGGAGATGATCGTTACCAAGGCTGGCAGGTGAGAGCTGCGGCAAATCTGGGCCACAAGGAAAAGATCGGACATGCTTTCCTGCAACAAACCAGATCAGGGAGTGAAAAATGTGCAGAGAATGATCTGCAACACAGACAGTAATGCATTATTATTATTATTATTATTATTATTATTATTATTATTATTATTATTATTATTATTATTATTATTATTATTATTAAATGGAAGTAGTAACAATGTAAATATTGCTTCACCAAAACATCTTTTTTTGTTTTTTATTTTAAAAAAATTTTAAACAGGACGTGTATTACCAGCTCATTTTTACACCATATATATCATATATTTATATATATGTATATATGAATATTCATATATTCATATGAATATATGTTCGTTTTAAATTATTTTCTGCCCGATTATGCGTCTTTGATTCGGATTTTTATGACTATCCAAATAGGCTTTTTCTCCAAAAGAAAAATTATAATTTTCTTTTCAAAAGTGGTTTTCAGTTTGCTCTATTTTAATTTATTTTTTATATAAAGATAGTGTTTTATTTTAAGGAAATTTAAAAAAGGCCCTACAGGTTGATAGAAATGCGTTTTACTCAGCTGTATCCATGAGCTTTAATTTTTTTCACTTGAATTAAAATCTAATTGATAAAGCTATCATCTCTTTATTTTCATTTTCTTCATAAATAGCTGCTTTTAAGTTTTAAATTAAGCCGTCGTTAATATGCTTTTTTTATTGTTTTAGTAAATTAGGCATTAAAACTATATGATTAAATAAGCAAAGTAAAGAGGTTTTAAACCTTCTACTGTGAAACCTGTACCGTTTTAAAGGCAGAAAACTTTTATTGGAAAACAGAGGTAATGAGAGGGTGGAAAGCTGCTTCCCTGCAGCCTGAATGGGAGGCTGCAGTCCCCCCTCTCTGCACAGTTTGACAGGAGAAAGGAGATCTGCTGCAGAGCACTTTAAAAGCTCCTTCAGCCTCACCTAGCCACAACACTGACGTTAATTGAGCGTTGATTTTGGGATCCCTTTCACTGACTCCACTGCTGGATTACTCAACTTTCCACTCAGGTTCTTCAGCAATTTTTCGGTCAAAAACAAACCTTAAAGGGTTGAAGGACAACAAAACCTCCAGCAGGAACACAGCAACTCTTCCAGAAAACCTTATATATTTAAAAAAATATATATAAATATACAAACGCTTCAATTTGATTTTGTATTAAAATTAAACTGTCCTATTTAGGAGCAAATAAATTAAGATTCAGAATTAACCGAATTAGCGACACTCATCCCTCCAGATTAACTCCCGGATGCGGATCTATTTACATTTGTGCTCAAAACATCTGGGATTCAATAAGAGACACGATAAGAACTAGAAGAAGATATATTTGAAAAATAATGAGAATCAGAGTCCTACAGAAAAAAAAACTCCCCAATAATCTGCTTTTGGAGAGCCTCCATTACGCACTGAGTGGTTGCAGAGGTTTTTTTTTAATATGGAGCAAAGTCATTCTAGTTTAAATTAGGCCTTTAGCAAAATGCCTGCTGGCGCTTATATTTAGGCAAGCTTCTTTTTTTATCCCAAGATTTCCCGTAATTTAGTCAACAACCAAAATAATCGGATTGTAGGGAAACGGGGCCTTACGTCATATGATGTGAAGGAAATGCAAACTGAAGCTAAAAATTAAACAGCCATCCTGTGGTTTTGTTTTCCCTCTTAGGAGAATGTTTCCAACATTCCAAGTAAAAATATTTGGGATGGATCCCATGGCAGACTACATGCTCCTGATGGACTTCCTGCCTGTAGATGACAAACGATACAGGTAACCTTTTATTTTTTATATATACTATTTATATTTCTATTTTAGTGAGCACAACTTTGAAGCATGAAATCGAACCAAACAAGGGGGAAAAATGACAGAAATATGAATGTAAATGTATAAAAAAATTATTTATTGGTTACTTATACTAATAAATACAATTAAAAATGTACCATTATTACTGAGTTCAAATCCAGTGTTTTATAATTGTACACTGCAAAACAAGGAATACCCAAAAAGTAATTTTTCCTTGAAATAAGTGCATTTTTTATTGAATTGAGGAGGTAAGTGAGACACTTTGCCAATGCAATACGACAATTTACATTCAAAATAAGAAAAAGTAATTGCATTGTCTTATTTCAAGTGCTTGTTATCTAATTTTCTTATTTGAAGAGTAAAAATACAGATCATCTGATTTACCTACTCAAATTAAGGCTACTTCTTTCTAGATCGTTTTTGCAGTGTAAAAATTTTTTCCCTCTTAATAGATATTGTTATTATTTTTATTGGCATGCATAAACCTGCATAATCCGTTTTTGCTGATGTTTTTTTTTTTTTTTTGCCCTTCCAGGTATGCTTTCCACAGCTCGTCGTGGCTCGTGGCGGGTAAAGCGGATCCTGCCACTCCAGGGAGGGTGCATTACCACCCGGACTCTCCAGCCAAAGGCGCTCAGTGGATGAAGCAGATCGTCTCATTCGATAAACTCAAATTAACAAACAACCTGCTGGATGACAACGGACATGTGAGTACAGCGAAAGGAAAAGCGCTGAAAACGGAGCCGCGCAGAGAAACAAATCGGTGCCATCTGTCCTGCGTCACGGGGCCCGAATAATCAATTCATCTTCACGGTGTTTAAACATAAAGGAAGATAATTTAACTCTAACCTATAAAGCATTTTAACTATGATAAACTATTACATCACAAGAGAGAAGTTGAGCCCTCAATAGATGAGACATTTCTGGATAATAAGGACATATTTGTGAACATGGATAAAAATGGAGAATATAACATCTTTAATCCTCTTTACCTCTTTTTATTATCTACATTAGTATATATAAAAAATACATTTTAAAAAGAGTGGTGATGAAAACGCAGTAAAATACTCACATTAATATCAGACTGATGTGGTATCTGGGGTCTATTGCGCACAGGAAATGCATTTTCTCATAATTTGGGCGTTAATTTATTTATCAGCTGGCTTTGAAAATATGATTTCTTCTTAAAATAATTTTTGTATGCGTTTTGTTAATCGAGAATGTATTGGCATCCAGGATATTGGTTCCATTCGTTATTTTTTCTCTTTTTTCTTTTGATTATTAATTAACGTGATATTACACTATAGCAGGGATATATGGAGAATAGAGTGAAATAATTTTTCCTTTTGTCTTACAGATCATCCTGAACTCCATGCACCGCTACCAGCCCAGGTTCCATGTGGTTTATGTGGATCCCCGCAAAGACAGCGAGAAATACGCGGAGGAAAATTATAAAACGTTTGTTTTTGAGGAGACTCGTTTCACGGCGGTCACAGCCTACCAGAACCACCGGGTAAGGCTTGTTTCCGCTGCGCATTGTCTTCACATCTCAGAGCATTAAAGACAACCTTCATTTAACACGTTTTAAAGTTCAAACAAGCAGCTCTAAGCTTGATCATTGTATTTATTATAGACGATGGTTTTCGATTATAATTAATAAATGGATTAAACTAGGTTAAATGTGCGTTTTTAAATCTTGGTTCTTCAGCTCCAGATAATTATTATTCTGTGTTTTCCCACCTCTGCTTTAAATTCAACCTTTAATCTCTATAGACGCTCATTTCAGCGCGTTTAATTCCCTTCTCCCAAATATTCTTAGTTAAAAAATAAAGCATATTTGAACAGATTATTTTTTAATAGTTTTTTTTTCTTAGTGTAGATAAAACACGTTTAATTCACAGTAAAGTTTAAACTAGGGCTTCCAAGCTTTAGTCATTTATCTATTTAGTTAGTTATTTGTTTCTTTGTTTATTTACAGTGAAAAAAAGCAAAGCAACTGTTTTTGGCATTTACTTATTCACATTTAGCTACTTTAACAAGATTGCTTCATGTAAGCAGGTTAGGACATAAAACAATTATCTTAAAGTAGCTAAAGTATAAGTAAAATGCCATAAGCGGTTGCATAATTTCTTTCAGTGTATCATAGAAAAAAGTATGCCAACTTTATACTGCACTGCAAAAAAATAGAAACCTAAATAAATCATTGTTTCTTAAAATAAGTGCATTTTGTCTTGAACCGAGGAGGTAAGTGAGACACTTTGCATATGGAACAAAACAAAGAAAAAATAACTGCATTGTCTTATTACAATTATCTTATTTTAAGAGTAAACATACTCATTCTATTGGCAGATCATCTAATTTACATACTAAAATTAAGGGTAAATAAACTTGATTTACAACATTTTTACTTCTTTCTAGATCATTTTTGCAGTGCGGTTCAGTTTATGGATTTAAAGCAGATATTATTAAAGCTTTGTTTGCAGTTAAGGCTCAAACTTAATGCATAATTTCTGATAAAACAGGACGGTACTGATATCAGTGATATTTTATTAATGCAATTACAGTAAAAAGCTCTTGAAAATAATCAGATAATGATTACATTAATATTAGCCTACCTGTAAAGAGTGTTTTAGATTTATTTTTTTTTTATGGAGTTTAAAACAGAGAAGATTGTGTCTTAAGCAATGAGATAATTTTTTTTTCTGATACTTTGCAGATCACACAGCTGAAGATAGCCAGTAATCCGTTTGCAAAGGGCTTCAGGGACTGCGACCCAGAGGACTGGTGAGCTTTAGTCAGACTTAAACATTACAGTCATGTTTACATTATTTTCACATGCTATAAACACTAAAACATAAAAAAAAATGGAGTCAAGCAGATCAGAAATAATTTTTTTACAAATTGATATCATTGTTTTGGATAGCATGCAGGGTTGCCACATGGGTGGAGTTCTGTTAGAAGCCCATGTGTTGGACCGTGAATCGCACACATCAGTGGATATTGTTTAAAAGTCAATCAGCTGTGTTTGTCTGTCACTGACGAACCGCTTGACTCTAAATAGAGGAGTGTTGGAACAAACCCCACCCATGCAGAGTGTGCAGATTCATGAAACACGCACACAGACTTTTTCAAAATGTGTGTTAATAACTTAAATTAAAGGAAATACAACCAAGTATCAGAACTAAAAGCATTTATTTTATGTTAAGCTTCACATTTTACATGATGTTCTATTTTAATTAGTCAAATGTATAATAATTCTCACAAACATGATAAAAGAATAAAACAATGTTTATTCATCTCCTAAAATGTTACAAATGCTGTGCCTGTGAAAATCATTGTGGGAGTTTGAAGCTGACTCCAGTCTGTTGCTGCAGGCCCAGGAATCACCGGCCAGGCTCTCTGCCAATAATGAGTGCCTTTGCCAGAACCAGAAACCCAATGTCATCTCCCCCTCAGCAGAACGGCACAGAAAAAGGTCTGCAGCGCTTTGTTTTTATTTTTAAATCTTTTGGTAGCTATCAAACATCCAGCATAGCCTCAGCAAGCTCTTCTGTGTTTGTAGTTCTGTAATTCTGTCAGCCATTGGTCTTCTTTTCCTTTTCTTCTTTTTTTTTACTTCTTATCCTTGACTGAGGTGCAGTGGTGCGTTCGCTGCATCAGAACACTGTTGGTTTTAAATTTAACATCAGAAATCAGCCAGCCTGTTTCATGCTCTGGCAACATAATAGAAGTGTTTATGCTGCTGCATAACAGGCT
This sequence comes from Cyprinodon diabolis, assembly GCA_030533445.1. NCBI lineage: Eukaryota > Metazoa > Chordata > Actinopteri > Cyprinodontiformes > Cyprinodontidae > Cyprinodon > Cyprinodon diabolis. The sequence goes on from CM060073.1 coordinate 9,554,339, forward strand.
TAGAGCACTACAGAAACAGAAAGGAAAATTAGATTTTATTTTGTTGTAATTTGAAGTAATGATGACTGATATAGCTATTAGCTGTCTGGGAATAAACTTACCTAACCAGAGCTTTCCATCTTAGCTGTAGAGATGATATTATTAATTTTATTTGCAGGTTTATTTTTGGGTTTTCCTCCATAGATTCACTTTAAGCTGTGAGTCTTCTGTGAAATAAATCAGTGTTTTATTTTTTTAATAGTTCAACATTATTGCACTTTTCCAATTTGTACTATTATATTAGGCTGTTTTATGCTACTGGTAATTGATCAAATATTTGTCTATAGCTTCAGTCCAATCAGTGTTACTGTATCTCTAATTGCAGAGGTGTTTTTATGTCTAATTTTCTTTAACTCTTATTCTACCAAACCTTTGCAGAAGATTCCAGACGGGAATATGAAGGAGATCCAAGCGGAACCCCAATTCACGCAGATCCGGCCCACCAGCTGATGTCTCGTGTCCTCAGCCCAGCTCTGCCGGTCCCAGGAGGACTTCACGCCGTCCCGCTAACCAGCGGCCAACCGAGCCCTCCCCACGACCTCCGGCCTGATCCTCACCCCCTGCCCCCGGACACCCTGCACCACCATCCCTACAAATACCCAACTGCTTATGAACACTACTTGGGAGCCAAGACCAGGCCTTCGCCTTACCCTTTACCCAGCATCAGAGGACACACGTACCATCACCACATGAATCCCGCCACAAACATGTACTCAGCAACCAGCGGCCCCTCTAACTATGACTATGGGCCCAGATAATGACTGCTGTCTGTCAAGGATGATGGCGCACGGCACTATGGGAAACCTAGCAGGCAGGGCCTTAACACAGCTCCCTCTGTTAATGGTTTCTGCAACACGTGGGGTTTAATCAGAGGTTAAGACTCCCCTCTGCTGGATAAATCCTGTTATATTTATTTAAAGGAAATGCATCTAAGCGAGGACACCTGTTTGAAGCCCTCAGATGGCTCTGCTTTGACCTTTGAACTCAAATGGGAACAGCTCCTACTTGAGCGCTGCAGACATTAAGCCATCCGGCTGAAGAAAAAGGAAGAGCCTTTCCTTAACCCGGACAAGACTTTTGATCACAGACTGGAACTGATTTATTTTTTCTTTATGATGCACTTTTTTGATTTGTGTTGTTTTTATTGCTTTCAAAAAAGCCATACGTTATATATAGTCCCATGAACCTTCTAGGTTAGTAGACGAGATGTTTGCATGTTGAGCTCATCAGAGAGGATGTCAGAATACATCGAAAATTGTTTTCTGCTTAAGGTAAAAAAAAACAAAAACAAAAGGAAATTTATGAACATCTTGAGCCGTTCTGAGCTTGCACCATGGCACTGACTTGCAGCAATTCTAAGTAATTAAAAACAAAGCAGAAAGGCTCTTCTGTATCTGTAAAATAAATAATCTCTGTGCAAATCTTCAACTTGTAGTGCTCTCTGCAAAAACGGGGTGTGGGGGGGTGCAGATAGCATTGTTCAGCACTGTCTGTCCGGATTTGCCCTCTTGAAAAAGGTGGAGATTTCTGCTGTTCCTACAGTTATTGGCAGGCAAGATTTGAAAGCTGTCTAAACATTACAGAGATTCAAACGGTGAAATCTGCACCTGGATATAAGGAAGCACACACACACACACATGTTGTGTCACAATATCCTTGTGGGGACCTTCCATTGACTTCCATTCATTTCCCACTAATTTATATGGCCTAACCGTGACCCTTGCCCTAACCCTAACCATTACTGACACATACCTATCCCTAAACCTAACCTAAACTCAATTCACACCTTAGTCCTAAACCTAACACCCACCACAAGAAGTGAAACTTTCCTTATGGGGACCAGTTGTTGGTCCCCACAAGTACCTATGAGTCCCCAAAATGTAGCATATTCCTAGGAAATTGTCCCCACCAGGTATTAAAGACATGGCCACACCCACACACACACACACACACACACACACAGACTACGTTTAGTGAAATTAGAGTAGGGAGGAACTAAAATGTTAAAGTAAATCTGGGTTAACCTTTTCCTATTAATATTTTTCAATAAATGCAACAAAAAAACTTTGGAGAAAAAAAATCTAAACCTTAAATGCAGAAAAAAAAAGTTATTCAAGGGTAAAAGCTATTCTGTAAAGCATTTAGGTAAAATTGATGACGAAATGAATGAAAATACATTTTGCTTTTTATCTTTATAGTACCTGGTAGAAGAAAAAAAAATTCCCTAATAGTTGGCGTTAATTTTTCAACCCCTCCTCCAGAAGATATCATCACTCATCTATAATGCCACACTGACTGATATTTTGAGAATGTGACCCCTCTGCTTGCCTGTGCAGCCATTTCCAGACATCTCCTATCTGACGTCCTACGAGGAATGCTTTGTTGTCAAGGTTAATCTCACTGGGAGAAAAATTGGACTTTGTGGATTTCTGGCCATCAAGATGCACAGGAAAACATTAGACTTCCTAACGATTCATAGCAATATGTAGGCCTTATTTATGTATTATATATTTCTCTTTTCTCTCTGGCTCCCGTGGAGCAGAGAGCATGGAAAGCCGGGGCCTGAGGCCCCTGACCTCTGACTGTTAAATGGCTTGTAAAGGTGTCAGAGGTTAAATAATGTTTCCACTCATTCAAATCACAGCTAATTGGTTTTGTAATTTTTGTTTGCTTATTTTATTTTAATGACCAAAAATTCCGGCATAAGTATTTTGAAAATATTATTTTTACATATTGAAGAAACGTAGATGTAGCTGGTAGATTATTTATTTAAATTTCAAGAATTGTATTTTATTATTATCATTATTATTATTTTGTAAAATGTGGAACTTAATTATCCGTTTTAAATTATTATTTAAAATGGCATTTCATTAGAGTCAAAAGTAGCCTTTAAATTTAAATAAGAGGAAATATAAATGAGTTATTGATGCTCAGAAGCTGCAGCGTTCCGTTCCTGTGTGTTTCATCTACAATATTTATTTGTTTGGTCGTAAAGCGGCGCCGTGGAGACGTGAAGCCGGGCGATAAGCACCGCCAGCCGGCTGCAGGTGTTCAGGATCAGCCTGATTAGATGGAGGGGGGGTGTTGGGTTCAGGGTGAGGAGGACTTCAGGCGGGGGGGTCAAAAGGCTAAATTCAGGCTAATTACAGGTTTCACGGTACACAGGCCACATCAGCAGGCTGTTTAGTGATAGCCTACTGTTCTAAATAGGGATGAAGAGAACAGTGATCTTACTTTGCTGAAAACTAACCTTCATGAAGCTCTAAGCAGTAATCTTACTGGATTCAACAGGCCTGGGTTCAGCTGCTGTCATACTTTGATTCTTCTCTGAGCTGCTTATGATAAAAATAAAAAAAAATAGATGAGAACTATACTTTCATTCAAAAAACCCTTTTTTTGTTTTGTTTTGTATTTTGGGAGAGAAAATGAACCATTAATAATGCTTCAAGGTATAGGGTTAAATGTTTAATCAGTGCCCTATTTATCCCCAAAATATTTGCACTTTTAAAATACTTCTAAATGTTCTTCACTTGATATATTCAAAGCTTTAAAGTACATTTATTAGTATGGTGATCCTGCAAAAACATCCCTGCAAAACTAAAAGTCTGTGTGAGAAGTCTGCAGGCATGTTTGTGTTTTTATGCATGGGGCTTCAAAAAAAAAGGTCCATATTTTATATATATTTTTTTTCTGTTTTCAGATAGGGACTTTACTCATTCATAATATGAAGCACTTCATAACACCAACCATAAAGCATGCTGTGCAGGACAGTGGGAATAACAAGGGCTTTTATTTTATAGCCTTTGTTAAAAGCAGCAAAACAACTAAGATCAGATTGGAAGTATTTCAAACATTCTCTAAATGGAAAGACATGATGATTTCTTGATTTCTGAAGAAGTTTGCTATATGAGGATTGCATTTTCTTAACCCACATTCCACTTAAAAGTAGCTAAAATGTGTCCCACTCACGGCCTGTTGATGCATACAGATGATGATAATGACAGTACTTTGCAAAACTCTAACTAACGCTTAACGCTTAACATCCATCATTTATTTCTATTGTACGTGTTTTTTATTCAAATAAACAATCTCCAGCCTCAGCAGAGATCAGGCTTAGATGTTACGCTCTAATAGGTCACTGGAGCTTGCTAGTAATAATTAATGCTTAAACATGTTTAATGTTTTTAAACATGTTTAAATTTTTAATTGATAACTGTGTGTATGCATTTAAAAATGAAAATTGCCCTAAAGCATTAATTTTACAAAAAACTTTTTTAAATACATAAAAACTAGCTTTATAATTTCCAAGTTAGCAATGACTTTAGTTTGTCTCCATCATACAGTTCTAACTCGTCTTAAACATCATTACAGCTGTCTACAACTGATATAGGCCTATATATGGAAGAAATTTGAACAAATCAGCAAGCAGAATGAATCAGGAAATAATTATAGAAATAATTCAGAATTGTTCTACAATTTAACATCAATACCTATATTTCACATTTTCATTTCATACATGCATTTTAAGATATAAACAAATTAGGGTGTAGGAAAAAAATTCTTTCTGTCAATATCACATTTCATTAGAAAATATTTGTATTAATAAATAAAAATAATATCTTGATATTTCATGAGATGATAATGGTATTAAATCTAAAAAAAACATCAAATGAATCTTAAACGGGAGTGATATTAATAAGCAAACATCCAGTTCATTGGCTTTCTTTTATATAAGGCTTTTTATATAACCCCAGCCACTAGTTGGCAGCACAGATCTCCTGAGGTTTTCCAGTTTTACTATAAGAGCTTTTTTATGATAAAAATCACTATATATTGTCTTTTAAAGTAAATATTGCAAATATTATAAAAATTCAACTTTGTTCTTTAATATAGAGCAGAGCAGTAACGCTCCAAAGCTCCCTTGTGGAAAGTGTGCCTGCTGGGGAAAATGAAATGAACTGCACACCAGCTAAATGTGATCAGTATAGCCCCTCTGGAGTATTTCTGTTATTATATTAGATAACTATTATTATAAAAGCCCAAACAGCCATTTATACTAAATAAAAGCTCATGTTTCCATTTACTTTTAGATAAAAAAGGGTGCAAAATATTTGGCAGTGAGGTATGGAGGAGGGAGGGAAGATCACTGGACAATCACTTGACACTCCAGGCCTATTGAGGGCTTGATGAACTCGCTTTAGCAAAGCATAAAGCTAAGCTGCTGAGGCCTCTGCCATGTTTATGAGTGGTTTTGAAACCAAACCAGCTTAACCAAACTGAATTAACATAAAAAAAAGAGTAATTCAGCAATATGAAACCAGAAGATATGTCTGTTTCAGATGGGGACATATTTTCAGCACTACTGTCCTAATAGGGTAGTCTTGTTTTAACATCAAGCATACAGAGACAGAGATCTAAGATTCTGAAAGTTTTATATTATTTATTCGAGCAGGGGCTGCTCTGTCTCGCAGTGGGTACCGGTGCTGACTTGCAGCATGAAGGTTTTTGGTTCAATTCCTGGCCTGGGGTCTTTCTGCATGGAGTTTGCATGTTCTCCCTGAGCAAGCGTGGGTTCTCTCTGGGTACTCCGGCTTCCTCCCACACTCCATAAAATATGACTGTGAGGTTAATTGGCTTCTCTAAAATTCTCTTTAGGTGTGAATGGTTGTTTGTATCTGTGTTGCCCTGCAATGGACTGGCGACCTGTCTAGGGTGTACCCCGCCTCTTGCCCGTAGACAGCTGGAGATAGGCACCAGCACCCCTTATGACCCCGCTTAGTATAGAAAATGGATGGATGGACTAAACAGCAGGCTTAAGGAGTGTTTCTGGCTATGATGCAGTACTCTAAAGTCTGAAATAAGCTGCATTGATTCTTCCTGGATAATTTTAATTTTCTTAAAGATAAAAAAAAATATCTAGTTCAACTTGCTCCATTTTAAGTATTTTGAATTGAGGTGAACATTTTCATTATTTGTATTGTTCCTGTATTTGTAAAGTGTTATTTTTATTTTTGTTGTTGTTTTGTTTTGTTTCTTCAAACAGCTGATCTCTATTGAACATGAGATCCTGCATCTCAATGAGTCTAGCTGTATCAATAAAGGTTAAATTAAAAATAAAAAATAAATTATTAAAATTAAAGTTTTAAACAGGCCAAATCCAACAGGGGTGTTTCCTCCCCAGAAAGCTTGGTGTCAAACTACACATTTTCATTTGTTATGGTCTGACAGACAATCATTTTAGATGCCTTCAGAATAACCATTTAGCATGTAATGATGGCATATTTGTTGTTATGAAGACTCTGTAACCCAATATGCTATTAGCTGGTAAATGTTGATCTTTAACTCCCGTATGGTCTGGCTCACTGTTTAGTGGTATAATTACCCACTTAGCCAGAGCCAATAGCATACGTATATATTTTCTATTTATTCTCCAGGTAAACACAAAGACTCAGTTACCAGAAATAAGTTCGTAAAAGCTCTGATCAATCCAAAAAAGGTATTTTTACTACCCATCATGATGCCTTTTGTCATGGGCAGTTCTAGACAGGGGCCAACGGGGCCCAGTGCCCCTGTAGATCATGTCCTGGCTGATGTTATGGCCGCTGTAATGAAGACATAATACTTAAAGAAGTTCTAATGATGATATGTGCTGGTACAGATATGGTTACTGAAAGGTCCTTTGGATCTATTTCACTTTTTTTTCTTTACAAATTCTGTTTTACTAATTATTTAAAAACAAAAAGGTGATAGCTTCAGAGGTTTTGAGATAGGATCCCAGTTTTCATCTGCTAAATGTTTTGGGTTTTTTTTTTTCAAAACAAATTGCTCAAATTTTTACAGCTGCATTTATCATTCTTTCTTGAGTTTTAATTCAGATTTTTTTAGAAAAAAATTGAATTAATTCAAAAATTTGTAGAATTCCAATATTTCTGAATGCATATTGACCTAATAAGACATAGAATTTTAATTAAACCTAATTGAGTAGAAGTTTCACTTCATGCAGCTATCTTAATATATTTGAATCTCTTGCCCTGTTTTTTATTTCATGCTTTTCTGTTCCCTCGTGAAAACACACTGGTCCCCTCTTGGCCCCCTGGTACATTGGTCTAGAACCGTCACTGCCTTTTGTGTAAAAAATAACACAGGTTATTTCTGTTTTCTCCCAGCAATATACTCTATGCAAATTTACTATGCAAACATAACGGGCGGACACCAATGAAGAAAGGTCAAGTCATTATTTTTATCACTTGGATTACTATATATCAAAAGCAGTGATTTATGGAATGATGGGACAGAAACACAGGCGCTTACGCACAGATAGATCCATGGAACCTACCTGATTATGTCCCATCCCAAAACTAAGCTGACCTTTAACCTCAAAGGCCAGAAAAGACACACGTTAGGTGATAAGTGAAGCACAAGCCCCATTGTGCGGAGAGTCCCCCGTCCATTTATTGACTTCCTAAAGGATCCATTATGAGGTGATTTACGAGGTCTACGGCCAGCACCCCAGCAGCAGGCGCTTCTGAGGCCGACGGGTCTCCATTCAGAGCACATCTGCACCAATGGAACAGAATTTGATTTATCAGAGAATGGACGGAAGCTGGCCCACACCATCCCAAGTGTTTGTTCAAAGCCAACATGTATTTAGGAAGCCATCGTGAATGCAAGGTGTCACCACAGGGGTCAGGGACAAAAGGTATAGATGAACTCCTGCTCAAAGCATTGAAACAGGCCACTAAATCTTTGCCCCAAGGCTCCGAAATATCCAAAAACTCAGGTTTTGTGTTTCAACGATAGTAATTCTTCTGATCAGAATTTTACTACCAACACAACATTTGAAATGTAAAATAAAAAAAAAGAAAAGAAAAAAACGCAGCAACTTTGAAATGTGATGTTTTTGTAACAGTAGCAAACCAGCTTATCTGGCAGATGACCTCGTCCTTCCTCTGTTTCCTACTGGTTTCTCACCACTCGGCTCATCTGGTTCTTTGATATCTCAGGCCTTTCCTGTTCAGTGCGATGAGCTTCTCCACTCAGGATCATCCCGAGAGACAAAACCATTTATGAAGCAGAACGTCGGCCGTTTGAAGCTCTGGCCTCTGACCTCGTCTCATGGTGGGGTGTTTTAAAATATATGCTCCCATGCTGCTCATTGAATATATTATTTCATGCGGTGCCCTAAATCTGCTCATATTGGACTAGCTTTTATGGAAACCTGACAGACCCCCATTATTTTATCCTGTTTTATTTATAACTAGAAACCAAAGTTAGTTAAATAAGATAAAACCAGTTTCTAAGTAGATACCATCTATGTTATAACACAACTAAATAATGGGGAAATCCACTAAACCAGCCCTCAGTTATCTTTCTCCTGGTCTTGGTTAACTTAGTCCAGGTCAAGGGGTGGGGTGGGGGTGGGTTTGGGGGGTTGAGCTAAATGCTGCAAGAATAACAACACAGGATTACAAAGCTGCTCAGGTGTGCCGTACACCTCAAATTCAGGTCCACTGAAGCAAAGCTTCCGTCTGATAAGTCAACACAATGCCATAGCTGGAGAGCCTGAAGTTAGGCTTTAGCAAACAGGAGGATAAAGAGCTCAACTGCTCTTAATTAAAACATTTCAGCTGGTCTAACAGCTCGAGACAGCCCAGTGCAGCTTTTAATCAGACCCTTCAGCAGAGAACCCAAAGGTCTGAACAAAGTGGCACTTTGGTCTGTTCAAAGCAGGGTTTTAGGGTAAAATATTTGTGTTTTTTATTGATTTTTGTATCTTAAATAGAAAATTTAACTCTATCAGCTAATAAAACGTTTTGACCTTGCAAATCTAAACTATTCTTTGATATGAACCCCCCAAAAAAAAAATAAATTGGCTTTAGTTCTTTGGCTTTAAAATGAACAACAGAATGTTACGCAAATATGTTGAAAAATGGTTTGCAAAAATAAAAAGGTAAAAATATTAGTATGAAACAGAAGATGAAAGAGTAACTTAGATTTGGTCATTTACACATGAAATTGTATTTCTTTCAGAATTAATTCAGCTCAAAAAGGCTTTAAAGCACATCCTGATGAATGATGTATTTAGGGACAAAAAATATGATGAACCTTGTTTTGATGCATTAATTTAGATTTTTTTAATGAAATGTTTTAGTCTTTGTTCTGTTTATTACCAAACAGAAAAGAAGGATGATCAAATCCTGATCTCTACATTTCTGACCTGTGCAGCTGCAGCTTTACTAACTGCACTACTCCTTAACATCTGAGTCAGAGAACTGAAATAAGGTTAAAAGAAAATTTCAACAATAACAACAACATGGAAAGATATGATTGCAAAAAAGGAAGCCACTCATCATTTTCATTAAGGTGTCAGTAGATCACAGGCCGACCAGCAGCAAATAGCCCAACTAGTTAATCCAACAAAATAAGAGTATGACGTGACAACACCTTAGAAAATAACCACATTTTATTACTCAAAATATTTAGTAAGGCCTTAAAAATGTAAATAATTGTCCAACAATGTAGACATTTTTGTTGCTGAAACATGCTCAAACGTGTACAACTGTTTGAAAAACAAAATAAAGTTTTGTTTTGTAAATTTGAAACCAGTTTCTATAAAATGCAAATCTGATACCTGCCAATAATTACTTGTTTATATACTGCTTTAAAATAAGGCTCTTATTTTAGATGGCTAATAAATAGTTTACAAATATGTTATTAAATAACACGAGAACACTTTACAACTGATAAGTGTTTATTATGCTCTTAACATATAATGCATTCCAAAATTATGTTTTTAAAATGTTTATTTTACTTAGAAGGTAGAAACTTATTTTAAAATGTTAAATATACATAAAACTACATTAAATATATGGCTGAACAGCTTAGGTTCACACTGGTCAGTTTTGTCTGCTCTGCACCCTTAATAAACACTTATGAGTGAGGTATAAAGTGTTTAAAGGTTAATTTATAACATAAGGGGAGCCTTATTGTAAAGTGGTGAGTCAAACTGGCTCGCTATGAAACAGATGAGATGATGTTTTGATTTCAGTCTGTAGATCCTTTCAGAGCTTTGTCAGCCGTCTCGTTGTAAATGGACCACAGGCTGATGCGCTGGTCCTTGGATCCAGCAGCCAGCAGTCTCTGCCTGGGGTCCTGATGATCAGAGAAGGCCACGCTAAGCACCATGTCTGTGTGGTACTGAAGGACAGCCAGTGGTCGCAGCTTCTTCCAGCCGAACACTCTCACCCGGTGGTCCCAGCCTGCGGATGCCAGCAGCCGGCCATCATCCCTGATGCGGAGCTGAGAAACGCCAGGGTTGACCAGCACCACGCTGTCCTGCAGCTGTAAACCACACAGACAAACGGTTTTTAACAAACTGCTGGTTTATCAGAAGCACTTTCACATATTTTAAGACTAATTCAACAAGTAGTTTCTTTCCGATTTCTGTCTAATAAAATAAAACTAAATAAACCTATGAGTCAAGCTGGATGAAATGGCAGAAAGTGTAAGAAAAGGGACAAAAATAAACATAGAAAGATAAAAATTAGGTCACTAAATCACTCTCTAGGAAAGTGTGGCCAACAAAAACACGCACAAGGAGATGCTATCAGCTGATACGATGATGGAGGTCCAAGTGTGAGTCTGGATGTCGTAAACTCCCAGGACTCAATCATCGCCAATAAAACATTACGGCACGAGAGCCTCGAGTAAATCTCTGCGAGTCCCATTATTTGCTTAGGAGTTAGCATGGTGGGGGGAGAGTTACCTGTGTCGCAGCAAAAAGAAAGGGGGCCTCTAGCTGAAAAACTTGTTTGCAGAGACTCTGCTACTTCGAGCATCTCTGATGAATTACATTCACACTGAAAGGTCTGGTCAGCAGCTGAAGACTTGATAAATACACCGCTGTAGCATCTGCCTGCTAAAGATTAGCCATATACCCACCCCTGCAGTGATCTACTGTCCCAAGGACTGTATCAATCTCTCTAAAAGGGCAACATTGTGACATATTATAATAAATGGCTCAGATCTCCATCTGAAGGGCCTGCTGCGGCGAGCATTCCTGCAGAGCGAAACGTGCTCTTTCTGCAGCGAGGGGATATCTGCCGGATCGCTACATGGGCTGCAAACATCTGGATGTAGGAGAAATCAAACTGGACAGCGTAAAATTGACTTCATGAGTTGTGTCTGGGGAGACTAATGGGCCTTGGATGGGAGGGGATGTTGGGAGAATATATCTGCATGCTTCTGTTCTGGGCAGGAACCATCCGCAAGCTGCATGTGGAAGATATAAGCCAGGTACTCAGAGCCCAGAGTGAATTAAGAGGAATGTTAGTGAGAGAGAGAGAGAACAGAGAGAGGAATGTCATTGATCAAGAAAATCAAAAAAAAAAAGTTCAAAACAGTCAGTGGTTGTGTTTTATTTTTATTTTTAGGTTATGAAGCCATTGCTGCTAGTAGTGTTAAACCATGTGAGCCCGTTCAGACAGAAAAAACCCCAGATATCCACAGAAAAGCAGAGAGTTAAAGATTATTTGGTGCTTTGTTGTTACCTAAGGTATGTGGTATGCCTCTACCTCTCCCCATCTGGTCTGCATTAGAGGCCTGATAATGATGGGTTTAAGTGTCTGTTTTTGTTTGTTTTGCTTCCCATAGTTTGTGTCAGGAAAAGGCATTTGTTTCATTTAAGGGTCAACTGCAGGCGGTAAACGGCTAATGATTGCAGTAATGGTCAGTCAGCGAGGCCGGCTCGTTAATTGTTTTTACTTTCTACCCGAGAGAGAGAGAGCGTAGAGAGAAAAAAAAACGGTACACGGAAGAAATGTCGTCCTGTGCCATTATTCTAAATGAAAGATGCTCGTGTGCGGCAGCAAACAGCCCTGGGCTGCCGTGTCACTATTCATTGAAGGTTTTCTTGGAGAAACTGTGTTTGAAATAAACGGCTGAGAAAAATCTAAACCTCTGATTCTTCTTTTGTTTTTACAATAAGCAAAGAAACACTTGCCTGATTAAAAAAAAAGAAGAAAATAATTTAGTGGAAAATCCATGTGGGCTGTTGTTTGCTGATAGTATTAATGTATTAAAATATGAAATGATTTATCCAACATAAGCCAAACTAATAACAGAAACTCTGAACATTTCTCTATTTTGTTACAGAGAGTAATGTGGAATCAGGTCTAATTAATCCTATGGGCTTTTTCACAGTTTATAACGATTAGCTTATATTACAGCCTTTACATTTATCGATACCAAAGGTTAAGTTGTGATAAATGCCTTAATCTTTTCTGCAGGAGCAGAATCTCAAACTAACATGCTATAAAAAATAAATAATAATTATCTGAACTGGGGAGGGGAGGGGAGGTTTAAATCATCTGAATTAAAGTAGTGGTCAAGAAAAGCCTGTATATCTGCTTATCAACAAACCATCTTGGTAATTCCGATGTTTTGGAATCTTTTATTTTTTTATTTAATCTCTCAGGAAATCAATTTTAATATAATATTTTATTAGATTTCACAGAGCTTAGTTTTTAGGTAACACAATCAAGTGTTTTGTTTTTGAATTAGATCTTTATGTCACCAGATAAAAGCTGCCACTGTGAGCGGTGATAGAATAGAATAGAATAAAAAAGACCTCGCCAAGAGAGCAACCAACAGCTTTAGTAAACGCTAGATAGACATCAGTCAGAAGTTTTTATTAGTATCTGGATATTCAAATCCAGCTGTTTGTGTCTCTGCTTTTGGTCGCTCCTCTTGGTAACAGTGAAATCTTCGTAGCTCACAAAGTTCTGATTGTTTTATTATCTGTTTATTCACATTAACAAAACCACTGATTGACTCCAGACAGTTTGCTTTTCAGCCAACTATTGATATAAATTAATTTTTTTCTATTTTAGCTTCAAAATGTCTTATTTTCTTTGTGATTTGCTACTAGAGCTCAGCACAGCTGATTGACTATTAAAGAAGTTGAGCTGGCTTTAAATGCAGCTAATAACCCAATCTAAATCCATCAGAGCCTTTAGTTGTAATGGGGAAGTTTTTGTTCTTCCTGGTTGTATCATATCTTACTTTCTTCTTTTTTTCCTTTTTCTTAACACTGTAATAAACCATATGATGTGCGTTACAAGATACAGACACGCATGCTGCAGGTCTGACTGTCCAAATGTCAGCGTTCCCCAGATGTCAGGAGGCTAACCACTTTAGCCTAACAGCTGGCTCCACAACACCTTCTATGGGTCTGCGTCTGTTCTGACACCACTTCAGGATCCTCTTTTGTCCCATTTCATCTGACTCAGCAAATGTTGAAAGGAAGCCTCCACTCAGGCAGGTTTCAATCAAGGTTCGCTCCACTTTTCTCCCCCGGTCTTGGCACAAGTCTTGTTGTTAACGCTGATCTACTGAAACATCCCGTCATCGCTCACTCACTAGAGCCTAGCGGCCGGGAAGCTTTTTTTCACAGGTATTCCTGACACACCCTATCCCTGAATCCCACACAGGAGAGAGGAGATTACAGCCTTTTGTTACCCTGTCGGTTCTGAGCCCAGCTCTGGCTGAACGGGTGACCAGAGGAGACGAGAGGAAGCATTGGGAGAGAAGGTCGCTGTTAAGACTCTTTGTTGTGTATGTAACAAAGCAGAAGTAAGGAGGAAGACATCAGGACAACAATTTCTACTTAGAGAAACTGTCAAGGTGACCTCTGGGTGGGAAGACTTTTACTGTCCCATTAAAAGATGGAGGAGGAGGACTTCCTGTGCAGAACTGTCATCAACCTGAGCTTTCTGTCAGCCATGCTTGATTTACTCTGCAAATCTTGCTGCAGGCAGCAGCTTCTTGCTTTTTCTTTCTCCTGAGCAAACACATCACAGCACTTGTCAATGCAGCCGAGAAATAATGCACATGCATTCATAAAAATATATTTTTTCAGGCTTTTTTCGACTTTTCTAGGGGTTACAAGAGGTCAGAGTCTAACTAGAAGCCCTGTTCAAGATGTGTTACAGAGCCTTAAAACAAATGGTGATGGATGTTTAGTTGCTTTCAATATTTACTGCTGCTCTACACTGATGATTTATTGTAGGTTTTTATTTTTTAATTTTAACTAACCTCCTTATTCTAATAGTTTAAGTTTGTTATGCTTTTAAATGATTGCATACAATGTGATAAGTCAGCTTTTTTTTACAGAAACACATGGATCTATAGTGAAGAATAAAAAGAAGAGACAGAAATTCCCAATGTCACAGATTTACATAAAGACAAAAACATGAATAAGTCCACAACATATATCTAAATGGCTAGCACTGCTCTATCATGGCATAATTTCACCCTCACATGGAACAGTACGTTTCTGAAGGGTGTCTTTCATGCAATTTTTCCCCTGATGGGCACAGGAGAACAAAAAGCTTCATAAAGCCAATTTATCTTCTGCATTTAGGTATGAGCTGGTGGCTATTCGTTGTGGAAAACCAAGACATTAGCCTCTCTAGAACGGCATGTTCTTATTCAATTCAATTCAGTTTATTTATATGGCGCCAAATTCACAACACATGTCATCTCAAGGCACTTTACAGTTCAACCAGATCATACAGTCAAATTGATTCAAAGTTTTCTATCTAAAGAAAACCAGCTGATTGCATCGACTCATTGACTCGAAGGCAATCCCTCACACTAAGCATGCTTGTAGCGACAGTGGAGAGGAAAAACTCCCTTTAAACAGGAAGAAACCTCCAGCAGAACCAGCCTCAGTGAGCTTATGAATTTCCCAGTGTTCCTAAGATAGTATTTTACCTCAAATCTTTTGAAATTGCCTTTAAATTAATGTTTAACCACATTTAGGAGAAGAGAAAGCTCATTCAGACCCCTTTTCACACCCATTTTTTTTCAAGTGAGGATACACACAAGAATTTGACTTGTCTATATGTGTGTTCATGTGGATGTAGCGTTAGCAACATTAGCAGTTGCCGTGGTTTGTTTAGCATTTTGTCACAGTCTGGTACACTGTGGGGAAAATTGCTAAACAAGCAGCTAAACTTGGTGACTGCCTGCAGTTGAGTGCCTGATAGTTGAATCACCTATTTTGGTTTAGGAAACAGAGGTGATGATAGCGAGGTAGGCTAATGTTAGCACCCTTCCAGGCATTACCTAAATCCAAGCAGAGGACCAAAATCGTGCTTTGTGAAGAACAAGCCTGTTCTGGCTTTTTTGGTTTTTACAAAGAGCCTCAAGAGAAAAACTAAACCATTTCACACCCTGGATTTTTAACAGTTTTAACGTGAAAAAAATCTGATTTGCAGGTGATGAAACCATCAACATTAATGAAATGTGCCTCTGTGTCACATTAAAATTACAACTGACACCAAGGACGTTTTATATTCCTAATAAAAGGATTCTTCACATGCTGATAAAATTGAGAGGAAAAGTAAAGCTAAAATAAACGCAAAAATATTTTGATCTTTGGCTTTTTTGTTTCTTTCCTCAGAATAAGCCTACAACTGTAAAGAATGAATTGTTCAAATTTTCAATGTGAGATAAATGGCTTTAACAGTGAGCACCACAAGGATTGTCTGTTTATTAATATACTGCGTATTTTAATCACTCTGACACGTTCCCAACAGCGCATGGTAGAGACGAAACAGGGCTGGAGATGATGCTTCATTACTATGAAACAATCTGAGGCCAGCAGGGTCACACAGCAGATAAAGGCCTCTGGGAGCCATGTGCAACACATTAACCTCCATTCCTCTGCCTATCTGTCTTTATCTGGCCCAGATAAGCTCACTTCATAGACTTTCAGCTTCATTAAATCATAACTGGGCTGTTTTGTGTCAAATTCAGCTTCCCCTGGATTTCACCAACACCATCCATCTGCCCTGCTCGGCGGTTCCACTGTACTCTGAGCCGTAATGTGGGGATAATTTGTGGGAAGTGAGATGCTGTGGCACTTACAGTCTCCTCAGTCTTTATTGCAGCTTCCCACTGTGAACTACTGTTCCCCTTACTGCAGATGTGTTTTTTGTTTGGCTTAGGGGCCTCTAAGGTTTTGATATTTTTATTACCTCTCGCAGGTCGTCCGTCAGAACCTATGGCCCGAACCTGCCACCCGGCAGGACCCCCATCCGGGCCTCCTTAGTCGGGCCACACAAAAATCCTTCTGTGGGAAGCACCGAGGATAGCTGTCTGGACGTCACACTGAGCTGCACTTCGGAGTAATTTAAAAGCCCCAACTGGATCCTTTCCCTCTTCCATGTGCTTTTCCCCTGTCATCCTCATCCTGGATTGCACGCTGAATCAATATTTTGTTGCTTCAGCAAAATAAACCCAATAACTGCTTGCCTCCTGTTTATGGTATACTGACTGAAATCCTTCGCGGTGTTTGTGCAGACACATATTCAGGGTGAGAAAACGGAGCTCTGCAAATATTTCTAATTCGAGCGTTCATTTGTAAAAAGCCTCGGAAAGAATAATATGCCTTCGCTGAGCAGGAGTCCACTATATCAGCCTAAGGTTCCTCTTGGCTTTGATTCATGGGGCATGACTGAAAAATAGAAGCATTCCTATTTGCTCATGAAATCAAGAGAAAATACAGCTTCAAATGAGGCATAAAGTCTCTGAAGCGTGGGCTGTTATGTAAAATGAATTATGGTATGAAAGCTGATGTGATCTCTCTGAGTGTGGCAGGGGCTCTGGAGTATAAACTGGAGCACTGGTAAAATACATGTTTATGAGAGAAGCTGTGAGAAGCTCAAGTGTTCAAATTGTTTAGTTCCAGCTTTAATACTTTATTATCTCCCAGGAATTATCTAAATCTTCATTTTTATCACTATAAGAAGAATTGTAAATAAATGTTTCATTCCTATAATTACTGTTGTTTTTGGATCTATAAACCAGCTCCATTGTCTTTCAGTGTGTCTGTGGGTGGCTTGACTCTGGAGTGACAGACTCAGTCTGGCCCTTGGCCCCTAGCCCTGCCAACACTGTGTAACCAGCAGCTGATTTATGGCCCCTGGAGTCCCGCTGAGCTTCTTCCTCTTTGGCCCCTGATGTTTTCCAAGCAAGTCGGGCGAAAGCCAACACTCTGCTCTCCTCTGGTACCATTTATTCCACTCCATGGGATTCAGATGACCGTTGTGTAACAATCAGTTAGCAGGTAAGGCAGCTCAGCTCTACCCCTTTGAGCCGTTATTGATTATTCATGTTGGGAGCCACGGTGATGTCATATGGTGTGTGTGACACATTTGCTGTAAAACTTTATCAAACTAATATTTTTAAATATTACTTTACATTTTAACCAGTTAGTGCAGATATCACAGGTAGCATTACCACAAAGGCATCCCTAATTCATGACTAAGATTTACAAAAAATAAATACAAAATCCAAACATAACAAAATCCAATTTGTTTTAATAACATGTAGAGTCTGGAAGCTCAAAAGAATAAAACAACCTTCCTGTTATGTGCTGGAAATGTTGCTCTCTCCAAATCTCTTTCAACAAAATACAGTTTCATTGCACACATCTCTTATTTCTAAATATTTATTAAAAACAAAAACTTGCTAAATTACAATTTTTTTATGAATGCACCGATGCACCACTTATTACTTCTGATCGATACTTGGATTTAGATACCTGCCAATACTTTTCCAATGCCTGAGCTATGTTTGCTTTAATGCTATCATCATTACTGTTGGTTGTTTTAAGGGGCTTTATCAATGTAGACATGTATAAAATCCAAAAGGCAACTTGAGTTTAGAATAAAGTCAGAAAAGGAAGTCATAAAAACAGTAAACCGTGTTAACAGGACAAATTCCATCCTTATAAACAACAAATATCAACTGTAAGGGTTAGAATTAATATTACAATGATATACTTTCCTCCTGTTTAAGAGACTTTACCAAACTTAAATTCATCATAGAAATAGACTGAATTAATCTCCCCTTATGGATCAGTTCCATATTACCGATACTACACCTAGAATTTTCTTTGATATCTCTGAACTGATATCAACCACAGATCGGTGCATCTCTAGTTTTCTTCCCAAGGTAACAAAGGACAGAGATCGTCTGTTCTTCCAACCTGGTGGCATTTTGTAAGATATATTCATAGATGTGAAAAAGACTGGATATTTCCTTCAGAAATTTCACATTTGTTGGTCGTTTGTCTTCGCTTCTCTAATTTCATGACATTATTAGAAACCAGAATAAAAAATTTTGACAACAGGATTCAAATGTCCTAACTTAACTTTTTCACATTTTAAAAGGCAGCAAAGAAATGATTGTAACAGATAACTGGCTAGATGTTATTAATAAATCACTCTTTGGCAAACTGATGCTATTTATTAAAAAAGTAAATTAAGGTTTTAGGACTAAAAGTTGAAGGTTCAGAAAACTGTGAATGGTCGACAAAATTAAAAATAAGTATCACTGGGAACTGCTTTGCTTTAAACAGAAGTGAGAGACAAGGGGACTGGATATTGGAGTGGACATTTTTAGGCTCCCCAGAGTTGTAACCTAAAAACAAACATGTCAGAATCAGCTGGAGAAGCGCTGAGCCCCCTAACCTGTATGTTGTTCTGGCTGTCCACCATCCACGACGAGAGCTTCTTCTCACAGGAGCCTGATACGCCCCTCCGAAGCCTGGGGTCAAAGGTCAGGCACATGACGGGCTCGGGGTGGGCTTTGACACGGCTCAGTTCGGACCTTTGGGTTACGTCCCATAGCAACATTGAACCATCCTCATATCCAGCAAACAGGAGAGGTCCAAGACCTGAATCTGGCTGCAAGAGAGGGGGGGTAATAGGAGAGAGGAGGAGGGACAGCAGGGAAGGAAGAATAGCAGCATGAGTTAAGATAGGAGATGAGCACAGGGCATTCAGAAAGCCACAGAGAGCGCTGCGTGTTGCTGGGAGCTGAGAGGAGCAGAGGTTATCAGGCTGGAAGCTCCAGCTGACACTCCGAGAAGCCGTGGCCTCCATTCATCAGCCTGATGCTCTCTGCGGCGCAACAGGGGTTTTATTCTGCATCAGTATCACCAACTGCTTGCTTTCTTCGTCTATCAGTATGCAAATAATTAGGTTTTTTTTTATTTTTTTTTTTTATATATATTAATACATTGAGGTATATTAAGATGAATTTTTGTCTAAAAGTCACAACCACCCCAAAAAGCATTTTAATTCTATATTTACCAGATATGCCTAAATAATAACCGAGATAAAAACATCTGAATAATATTTTTTCCCAGTAGATCCATGTCCACTTGTCCAATGTCCTAATTTTTCACAAGGAATTTAGGTCATAAAACAATGTAAACACAGTACATGATAGCAAAAATTATGTTTTGTAAAAATTGATACATCTTTTCATTCATTTTACATACCATTTCTTTCCATTTAATTAATTTCATAAATTCTATAATTGATCTATTATGTCATTATGGAGCTGCTTTATCTATTTCAGGTTTTTTGATTTTAGTATGGGTTTAATGGTATCATATGAGTGTTTTTACTTTGTCGAAAGCAAAAAGTAGGGTCTTGTTTGCTTTATAAATAAAGCTGGGATGGTATTTATTTCTTTAAACCTCTGAAAAAAGGTGTCTGCGATTATGTTTCACCAAAAAACAATAACCTGCAAACACAACAACTCCACCATATAACATCACGGTGGCAGCATCATGCAGCGGGGATGTGTTATCTAAAGAGTTAGGGCAGACTGGATTGTTTGGGGTTCATAACAGCTGCATTTTCTTCAGATGTCAATTTCTATAAAGAAATATATTCAAAAACACTATTTCTTATTTTCAGTTCAAGGATCACCCCAACAAATACATACCTGGTCGGCAATGATCTGGACTAAACAAAACTAAGCACTCGATTTAGACTTCAGACCATCTAGGAATAGGCACAGATAATCAGCGTAGTGCCGACTCTACCTTTTGTTTTAAAATAACACCAGACATTAGAAAAAAAAGCTCAGTGCCATGCAGAAGCCAGGAGGGAAAGAAATTTTTTCCATATGTGCACACAGACCGCGTCAGCCATTTTTCATCCACGTTCAAGTCCTCTCCTCTGTTAACGCTCCATATTTCTCTTCTTCCAGCTTGAAACAAATTATAGACAGAGTCGTGTACTCCTTCCAAACACATCAGCGAGGACGAACACGGAGGGATTATGAAAACAAATAAAAACAAGTGAAAATCAGTGGCCCCCTGCTTGCCGGCAGGGACCAGGCTAAGCGTTCCAGATAGGGGCCCAGCGTTTCACTTAAGCGAAGGACCTCCTTGATTGATGATGTCATGGGTCGCAGGTCGGGGAACCCTGGGTAGACACCTAATTCATTATATCCTCCACAGACCTTTCTACAAGAGGGCTCTCTGCTGGAGTGGGGCTAGGGCATTGGGTGGAGATTCATCACAGAGGAACAGCTGCAAAGACAGATGACTGGAAACTGCCCAGAGAAGAAGGACCAGAGGAGGAAACGCTGCTGTGACCATCAGCCAAGGCTTCATGGTTCATAGCTTCAAACTCCAAACTTAAACAAACTTAAAAACTTTTAATAAAAATGACTAACCTTCTACTGGGCTTTTATATAATGTCTGTTAACATAAACACTGCAAAAACTTTAATCTAAATAAGTAATTTTTTCTTAAAATGAGTTAATTTTTTCTTGAATTAAGGAGGCAAGTGAGACACTTTGCCAATGGAACAAGAAAATTTACATTTAAAATAATAATAAAAAAAAACAATTGCATTGTCTTATTTCAATTTTCTAATTATTTTATTTTAAGAGTAAAATTAGCACTCTATTGGCAAACCGTCTTATTTACCTACTTAAATTAAGGGTAAATGCACTTAATTTAAGATTCTTTTTTTACTTACTTATATATTGTTTTTGCAGTGAATATATGATATAAAGATATTTTTTATTTGGAAAATCTTCAGTTGCTGATTCAAACGTACTCTGGCGCTCATAAATCTACAAACAACACATTGTTTTTCTTTCTTTACATTGTTCTAACCAGTCTTTAAATCTATCAGACTATGGGGGCATCTCCTGTCATCCGTTCTCTTCAGGTGACCCCATCAGTCATGTTGACCCTTCTGGTTATGTTATTTTTTTTTTATAAACTCCTCATCTTAAGCTTTTGAGCAGAGACCTTACGGTTTAGGTTAAAATGTCTTTGTATATGCAACTAATCATTATTTCATCTGTATTTACAGAAACCACCGTGTTTCACTATTGCTATGATGTGAAGCGCTTTGTGGTCCAAATACAACCTTTAAAAATGCGGCGCAGACGTTTAGGTCTGGGTTCTTCAGACCATCATGGATTTTTCCAGAAGATTTCAGGAGACTTTAGCCAGGCTTAGATGTTTTCTTTGAAAGAAAAAGGATTCTGTTTTGGAATCCTTAGACCATGGAGAACTCAGGTGAATGATGTGACATATGGAGCAAGACCAGCACCTGACTGGAAAACCTGCAGCCTTTTCAGAGTAAGTGTCAGACTCTTGGCAGCCTAACAGACCAGTTTTCAATTAGATTTTTGTTTTTACTACTTTAGAAAAACATTTTGCTTCGGTAATTTGTTGTGTTTTTTGCAATAGGGAGTGAATGTTGTTACATGATTGTTTATTGATATTTGAAAAAAATGAGAAACACTTTAATTGGATAAAGGTTTTAAAAGAATAATTTGCTTTCTCAATAATTTTTTCAAAATAATTTTTTATGTTTAAGTTTTTTTATGTCATTTTTTTTCATAAAAATATTTAGTTTATTCTGATTTTCTTTTTCTTTTTCGTCAAATTTTATGTACTTTTTTATTTTAGATTTTGTATTTCCTTTTTAAAATTAAATAGAAAATTTTGATAGATTTTATTTTTTGAATTTTTTTCTTTTTCTTTTGGTTTTTCAGTTGAGTTTTCTGAATTGCATTTTCTCTAATTGTTTTTCACAGATCACATACTCTTCAATTCAATTCCAGATGGCACATTGACCAACAAAAATCAGATCATGGTGCTGCTTCTTTTTTATAAGTCAAACATTTCCTATTCTTATGTTTGCAATATTGACAGTTGGTTAAAGTCCTTGCTCCAGCTTTAGGTGTCATTGTGTCTTTGAGCAAGACACTTCACCTGCATTGCCTACTGATGGTCAGTGAGCCCCAGGGCAGCTGTGGCTACAAAGTAGTTTGCCAAAATCAGTGTGTGTGAATGGGTGAATGCAGTTTCCTGACCAGGAAAAAGTGCTATATAGGTACAAGCCATTTACCTACATGAACCAAAAATGTAAAAACTTGTCAAATAATAATAGACCAAAATAAACCACCTACAAAACACTTTATATTCACTTCCAGCTACTTCGAACAGCTGGGGCTGTGAT
Organism: Cyprinodon diabolis; assembly: GCA_030533445.1. Lineage (NCBI taxonomy): Eukaryota > Metazoa > Chordata > Actinopteri > Cyprinodontiformes > Cyprinodontidae > Cyprinodon > Cyprinodon diabolis. Next base: position 9,576,733 of record CM060073.1, read on the forward strand.
TGGCCGGCTTAGGGAGCTGTCTGTCACTACAGAATATTCAAAGGTACGATCATCATGTTGATGAGTTGACTGGATGGATGATGTTTTAAGATGAAGTTTCTTGCTTAAAAATGTCTAAAAAATGCTTTTCCCTCGCTAATCATAGCCAATAATGCCAAGCCACTCTGGATTGCACCTGCCATTATACATGGAAACCATCTGTAGACTCTTTCCTCGATGTGCATCAAGAGCTTCAGCATCAGATGGTGTGATGTGCAGCGCCAGTGGTGTGGTTGAAGAGAACACACTATACGACCAAAATTGTTCTATCCCTGTTATTTATCATCATGTATGAGTCTCCTGAGTTTGGACAATTTAAAGATCTTAAAAATCTTTTTCTCTGAGTAATTTGGCCTGGAGAAAGATGTAGTTCTCTTCTTGAAAAGGATTTGCTTCTGGTTCTAACAGGGTCAGACTTGTTGTTATATTAACTACTTTTAAGTCTTTTACAGTCTAAAATTCCCTCTTATTCATCTAATTATTAGTTCTAATCACTCGCTTTTTTCAGTTCATTAGTACGGCTGTAAATTGGCAAGAATTTTGCAATTCATATCAAAATATACATTTAACGATACCATCTGTCCAGATATATTCATGCCATGATTTCTATTATTATATAACTTTGGAAAACCTCATAAGATCTTGCTGTTGCTCCACTGTGGCTGGTGCAGACCAGCTAAATAATAGACTCTTGGCCAACTAGAGGCTAGAAGTTTAATAGTTATATAAGAGCAAGACAATGAAATGGGTGTTTGCTCAAATATTTTTTACTTTTGAGATCAGACATATTTTTGTCCAATATTGTCCACTGAAATATTGCGATACTTGACAGAATCGATTTGTCCTTACACTTGTATTGATTAGATATACAAGCAGTATAATTTGATAAGACTTGTTTAAGTTAAAGCAGTCTTCAAAGTTCAATCAATAAGTTGCGACTTCACAGCTGTCACACTATTATTTTGCAAACTGAATTAATGTATGGTTTCATAATCTGCTTTCCTGAAACACAGAGCTTTACAGCTACATACACTACATTAGGAGTAAATGCTTGAAATGTCTTGTAAAGGCAATCATCAAACAGCTTATAAATGTATAGGTTTGCCAGTTAATCCTCCCATTTGCTCAAAGGCTCTAATGTTGTACCGTGTTGTACTAACCTCTCTTCTATGGTGGGTTAAGTGTTTTGTGCTAACCATAGTTGAAAAGTGTTTCTATAAGATGATCTAAGTCGAGAATAATAGTATTTTTAATTGCAAAAAACTTTCTTGTACGTTTCCTCTCTATATTTTATGCTTCTCAGCTTTTTCTTTTAGTTAATGATAAAAGCCACAAGCAAAATCAATGTTGAATCTTGATGTTTGAGGTTTAATTACCTAGAAATAAAAAGCTGGTTGGAGATGAATATAAAATGTATAGCAAGTTTTGTCCTAATTAACATTTATTTGAAAAGAGGAGGGATCTAAGCAAATGCAAAAACTGAATAGACAAGTTTTTTCATTCCACATCCAATAAGAGTATGTTTACATGAAGGCAATCTCCTTCAGTAGAATGCATGAAGACCAGCAGACTGTTGCTGATGTCCCAGCACAGGCCTCAGGCTTCAACATAAGGAACCAATCGTGTCCTGTGGTTGCCGTCCTATCCTGCCATGATGTGATGGCCATGAGGCAGCTAGGTGATGAGCTCAGAGTGATGGATATCTGTAAAGGAACATTTCCTTTTTTCCCAGCCAGCCTCTGTGCACATGAGAGGCCTTGCACGTCGTATATCACCAGCGTCCCTGCGGCCAAGCCCGACATCCTCGCACAAGTCAAACCCACATGTGGAGCCACTTTCGATTGTTCCCTTCATCAAAGCCAACTTGATCCTTATTGGTCTGCTGATCCACATCAGACACAATGAGACAGGAGTAGAATTTTCTAATATTAAGGAATTAAATCATTTGAAAACTTTATCTCCTTCCCATTTTGTTGTAATGAAAGACTGACATTTGTTGGGTTTTTATTTAACAGATCTCAACTTAATTAACTTTAGTGCATAACTCTAAAGTGGAATGGCAATAACTCATGTTTTTTTAATCTTTTAGGAATCTCTGTATATATTCAGACCCACCTGAAATATTCAGAAGAATAGTAATATATGATAATAGTCTGAGTTCTGAATGTGGAAAGCTGTTAAGAAGAAGAACTACTGTGTAAAGACGCACCTTTTAGGTTGTTATTGCTTTCAAAATTTGGGGGGGGGGGTCTTTCGATAATCACTGCAAACCCAGATGTTGTAAGTACTGAATTAGACAGCGAACTTAAAACTCATTACTTTGTAACATTTCTGCTAACTGAAATGTGTTGATTCTGTGTTTTTTGTCTACATTTAACCTGAATTATTTGTGTGTTAATTAGGCCTAATTTAAAAATACCTGTGTAGATTTGAAAAGTAAGACCCCACAGGCTGACTGTTTGCAATAGGCTTGGATAGCGCTGCAACATCAAGAGTAATTTAATGCGGACTGTTTAAAATTTTTGGGTAATAGGTTGTTGAATGTACAATGTTAATGTTGTATGGTTGTGATGAAATAAATGATATGGTAATATTGTGCTATTATAATACCCAATGGAGATAAGTGGTATTCTTAGTATTATATCACTTTAGTTGGTGTGGTTCGGTGCCTAAGAGGACAATAAATATATTTTAGACAGTTTTTTTGTTTTTTTTTTAAATACACCTGAGTGTAGAAAAGATTCACAATTAAATCCTTATATCCTGTAAGCTTTACAAAAAAGTAAATGAACTTAAATAGATTTTTTTATTTTCCTCAAATCAATTAATGTAAACTTACAAATTTTGACACAATAAAATGTTTCATTATAAAAAAGAAAATAAATGTATTCAGTTCAGATTCAAAAGTACTTTATTGATCCCAAAGGTAAATTAAATGCTTTTTTCAATTGTTATTGAGATGTGGCACCACAAGATCAAAAACTGTTTATAATATGTGAAAGAAGTCAAGGGGTGTGAAAAATGTCCAGCACTAAAGTAGGACTTACTCTTTAGGAGACAATGAAGTGAAACAGAACATCTATATAACTGCACTGCATCGCAGAGGTCGTGGAGGCTGACAGTAAATCCTTTGCTCAGTCTGTTGTTTTAGAGGAAAAGAGGACCATCACTTCTTGCCTATACAGTGGGAACTGAGTGATGATGAGAGGGATGAAGGAGAGATGGGCGGGGCCTTCCTGGAATGTATGTCAGAGACACAGGTGGCTTCCTACAGCTTCGTGGGTTGAAGGAAGCAGTGGGCAGCATGTAAACATTTGATGTGGGGAGATTTTTCTTTCTTTTGACTGATAAAATGAGTGAGTTAGGTAGAGAAGGAGGGATTTGTATACAATAATAAATCTATGTTTTGGGCCTTTTCCCAGAGCTCGGACCCTGTGCTTCCCGATAAGCGTAACAGAGCAGCAGGCCGCTGCTCAGGTGATTTACTATGGCCTGATCCCTTTAAGCTTTGAAGTCGCACAGCTGTCTCTGCTGTATTACACTGCTGTTATATAATTTATAAAGATGTAGTTGATCATTTGGTTTCTTGGCACTCAGTGCGGAGGAAGAATCGGTTCATAAATCAGAAAACGAAAAGTAGGCAGAGTGGTTGAAAGCAAAGCAAAACGAAGAAAGTTTTGGAAACAGACTTGTCTACACACTCTGGAACAGACTGCCACCTGTTGGGTCTTATTTTAATAGTGGCTGGATTGAAAACGAGCAGGACCGGCAGCTTGCCGAGACTGTAGTTTCAACATGATGAGCAGGATTTTTATTTCTGTTGTCTGTAAACCCAAAAAATTCATAAAATGCACACAAAGCAGGCAGTCTCCAACCACAGTCCCAAAACACTGAAACTTTAATTATTAAGCGTGTAAATAATTATAGGGTCACAATAATGAGATGAAAACAAAACATTTGACAGCATCTACAAAACAGAAAGAGAGCTAACTTTTTGCCCAGATCAGATTGGATATACAGCTGCAGGCTGATATATGGCTGTGAACCCACGGCCTTCCCAAACGCTCTAATTACAGTGTTGGGGCTGGCTGCCAGCTGAGAAACATTGCATGGAAAAATGGCCCGAGACGAGTCGCTGGGCCATAAATCCCCACCATGTCTCCTGTGTGTGCATTTCTGTCGATTTGTCTATTTCTGCATCTTGTCGTGCGGCGTACAGTAACCGGAAGAAAACAGGAATGGCGTAGCGATGAACGGGTTCAGAAAACTCACCTTCCACAGCTGCAGGCACATGACCATCCCCAGCTTAGTGTCTGGCATCAGTGTGCAGACTGGCTTCTTACTGGGCATCTCAGTGATCTGGATCTGGGGAGACAGATGAGACCTTTCAGTGGGAATTAACCCTAGAATCATTTTGTATTTCTAAAGATGTTAAAATGCAAACAAGACGTCTTTGCCTGATCCAGCCTTATTATCTTTAGCCTTTATCTGTACGGGACTTGTTGTCTATTCATACTGCTTAAAGTTTTTCAATTTGATGTTTTTCACTTTCACTAAGTTAGATCCATAAAATCTGTTGTACTTTCTTGGCATAACTGTAAAGTGGAGGGATTATTTGCATTTTCTTTCTGTTGTGAACTTGCGTTTAGCATCCTAGAATAATTTCTACCATCACCTAGAGAAAGACATTCTCTTCATACGTTCTTCATTGCATAATAGCTTTTAGTAGATTGGATAGAGAGCATTAGTAAACACAGATTTTATACTTTTACTTCAGATCTTTGGTTAGTTTCAGGTCAGGAATTTGACTGGGCCATTCCAAGCTCTCTCTGTAGACCCTGAGTTGTATTCCCTCAGAAGGGTGAACCTTTACACCTGTATTTTTTTCATCTCTGGTTTTATTCTGTGTTGCTCTGTATGAATCTCCTCTGATCACATTCAACAACATGATGCTAAAACCACCATGTTGTACCAAGGTGGTGTGTCGCTTTCCTACGACTCGTTGCACCTGTTTAGGTTGCCCCTACATGGCTCATGGTGGACTAATTGCGGCTGAACAATAACAATTTTTTTATTTATTTTTTAATCAGAATTTTTTCTTTAATCTTCTAAATCTTCATTTTCATTTTTCAAATTTCTGTTTTTCAGATTTATAGCTTCATTATTTTCAAATTCTCTTTTACAGATCAGACTCTTCACTTCAAGCCCGATACAATCATTGGTGCTAACATCCATGCAGCCCAATAGAAAAGAAGGGAAAGTGATTTTTGAAATGCAGTTAGAAAAAAATGAAATCTGTAAAACTCAATCTAAAAAGGAGATTTGAAAAAAAATAAATAATGAATATACAAAATCTCTAAAAATTTGTTGTAAAAATTAAAACAAAAAAAAATAAAACTCCAAAATTCCTGCAGTATTACATTCTCATTTTCTTTTGATTAGATTTTCTTGTTCTTTTTAATTATCAAAAAACATGTTCTATGCAACAATAATGGAAAAGAAATTACTCCATAGCCTATCAAAATGAGAGGGGGTTCGAATTTAAATATATAGCCATTTTCATTTTTACTTGTACATAAAAATAGAATAGAAAAAAGTTTTTGAGTTTTTATGTTAGCTTATTACATAAATCTATTTCAAAAACAAATGGTTAATTAAGTTTGTGGTGTGACAAAATTTGGCAAAGTTTAAGGAGTATTAATACTTTCTTAATGCGCTGTCTTTTTCCTAATTAAGTTCCAATTATTTTTGTATGTTTCTCTTAATGAATCTGTCTTCATGACTGGGTTACGTATTAGGAGGAAGCAGACCTGTGGGTACGATATCTGTTTACAATCTGCCTGCCAAGTCATAACCCGGCTGCCGGCTGTAACCAGAATCATGTCATTAAGTTTTTTTGGACTTCAGCGGATCAGTCCGCCATCAGCTAGCACAGACTGGCTGCCATGCTGTCTATAATCCATCCCACCAAAGCCAGGCCCTGTGACATGAGCTGTGTTTTCCTGCACACATTGGAACCAACATCTAATAAAACTACAACTAATGGATCCAGTGATGAAGTGCGTGCATTTGTACCCACATTAGGACCAAAACTAACTCTGTTGGCTTCCTCCCGGCTGATGATTGGCATATTCATCCTCATTAGGCTTCACATTAAACAGCCCTTTAAGGGAGTGATCTGTATTTTATCACTAAGCCACATCTGTCCTGTATGTTTACCTCTGCGTGCCTGACAAAGGGAGCTTTTAAGGCTCCTCTGCGCCTCAGGTGATCTCTGTTCTTGTGTGGCATCGAACTGCCCCATAAATAAAACGCCCACGCTATTAATTAATGCTTCTGACACAGCAGTTATCTGCTGGCAGGAATCCTGCTGTGAGCAAAAAACAGAAAAACCACCTCAGTAGGAACGTTTTGTCTGTTTTCTTGTCATATATCCAAATACTGACCTGTTTTTTTTTTTGGCTAAATCACACCATTGTGCGTGCTCTGTGGCATGAGCCTGTGCATTGTTTCTGAGAAAATTTGTTAATGAGGGTGTTTTACTTGCACATGCATGATAAGCATCTGTCTTGGCCTGTTATGCCTGTGGAATGGGGTGGAGATGCCAAACGACAAAAAAAGGGCCACAGTCCGTTTTGGTCTGCCTTTTATGCCGACATAGGTTTGCCTCTCTGTCTGTGTCTGATGGGACAATGGCATTATTGAGGTGCTGGGAGTCACAGGCGCCCTGGTGCCTGGCTCGCTGGACCGGGGTTAGCGGAGGCACGTTTGACTGGATCAGGTGACTGCTCCGTCCCTTTCAAGTGCGGCTCCTCTGCAAGTGAAGAGCGTAACATGAATCTGGAGGCAATAAAAGATGGCTGAATAGCTGGCTGCCTTCTCCCCAACTAGTCTCACCTCTAAGACACTGGCTGCACACAAAACCATACAAGCTAGTGGGTGTTGTGAATTCACTAGAAAGTGTGATTTCATTCCGAGCGCGGGTGATGGTTCTTTTCTTCATAGCCAGCAGCCAATGATTTAAAGTATAAACAGCCGCCTAGATTATTTCATCAAGCATCATGGATTTCCTCTTGAAAGGCAGAATTCAGCGTACTTCCATCGGCTCACTGAGGCCAATCAGGTGCTTTAGACGTACAGCCTTCAATAAAAGGAAAGCTACCAATCGTGACCCAAACTGACATGTATTTAGTTGATTGTTCCAAATTTAATTCTTCCTCAGCGGTTCAGCAAGGAAAACATTCTGATTATTGTTTGACAGTTTCTGTTCTAAAATATTATGTTTACATTGCCGGCAAGAAGTTGTGGATTTTCTCCAATCCACATATGGTCAAAATGTTATATTTAGGCTGAAATATGTACATGCATTCTCCCCTCCCCCTAAAAAATACAACTAGACCAAAATCACTTATCAAGCTTCAGAGAAACTAGACACACCTGGTAAAAATCAAAAAGCTTCTTGCATAATTCCTTTGCATTATTTTCGATATTTGATTAATCTACTTAAAGGAAGTGATAGAGTTCATTAAAATTGGTTGCTTTTCTGGCAAAGATGAGGCTTTAAATCATTGTTCAAAGAGTATGTTATTAGTGTAATATAAATCCCTTTATTGTCCTACAATGGGGAAATTCACTCTTTGCATTTTGACCCATCTCCTTTAGGAGCAGTTAGAGGTCAATAGAAAAGAGTTCAGGATGATTACTGCTGCTCCAAAACCAGGATTAAGGTGTGCTTGGGAAGAATGTATCCATAATTCGACAAACAAGCTGTTGATTTGAGGGAACTAAAGAACACTTCCCCTTTTAGTGAACCAGACCCTAAGCATAATGCTGCCATCACCATGCTTGGTGTAATCATCAATTTTGCTTTAATGAAGGCTTTATTTTTTGTCAACAATAAAAAAATCTTCAGCATTTTATTTTAAGGATTTTATTTCCTGATTAAAATCAGGGTCTTGGGAGGAATGGAGCAGCATAAAGGTCGGAAACCACTGCAATAGCACATTTAAAACAGCAGGACTAGTCTCGTTTTAAGCAGTGAGATGTAAATGGAGTGACAATTTAGCAAGAAAATGCTCATTGCAGATGTACAACAGGCCTGGTGTTAATGCTGCATCTATATGGCTTAATAATCTGATTATTTCAGTATTTGAAACTAGGTTTTGGATTATTGCTTTACTCTTTAGCTATGTAAATAATGACATCAGTAACTGGTAAAAAGACCATTTGGACTGAAAATGCGTCATGTAAATAAGCTAACAGGCATAAAGTGTTCCTCTGATGTTATTCTTCGAGTACAACACTCCTTTCCTATGAATTCAATGGCAATGTGGCTTTTTAAAAAACTGAAAAAAGAAATTCAAATAAAGTTAAAAGATACATTTTCCCCATGGTGCAAAAAATCTAAATACATCCCTAAAAAGTCATTCCTCTAGGACTTTGTACATTAAATAAATGTACAAACAAAAATATAACTGATTTATGAATAGATAAGTAAAACAACAACACCAAATCTTTCTGAAGGTGATGACTGAACCTACAATAATATGTGCTGTTGGATCATCATTGTGCTAGGCTGTTATTCTAGTTTTCAGGAAATTTCAGTTCATTCACTTATATTTGTGTTGTGATCTGAAGGCTCTATCTTGTTGTAAGTATTAAAAGCTCATCCCAGAATGCCCTGATGGGGAGGCAAGTGAAAAAAATTGCCTTAAACTTTTAGAAAACCCTTTTTAGGCTGATGTCTCACCTCTTCAGTCTCCTGGCCAGCAAAGGCCAGCAGGTAGTTTGACGGGCAGGTTTCCAGCAGTGAACATTGACAGAATCCAACGCTGCCCGTCCACACAGAGTCCACCGCCTCACTGCGGCCTTCTTTCAGGTCCCACAGGCAGATCTGCATGTCACGTCCCTGACTGCTCAGTCCAACAGAGAGAGGACAAGAAAGAAAGAAGGTTACAACCATGCGGACCCATCCACATATACTCTGCCTAAATTCTTATCTAAGAGATTCAAGAAGCATGGAATGGTGCCAATAGTAGAGCTTTGCAAAATAAACCCATATCTATCTATCTATCTATCTATCTATCTATCTATATCTATATATATACACTATATTGCCAAAAGTATTTGCTCACCCATCCAAATTATTGGAATCAGGTGTTCCAATCACTTCCATGGCCACAGGTGTATAAATTCAAGCACCTAGGCATGCAGACTGTTTTTACAAACATTTGTGAAAGAATGGGTCGCTCTCAGGAGCTCAGTGAATTCCAGCGTGGAACTGTGATAGGATGCCACCTGTGCAACAAATCCAGTCGTGAAATTTCCTCGCTCCTAAATATTCCACAGTCAACTGTCAGCTGTATTATAAGAAAATGGAAGTGTTTGGGAACGACAGCAACTCAGCCACGAAGTGGTAGGCCACGTAAACTGACGGAGCGGGGTCAGCGGATGCTGAAGCGCATAGTGCGAAGAGGTCGCCAACTTTCTGCAGAGTCAATCACTACAGACCTCCAAACTTCATGTGGCCTTCAGATTAGCTCAAGAACAGTGCGCAGAGAGCTTCATGGAATGGGTTTCCATGGTCGAGCAGCTGCATCCAAGCCATACATAACCAAGTGCAATGCAAAGCGTCGGATGCGGTGGTGTAAAGCACGCCGCCACTGGACTCTAGAGCAGTGGAGACGCGTTCTCTGGAGTGACGAATCGCGCTTCTCCATCTGGCAATCTGATGGACGGGTCTGGGTTTGGCGGTTGCCAGGAGAACGGTACTTGTCTGACTGCATTGTGCCAAGTGTAAAGTTTGGTGGAGGGGGGATTATGGTGTGGGGTTGTTTTTCAGGAGCTGGGCTTGGCCCCTTAGTTCCAGTGAAAGGAACTCTGAATGCTTCAGCATACCAAGACATTTTGGACAATTCCATGCTCCCAACTTTGTGGGAACAGTTTGGAGCTGGCCCCTTCCTCTTCCAACATGACTGTGCACCAGTGCACAAAGCAAGGTCCATAAAGACATGGATGACAGAGTCTGGTGTGGATGAACTTGACTGGCCTGCACAGAGTCCTGACCTCAACCCGATAGAACACCTTTGGGATGAATTAGAGCGGAGACTGAGAGCCAGGCCTTCTCGTCCAACATCAGTGTGCGACCTCACAAATGCGCTTCTGGAAGAATGGTCAAAAATTCCCATAAACACACTCCTAAACCTTGTGGACAGCCTTCCCAGAAGAGTTGAAGCTGTTCTAGCTGCAAAGGGTGGACCGACGTCATATTGAACCCTATGGATTAGGAACGGGATGTCACTTAAGCTCATATGTGAGTCAAGGCAGGTGAGCAAATACTTTTGGCAATATAGTGTATCTCTAGGAACTAGGTCAGACCCCCTCAAGTACCACAGGAGGTCCCCTCTGGAGGCTTATCAGTGAGCTAGACCGTTGTTCATCACATCTTCTTTTATAGTAGAGATAGACTGATACATCGTCCAGTCGATATTTGCATTGTTTCTTGAAGGCGGCGATATGTGCATAAACAAATGTTTTTTGTTTTGTTTGTTTTTTATTAAGACTGGTGTAACAACTGTTATGGTTTTCTTATATTCATCATGTAAATAATGGATTAAAAAGCAGTAATAGTCAGAAGAATCAGCCTGTCAATAAAATCGCCTTTAGGCTGATGTCAAAATAATCAGCTCTAAAAAACATGGATTGATCGATCTTCAAATTATAGACCTGAAAATGACAAATACTAAAAAAAACCTGGAAAACATATTTAGTTCATATGTCAGTATTGGTATCCCCTCTTATGAATCAGTTCCTATGGAGTGTCATAGTGGATATGGAAATTTAGTTCAAAAAAGAACCAGTTAATAAAAGGCTAAAGGTTACCAGTGGGCAACATGTAATTCAGAGACACACTACTGGAAGTATTTAGAGGAAGGAACACAGTTAGTTCTGTTTCTAAAAAAATAAATGAGTCTTGGGAAATATAAAAGGAGAACAAAAGCCCACTGCTGATGACATAAGCGGCTAAACACAACAGTTATTAACGGGAGCTACAGGCTGTTCACCTGTATGAAGCTAACAGACAATTCCTTTTGTTTTTTGTCATATTAAGATTGTTTGGTTATGATAAGCTTGGAAAAAGCTGAGACTCCTTAATTAATAATCGTTGGTAATGAAAAATATTTAAGATAACCAGCTGGGATGGGCTTCAAATATTAATGCACAGCCTGATCATACATGTGATAAAAAAAAAAAAAAAACATTTTTGAATGTGTGTTTGTAACTGTAAAGGCGTCGGACACATCTTCACCCAGAGCCAAAAGGCCTGTGCCCATTACTATTCCTCCTCTGTTTGTGGAAAGGTTGAGTTTTAATGTTGATTTATCTTTTGCTGTCTTAAAACCACTTAACTGACTTGAAGTGGAAAAAAACTGTCTGTTTTCTTTCCCTTAATAGTTGCTGATCAGGCAAAATGCCTCATTAAATGCCACAGGCGGAATTTATCCTTCACTCTGTCAACATTGAAACTATCCTAAGTTTGTCTTTGTTTCCACGTCCTTGTGTTTCTCATAGTTATCATTACATCAAAAGGCGCCAATAAAACACTATAAAAGGTGAATGCCTGTTTTTGCTGCAGGGCACAGCTGCCCTAATCGTAACTGATGTTTAGAAACCACTAAGAGAGACCCACCTGATGAGAGCATCTCCGGATCGCAGGGTGCTGAGCCACAGGATCGACTGACCACTATGACCCTCTACTACCCGCTCCGCCCTCCTGTTGTTCAGGTTCCAGATGTGAATGGCGCCTTTTGCTGACCTGCAAAAATCATTCAAGAGTTTTTATTTTTGCATTTCTACAAAACCTAGGATATAAAAGAAACATTAGATCTATTTAATTTCAAAAAGGTTGAAATGTTTCTTTAAGTGAAAAAAATTACAGCTGTGTTTGATGCAATATTAAATGTATCATCCACCTTCACTGTCATCAGTTTTCTATGGCCTAGAGCAGAAGTCAGCTTTCGCTCAGCCAATGCAGAGATTCCTGAGTTTTACTGAGCTACACCTACATAGATAACTTATCAGATGTATCTGAAAGAAAGACTCACCCAGAAAACAGCAGGGGGGTTTCCCCTCCAGGACATCTAAAGTGGAGGCTGTTCAGAGGAGCGCCGGCCCCTCTCAGAGTATAAACGGGAGATGGGGCAGGACGGGACATGGGTCAATCAGGAGGTCGGCATGTGAATGCTAAGAAGCTGAGGACCATCACAGTTATATGAGCTGCAAGATAAAATGACATTTGATTCCAATAAAAAAATGCTACTTTGTGGCTGAAATATGTTTTGTACCAAAAATCTGTATGAGTCTGAAAAACGTAGTAAATGATGAGGTTTAGTTTGCTGCCTACTAGGGCTGAACATTTTTGCCAAATATCCAAATTGCGATTATTTTCAACTAATATTGCGATTGACTTTCTTGCGATTTTCCTTTGCACTAAGCCATGAGGATGTTCAGTTTTATCACGGCCTTGAAAGCCTGCTTGTCCAGAAACCAGTGCTGCAGGACTTTACTGAAACCTTTGCATGAAAAAAGTAATTACTCCTACTGTAATGATCTATTTGCTAGCTTCAACCCTCTGTTCCCTTCTGTGCGACAGCATACCCACTTTAATTGCATTACTGCCACCTACAGGTCTGGAATGAGAAAATTAGTGCGTTACTCTTCTTAAATGTATTTTGCCTAAAGATTGCCTCTGCGATTTGAAAATTGCATTTTTCTAAATTGCAATTATAATGCAATTAATTGCACAGCCCTAACGCCCACTAACAGAAGCCCAAATCAACGTTAAATTTAGCTAAATAGTTTCTTCAACAAACATCTCTAAAAATCTGGCTGTTGCACAAACTGAACAGAGGCAGTCTGGCTCCCTTTTGCCTTCAAGCTTTTAGTTCAACACAGCGGCGCACTGTCTTCATTTCCTATTTACTCTGTAACTACAACCACCAACCCTCCCTGCTCTTAAGTTCCTGTGATAACACCTCTCTTACTCACCGCCTAATAAATCAAAACTCGTGACACACTAATTACAGTAAACAGACAGGGATCGGGCTCGCGATGAGCAGCCGTTGTCCCAGAGGCAAAGGTAACATCTCAGACTTTTATGCTGTCCGTTGGCTGAGCAGGTGAGGAAACCAAACCAACCACAGGCATGCAGGGAGGAAACAAGGCCCTTACATGTAACTCCAGCATCTTCACATGCAACAGATTCCTACGGATTCCTGCTTAAATCTAATGTAAAATGAAGTTGTTGCACCAACACCTTCATCTTTACATCTTTTTACATCTAATTACCCCTCAATAAATTCTGCAACGTACCACCAGAGTCAACACAGCTCAAGGAAATTATGTTGGAGCAAAATTAGAGAGGGATTAATAATCTGAAAATGTCTGTAAGATTCACAAAAACCCTGATCTAGCATTAAGGTGTATGTAGCAGCTTAACATCATGTTTTATCCGCTTCCTGGGCTATGGGGGGACCTTTGTTCCATTATTGTTGAAAATTGTGAATTATTTTTAAAACTTTTAATTAAAAAGGTTAGAGATTGTACGCAGTTTTTTTTTTTTGTTATATTTAATAAATGTGTTTTCCCAGACTTTATATTTTTACATACATACATATATACATACATACATATATATATATATACATATATACATATATATATATATATATATATATATATATATATATATATATATATATATATATATATATATATATATATATATATATATATATATATATATTTTTTTTTTTTTTTTTTTTTTTTTTTTTTTACAGATTTTGTATTTTTGAATTTTGTTAACCAAATTGTTCTATCTCAGATTGGGTTTTGTGAGTTACATTCTTTACAAATTGCACTATAATCTGTAAAATTACAGGTTACATTCTGGGGGCGGGCTTTCCTATGGAGGAGTGAAGATGCGTTTCAATTGGTCTGCATGAATTTTAGCGACATTTTTATTGGTCGAGAGCAAACCATTGGGCTTGAAGTAAAGAGATGTTTACTGTCTGTAAAACAGTTTGAAAATAATACATTTTGTAAAACTTTCGTTAAAAAAAAAAATCATTTGAAAATATTAAATTGTAAAAACAACTGTAAAAAACAACAGTTTCTTTCAAAACCTTTTTTAATTAAGGTGTTTTTTAAGTTTGATTCCCAGATAGCCATTTTCTTTTAAATTTTAATTAACAAAGTTGAAATTAACATTGCCTTCCACAAAAATGGAACCAAACTCCCTCCATATTGGTCTATCTGTACTCGCCATAACCTCTCTCTCCCTGCAATAAGCAGACTGAAACTGGAGCCTGAGGCATTCAGAAGCAGCTCATTTCAAGAGGTTAGTGGTTAAATTGTCCATGTAAACCTGAAAAGCAGAGAGACAGAGACCCCTGACCAGCCTGCCTAATTAAGCCTAAAGGATGGCAGTCACAAGGACACAGCCACTTGCTTCAGAGGAACTCCTATAAATAAACAATGCAGACCTTCATTCTTCTTTTTATTTTAGAGACCCAAAACCAATATCTGCACAAAAAATATATGATCACATGAGATATTTAAAGTTTCTATTAATTAGGAGAAAATATAAGTAACCAAACTCAATACAAAAAAAAAAGTGTATTAATCAGAGGGGTGAAATACTGACCTTCCCCTCAATCTCTTCATCTTCTGACTGACTGAAAACTATTTCCACAATAGTTAGCAGCAGATAATTCTTATTTTGTTTTATGCTTCATGTTCGATACTTTTAAATCACTGAATTAAAGGTTTCTAGGTGCGTCTAGTTTTTTTTAAAAGAAGAAAATCAGCAGGTCAAACTTCAAAGTAAAAGAGTAGAACAGGTTTGAAAAGGTTTGATCAGAGAATCTCTTATATTTATATGTCTATATAAAGAAAGCAATAATTGTATAACTTGTTTTTTTGGTTTTATGAAAGAATAGGTTAAAAAATAAGATGGCGGTTGCTGTAAGCTGTTATTTGTTAAGCCTCTGCTCCTGTGAAAGATGGAAAAGACTGCATTCCTGGGCATGAGGCTCATCCTGATAACAGGTGGATTAAGCATCCTTCATTGTCCTCCTGCAGAAAGCTCCATGAAGCTCTGAGTCATGGATACAGCCGCCTAAAACTGGCTCCTCTCACCGTCTAAAGACCACAAGCTGCTAAACTTTCCAGCAGCAGTCATATCCAGCTGTCATTCAAAACCAACTTTCCCACAAGTGACGAAGACCAAGTTGACAAAAGCTAAAAGACCAATGGGGTTAAACTGTGTTACGTCTCCTAACTAAGGCTGGGGTGGACATCTCCAATCATCCTGCAACTTTTAGGTGTTTCAGTACTTAAACAATCTGGAAATAAAAATGAATGAAAATTAGCAGAATGTTGAAATAATTCAGCTTTAGCAGCAGGGAAACGGCAAAAATATGCTGCAGCTTGTGTGGAAGGAAGCTGCCAACCTCACTGGTCTAAAGAAATGGGAAATGATTAGGTGTGACGCGAATAAGCAGTAAAAAAAAATCTTCAGTTAATAAACAAAAAGACAATGAGGAAAACTGCAAACTCACAGTGAAACCCCTGCGAGTTCACGAGCCTACGGAAACCGCGGCAGACCAAACCAGATGAAAGTGCGCATTCAGCTCGGTAAAGAACTCATGCTCTTCCTCAACACTGAAGTCCTGAGACATTTTTCTTTCGTTGTTTCTTTCTTTGCACAGGTAAACAGCACATTTCTTCTTCTACGCTTGCATTATCAAGAGCAGACGCTGAATGCGCACTTTCATCTGGTTTGGTCTGCCGCAGTTTCCGTAGGCTCGTGAACTCGCAGGCGCGCGCTTTTAGGAAATCCTATACACTACTGTTTATGCTCTAAAAACATTCTAAATGACTTTGTTTCGAGTAAATTATGGACGCTACCAACTCAGGACACTTGGAATACATTGGACGAGCAGTATGGAGGAATATTGACATGTTTTTTGTGGACTTTTATGGACCTTTCTGCCTCGGGCACCATAGACCTCCATTATTTGAATGTCAGCAGACAGCAAGAAGCCTCCCAGATCTCCAGATGCATTTGAGATATCAAAAAAGTACTCCAGAGTGTTGTTCAGCATTGGGGTGAGTAGAAAATGAAGGCTAATCATGTTTTGGGTGTACTATTCCTTTAAACTCTATTAACTCAAACTTCTTCTTTGAGGAAATTTTTAGAGAGAAAACAGGAGTTTTTAGTGTTTATGCATTTAAAGAATTAGATTTCTTGTTATTTTTTCTGTATTTCACCTACTGATAACCGATAAAAGTCATTAGAAGGAGAGTTGGCGCGTTTACATCAGTTGTTTAGTTGATGAGTGAAAAGGTTTATCTTGTGAAAAGAGCTTTAGAAATGGTTGTTTAATTTTCTTTTTCGCTATTATTATGCAGAAATAAATCAGAAACTTAGAAATACAGTTATTTATTCAGTAATAAATAAATATTTTTGATTCTGCATAATAACACCTTAATAAATGAGCCACTGGGTGCTAAAGCAACTACCTCTCTATGCTTACATGGGTACTTCCTATGTAAGTATGGTGGTAATTAGAAAACCTTGTTTTTCCTGAGGTTCTACTTGTTACATGGAGTTTCAGAACCGCTGCTCTGGAATCAAACCAAAATATAAGTATGTTTGTCACTTTTCCCCCGCAGCAGGCTCCTCCTGGGAGTGCTGCCACTCTGGTCCAGGCGTCAGCCATTTCCAGTCTCTGAAACAGCCCCCAACAATGGCTCCTGTTGTTGTGGCTGCGAGTGAGTCGCCCACAAACCCAAACACAAACATGCAGGCAGCTCAGGAAAAGAGACACAGATACCGTAAACAAACAAACCGCCGGTGAGATGTCACTCAAACCCACTGGTATGGACCCCTAAAGCGTTCCTCACCAACAGACGGAGGCGGCCGAGCCAACATCCCAGCCAATGTTTGACAAAGTATTTGTAATAAAATCTCAGTGATGTACGTATATGTTCCCCGTTCAGCTGTGAAAGACGAGAGTTTTTGTTATGATTTTTTTTTAACAAACGGCCGACCAGATCCTTCCCACATGTACTGCATAGGTCTGCGTCGCCCACTCTACTTCCTGGACCGGCTCACATGAAAAGTTCTGCGACTCACAGAGAAGATTAATGAAGACGTATAATTAAACAGGAGAGCAGGCTGTAATAAATCAGGCTGACTGGTTAATATAGGGGAGCTGGATACAGGAGCCGGCAAGAAGAAGGCAGTGAGGAGCACCGAGGCTCCAAACAGATAAGACAGCTCGGAGTAATCTGACTCTAAGTCTGTGGATAAAGGCAGTTTGTCTCTTCTTGGGCCATCTGTCCACACCTAGAAGGTAATTAGGCCTAATTATGAGAGAAAGGTCCGCTTCCCCTTCATGTTATTAAATAAGAGCCAGCCTCATCCGCCAAGGATCTCTCAACACCATCGAGGGGGCTGGCGACCTTCAGATCAAACAGCCACTATCTGTACCCCCTCATGCCCCCAAGACTGCTGCGCCCCCCCCCCTCTTCATCCCAGCGTGTGTCAGTAGGCTTGAGAGGTGGATTGGTTATGATATTGTGCATCAAAGTTGTAGAGGTGAGGGAGGGATTCTTGTCCACATTCCTGGCTCCGTACAGAGTATCATGTGATCAGTAGCTACCCACCTGAGCTGCATCCTTTGTAAAATTGTGCCATTCATAAATTAGAGCAGAAAAGGGAGGGGTGGGGTGCTCATAGAGTGTATTATAGGAGCTGTATAATACGCCTGCTTCATGGGAGCCAAGATGGAGGATCCCAAGAATATGAAGATGAGATGTGAGCAGCCGGATGAAAACCAGATCCAATACACGGATCAGATACACTAGATTGGCATGGGTTTGCTAGCTAAAAGCTATGTTAAAACTTGGTGATGCACTGCTTAAAGAAGTTCAACTGAAGCCAGAGAAAGTGCTGCAGTTTCCACTAGGGTGGGCAATAGCAGTCCCTGAGGGCCGCTATCCTGCAGGTTTTAGAGGTGCCCTTGGTCCAACACGCCTGAATTAGGTAATTAGATAATTAAGAGGACCGCAGAAACTAACTGCACACTGAGAAGGTAATTAAATCTAAAAGCTTCAGGATAACGGCCCTCAGGAACTAGAATTGCCCACCCCCGCTTCCCACTGGCTGAAAAACCAGTTTATACCCGAAAACAATCTGCTTTTAGTGGCAGTGGGAACAGCTCACTGATGAGTGTCTACCCGGGTCAGTCGACTCAGCAAGCGACTGGCGCTAAAATCACCACAGCTCTTATCGGCATGCTGTGGGAACACCAGAACCGGGTTGACCCACTAATTTACGTGACACCATTGGCTGAAACAACTCTTCTTACATTTAATAAACATTGGGGCGGTGCTGGTAAGAGGGATTCAGACAAATCAAAGAGTGAAACAATAAAGCACAGTAATATGCCCTGGATTCCTTACATGTTGCTCTCTATTGTTTACTTTAATGATTTCTGTAGCACTAGTGACAGCATCGAGGCTAACCAAGCATGATGGTGTCACCAGACAAGCAGCAAGGGGACAGAGGCCACACAGCTTGGCAGTTAGGGGTTAAGGGCTGATTTTACTCCTGCAGCAGTGTGTCACAGTGAGCTTGTTGCAGACATTTTTGATTTATGCCCAATATTGAAGCGTGGTCAGAGCTATGTTATTCCACACCACAAGGTAAGAGGCACAATTAGGAACTAGCTGTGGGAGGGACATGAGGGCGAAAAAGAGCAGGGATCCAGGTGGAAAAAGGGTCCCAGCGTTCTTGCGCACCTTGCTCTTCTAGCTGGTCTATCTTCACGAGTCATACAAACAAGCTGGTAAGGTACCAAAAAGGAAATACGGATAGTGTAGAACGGGCCTAGATTTGACCAATCAGAGGCCTCCCGTCTGCAACACTGTCTGCGGTCACCTACAATTTAGGAGAGGTGCATCAGAGTGTCTGCGGAAGGGGCGGGGGCACAACTGCATTCACTGCAACACACACGCAGATAACCTGGTTTCTGAATATAAATCAGCATTTAGACCCAGCTTTTTATGCTAATGGGAGCCAAATGCCAATTTTTAGCGAGTCGACGACACATGATTGAAAAACACGCGTAAACGCGGTATTTTCAGTGGGAAAGAGGTTTCTGTCTGTGAGGAACACAAATGATCAGCATCTCCAAATCAATCCATTCCCTCACTCATTTCTCCATATTTTAAAAGCAGCACAAGGTTTCTTTTATCCTAACATGTTTATTTTACTACAAAACGCCATCAATCATTACTTTGACCATACACTTTATTCTGACAGTGACAATCAGACCACCTATTCTCTAGTACATATAGGCCAGCATGCCGTCCAACTCACAGCCCAATCTCTGGATCCCATTAGACTTCAGCTTTTCATTTATCTATGGTTTATAAATAGGAACAGCCTTATCTGTAGCTTTCATGCATTTTACTGTCTGAACATGATGGCATTTCCCCTTCTGCTGGCTAGTCAGTGGGTGGTGAACTAACCATTAGTCAGCCCTTCTGCCCCGACCCTCCCCCGTCTAATGCAAGTCCTCCTAAGGAGGAAACCGATGTGCAGAGTGGAGAGCAAGCTCCATTATTAAGGTCCAGTTGGAAAAACATCAAGGGAAGTGTCACGCCCTTTATTGTGTCTTGGAGGGGGTATCGAGACTGGACAAACAGCCCGGTGTCAGATAGAGGCTGAAGTCAGACACAAGTGCACCAACACCCACTGTCAGTCACAGATCCAATGAGCGGGAAGAGGTAGCATTGTTCGCATGAATGGCGTGAATGCTAAAGCAGGAGCCACAGCAGATAAGGGCTCAATGCCTTGTGGGTGTCACTGAGGCAGTCGCAGATGGAGAGACGTGTCAGAAAGACCTGATGTAGGAGGTTCTGACTGTGGTCAACAGGTACCAGAAGCCTTATCTGTTTGCATTATCAGCCATTTCCTCCATGGGGTCATTTACCTGGGCACTGCAGCACAAAAGGACACAAGAGGGTTGACAGCTCAAGTGTCATCGTACATCACCGCACATTTTGGGTGTGATGGCCTTCTGGATATGTGGGGATTTGGCTGAGAATACAGCAAAGATGTGAAAACAAGGAAATGTTGTTTTTTTCTGCAGTAATAATGCAAGGAGAGATTAAGAACACAGGTAGACACAGAGAGCGTCAAACATCACACCTCCCACGGCTCCAGCTGTCAGTCATGTTTGGGAGTTATGAGCCAGTTGGTGCACGCTCAACTCAGAACAATGACAAGTTTGTCAAAGTTTAAGTATCAGTACATACTAAATATTTCCCAGCACTCAACCATGACTCTGCTGTCAAATGTGACCACGTGAAAAATGTACAGCACACCCGTCACCATGTCTTGGTATCTTCAATTATAAAATGCTGGATAATATCAAATGTAGAGATAACAACACTGAGACAAAATGTCCTTAGAAAAGCTTCATCTTTTCTTAAAGCATTTTTGAAATACATTCATTAAGTGGTGAAAAAACAACCACTGTAAGACATTTTTTTAATATCAAAGTCACCAGTGGCACAATTATTTTAACCCCTTCTATTATTACTTTGTAACAGAAGAATTTGGTCCTGAAATATTTCAACAGTTAGAGCAAAAAACAGGGGGAGTTTTTGACCTTCTCATTAAACTAAATGTGAACTGAATAGACTACCAATTTGGACAGGTATAATACATAAATGCACCCTAAATGCACCAGGGAGCATTATCACAGATCCTTCCTCCCACCAGCTGTAATACTTTATAACTACCACTGTTCCCAAAAACCTCAATAGATGTTCAATTTATGCTGATTTTTGCACAGATTCTGTCTTAGTCAGTAAAATATGCTGCTGTCATTGCACCTCTCTGGTGCTGCTGCTATTTTTCACATGTCCATTACTGTAAAAAGGCTCTTATTGATTTTTTATTCTCCAGATATAGAGTATTATATTGCAAATCTGTTGTTTTTATGCACTTTTCTAAGGTGCACATTGTGAGACCACTTCTACTATAACCTTTACTGATGTAAACACCACAATTTCCCCATTGTTGGACAATAAAGGGAATTTTCCATTCTATTCTAGATATACATAAAACATATATTGTGATGCCAATATAGAATTTTGTTGCACAGTTAGGAAAAAAGCTGTTAAACTTTAAATCATTTCACTTTAAGAGGTTGTTTTGTTATTTAAAAGGGATTCAAATTGATTTTATTGCATTGCGGTTTACTGCAGTTGACTTTTCTTTCCTTTAGGAGGCTAAATTTGTCTCTATATAAGCATATTTTTACCGATCTGGATCCTTTTTCTTTCTTCGGACACTAATAATAATTATCAAATACATTTCTTCAAGCTTTCTGATGCCTTTGAAAGACAACAGGTCAGATGGACTCACCTGAGGCTGTTTATGTTTGTTTTCCACCGTAACCTCCAGGATTGTTTTCTCCCAACAAGCTCAAGTTTATCTAGCTGACTAAAGCACAAGGTTCCAATTAAAGTGCTTTGAGGGAATTGTCTAACAGTCAGCTTTGGATATTTTACCTCTCCTACCATTTCTGTGGCAACATAATTGGGAGTTGTCAAATCTTGTGACCATTGTTTTAAAAAAACAGGCCTTGGTGTCATGTCTTATTTATATCACAGAGAAACAGATGGTCATGCATAACTAACTGAAAGTTTATATCGTGTAAAAAGTAAAGTATTATTATAGGGAAGGGATTACAATTATTTTGGAAATAAGTATTCTTTTAAGAACAAAAAAACACTAACTTCAAACATTGGAACGTGCTTTTTTTTTTTTTTACTGTGTTTCTAAATAATGGTTGGATTTATCGGAACCTTTCAAGATCAGATGTATTTCAGGTTTTAACAACAATAAAGACATTTAAAATCTCCTGGTATCTCGGACACAGGTCTCTGATCCATGCAGCCATAAACACAGGATGCATTGTGGCTGCAAACAAAGATATCTAAGGACATCCTTTAGGGAACAAAAGTATTTGTTTACTTTAAAAGTATTTGTAGATATTGTGTTTAAGTTGGGGGAATTCCTACAGATTGAACGTCAGTTTAAATGAGACTCTCTTTATGCTAATTGCTTATTTCTACGGAGCTACCCCCCCTCAGGGTGTTCAATGACATTTTTCAGTTTGAAGTTCATTTTAGATCTAACCTGCCTAAAAAATGTACAACACAATGGTTCTGTGAGAATGATGAGGTTTAAAACCTGAGAAGACCAGACTCAGAGGTTGAACAAAACTTGCTAACATTAGCTAAACACTAGCAACAGCCCACAGCGGTTCTACAAACACCGAGCTGAGAAAAAACACAGCAGGTTTTCTCCACCGGCTTCCACCGTCAGAGAAGAGAGCAGAAAACCTCACCCCAACCCATCAAATGTTTAGAAAAAGCACTACCAGGTCTGGAGGACTGCGCCGCTGTCAACAGTTGCCAGGGAAACTCA
Source organism: Cyprinodon diabolis (assembly GCA_030533445.1). Classification (NCBI taxonomy): domain Eukaryota; kingdom Metazoa; phylum Chordata; class Actinopteri; order Cyprinodontiformes; family Cyprinodontidae; genus Cyprinodon; species Cyprinodon diabolis. The sequence goes on from CM060073.1 coordinate 9,599,348, forward strand.
ACTTCAAGGACCCCTCCAGAGGGTGAGTAGCCCATGTAAATGCCTGAACAGAATTCTATTCACTACCTCGCTCCACGTTTCTTTTGTCAGACGAATTCAAAATCAGATATTTGTACGTCTAATTAGAGGTGGATAAAGTACCCCGAAATTTGCGCTCTAGTAAGAGTAGCATTACTTAACCAAGTAAAAGTGAAAATTGGTGATCAAAGGAGATACTTTCGAAAGGGCAAAACAAAAAATTTTGTGGAAAAAAATCTGCTGTTTTAAATAATATTATAAAAATATGCAAATAAAATCAATTACAAAATAACAAACTCAGAATAAACACTGCCATATTTATTAACGTTAATACTTTAGTTACAGTGGGTAATGTATATAGTTTGAAGAGGTAAGGGTGAATACCTACAATTTATTGTGTTTTAAAGTTGTTCTCAGTTGCTACAAAAAGAAGAATTATTAAAACTATCTATAGTTTTACATACATTTTATACATAAAACCCAATTTATTAAAGTTTTCTGCCTATTCCTTACACACCAAAGCTGGTACTTTGAAAAATTTTGCAAAGATGATCTGACAAAACCACAAGTCTGTATGTGCTCATCTTAAAAGACATTTCCCAGAAGGCCTGCAGGTTGAACAACAACAGAAATTGGTTTAAAATTTTTACAGATAATTATTAGTGACACTACTATATTACTAGCTGTTGAGAGAGTTGATTATAACATTTAGGGGAGAGAAGTAAATAAGCAAACTGAAACACATTTTATAGAGATATAAAGGCAATGGTGTTTCAATAGACTGTTGAATGCAAAAGGATAACAGAAAACAATTTTTTCACAAATTTACAAATACATTTTTGGAATACATATGAGAGTTTTCTTTAAAAAAATCTTCTTTGGTAAATGCTGATATGACAACATATCTGATTATATAATTTACTAAAAACTTGTTGCAATAAACCCAAAAGACTGAAGAGTCATCTATTTCAATCTAATTGTGAAGCAGAGACAGAAAACACTGGGCTCTAATCCACCGAGCACACAGACTTCTTTCATAGGAGGGCTGGGAAAGACCTTTATTTGTCCATTCCGATCATGGAAAAAAGCAACTTTCATGCCCGGCTAGGTCTGAGCTGGAAGATTAGCTGAAACCAGAGTGTTTTAAACCTCTTCTGTGGACTTGGATTAGAGTCAGTCAATCCCCCTGAACCCCACCCCTCCAAAAAAAAAAAAAAATGAAACAATAAAGAGTGCAGGTGGTTGAACAGGAGAGAGAATAGAAAACAGGGAGTTTGAAAGTGAAAACATCTACAGCAAAGGTCTGAGTAACAGAGAAACATAAAATCAATACACTAATGAGCTGAAAATGAATTAAAAAAAACATGAGCACCCAATGACAAAAGCTGACTTCAAACCAATTAGTGCTAATGCATGTGCCAGGACAGTAAAACCACTGCAGGAGGTTGAGGAATCATCTGCTGCTCTGCCCAAACAAGACAGCGCCGCTGACATCGTCATCAATTATTCCTGGCATCTCACCTTACCCATAAGTTGGGCCGGTTCTGGAGGGATAATGTCGGGGTGCCCTTGAGAGCAGGTGCCTTGGCCTCCCTGTGGGACCAGGAGGGAGCGACAAGGCCGGGCTCTGCGCCGTCTATGGTGTCATCCGTCCCTGGAATCCCACTCCTGTTCCAGCCGGGGGCAGACGGGTCACTTTACAGCTCATCACCAAATTAGAAAGGCTGCGGATCGGACTGGGCAGCCGGTGGATCAAGGGGGGATGGAAATAGATGGGAGCTCTAAGGCTTCTTCAGTCTGCAGGCATTCTTTCACCAGGATATGGTCTCATGATAGTCTAGGGCTCCTATGTTCAAAAGTAGCAGATGGTGGCAGAATATTTAAAAGCTCACTTAACAAGCTCAGGTCTGACCCTAGGAACATATGTACTCAAACAGAAGTCAGTGTGAAATTCTGCAGACAGAACAGAAGAAGCAACGTGCAAATATACAGTGAGGGAATAATAGAGTAGTGCTGTTCAAATCTGATGTTATGTAAAAAGTATATAATCACAAGACAAAATATAGAACTATGTGCAGGTTCTGGTGGTTAGAGTAATAATAAAAAACTTTTAAGCCCTTGGATCTATTTTACAAAAAATGCACATCATATTTTTTGAGGTATTTCTCAGCTTTTACATTGCCTACACTACTAACCTAGGAGGATAATGGTGGGTGGGAAAATTTTAGAGTAAATTATTCTGTGCCCGAGTTAAGTATTTCCCCTAAAATAAATTCCAACTTCTTTCACTGTAAAGTAGGAAATAAAAAACTAAAAGTTCAGAGTGACACCTGTAGCCAATGATGTGTCACACAGTCAGTAATTGAAGTTATAACCTCTGTGTTCTTAGTGAAAGGAATCAATGTGGAGAGCAAAATGAGCTTGACATTATATGGAGTGAATTTTGTTTTTTGCAAGCAAGGAACACATTTTGTAAATGAAAATAATAATAAAAATGAAATCCAGTTATTCCAAATATTTATTTTTTTCCAATTATAATATTAATTTTAAAGAATTTTTATATTTCAATCCTTTTTTTTTCAAATGTCTTTTTTAGAACTATGGAAGGAAGCATTTCACAGATCACATTTTTTTCACTTCAAGCCCAATACAAACACTCCTTGATGCACCTGTTGACCAATGCAATACTGTTGCTAATGTCCAGCAGACCAATAGAAATGAGTATTTCCTTCTTACTCCAGTGGAAAGCCCCGCCCCCAGGAATGCAGAGCATGTGATCTATAGAATGTAATTTAAAAAGAATGTAATTCATAAAACTCAATCTACATTTAAAAAAGTGCTTAACAGCAATATTAGTAATCTCTAGTTCCTTATTTGTCTTTAGGATATAGAATTTTAAAACTTTGCTCTGCAAAAGTAGATATTAACAGAATTTTTTCAGAAAATGACAAAGACTATTAGTTTTTGCTGGCTTTTACAATAATTTATATTTCAAACCTTTATCACTGAAGTTTTTCTATTCCATCAATATGCAATGTAAACTGATTGGGTATTGAAGCATGGTTGCAATTATTAACTTATTTTGTTTACTAGAAGGATTTAAAACCAAGAAATGCTTTTATTCGAACAATGAATCTTTTTTAATTGTTTCTTAAAACAGTGAAAATATAAAATCTATAATTATTCTATTTAAAAAATATATATTTTTAACAAATAAAAAATCAAAAAGCGAAATCTGAAGAAAACGTCAATGTCATGAAACGAGGACAGATGGACCCAGTATTCAAGGAGAGACAGTAAGTAGGAAAGTTCAAAACGTTTATTAAATAACAAAACAAAGCGGAGCTGTGGCTCTCGGACACTGCAGGCGGGGGGGCGGGGCACCGCCCAATCTCAGACACTCTAGGGGAGAAACACAGGTAATTGACCACGATCAACTGATAGAAGATTATCTGTGTTGGTCACTTACCTGGTTTAACAGTCCAGACCACGAATGTCCCCAGTGCTGCAGTCCCAGAGGTGATGCTGTGAGCCGATCCTGGTCAGGGATCCAGAACAGACAGGAACAGACGGAACAGGCAGAATCCAGATCAGGCAGGAACAGAAACAGGTGGCAGGATCCAGACTTCCAGGCATCCACAGGCTCCCAGGAGGGTTCCGAGTCTGACTGGGACCAGAAGCATGACCAGGTGGTCACACACAGGAGCAGACAGGATCAGGTGCAGCTGAGCAGGCTAAGTGGAAGAGGGTAGCCGAGACAGGACGTAGGAACCGGAACTTGAAGCAGAACTTTAAACTGGTCTCCTCCTTGGAGCCAGGCTTACTGGGATAAAAACTGAACCTCCCCCCATAATGAGCCAAAAGCCCAGAGGACTCCGCGGGGGAGGAACAGTGGACGATCAGGAGACGAGACAAACACTAAAACCCTCTTTCCACTGCCAGCTAGGATCCAGGACATGAACCAAGGAAATATAACTAACAGACAGACTGACAGAAAGACAAGTAATGATCTGGCCCTGAATGCTCAGGCTGAACTGAATATAAACTAGAGGAAACAGGTGAGGGGAATAAATTATAATTGAGGCAGGGAGGGAAAAACGACAGGTGAAAGGAATGACTAATTAAGGGAGAGCAAACAGGCCAGATCATGACAGTCAACGTTACACTCGAAATCTTTTTTTATTAAAACGTTAATGAAAGTTTTATTTCTTGTATGCATTTTCTTTTATTCCAGTCGACAAAATATGTTCTTTGCAACAATAATAGAACAAAATTCACTGCATTGATGGATTCAGCATTGTCTTGGCTTTCAGCACTTGTGCATCTTTCACAGATGCTCTGTCCTTTGTAAATTTCAGGGAACAGAAACTTGGCCATAAGTTTCACTTTGATTATCTGTGGGCATTTGTCATAGTTTCACTCTCAGTTATTCAGCTATAAGCTATAAGCTTATTCAAGACCTGAAGACCGCCATGTTGAGCCTGGTTCTGCCAGAGGTTCTTTCCATAGGGGAGTTTTTCCGCTCCACTGTCGCTTCATGCTTGCTCATCATGGACAGGTTCTCTCAAATGGAGCCTAGGCAGAAGTTTAACTGAAGAAACTCATTGCTTTTCTTCATCTACCTGCATCACAGCCAATCAGCTTTGAACCACACCTCCACAAAAGCCAATCTGCATCCAAAGTTCATCTTAAAAGGCCTCCGATATGCACCTGTCTGCTCCTGTGCACAGGTGGCAGATGCGCTGCGTGACTTCCTTCAGATGACCCCATTTCAACCCACCTCCTGCTCCTCCTCCACCATCGTAGCTAAAGCTTCATCAGAGTGTCATTCCTCCCGGACTCTTACTGCGTTCTCTGTCTCATCTTAATCACTCCGGCAGAAGACTGCCATGTTGAGCCTGGTTCTGCCAGAGGTTTCTTCACAATGGGGAGTTTTTCCTCTCCACCTTCGCTTCATGCTTGCTCATCATGGACAGGTTCTCTCAACCTGTGTTATCCAACTGGACTTCCATCTTCCAGGTCCCTGAGTGAAGCTCTAGTATCAGCTCACACAGTCCAGTGGATCCCCCCATAAAGCTCAGCATTCCGTCTCACTAACCAGCAGTCTACAGACTAACCAACTTCATCTATTTCCACTCCACCAACAATTTCAGGCCTGGGGGAAACGGTCCTATTCTATGCTCCTGTTATTGCATATCTATCAAAATTAAACGCTATCTTTCCTGATGAGGTCTGAGCACCAAAGACAAAGTAATTGTATCAATAAATTTCTTCTAATTATCTTTTCTCTTACATACATTTTGTAAAATAGGTGGAGGTGCAGCAAACTAGTAAATACATATCTATAACTGCAGCAGGAGAAGATTATGGAGTTTTATTTTGAAAATAAGTATGTTAACTCTGATACCCTAAATAAAAGCAATCTGGTTACAAAGTCCATCTTTGTGTAATCTAATCCCAGCTGAAATACAGACGCACAGATCAGGTTGGGGAATCAGGCATTCATTGAAAACAGGCAGAAGAAACTCTCTGCTGAAACATCGTGGTAAGATTTCTGTTTACCACACATGTAGAAGACACAGTTAGCCTAGCTGCAAAGCACAGTGTGTAGAGAAAATTAACCTGAACCCTCCACTTCCCCACTAAACCATGACAGTTGCGGCATCATGCTGTGGGGATACATTCTTTGCCAGAGAGAGGGACAGAGTGGAGGGAAAGATGGTCTTACTCTGATAGTTTCCTTGCATGAAAATTATTTGGCTGTTTTTATTTACTGTTTAGTTTTTGTATCAAAACAAATAAAATAAAATAAAAACTTTTTTGTGGAAATTGGTAAATTGATCCAGTCTCTTTTAATATCATACTTCAGAATGTCTATAAAACAACAGTGATGGAACTGTGTCTACTTGAATGCAAAACAAACAAAACAAAAATACCGCATACTGAGTGAAGAACATAACTGGCAAACAAAAAAAAAATCAAAAAAGAGGGGAATGCTGAGCTGTTCTACTTTCAGGTGAAACGACTAATAATCCCAGCTCATGTTTTTTCCATGTAATTAGCAGACAAAACCAATCTGTAGGTAAAGGTAGGTGGTGGCAAACCTCCAAGATAGGAGATGAAGGATCTTTACAGTTTTCACTTCCAGAGCAGCCTGTTCATCTCCTGATACCTCAGAAGTCTGCAGAAAATCCAAGGAGTGCCATGTGCTTCACTGCAGAGATCATTTTCATCTCAACAAACATATCCTTTATTCTTCCTCCTTTAGATAAACCCCAAATACAAAGGCAATAAAAAAGACAGTTTTGATTGAGAATCCAAATACTTTTTAGTAAATGTATTTAGCTGTGAGCTGAGTTTCATTCGGCTTTAGGATTTGAAGAGCAGCCTCCTCAATATTAGCAGCTGTTGATAGTTTCATATTTCCGTCACGGTTAGGTCATCTTTTTAAACTTGTTAATTTTGCTTCTAACCTGATCATTCAGAGTGTTATCGTCTAATTTTTTATGCTACATAATTGCCTGTTCCACGAATGTTGGGGAAAGACATTACTTTTTGGCTAATAAATAAAAACAGCCGTGGGGGTTTAGAAATTCCCATCGAAATGGCACTGTGCAGTCAAGGAGGGGCGGCTCAGCAGTGGTCTTGGTCTTGTGACTGGCCTCTATCTCATGGTCTTGGGCCTTGAAGAATTTGGTTAAGGCTGTTTCAAAATGCTGTATGTTTTTCAAAATATAACATGATTTTCACCACAAAACAAAAAAAATAGAACTAGATAGAACTAAATAGCAACAAAAGTGATGGGAGCATAGCTGCATGCTGGCGGGTAAAAAAACAAAACATATTGTTCTGATTATAGCTAATAATTCCTGCTGCACTTGAATTTAGCCCCAAAATAAATGATGTAATTTGGACCACCAACAGCTAGCTAGCATAAAAAAAAAACACCTGCAACCAGGCAGAGTAAAAATGTCTGCTGATAAGTCTACTTTTTTGTGCATCCATCCATCCATCCATCCATCCATCCATCTTCCACCACACTTATCCCTGCTGGGGTGGTGAGGGGTGCTGGTGCCTATCTCCAGCTGTCAATGGGTGAGAGGCGGGGTACACATTGAACAGGTCGCCAGTCCATTGCAGGGCACTCTTTTTTCTCTCTTTATTTCTATTATAAATAATAGTAAAAATACATTTTTTTGAACTTTAGAAGATAAATTATTGTCTGTTCTGCATGTGTTAAACAAGTTACCACTTGTCCTGCATGTGTAGTGAAATAAATAAATATAAATACAATTATTCTAATGATTTTTATGTAAAAAAAAAAAAAAAGTGTTCAACAGTAATATTAGTAATCTTTATCTCCTCATTTAGTCTTTAGGATGTACAATTTCAGACTTTGTTCTGCAAAAGTAAATATTAATATAAACTATTTAGAAACTGACAAAGACCTTATCAGTTTTTGCTGATTTTTAAAATAAAATATTTGTCAAACCTTTATCGCTGAAGTTTCTCTATTCCATCAATATGCGTTGTAAACAGATTGGGTATCAAAGCATGGTTGCATTTAATAGCCTATTTGTCTACTAAGAGGATTAACAACTAAGAACTTGTTTAATTTGAACAATTAAACTTCTTTATTATTCATTTAGTCATAACTCTAATTTTGTTTTTGATTTTTTTTCATGAGGGGGTGGGGAGGTGGGGGTATGTAGAGTCTAATCCCAAAGACTGAGCTTTGCTCCTGGCCTCTGTCTCTAAAGAACTGGCTTTGACTCCATCACTGCTCCTAATAAACTTAAATAAAAAGAAACTAAGCTAATAAGCATCCAAACAGAGCTGTAGATTAATATAATCTTAGAAAGCTCACAGTAACATGTATTTACACCTTCCATGTTAGTCCTCATTTAATGGACCAGAATTACTCTGTCTCATCCTTGTTGTTCCTGTCCAGTGGTAACTGTCTTCAAACGTGTTTTTTTTACAAGTTATAGTTCACCTGTAAAAAGGAAAACAAAGCAGACTGGAAATAAAGGAAATAACATCCAGTTTGGGACCGGACCAAACAAGCCAACCAAAGGAATTTACTGGAGTGAATCTAGAAAAAGAGAAAAAAAGACTCACCTTTTGTAGATGATGTCCTGTACTACCTGTTATGGAGCGTGAAGGTAGCATCACTGCAGACCCTGCAATCAGTCCGAGTAGAGCTTTAGGTGTAGGAGGATTGGTATCCATTAGGGCAGGGGTCTGGGACCATTACTGTGGCTCTACCGTACGGAAAATACATGATTTTATTTATTAAGGATCTTTCTGTACGTTTTCATCCAAAATCTCTGTAGAATATCTACAGCAGCAGAACAACTCTGGCTTTTTAAATGAAATTCATGTTTAGCTTTAACTATGTGCTGTAGGTTTTTAAGGTGGGGTAACTAAGGTTCTTCATCTTTTATATTACGGTAATGATGGATCACTCAGCCTCCCTTATTCTACAAATGTTTTATCTTGTAAAGGTTAAATGGTCGTATTCTTTTAAATTCTGATAGAACAAAACAGCTGTACGAAATGAAAAGGTTGCAGACCGACCTCTGCATTAGTGTATCTCTGCAGAGGAAGAAGACCAAGTGAGTACGTGCTGGTATCACCAAATGTGATGGTGAAGCTCTGCTGGCTGCTGTTTTTCTTGGGCATCTCTACAGGTGTGAACAGAGAGAACTCAGGAAGAGCGAGGAGTGACCGGCCTGGCTATCACTTTGAGGAGTTGAGCAAAAAGCCGTTTTAATGCCACTATCAGCAGCACCAAACCCTCCTCCCTTGGAGCAGCGAAGCAGTGAGGAAACCTGTGTCTGACTTAATATTCTTATCAGTACTTAGTGAAACTCCCTTTTAATGATGAGGCTCTATCTCAAGGTCATGTCTCTGAAAACAAGTTGTATGAGCAGAAGTGTTATGTCTAACATTACTGTTTAGAGAACTGTTGTTTCTGGGTCCAATGCAAATGGTAATTCTCCTTGAACTTTTTAAATTATTTTTTTGGACCACAAACCTTTATGCTTTATATTTTAGCGGGAATTCATCTGATAAATCAACAAAAACTAGGGCACATTCATTCAGGACAGCAACAATAAGTCATTTAGAGACAGAGCAGCCATGCTAAGGACAAGGTTAGCTAATGAAAACTTATTTTACGTCTTATGTCAAAAACGCAGCAAACATCAACCAGAACGTCCAGTTCCCTTAACTCAACCTTTCAAGCTTGATCATGACCTGGATAACTGAGATATCGAACACACCAACAGCAAAGCTGCCTTTCGTGACCAGGAAAGGAAGTTGTTGGGATCTGACAGGAGGAGTTCAGGTATCTTGGGGGTTCTGTTCATTTGGGGGGAAATGGAGCAAGAGATCACTGCACAGATCAGTGCAGCTTTACTGCAGATGCTCCATCTGTCTGTTGTGCTGAGGAGAGAGCTGAGGGAAAAGGCAAAGCTCTTGATTTACAAGTTGGTCTACCTTCCTACTTTCACCTGTGGTCATGAAATCTGGATCATGTCAGAAGGAACGAGATCCTGGATAAAGGTGCCTGAAAAAATCTTTCTCTCTAGGGTGGTTGGGCTCTTCCTTAGAGAGAGAGTGAGACTCAGAATAAAGTTGCTTTTCCCCCACATTGATTCCAGCTGAGGAGGCTCAGGCATCTTTTTCGGATGCCCCCTGGACGCCTCCCTCGGTTTGAACAAATACGTCATCAAAAAACTTTAGTTCTCAGAAGATAAGATTTTTTTTTAGTAATTCTAGCTGCTCTTTGGAAGTTTCCCCAATGTTCAATGTTTCCTCAGAGCTAAATCTTTTTGTTGTTGTTTGCATGCTATACTGTACAGGCCATTTACCATTTTACCATATGAACCATTGGTGCAACATCAGTTAAATATTTTTTATGATTTATCCTCTCCTTTATTGCTACTGTTAGTTAATAATCAGCGGTTTAAGCCCAATAAATCCTCTTTTCTTTATGAAAGAGACCAGAACCATGTGTTTTGGCTTAAAAAAATAACTAAGTAACTTTTACATAAACTTATATCTGTTCCTGTAAAGGAGTGATCTGGTCCTCTGGTTGGTCAGTTCAGGGGTCTAGTCCCCTGTCTGTCTGGCTTCCACCATGGTTTCACTCATTACTGGATAAACTTTCTCAGTGGGGTTTGTTGAAATAAAAACCTCTGAAATAACATTTTAAACCTTTTCAGGACGATGTGGATTATTTATCATTGTTGATGTTTTTTTTTATTTCTCTTAGATAACTCAATTGATTTAATTTATAGAACACCAATGCAGAATATTTTACAGAGATAATTCAATCAGATCATCCAGTCAGATTGGTTAAGTTTTCTATCTAAGGAAAGAGATCAACTCAAAGTTTTCTATCTAAAGAAAACCAGTTGATTGCATCGACTAATTTACTCGAATGCAATCCCTCACACTAAGCATACTGGTAGCGACAGTGGAGAGGAAAAACTCCCTTTTAACAGGAATAGACCTCCAGCAGAAAAAGGCTCAGTGTGAGCGGCCATCTGCCGAGGCCGACTGGGGTTCAAGGAGACAGAAGCAGCCACAAAGCCAGGCAGACAAGCTCCGAGCCAGCTCCCATGTCAGAGGATGGAAACTAACTAACAGATTCTGCAGTGTGGGAGAATAGAGCTAGAATGAAGCAGAATCAAACACTAGCATCAAGCATCATGAAACAAACTTTAAAGTGACTAACGAGAATGATGCAGCAATTTATCACTGATTCCTTTTTTCCATTTCGATCTAAAGTGAGTTGCGTTTTGATCAGCTGATCAGCCTGTTTCATCTTAATAGATATTTTATTATTATCTGTGTGATTCCCTTTTTTTCCAATTGCATTTAAAATCTCTAAATCTAGACGTAACTAACACTTTTCCTCAAGCTTGAACACAGAGATTAACAGCGTGATTCACAAATCAAATTGTAATCAATGTCTCTCATCAGATATGCACCAAAAACATAAACCCAGTCAGCCGTTTCTACATGCTGCCTCCAGAATAGTGTTTGGTGTTTATGTTAGAGGCGGTTCTACTCATAAACCACCCATCGCTTTTATTAGCTAAACAGCAAAGACAGAATCTGTCACACAGCCACCGACAGACGCCACAGCCTGCAGTCCATCTGCATCAAACGCCCGTCTGGGTCTCGTCCTGCTGTAAGGATGGTTGTGGACATGACAATCAGCAGGAGCTGTGGTCTGAGCTCAGCTCAGATCCAGATGTGCAGGCTGCAGACCGGGAAGCCGCCATGGCAGTGGAAGGCACTTTGATTTATGTGATGTGAGTCCAACTGATAACACCAAAGCCCTGAAGCAGATGCAGTCAGAGGGAAAATGTCAGTTTAGTGTTGATGATTTCCCTGCTCTCCTGCTGTCTGGCTAATTCTGCCGGAAGCAGAAAGTAGTTTGTTCTTCAGCAGTTTGTTAAACTGATTATCTCCTAAATTGTGCCTCTTCTGACCAGAGTGGGCCTTTTCCCCGCTAGACCTCATCTCTGGCTGCTGGTTAATTTTTGGAAAAAGTTTAATATTAAAGAATAAAAGAGTATTTAGAATAAATCCTAAACAATAAATCTAGAATTCCTAAAGTTAGTAAGAATCAAATGGTGCCTCGCATGAACTGTTTCCACATATTGTCACATCACAAATACTTGCTTGAATGTATTGTGGTTGGGATTTGATACAATAAACCAGAAAAATAGAAAATATCTTTAAACTTCTGAGCTGTAACCAACCCCTCTGCTGCTCCTCCGCCTCCATGAAGCTGTTTCTGTTCTCCAACAAATCTCTAAACAGTTTGAACTAAAATATAAATATAAACTTTTTTTTTTTACCTTACGTCCTTACGTCCAAAGGCAACTGCTTAATGCATTTGATTTAAAATACAAATTCAGACCATATTTTTACATTTGTTGTTAATGAAAGCATTTGAATTATTCATCATATTCCTTCTAGTTCACAGCTGTCATTTTCTGTTCATTTGGAACATAAAGTCGTATTAAAAGGGACATACGTTTGTGGTCTTTACCAGAACTGTCCCAAAGCATGAGCAAAATAAAAGGCTGTTTAGAACAATGAATTTTATGTTTAAAATAGTAACAAAAATACATCATTCATGATAAAACTATGCAGTTTTCATCAGTGATGGAGTCAAGACCGGAACCTCTGAGGCCACGATCAAGACCACGACTAGAGAGTATGAGACCAGGGATACAATTTAAGTATTAGACTGATTTTTGGGGACATATTACAGCACAAATAAATTTCAAAAGATCAATTGTTCGACTAAAGCTACATCCTACCATAGAAACATCATAATAAACGAATAAGTTATTAAATACAACCACACCTTGATAAGTAATCTCTGAATTTATTGGTTTACGTCGCATCGTGGCAGAAAAACAAAACCCACAATGATAAGTTTGTTATATGAATTTCAAAATACTTAAAAAAAAAAAAGTATATCTAAATCATGTAAGTTTTATTTTTTTATTTAAAATGTACTTTTGTAAAACCAAGTCGGATGGCAACTTATCAGAAGTTGTGATATTAGTGCTGAGAACTAAAATATAACTAATATGCTGACATGCTGCTCTATTTTATCTAGCTCTAGCTGCTGGTACTTTAATCAAAGACCAGATTACATTATCTATTCTGATGCTACATTCAAGTACACAATACTTTTTTGAAACATTAGATACCAGCATGAAGCTATGCTGCCAACACTTCTGTTACTTTTTCTTTAAATTCATATTCAGTCTGTTTGCTGGCTTATTTTTTTTTTTTTATGAAGTTTGCTTGTGTTCTGTCCTCTTTGGAGAAAAAAGAATAAATTCTATTGTTTATATAATCCAATTATGTCTGCTTTTGTACAATACATTTTTGTTTTGCTTTTTACAAATCAAAGCTACTTTATTAGTTTGTTGTTTTTCTTGCACTGCAGGTTATTTTTTCAAATCGCTGCTACAGTTGGAACCAAGAATATAAACCAGACAACACTTTTACTATAAATGAACGGCATACTAGTGTATTTTATTACTTTTAATAAAGAAATATCAGCTGTGCTGATGCCTTCAACACCTTTGTTTATAGATGTTGGAGATCGCCCTTTTTTCAGTGTAGTCCTGTTTCTCTGACAGTGACTGGCTGGATGTGCTCTCTTCATCCTCTGGCATGGGAGCTGCCTTGGAGCTTGTCTGCCTGGCTGTGTGTTTCCATGACGTGGCCGCCTTTTACAGCTGCTTTTTGTATCTCTGCTTCTGTCTCCTTGAACCCAAGTCAGCCTCAGCAGATGGCCGCTCACACTGAGCCTGTTTCTGCTGGAGGTTTCTTCCTGGTAAAAGGGATTTTTTTTTCTCTCCACTGTCACCACAAGCATGGTTAGAGTGAGGAATTGCATTTGTGTCAATGAGTCGATGCAATCAACTGGTTTTCTTTAGATAGAAAACTTTGAATTAATTTGACTGGATGATCTGTTGAACTGTAAAGTGCCTTGAGATGACGTGTTGTGAACTGGTATTATATAAATAAACTGAATTGAATTGAATTCAACTGCATCTGATAACATTATTAGCAAGTGTTAATGCTCAAACCAACTTGTCCACCTGTTTCTCATTTCAGGTTCAGTAACAACAACAAATGAATTGAGTAATTTAATCTACATGACGGCTGGTGCAGTGCAGGAAAAGTGTATCCGATCCAACAGACAATGACTAAGAGGTTGTTTGAGCCGCACAATTGCTGAGAGTCCAAATAGAGCAAGACCTGACGCGTCCTGCTTGGATCCAGACATTAAGAGAATGTGAAAGTGATTTGTTTTTGCATGCAAACAGCTAAGGTTCAAACCGACATGATTTGGCACAGACAAACATGGCTCCTTTTTTGTTTGCTGTCATCAAACATGAGCTCAGTAAATCTTTGTGCTGCTTCCAGACGTAATAGGTCAGCTTCCTGTGTGGCGGAAGACTTGACTAAATGATTTAGGAGCTGAGATCGTTGATAGGAAGGAATAGTTCTCTACATGGCTTTTACGGGTTTCAAGCACAAGCTGTGAGATGATAAAGCAAACATCTTACACACTTACTGATAGCTGTTGGTGTTTTATGTAAGAATAAATGAGCTGGAGCTGTTGTTTGTTGCCATAGAGAGTACAGCTGCATCCCCCTCAGTGAAAATGCTGCAAAGCAGCCATGTGTATTGAATTGAGGCCATTCCTGAGGGTATCCTGCTCTTATCAGGGGTCAGATAAGCTCATTTCACAGACCCTCACCTCTACTGGGCTACCAAAAATGCCCCCCCCCCCCCCCCCCGCCCCTGACAGAAGCTGGCCTCATTCAGTTTTACTTTGCGGTTTCAGCTACATGTATGGATGGAGGAAGTGGAGTTGATGGGAGTTTCAAAAGGGCAACACTTGTTGCAACAACAACCATGCTGCTCTGGAAAAGACAACCTTGATATTCCCACCAGGAGAATACAGAAAGCAGATTGTTTTGGGACAACAGATGGAGGGAAAATGCTGTGAGAAAGGAAAAGGCAAGAATCTTAATTTTATGCTCCTGCTTCTCCTGCAAAAACTATCTAAAAATAAGTAGAAATTTCTGACAATAACTGTATTCCCCATTAATCTGAGTGTGTAAATAAAATGATTTGCCAGTAGAATGAGTATTTTTACTCTTAAAATATGTTAATTAGATATAATACACTTGAAATACACTGTCCATGGGTGATATTGAGAAACTAGTCCATGCATTTGTTACTTCAAGGCTGGACTATTGTAATTCGTTACTATCAGGAAGTTCACAAACTGTACTTAAAAGCCTTCAGCTGATCCAAAATGCTGCAGCCAGAGTTCTGATGAAAATTAAAAACAGAGATCATATCTCTCCTATCCTGGCTTCTCTTCATTGGCTTCCTGTTAAATCCAGAATAAAATTTAAAATCCTCCTTCTCACATATAAAGCCTTAAATGGCCAAGCTCCATCTTATATCAGAGATCTGATTGTTCCTTATGTTCCTAACAGAGCACTTGGCTCTCAATCTGCAGGTTTACTAGTGGTTCCTAGAATTTCTAAAAGTAGAATGGGAGGCAGATCTTTTAGTTATCAGACTCCTCTCCTGTGGAACCAACTACCAGTTTTAGTCCGTGAGGCAGACACTCTGTCTACTTTTAAGGCTAGACTTAAAACTTTCCTTTTTGATAAAGCTTATAGTTAGGGTGGCTCAAGTTATCCTGAGCTATCCCAATAGTTATGCTGCTATAGGTTTAGACTTCTGGAGGACATATGGCCCCCTATTTCATCATTCTGCTTCATTCTGTCTCTTCTCTTACACTCTGCATAATATGTTAGTTCAGTTCTGCTCTCTCTGTTTTTTCTCATAGTAGCTTTGCCTCGTCTGTTCCTGTTTGGCTGTGACACCATCCTGGAGAGAAATATCAGCTGTGCTGCTGCCATCAACACCCTTGTTTATAGATGCTGGAGATCTGCCTGTTTTTCAGTATAGTCCTGTTTCTCTGACTGTGACTGGATGTGCTCTCTTCGACCTCTGGCATGGGAGCTGGCCCGGAGCTCGTCTGCCTGGCTGTGTGTTTCCTGGACGTGGCCGCCTTTTACAGCTGCTTTTTGTATCACTGCTTCTGTCTCCTTGAACCCCAGTCAGCCTCGGCAGATGGCCTCTCACACTGAGCCTGGTTCTGCTGGAGGTTTCTTCCTGTTAAAAGGGAGTTTTTCCTCTCCACTGTCACCACAGGCATGCCTAGTGTGAGGGATTGCATTCGAGACAATGAGTTGATGCAATCAACTGTTTTTTCTTTAGATAGAAAACTTTGAATCAATTTGACTGTATGATCTGGTGAACTGTAAAGTGCCTTGAGATGACATGTGTTGTGAATTTGGCGCTATATAAATAAACTGAATTGAATTGAAATAACACACTGCAATTGTTTTTTTCTTATTATAAATTTGAATTGTTTTATTCCTTTGGCAAAGTGCCTCCTCAATTCAAGAGGACTCCACCTAATTTAAGAAATATAGGTTCCATTTTTTTTTTTTTTTACAGTGTCTAGACAGTTGTTAGACTCATTGGTGTTAAAAGAATCAAAACACTTTGATCAAAGAGACCTCTTTGCAAACTACTTGACTGAAATCTGTAGTTAAATCCAACTGACCACTTTTGTTTCCTTTTTTAGACACCAACTTTCCAGATGACCCTGGTGCTGCTATCACACTCCATCCATGCCCTGCAGGCAGCTCAGGATGACAGGTCCAGCACCAGAACCAGCCAGAATTGTTCTACTCTCATCTCTCAGTCAGTAATCCTGGCTTTGGTTTTTCCTTTCCTTAATTTTTAACACTTGTTTACACAAGGTTTGAATCAGTTTCTCCTTTTCCCTGATGCCTTGACTGCGCCGCTGCTCAACCTGCAAGTGTGTTTTAACATGTTAGGAGAGTTCAGCTTTTCCAGCAGGGCTGCTTGAGCTCATGAGCTAAAGTGACAAAGACCCTGTGAATATCTGACTCACAGACAACTGTCAGCGTTCAATGGGCCAGATTAAGACGGAGCATAGAACCAAGCGCACCCTGACATGTTGACATGTTCTACTAAGTGCATTTCAAGCTGGATTTAACCCGTTTGCTCCATTGTGGAGCAACAGAGGAGACACAATTGCCAAATGGGGCCGAGCATTCTTGAGAGAGCGGCTGAACTTTCCTCCCTCTGTCTGCAGCAGGACTGACACCGGCTTCATTCTCAGGGTGAATAAGGCTGCTGTGGATCTCGAGGAGGTTCAGGGGTTTCAGAGAGCTCTCTCCTTAACCAAACAAACACGCTGGAATTTCTGCTATTGTTGGTGCACAGGGCTGAGTGACAGGGCTGCATAGCAGGGCCGCCTGTCAGCAGAGACATCTCGGGGTCAAAGTGTGACCATCTATTCGAGAAGTTGCTATCAAAACTTCTCGGATGAACTGGTGCATCAGCCGGAGTGTAAATGTTCTATGACTATATGTATGATGTCTGCTCCTCAGGATTCAGGTTCCACTCTGTGTAACATAACAAAGCCTGTTTTATTATTTAGGCCGGGATACAAAGGTGGCAAATTAGTAAATAAACGTATAAATATATTCTTATTTAAATGTGGCAGAATTAAGCATTTTTGTCATAACATAGTATTATTTGAGTAGCTGCTACAAAAAAAAATCTTACTTTTAGTCATCATCTGTGTCAGTTTTCCCCATAACAATTTCCCACCCTTTAGGCACTGAATTAGACTTTTTCTTTAACGGCTCACTTTTTTGTTCAACTTCAAATTCTGTAAAACCTACTAATTTACTGCGCAATCATCAACAGGCTCTGGAATAACTGAAGGTCAGTTCATTTATTCTGAAGCATGGCAAAAAAATGTTTAAGCCTTTTAATAATTTCTAATAGATTTGAAAGATTGTGTTTATTTAATGTAGTTTCTGTTTTTTTGTGGTTCTTTCCCTCCTAAAGATGAAAAAACTCATCTCATTTAATATCTATGGTATTCAAAACCCTACATTATTTATTTAGACATCATAGATGTATAGTTATGTATGTAAGGGCTCCATAAACTTAATTTACCGTATATATAAAATACAGATGTTGTGCTCGTTCATTTTCCTTTTGGTTTGATCCCTAAATATAATTAAACCCTGAATTGTTTTTGACCCTGCTAGCACAGGTGTAACTTTCTGAAGGACTGGTGTGGACATGTCCCAACCAATAACTTCAATACATAGGCTTTGGCAATATGTGGGACAAATTTCTAAATTTGATTTTGCTGCTTTTGAAGGAGGATATTCCCTAATGTAGCTGAAAGGGAAAACATTCAATGCTCAATCCACATTTTTCTGGATAGATTGATAGATGGATAAATGAAACGGAAATTGAGTACATACTAGTGAGGCATGATATATTGCTGTTGGCATCGGAATTGGCTGTTATTTCCATTAATGTCTAACTACCTATAAATATCAGTGTATTTTGGTTCGTTTGTGATCTCAACAACAGGAAAGCATTCGATAAATATATGTTTGAGCTCATTTTTGGAAAATACAAACCCTATTAAAAGTGTTTGTGTCGAGTAACTGTAGGTCCATCAGCCCCTACCCTAAGAGTGTCCCCACAAACTTTCATCACAAAACAACACCCTGGCCTGCTAGCATCTGGTCATGGTGTATATTGGTCCCTGCCTGACCAACCCTAAGAATATGTTCTGCTGCCACTGATCCTGACTCCTTCTAAAGGTGTACTTCCATTTAAATGCACCCTTAATAGGAGTCTAAGCCACCAGGTAGAGCCCTAGGTGTCATCCCATTAGTCTGTATTTACTGCAGGGACACAGGGGGTCCGATTTATTTATTTATTTTTTAACAAACATGCAGGAACTCTTTTTATCAACAAGAACAAATCATGCATTCTTTTTATTAAAATATATTTTATTTTTAGAGCGCTCATGCCACCCATTGATATAATAGCACCCTAGGTAGAGAGCCATTAAAAGCCACCTAAACCCTGCAATTCACTGGCAGAGTTTAAATTGTATTCAGTGGAGTCAATTTAGAGCAAATTTTAAGTGGCTCAGAAAGACTTAAGTAGAAATCATAGTCTTAAAATCTTACCCAGTCAAACAAATTGGTCTTCCTCAAATGAAAAATGTGTGCAATATTTAACTTTTAACTATATTCTCTTTTTTAACTGTAACTTCCATACACCTTTAAAAAAAAAACAAAAAAAACATGTCAACAAATCATACTTTTTTTTACATTAAAATACATCTGAATTTAGGAATGAGGAAATAAAGCGGAAGTTCGACATTTACTGTATATTTGACTTCTTGTAATAAAAACGAATAAAAAAAAAAGATACAAATTATTTATTGGATGAATAAAATCACATACTCATTAATGTCACCGTATTTGAATTATTGTGTGGAGGTCATGGGTCAAAAACTTACAAAATCACTTTGAATCTTTTTTTTTTTATTATTATAAGGTTTCTACATTAAAAAGTGTTTGTGTTAATGTATTGTAGTGAAAAAAGAGTCAAACAACTCACCTGTTTTAAAAGAGATAAAATAAGTTAGCAATGAGAATTAATTAACAAGTTCACAAGAAAAATAATAATAATCTAAACTCCTTTTTGAGTGTAGCAGGAAGCGGATTTTTATTTTGGGGAAAGAGAGAAAAAGGTCTGGGATTATAGGCAATTTATTTCAAACCACTCTCTTTCAGATATGTATTTTTGTATTTTTAATACCTTGGCACAGTGAATTTATGCATGTTATTAATGTCTGAATAAACGGACCCTTTTCCATTGCTACAGAATGACAACACAGCTTTACAGTCTGACATTTGTGCAGCTTAAAACTGGTTTGTGCTTAAAAACATTGCATCTTCCCAAAGAAAAATGTCACACAAAAATAAAAAATGAAGAGGGAATAATGAAATTGGTAAATATTTGAAGCAGCTGTTAGCCAATGTCAAGAAAAATGACCGTTTAGCATTGAATCTGTGAATGGACAGATTTAACATTCCTGATTTCTTCTAAAGCTTTTTAAAAAGAAAAAAAACCTGTAAGAATAAAAACAAAAAAATTATTTTTGAAAACAGCTAAAACCCACACAGCCTGCGCTTTCTGGACTAAGCTAGCGCTACGGCTAGCTTTAGCTTCAATAGCTTTCAGACATTCGAATGAGATGACTCTCTGCCATTATTGCATTTAAAATATTTCAATGGTCATTTTACCTTCACTCATTTTAGTTTCTCCACAAATAAACAGTTTACTTGTTGATCAGATCAGTCTTTGAAATAAAAGACAGAGCATTCAATCAATGGCCATAATTTCTTTATTATCAACACAATCACATGTTTTCATTTTACATATAAATAACAAATGAAAGCTTTATTGTAAAATGACATTGCTCTATTTACATCTCTGACAGTTTGTGGCCAGGTGACATCAGGCCCGCACTCTCCGGTTCTGGTTTTGAGTGCAGGTCATCATTAGCTGGCCGACCTGAAAGTTGAGCCCTGACCCCCACTCGCACACCTCTGCACCGCGGAGCACAACTGAGGCTTAAAGGGCAAATATTTGACCTCCGTATCGATACTAAACAGGAATCCTTCAAGTGAGATATGGCCGTAAACCTAAAAGAAATGTCTTTTTGTGCGCGTCAGCAGCCGTGCAGAGAAGGAAGAAGTGGAGGGGAAGTGAAGGGGGAAAAAGCAAACAGATATTACAGCTAAACTGATAGTTTCAATGACTTCCCTTACACTGCCTGGGGCCCACCTTGGCGGCCCCTGAAGTGCCTCGTTAAGCACAGGAACATAGACTGAGTAACCCAGGGCACAACTCGGTATTGTGTTGGCTGGTTTGGTCTGCTCCACGGCCCATGCTTCCCCTCCCTCTCTGTTTAACCCCCCCATGGAGGCCCTTGCTGTGCTGTGCTGCAGCACATGAGCCCTCTGTGCTCCAAGTGATAGAGTCAAGCTGTTCCTGCTGAGCGGAGGTCAGGGTCCTTCAGTCAGCACCTCGCCCTGAACAGAGCACACAGGAATCCCCCTCACTCCCCAGCCGGGGCTGGTACTCAGCTCTCTCTCCTCGGGCCGAGGCCCAAACAAACCTGGTAGCTTTCGTGCTCTCTTTTTTCATCTCTCCATCTCCTGACGGTCTGTCACTCCCCTCATCTGAATCATTAATCAGTCCGGGCAGATTAGACTTCAAATAAAAATAAACTCCAGCCTCCTAGCAGGTTCTTCGATTTCTACTGCTTACCGACAGTCCCCCGCCCCCTCCTTTCCCCATGTCCGCTTAATAAAGCCAAAATGCCTGAAACAGGCAGCAGGTTTAACGGTTGGCAAACTGAGGGGTCCATTAATGCTTTATTGATATAAACAAGTCACCTTATCTTTAAGGGTGATGACTCTTAAGGGCTAACCTGCCATCCATGTAAATACACAGCAGATAACCTTATCATCCTGGCACCAATAAAGTCAGGCTGCTTTCCAGCTTCTTCTGGAGGGACGTATCACTAATAGGGATTAAAGGGATTAAATGTGCAACCTGAATACATTCAGGCTTATATTTTATACAATGACTACTTCATCCTGTCTCCCATTGTTGGCTGGGAGAGCAGGAGAGAATCGGAGGGCAACAGTGCCGCCTTTGGGTGAGTTGAAGTAGAGCAGCTCTCAGAGGAGCACCATCATTAACAGGAGCTGTCGAACGCCTAGATGTGGAGTTCACACAGCACATATGAGTATATGTTTACCATGCTTATGGATGGAAAAAGGAATATAGGGGGGAAGGAAGGGGTCTGAGCCCAAAACAAGATGGAGCTCCTGGTCCAGGCCTCTGCAGGCTGACCGATGGGAGCCCTGCTGACTGTGTGTGTGTCCATGGGAAATGGAGTGGTGTCGCTGCGGCGACGGCCCTGGGGCCATCCATCAGTGTCATGCTTGGGTGGGGTGGGGTGGGGGGTGGGTGGGGGGGTGGTATGTGTCACCTCTAAGACTAATGGACAGGAAGTACAGCCAGAGAAACAACAATATTTGCAGAATGTATATTCAGAAGGAAATTTAGACCCATTTCACATTTCTTACTAAATTCTCACCAAAATCCTAAATATGCGTTTTAAACCTGATTGATGAGCTTATGTTTTTTTTTTAAATGATAAAGTTGCTCGTTTGGCTCTTTTCCTACAAAGCACATGTGTTTATACGGGATAAAAACAGTCCTGGCCATTAAATGGTTTTCAGCAAACAAAGATGACCTAAATCAGCCGATTTGAATCGACCCTGAGGGGCAGAAAAAAGTCACAGTAAATACTGTTAAACTGGGAGATTTAAATGGAGAGATGAAAGCAGAGAGCAGGATGAACCCAGGTCCCCGCCTAGAGACCCTGTGTGCTCAGGACGTTCAGAAACCGAGGGGCTTAACCTCAGCAGCCGGTGACTGTTGGGTCCAAACCGGAGCGCTTCGTAATATGGATCTTGACCACCTCCTCAGCGCAGGTGGGGTGGATCCCTACAGTCTGCAGCAGGTGGGAATATGTTGCTCCACACCTAAAAAAAACCCCACAAAAAACAAGCTGTTATTACTAGTTTTATTGGACAGCAAATTAGATTTATCAAACCTAGAATAAAGTTGACTCCATTAAGGCAAACACTTCGATAAGTATAATCAAAATAATCTGAGACACAAACACATTCGGAAATGTAAAGAAAGGAAGGTTAACGACATTAACGACAGAGCCAAATCCTTTACTGTAAAAAACAAAACAAACACTTGTTTATTTTAAATATTCACAACAAACCAGCTGATTCACATTATCATTCACTTTTTCTGATTATCACAAATATATCAGGATTAAAATCCCATTCAGGATTAAAATCTTTAAAGTATCACATGAGTAAAAAGAAGCACAAAGAAGAAAACAGAAGATCAACAATGAAATATTCTGTAGAGATCAAACCAAATAACTTAAAACAATCTTCATCTTTCTAAAATAAGATCAGGTTTATAATCCCTCAGTATCTTTTAAGTAAATAATAAAACAAACCAAAAGTTTAAACCATCTGTTTTATTGTTATTTTTTTCTTAATGTCTTTGTAAATACTAAGTATTAAGATTTACATACAACTAATGGTATTCATAAAATTCTGGCTTCCTTATCTGAAAATATATTATCTTTTGCATTTGGACTTTTATAACCAACCTCCTTCTGCTAAAAAACAAACTTTCAACAGATTAAAAAGTGAATAAAATTAAAATATACTTTTATGATTTCATGTAATTTATTCTTATATTTCCAAATAGATGTAAGATTAATCCAAAAAAACTTTACCTTACAGATAATCTTTCTATTAATACAGATACAGGTTAATTACATCATGCTAATGTTATTTTAGGCCAGTTTCTCATCAAACCTCTGAAGTCTAACAATGTCTTTAATGTTGTTTCTAAAAATATCTTATAAACATAAATACATATCTTATAAATATCTTATAAACCTAAGTTTTTCTCTAAAAAAGCATGTAATCTGCTAATAGAACAATTAAAGATGTTGTTAATAAATAAATGTAACAGTTTAATTCCCAACAGCGATCTCTGTGGGACTTAATACTGAATGCCTCTGAGCTCAGATACATGTCTGATAAAGTCTACATTAGTTTTCTGTTTGCTAAATAACTCCTCAGGCTTTCATTGACAATATCTCTTATCTCTTAATCCTGCAACTCCAAAAGTACAGTTAGGATAACTCAGATTTCCAGACTTTAGTTCAACTTACTGCAAACTCATAGAGAAACCCTGTATAACCTCCCCGGCATTTGGACCAGTGAAATGTAGACCCAGAATCTTCTGATCGCCTCCATTCTCACATATAACCTGAAATAATGAAAAAAAATCAAAGTATTAAAGCAAAGTTATAGATGTTCAGTAGTGATTTTTACTTAAAAACAAACATTTAGCACATAAGCCTGCCCCTCGTGTTGTATGTATTGCCCTGACTATTTTTAATATATAGATAGTCTAAGTTGAATTTTCCTTTAACCGGATCTTTACATTATCATCAGGACAGCGTTTTGCAACACTCAACAACTCAAGATTGTAAAAAGGAAACAAATAAGACATGAAGAAACACTCCTCTGAGGTTTTCTTTATGATTTTAGAGTCGACTGCTGTCATTTTCTGCTCCAGCCCCCCCACACATCTGTCCCTGAAACATTTGCAGGTGCATCGATGTGCTTTTTGTTTCCAAGAAGCTATGTCTAAAATGTTAAAACTAAAAACTTGATGTGGAGGAGGAAGTGGCAGCTGACGAATGATGACCAAAATCTGACACCTGATCTGTTTGGACCAAATCCTTTATATATTAATACACAACATTAAATCAGAAGGAAGCAAAATCTGAAAATAGAAACATTTTAAAAAAAAATTCATTTTGGAAACAGGCTAAAGATTGTGGATCGTGGTGTCTTCTAATGGGGTTACCTTTATGTAACACTGGCTGGCATCCCGCTCTGCTACTGTGAATTCTAGTGGCTTGTAGAAGGCATGGAAAACCTAGAGACATAAAAAGCACATCAAACAAACAGGAAAAGTAACATTGAAACCATATTCAGTCTGCCAATGATTGCTTCACATTCCCTTCAAAATATGTTGTCGAGCATCAAAGAAAACTGGAGGAGGTTTCTGCAGGAACTTCCACTTGTGCACATTGTGAGCCGTCTTATCACTCTTTGAAGAATTCAATAGAAACTGAAATACTGAAAGTTTAAAACCAAACTGTAACTTTTAAGGGAACCCAAACGGATCAACGTGGAATTAAAGATGGAGACGATTGTTTTAAGAGTAACCAAGCTGCTAAGCTTCGTTAGCCTCAATTCTTGCCCAAAAACATAAACATCTCAGTACTTCAAACCTCATGGAGATGTTGTGTGTACAGAGTTTTATTCTGCGAGCGAACGTGCCGACACAAGTTGTGAGGGCCGTGCAGCTGTCGGAGCGGAGGGGGGGGGTGGGGGGGCTGCTCCTCCTTCAGATCTCAGCGCGCCTGTCATCGCCCCATACACACCTCAATCGGACCTCCTGCTTTCCTGCCACTCAAAGGCAGGAGTCCTAGCTCGCCAGCTCCATCATTTATCGTCAGCGCTCTGCAGGTGTTGCTAGCATCTGGCACATCGTGCACGCTCACTGGCAGGTAAAATAAAGAGCTACTTGCTGATTCATTGTGCACACTTATGGCGCTGTTTGTATAGCTGTGGTGCACTTAAACAAGGTTGTTGAGGATAATAACTTTATGAATAAAACATATGAATATCCTACAAAGAGTCTGCCTGCTTATAAAGTTAGAATATTTTCTAATAATAGAATAATAATGGTGCTATTAAATGAAATGAAAGCATTTTTTAGGCATTAAAAAAGAAGTCATCCAGAAACATGTCGGTTTATTAAGCGCTGAGCACATGGTTTTATACATAGGTTCATCCTTCACAGGCAGTAAAGTAACTTTGGTTTTTTAGGCTTTTATATCCATTTTGTTTAACTCAAGACTTTTCCCAAATTCAACGTTTCATATGTTTCAAGTGTAAAATACAAAGTGTCCTAGGAATTAATAGCAGATAGTGCCATAGTAGGCAGGGTTAAACTAAAATGATTCCCATCCTGGCAGGTTTAGGTTTGATCGATGTAAGCTTCGATTTTGGCTGTTTCTAAGGTTTCAGAGTTTCCCAGCCGGGTTCAAAGGAGAGCAGAAGAAGAAAGAAGGAATGAAAGGAAAAATACACTCATGCCTTTTAATCTAGAAGCTGCTGGGACACGGATGTCAACGTCTACCTGGACTTTTTAAGGAGCAGCCACCTCTGTCATCAGCTGACAACTTTTTAAACACAATGCTGGACATTAAAGGAAACATGCTTAACAGTAGCTGCAAACTGACTGTCTGTGTTCAACTATAAACAAAAGCCTCACTTTCTTTAACAGTGAAGCTAACATTAGCTTAGCTCATATAAAGTTCCAAATTTAATATTAAATAAAATACTTAGGAGCATTTTACTGCGGTCAGAACAGATTAATGATTTCTTGTTAAACTCTTTAAGAGAACAGCTGTTAGGATTAGGGCTGGGTAAAAAAAAATCGAATTAATCGATTTTGAATTGATTCCTTTACATTTCTGCAAAATCAATGTATAGGGAATGAGATCGATTAGTTTTATAGTGACGCACGTGACGTTCACATTTAAATGAGCTGGAAAGATGCACTCAAGATTACGTCAAGCCATACAGCTGCAAATACAGCCAATAGGTTGACAAAAGAAATTAACAAATGGGGGCTGACCAGCAAACACCCTGTAGTTGTTACAGACAACGCTGCAAATATGGTTAGTGCAGTGAAGATAATGCAGCTCATGCATGTCTGCTGTGTCACGTCTGCTTACTCGAGTGAGGCTTCACTTTTTTACTTTTCACAAACAAGTTTGCACTTTTGAGACAGTTTTGTTCACATCTGAAGTTTAAACTTTACAAGTCTCATTTACAAGTTTGCACTTTGTGTTTAATGGGACAGGAAAAAATAAAATATGTGTATTTTGAAACACAGTTGAACCCCTTTCATTGTTGTAAAAACAGATCGAATCTAAATGAATCGATTTAGAACTGTATGAATCAAAATCAAATCGATTCAGGACTTTGGTGAAAATACCCAGCCCTAGTTAGGATGGAGATGTTTTGCTGACAATAATAGCAGGGACTACGAAGAAAACAGTAGAGGAGGGATTTCCTGAAAAGTATCACAGGCGGTTTAGTTTCTTTATCTGGTTCCAACCTCAAAGTTGACATGAGTGCAGAGAAACGGGGCCAAACGCCAGTAGCAGAGAATCTACAGGTCCATAAAAAGCAAAGGAGTGCAGAAAAGGAGCATGGACTGATGCTGGTGACATAATGGGGGCCTCATGGTACTGAACCTCTGCATAAAGCAATCAAAGTGCATGTGAGGAGCAGTTTATGTGCATGTGTTTTAAATAAAACTTTATTATGCTTGTGCATTTTTGGCAAAATTCTGACAGAGTAAAATTGTACAAGATGTATATAGTTGAGCCCTCTTCTATTTGACTTGGGGAGATTTTTAAGTTTAATAAAATGTGTTGGAAGCTGATTATTGAATCATTATCAAACCCTGAGAAAAATAACTTTTTAAAACTGATGCAACATTCATGCCTATGATGAGAATACATCCAAATCATCAAGCGCTTCACTTATCAGTATTGTTTGAGTGTTGCGCCGATGCCATTTTTTGGGCCTGATACTGCTGTGCAGTATTGGCCGATACCATCTGTTTGAAATTGATGTGTTATATGTGTATATATATGAAGAACTGCATACTACTTGGATGTAAAATAATTGCCATCATGGCTTTGTTAAGCTGCTGCCTACCTTTGTGAGGCAGGAAAAAGACTAATGCAAAGTGAATCCAGTAGAACTTTTTATTGCCTACCTGGAATGGGTGACAATAGTTGAATTAACTTTTGGCTGGATCGTGGCCCCGCCCAATACTGGTATCGATGCAACACTACTTATCAGGTTGTTTTGTCAAAAAGGCCAGAGTTTAGAGATAAATTCGACCTGAGCTGCATCAGAATAAAAGCTCCTACCTCTATCCCGTCCTTTCCGTGTCGCCTCTCAGCCTCCTCCTCTGATAAACCAACACAGCCGTACTCTAAAGGGGTGAACACGGTCGTAGCCACCTGTCAAACAGACAAGCGCATCTTACAAATTTAGAAAACATAGAGAAAATATGATGAATTAATGTGTTTACACATGAAAATCAGCTTTAAGAGAAATTGCTTCTGCACCAACGTCAACACAAACCTTTAATCTGTTTGAGCACAACCACCGGAATAAAACCTTGCTGAAGGATGAGTGTGTATACTATGACTGATGAAGAATGAGCTCACAGAGGAAAACGCTGCTACAATATGCTATGAATCATCCTAAGGAGAAGTTAGCTGCTAAATGGAGGGGAGTTTCAGATGAGAGACCAGCTATACATCAGCCTCAGCCATGGGCAGAAACCAGCACACATAAAAAGCCATGAGGTGTAGAGAGATGAAGGCATTTATTACTTTCAGTGTGTTTCTTACTTTGTCATAGTTCATGAGGTCGGTGCTCTGACCGGCCAGCCGGTGGGCAAGGAGCTTTCCCGCCTTAACGGCAGTAGGAGTCAACTCAGGACGACCCTGAAAGAAAAGGAGATTGAGGTTGAGTTTGCTCCAATATGGCTTTAATATGGGAATTAAAAGTGACAAAAAGTCATAATATAGTCATAAATTTGATGATCGTAATCAAGGTAAACACTTTTATTATCCCAGATCCTGAATTTTTACCCAACATAACCACAGACTTCATGTTTGCACTAGAAGAACTGACAGTGATTATAAAGTCTAAGCAGGTTTGTTTGGTTTGTTGTTACTCATTAGAATTACAGCCACCAGCGTTTTATTCACTCTGCCTTTAACCCATGCAGTGGGCTGCTATTTGCAGCGCCCAGGGAGCAGTGTAAGGGTTAAGGGTCTTGCTCAGAGACTTAGAGTGGAGGCTGAGGGAGTGGGTTTCAAACTCACAACCTCAGGATTCCAATGCAATAAATTGTAGGCCGCCATTCCCCAAAGCAGGCATTAGCATTAAGGGACGACCCTGAAAGAAAAGGAGGGTCATGCCAGTCTGGGTCCTTACGCCTAAGCTCATTCCCCCCAGCTGGGATATGAACCCAGGCTTCCTATTTGTAAGAACAGAGCATAAGACTGCTGCACCTTTCTAGCCATAATGCTCTGTTTTCCGTCTTTGCAAGTAGATGTCCACAAAGGCAGTGGAACTGATGATTAGTGCACCTTAGATACTTGGGAGTCTGATCTTAAGGAGGTTTGCGAGTCTTTAAAACAGGCGCAAACGTGTTTGTTCGTCAGAATCTTTAAAGATGGCGCAAAGTGATTTGTGTTTGCAATTCAGCAGACAAACTGTGCAAACCTTTTTTTAGCCTGTGCTTTAATCAAGATGCAGAGCATATTCTAATGAGTAAATTCCTGTGTGTTAGTATTCAAATAGAAACATTTACCACGTGCAAAGAGATTTTTCCAAAACTGAAACTCAACTGCAGCAACACTTTGTTTGTCTCGTTTAGCACGGCTGAAATTCAGGTGAAAACTTTAAAAAATTTGCAGTCATTATTTTCACAAAAGACAAATTGGTAGAAACCCAGAGGATGGAGAGAGATTCTAACATATTTAACAGTAGAACAATAATCATAGAAAACGTTGGGAGACGATCTTGAACCAACATGAAATGATGACTAAAAATGAAATATTAAGGATTGGTCATGAAGTCCTTGGTTTTTTATGACACTCTTTGCTCTCAACTGAGGCCAGAAACCAAACAGTTTGATTTATACTGACATTAATGACACAGAATCAATTGCGGTAGGTGATTCTGAGGCATTAGATTTATTTATTATTTATTAAGAGTAAATAAATTATTATTGGGTAAATTTAAGCCATATATCCACATCCAAGATGTAAAAATGGATGCAAACACGTCTCTTCATTTAAAAAAGCTTCGCCTCTGCGTGTTTTTCTCTATTGTTCTGGCTCCTCGCCAGCAGACAAACACATTGCCATGGAGACACACATCCAACCGAGGAGTTGAGGAAACAGTAGGGCTGCAGGCAAGTTTTAAAGACATGACTTCAACTTGTTAAATTACCAACACACATCCTGTTGTAAGCAAACATGGGTCCACGCCTCTGCACGTATGTGGATGTGTGCTCTGGCATTCCAGCCCCTGTTTACAAGTCAGACTGAATGCGTCACCATAATACATTTTTTGGTTACCAAAAGAAAAAAAAAATAACTTGGCTCCAAAATGATTTGCACAGAATGAAAGTAGACAGACTTTACTTTAAGAGAGAAAAAAAAAAGTCTGTGTTGTGAAAAGCCACAATACAGATTGATGAGGAACACTAATCAAAGGGAGCCGTCAATCACATATCCAAGTATGTGTGTGTGCATGCGTGCGTGTGTGTGTGTTATGAGACCTGGGAGGCAGGAAGGAAGCTCACAGTTGGTTGTGGTAGAAAAAACAACCCTGACATGCAGCAGGTTTAACTTTTAATAACACAGTGCCAGTTCCTGAGATGCACCCTCCTTTTGCATGATCACATTATTCAGGTTCTGTCGTACCGTCAGCTTCTGCCCGAGTGATGACAAACCCAACTCACCTGGGTTTCAGCTCTTGTTTTTGTTTAATATGGTGCCGGGATGAAGGACAAAGACTTTTCCCTGAGTTTATTTTATCATTTTAAATGTTGTACGATAAAGCTATTTTTCTAATCCAACTTGATTTTGTTCAACAAGGTACTTTATATTTAAAGAAGCAGGAAGTTTGCTGCTAGATGGTTGGCTTTTGATTTAAAAGACACCAAAAGTACAATTGTAGGAAGATTAGCAGGTTTTAAGACAGACTGAACAATAAAATGCATTTGGAACAAATACTGACTGCCTTACAAATATTTATTTTTATGCTTTCTCATGTGCAAACTATTGGCAGGTTGTTGCATTTCCTGCTGAAAACAAACCAAAAGCAGAGATTTACCGAGAGGTTTTATGGCCAATGCACATGAAGATTATTTTGACATCGGCCTAACTGATCCCTGTAAGTGCTGCTGATTTTTTGACGTGGGGGCTGATTCTTTAGGTGGATTTTGCTTTCTCTTCCTAATTTACATGGTAAAAATGACACTATAATAACCAAAGTAATGAGTCAAAATAAAAATGGCAGCTGGATGCACTAGTGAATCGACCAACACTGATACGTGAAAAAACGGCCAGATTATCGGTCAAACTTTAACCCGAAACATGAAGGTTCAGCCATGCTTGAGGAGGGGGAGAACGTTTATTTTCTCATTTTGTCACAGAAAAGATCTTAATTAGGTCTCATCTGAGCAGATTTAACTTTTCTTCCAGGGTAGCTGTTTCTTCTACACGGCCGGAGGCGCATACCTTTGAATGCTTTTGTTGCCGCTGCTCCATACAGGGCATGAATAATAGCTGTTATGGCAATAGACTGAGCTGTGGGTTTCTGCACAGAACACTTATTAGATTTGATCTGTAATATAAAACTACTGAAAATTTTTTTTTTAAATGATCAAAGTTTGGTTATAAATACTTGGATACCTCTGTAAATATATAATACAGTATAGGGGAAAAAAACAGTAACCAAAATAAACCTGAAATGATTATTTTGTCTTTAAGAACACAAACATCTGGGCCTCATGTTTAAAGCATGAAAAACCTTCCCAGCTTCCTGGATGGGCGTGGCCATCTGTAGGAACTTGTTGTGTTTTTGTAGTTAAAATTAAAACCGGTAATTATAGAGTGATTCTCCGGCGTCGATCGTTATCAGGAGCGTTCCCGTCGTCAGCCCCATACCTACCTCACTGATGTCACCCAAAGCGTAGACGTTTGGCAACGAAGTAGATTCGTCAGGCCCAACCACTATCTTCCCTGTCTGCGAGTTGAGCTCCACGCCCAGCGTGTCGAGGCCAAGGGCTTTGGTTTCAGGTGCTCTTCCTGAGGAGAAACCAATGAAGGGGAACATTTATCAGGAAGGGGAGCAGCAGGAAGCGTGTTAGTGACTCGGAAGCCCCGGTTACATCAGGAACATCTTATCATAAATACAAAGTACATTAAAGATTCAACAAAGATGCTGAATTCTAGGTCAATAAGGATTGTTTATGTGCAACAAGAGAACAACATCTGGCCAGATGAGGAGGGGAGCTAAAGAGGAAGGGGCAGCTGAGGAGCAGCTGTGATGGGAATCCAACAGACCCCATGGGACACCTAGAGGTGCAAATTCTGACACCTTGTGGGCAGATGACTGACTGATGCTGTCGACAGCAGGTCACCATGGCGATGGAGCTTGGACCATATGCTCCACCCTCTGGAACACAGACCCTCACAACCTGCCTGGGCAGCATAATAAACAGCCAGGGCTGAGGAATCCATGTAGATGCTATCGGACAGCAAAAATAACAAACCCCTTAGACCCCTCTTCCTGGCTGGAGCCGAAGAACAACGACACCCCCCCTCCTTCTTAGACCTGGAGGGGGGGGCGGCTTCAGGGAACTGTCTAGCTCTCTACAACGTGTGCGGGTGAATGAGACAGAACACACATAGAGAGCAGAGAGGAGAGAGAGGAAGTCCGCCAGTCAGGACCAAATCCCTGAGGCTGGACCTCAAAATATTTTCCTGTCTTGTAAGAACAAAACACAGCAATGAATGGCATCCTCCAACTGCTGAGTTACTATTGAATATGGAGTGACTAAAAGTTATGAAAATGCATTTTTCTGATGCCCTCAATGCTCTGCATGTAGGCCTGATGACGACGATGGCTTGAATTAGACCTTTACATTGGCTGGCTAGCTAACAGAGACCTTTTTTTTTTTAAATAGTCTTGATTAGGGTTGGACAATTGATTGAATGTGCAATATAATTGCAATAAAAGAATATATACAACCACAAAGACAATTTACAAATCACAGAGGCACTGTATATTTGGTGATGTTACATTAAACCAGGTGGCAGTAATATGCTGAAATTCGATTTGCCGCCACATAGGAGGGGAGTGAAAGTTGCAGCTAGTGCACAGATCAATTAAATTTTCAATTTCAATTCAGTTTATTTATATAGCGCCAAATTCACAACACATGTCATCTCAAGGCACTTTACAGTTCAACCAGATCATTTCACATCAATGCATGTGAGTAAGAAGTTCGCACTTTTCCAAGCAACAACTAAGTCCTCTGCCAACAGACTTTGGACAAGAGAGCGATCAAGAGCATGAAGATAATGAAACCCAGGAAACAACTGGTATGATTACAGAGAAGAAAAAAAAAAGATAAAAAATTTTTAGCAATTTTGGTGTTTTGTTTTAGCAAAAATCCACACCCCCCTCCTTCAAAATAAAGCATTTAACATGTTTTCTAACATCATGTTTCAAATGTCATATTTTAATTTTAAAAATAAGCCCTGAAACAATTTATGGCATTAATCCTAATTGATAAATAATTGAATCTTTCTCACCTAATTTTGCAAACATTTCAATCATTGTCTTGAGACAGAAGATCCAAAGACACATTATATAAAATGTAAAGCTTTAAATCTTGATTTATGGATAAAAAATCCACATATGAACATATACTTTCAACATTTATTGCTATTTGAAATGCATCTAAAATATGCAATGAAGGTTTGAGTTCTCCATTCCAAATGTATGTTGATTTAGAATTTTTATTTACTTAAAATATTTCTGGATTATAGTAATATGTCCACAAAAAAAAGAACAATAGATTAACTTCATCTATAGCTGCATGCCCACCTAAAATATACTAAGATCTTTTCAGTGTTTTCCACTATGGAGGGAAGGCCTCTATCATTAATATATATAATGGGCTTAAAGCCCATTATAAGAGGAAGCATCCTTCTCACTGGCACTTTGAATGATTGAATAAATTAACTTTATCTTAGAAAATCCATTAAAACATTACAAATGAAACACATGCAAACATCTACATAAGTATTGACAGATATAATTTACTGCCCATGTCTAAAAAAGGGTGTGAAGAGGTGAAATGTATTCATTCATTCCCTTCACCTTCCATAAGTCCATTATATCAACCAACTTCCAACTTCTATTTAATTTATGAGTAAATACTACTTCTAAAGTCCATAGTTTTATTTTAACATTGATAAACATAAAAAGCTAATTCCTCTTAAAAATATATATTTAAAAGAAACTTTTAATTCTCTGAAAGGACCACTGATTATTTAATCATTATGTGAGGAAAAAAACTGAAAATGGTAGTAATAACATAATAATAAAGTGATCATATAGCATTTATCAGGCTGTATAGCTGTTGAAAGGATGGTTGTATACATTTTGGTGATTTATTTTGGGTGTGATATCAAGGCTTTATTAATATTTAGCTGCAACCAAGCTTGAACTTTCACCCCTCCTTTAAAATAGTGATACCACTTGAGCATTACTCATTGAAGTACCAGTAATGCTGCCAGCTCAGCCCTGAGGGACAACAGCAGGCGAGGCGGTTGGCTGGTAACAGACCTGGCATGAGTATTGATGCAGTCACCCAACCGACCAAGTCTGAACAAAGCCTGTTGTGACATTAGGAGGAAGCTAAAGAGCCACAACAAACGTCTATGAGAGCT
Source organism: Cyprinodon diabolis (assembly GCA_030533445.1). Classification (NCBI taxonomy): domain Eukaryota; kingdom Metazoa; phylum Chordata; class Actinopteri; order Cyprinodontiformes; family Cyprinodontidae; genus Cyprinodon; species Cyprinodon diabolis. The sequence continues at coordinate 9,633,207 of CM060073.1, forward strand.
GGAACCTTATCTGATCGAGCTAACGAACGCCGACAAAAAGGAGAGCAATGTGACGGCAGCTTGTTTTTGTTGGCGTGGAACGGATCGCGCACGCCGCCACAAGTCACCGAGATACCATGTTTCATTTCAAGCCAAAAAAGATTTTACCAAGCAAGCTGATAAAAGGCTATGGAGAGAAAAATGTAGCATCTATGGACTTTAATCTGTATCAGGGAAAAGGGAGTAGTCCTTTAATTAAGGAAAGGAAAAGTCTTTGTAGAAAGTTAAGTCGGCTGGAAGAGACGACCTCAGATGGTCCAGTTTTAATGGAGCCAGAACTATTATCACATAAACAAATCAAAACTTTTCTTTAGAAAATCTTTAGAAATTCCAAAATTTCCTGTTCAGCTCTAATAAAAAGGAACAATAATATTTAGTGCAGGAAAAAATAATCACAACATTCTGTAACAGGCTTTTCCCTCCCTCACTAGATAAGAACAAAAATCTATATACTTAAATATTAATTTAAATATCACCAAAAGCATAGAATTAAATCTACTCTAATTATAACCTGGTTTTCAGGGCCTTTTTTATGTTTTTTGTAGTTTCATGTCACAATTATCTTGACTCGGATGCATAGGGGATGGAGATTTTTTCTATCTTTTTTAAACATAAATGCTGCATTAATGTACGCTTCTCCATCCAAATGTAATCAGCCAATTTATGACTGTTCAGTGCATTTTGTGCAAATTGAGACTAATTTTAAACACTTAAAAAGACCTAATGCTGTACCTCCAACTCAACTGTGAGCTCAAACAGATAAGGGATGAAAAAAACTGGAGCAAATTAATCTCTAAAAAAGAGAAATAGAAAATCTGTGGTAAAACAGATGAAATCTCTGATTGGAAACAATCTGAACATTTGAAAAGTTGAACTCATTTAAATGGAACAAATAATCGTTAAACTATTATTTTATAAAGATAAAACAAAAATCAGGGGAAGTTGTTTTGACCAACTATATTTAAAGGTAAAGAAAGATCTTGAATGTGGAACCTTAATGTCAAATTGAATAGAAAATATGTAACCTAAAAAATATACATCCGAGTAATCTTAGATAAATCAGAAAATAAATGACTAAGTAGGATTTCTTTGGAAGAGAGACAAAGGGTGGTTACTACAGCAATAGCAGCAAACACTGAGAGGTTAAACTCATAAACTGGAAAATATCTACAATACAATAATAATCTAGAAATAAGTGATAAAAACAAACTAGAAAAACAACAACAAAAAAAACAAATCCAAACACAAAGTTGGTTATCATTCAATAAACCCTTTATACCAAATAGCTTTGACCCAAAATTAAAAATCTGGATAACGAAAAGGTATACATAATGTTTTTTTTATGTTGTAAGATAATCAAGTGGAAAGCTTTAACATATAACAACTTTTTAATAAATAAAGAACATTTCTACAGGATCTAAAATAAATAATTAATATAATCAGGAATTCAACATATATATGATTGAACTAATAATAAGAGCTTATGAATCAAATCTTAAAAGAGGAATAACACCTAAAATCTACAAGATAATTATCAACTTTAATATTAACTTAACATGGTAAGTCAAAGATGACGAGTAGGAACAGATGTGCATATAAACATAGAGGAAAACAAAATCATAGAGTTGAAGATACATTTTGTTTGAAATTGTTACTTTATAACCCATGTGTCAAAGTAAAACTTTTCATGATACTTGGTCATAGCTGGAGGCCTATGGATCAGAATGTGCATCACTATCATGTATTCTGGGCTTTTCCAATAGTAACTGTTTCAGAATGGACTTAGAAGGCGGCCGACATCCAATAAAAAAAAAAAAATTACCTTGACTTTTAATTTAGAGAAAAAATATTTTTTAAACATTTGAAAACTAAGAAATTTATGTCAAAAATATATGCTGGAGGTAAAACGATACAATGTACCTGAAAGAAAAGGAATATATAAACAGAAAGGATGCAAACACAGATTCAAAGTCTGTTTTATTCATGTTTTTTAACCTTTCTCCTGGACTCAGACTTTTTTTAATTTGAAAATCCTCTTTTTAAAGGAAAGCTACCATTGTTATTTTTCCACTATGACTGTTCTACATACTCAGAAAGAGACGCAGAATTAAGTGAAAGGAAATTGTACGGCCAAACATGTTAGCAAGATGAAGTAAAGCAGAATTAGTCAGGGATGTTCTAGAAGTGGAGCTTTAGCCCATATCGTTTCTGTGTGACTGACTGCGTTCTGGACTGAGTCCCAGGAGGCCATTTGAGAAGCTTTAGGAACTTCCACATAAACCTAATCTTTTGAGGAAGTTGCCGCTTGTATGAAAGCAGAGGCAAAAACTCTTTAAAAATAAGGAAATGTTTTTAATGACATCCTTTGAAAGAGTAGAGGGCAGCGGGGGAGGAGACTAATAAGTCCACCATCATTACGCAGACAGGAAGCTTAAAATGTTCTGTTTCCTGCCGTGTTTGTGTGGCCACACCTGCACGAGGGAGCGGCCATGAGGTCAGGAAGGAGCAGGGGAAAGGTGGAGGGAGCGCAGCCATTGAGAAGGATGTGGTAGACAGTGCTGATACTGTCCCCTGCTCCCCTCTGGCCTTTAATAACTCCGCAGAGGACTGGGACCCCTGCCTGGCTCCTCCATGGAGGCCACAGCGAAGGGAAGTGGCCTTGTGCTCATAACTCCTGCATGTGCAGATCAAAGGGGCCGCATTGTTGCCGGTTCTCACTGAACCGTATGGGAACCAAACCTCGCCTTTACATAGATGTTGCCGTCACAAGGTCTGAGAGTTTCATCGAGACAGAGGAAGCTGGGATGACAAATTCTGTTCAGTCAAAGGGAAGATGTGGAAAGGTAACCTTTACGAGCGTAAATGAAAAATGTTAAATTAACTGAACTTGGTTATCAAACAAGGATATATTCAGCTTAACCGATTGGAAGCAACAATTCTAACTTTTTATAACTAGCGAACCAACTATACCCACCAATGTGCTGCGTTACAGACTGAAGAAGCCTGAATGAACTCGTTCCAGCAACAATGCACTGTTTCTAGAACAGATCAGTAGGAACAGAACGGGAAGCTGACCATGTTTGCCAAAATAGTTTACCTTCTTCCTTCTGATAAAAAGTTAAAGTTGATTGATGATGCTGAATTCAGAAATAATGGAAGTATTGAGTTTGGTCACAGTTCTTTTTGTTCTCATTGTGTAAATACCTTAATATTCAGCAAGTTAGAAGTTTGTCAGATCAAAAGTACCATTTGAATTGACAAACTTTAAAAAGGAATTGATCTTTCTGATCCTTAATGAGTTTTCATAACCTGCAAATCATCAGAATGAACAATGGGTGGTTCTAAACAGTTGCCAAAAGGGGCCAGTGCCCCTGCAGAACAGGCCCTGGCCCATTTATTGAAAACATATTTATGTATTTTTAATTGGTAAGTGAGAGAATTTAGAAATAATATATATGTCACGTAATGCACGATAAAGATAAAACAACAACTCCATTATCATATTTATTAATATAATATTTATTAATATTAAGGGCATCTTATCTGATGATCCTTTTAGAAGGACAGAAAATACTCTGTCCTTATATTATATATTTTTTATTTTTGACTATATTCTTAGAGTCAATGTTAGTTTTTCTTCCTCTATTTAAGTGATAAAAATGATACAGTGATAACAAATCTTACACAACTCATAATAAAAATAAAAAAAATCAATAATTGAAACAACCTATAGACAGTTTATAGCAAATAGAGGGAGCAGCAATACATGGGCTTCACATGTTGTCAATGATCTAATAATTTGGCTTATGGGTGAGCGGAGCGTCTGTTATCGATGTAATTAAAAAAAATTCCAATGATGGCCAAAAAATGTCAGACAGCCATGTATCGGTCTATCTCTACCGGAGAGCTTGTAATAGTGTTGTGTGAGTCTGAGCTCTTTAAGCAAAAACAAATCCAACTGGTAACAGCAGGTCAAAGTTTTACACCATCTATAGACAGAGAGATGTCTAATGACTCCAACAACTGTTGATTTTTTTTAATATTTCTAGTAGCTGCCACAAAAGAAACATTATTTATGGATCCCGGAAGTATGCGGTTCTGCAGCATTTCTCAGAAATCCTTGTGTTTCTCTCTGCTGAAACCCAATGTGGGATGTAGCCACAACCGGGAAGAAGAACCATCTCAGTAGCCTGTAGAATCGTAGTTCCTTTCACACATACTGAGCAATGATTCCCATCCACCATCCCTTCCAGCCTGCTATAAAATAAAGCCTTACAGTCAGGTTTTCTCAGAAACGGGTTCATTAAAAAAACAGACCGACTGACAGATGTTCCTTCCATTGTGAATCATTCGGCTGATGGAAAAGAAGAAATAACAGAAAACTAACAGATGAGAGAGGAAGATGGCTGCAGGCACAGCGGGCAATGACAGATGCAAGGCCGGTTTCCGCGGCGCTGGCACGGGCAGGAAGAAGAACAAAGAGGGGAACGCGGTGACCCGCGCCTGGGTGCATCCTGCTCTGTCCTGCCCTGCTCCAACCGGGGAGCTGGCAGTAAGCGACCAACACTTCCCCTGCCTATTCCCATCACTCAGGCTTTATTACTTTGTTTTCAGGCTTGATTCAACCAGTACCTGCTAACACAGCAATTTTTTAAAAGGGATGACAAAGAACCTATTGGAAAGGACCACAGAGTCACTCCAATCTTCTATTTCAGAGATACCTGGCAGACCTCTCCACATTTAATGGAGATTTTATTTAATGAAACCGCACAAAGCGAGGTGTATTTATACGGCTGAAGAAAAATTTATGTTTTTCTTATGGTTGTTAGCAGAAATCTGACACCTCTGCATTCGTAATCAGCCCTCTTTAATCCAATATCTATAAATTAAATCTAGATGAACCAACTTTTAATGTTTCTAAAAGCAAACAGACTCACCTTTTTTCCAACTAAGTGGAGAACAGCTGTTCAGTGAAGGCCTGATTTTCAGAAAAGACCACAATTAATATGAAATGAGAATTTGTGTCTTTATGAAGGAGTCACAGAAAGAAAACTGTCCTGTTTAAAGCTGGTAGAGAAACAGATGAGGCAGCGGGAGCTCAGATCAGGTGATGAAAACCAAATTGTTTGAACTTTAGGGAAATGTTTTGTATCGCCTCAGACTAACAGAATCCCCCAACTGAAACATGGTGGTGGAAGCATCATGCCTTGGGGACGCTTTTCTTCAACAGGAAGAGCTGAATGGAAGTGAAGGGAATATGGATGGAGGTGAACAGAGGGAACTCCTGGAAGATGCTAGACTGGGGCAGAACCGCATATTTCTACAGGACAAAAAAGCTTAACTGTCAGAGTCACAAAGAAACAGGGGGGAAACAATTAATTGATTATTTAGATCATTTGATAATCGAATTATTACCAAGGTAATTGTACATAAACTCTAAAACCTGCCATTTGCAGAAAGAATAACCTTCCTGCAGCAGTAATTAAGAAAAAACTCCACAAAAATATAAACTTTTTCAGTTGAAGATAAAAAATCTTCATGCCTTAATGAGCGTAATGGACTGGATTAATTTAATTAGGAGATATAAAGTTGCGTGTGTCGCCGGCATACATATGCTAAGAGATGATATTGTTTTTAATCTGTGGTCCGAGAATGAACCCCTGAGGAACCCCACAATCAATTTGACTCTGCCCTGATGTATAAATTTATTAAAATACGCAATGTAAGTTTTGTTTTTTATATCCCAAATGTTCATTCAGGAAGAATTATTTTACAGAAAGGGTTTCTCTAGATTATTAAAAATAATCTTTATAGATTAATTCATTAGAAAAATAACTGACAGGCGCAGAACTACAAGGATTTGATTAGGAACTTTCCACATACATTATTGGTCTAATCAAAGCCACATCATAGAGGCCCCCAAAGATCAAATTCTCACTTTTAAAAATTATTATTAACTTTGTCAGTGCTGGGCATAGATTGTCAGGGAACAATTTAGTGTTTTTAATATAAAGACTTAAAGTTTCCCACTTTAAAATAGAAGCCTAACACCAAAAGAAGAAGAACTCACCCACTGCCCATAACACAGAGTCATAGGTGTCTTTGTGCTCCCTGCCGGTCTCTGTGTCCTTCCATGTCACCTGCAGGGCCCCTGAGGAGAGCTTGTCCACGCTTTTCGGCAAAGATCTCCAAATAAATTTGGTACCATAAGCCTCCATATAATCTGTTACAAGACCTGCCATTTGCTGTGCAAAAAAAACAAAAAAACAGTATAAACCAAACAAAAACATCACTTAACATCTTCGGATAGTGTAGACTTGAGACATACCTGATCGAAACCACGAAGGGCGATGCTACGAACCATCACAGTGGCGTCCAGGCCGATGCCTGTTAGGAAGCCGGCACACTCCAGGGCAACATCTGCATTAAGCCAGGCTAAGGATATCAGCAGAGTCTTTGGTTTTGATTTGAAAATAAATGTTTAAAATTATCACATTTAAATATACTGGGAGAAATAAGAACATGTTTGCTTTCGCATAGAAAAGATCAACCAATCAGTTCCAGGAACCCTAATCCCGACCTTAACCTGTTATGTATACAGTTGTAACAAAAGGCACATTTAGGCCTGTTTAAAGTTTGCCTCAGAGGGAAGCTCTAAACAAGCGCTGTGGTTAGTTTGGGCCCAGAAGAGGCTCCAGCCAACAGAGAAGATTCTGAGTTTCTAAATAGAGAGAATCAAAGTCCTAAAAAAAAAACCTCTAACTCCACTACAGCTATATCAACAGCTGAACAGAGAAAAGTCAACAGCATTAAATTAAATATTGCAATTTAATAAGCTAAGATCAAATTTAAGTTGCTTTAAAGTGCGATTACTTTAAGTTAAGCTGTTTGTTCTACTGTCAGCATTGCTATAAACAAATTAATTTAAAAAAAACTTAATTTATAAACTAGGGTTGTCACGATACTAAACTTTTCAACTTGATACTGATACTAAGGAAAATATTCGATACTCAATACCATTTGCGATACCACAAGGATAAAAACAAAGACTCCAAAATTCTACAGAAATATTTTCATAAATAAAATACAATAAATAAATACAATAAACAATAAGAACAATATTTTGAGGTTGTATGCTGTGCACAATATTAAGCAAGCTTGATAAAAAACTTATAAAATTAAAATTAAGTGTTCCTTACTTGGCTATGCTTTGCACACATAACAATGACACTAGCCAAACCGGTTAAGAAACAAAAATAATTCTCAGCAGCTGCACCTATTACAAAAAAAAGTCTGAAACTGAAAAGTGCACAGAATTATTCAATCATACAGTGTTCTGAAAGTGCATTTTCCTCTATTCTGCACTTTAGATGAATGACTGCTTAGGTGCCGCTGATGGTGGTACTGCATCGATACTTTTAAAAACGAGTATTGTATCCGGATACGTTTCAGTATCAATACTTTTTTGAGTATCGATACTTTTGACAACCCTATTATAAACTCTACCAGCCCAGGAGGCACGTAGGATTCATTCCATTAATGAATCGGCCAACATCCTTGTATCAGCCGATACAATATATACATAAATATACAAAAAAACAAAAACAACCAGCCGAAATATTGGTCCATCTATAGTTTCTATATTACTCATTTTATGTGATTAATATTAGTCTTCATTTAATCTCTACTGCTTATTTTGATCTTCAGTTGGTGAAATAATAATGACACAGAGAACCAAAGTCCTACCATATTTTTTCTCCATGGGGTTGTAACCATGAAACATAGAAATTAATTGAATTTTCTTTGTTCATCTTTTAAAATAGCTGTAGTGGGTTCAGAGATTGGCAGGTGCAAAAACATAATCAAAAGAAGGAACCCGCAAAAAAACTCTGGGTGCATTCAGCAGTAATGCATCGTGATCATAAATGTCATGCATTGGTGGTCTACCCATTGGCTATCTATTGTCCATGTTCAATTTGTTACTAAATGTGTTTATGTTGTCTAAAATTGTTCAGTATTTATAATTTAATCCTTTTATCATGTGAATAGAGGCAAAAAAAGCACCATTAGAGAAGAATCAGCCAAATAATATCAGAAGTATGTATCAGAGCTTAAAAGGATTAATTGGTATCAGCCTTAATAACAATAGATCTATTAGTAGTTAAGATTAATAATTTGTTGTAGTAATCCTTGTATTTATTTTATCTTAATGACACTATGATCAACATCTCTGTTGAAGTCTGGCAGTGTGACCCAGGGGCAGAGGAAGGATACAGCTGGCTCCAACCACCAGTCTGAAACACAAAAACAGAGCTATTAGAAAGAACCACAAACACAACAAGATACATTTCAGTCCTCCTTGGTGCACTTTAGCCAAATAAAACAACATTAACCCCAACTTGCATCTGTCTTCATTCAAATCCTGGAGTTAGAGAAGTGGTGAATTAACAAGGCGTCCTAAACCTAAAGGTGTGAAGGACATGTTGGACAGCCAAACCTACAGGCTGACGTGTGTGGTCTGGGTGAATCACTCCTATAATCCATCAGAATCATCTGCGGTGCTCAGGAGGCCTAATTTGGAGCATTTTGACCTGATCCCTGCAGATGACATGTGTCATGTTTAGGGCTTAAATCCTCACATCAGCCTGCTGAGTGAAGTCCGTCACCTGCATGGGTTTTCTCACTTTGCTCTTAAGCACCAAACCAGACTCCCCTGTCCTTTCTGGCCCTGTCCATGTTAACTCCAGCCACTGAAAGCTCTGACCCCGGCTTTCTCCATGTCTGCTTCACTTAGCATGGACTGAGAAGAGGCTCAACAAAAGGACCAGACAAAGAGCTTTGATTTTCTGTCATCACAGAGAAAAGTCTCACTCAACCAGCTTTTTTCTAGTTCCCCGTCTTTTGTTCGGTTTCTCAGACCAGTACAATAAATAATAGGATAAAGGAGGTTTTCAGTTTTGTTCGGGATTTAAAAAGATCTGGAGCAAAAACCTGGTGTGCCTTTTTTTTATTTCCTATTATAGAAAACAACTAGAATCTAATATTCTTAATCTTAGAATCTTAACATCTAATTCTGCAAATCAGAATGATTTACTTTTGTTTTTTTCTTTCTCAGAATTTCACATTTTACTTTTTTTCATAGCACTAAGATTGATTTTTTTATTCAAAAGGGACAGCAAGTATTAATGAACACGAGGAGCTGTAAAAACACTTGGATTTAGCTCAAGGCTAGCTTCCCTCCATAGTCCCGTAGGATAGGGGCAGCAGGAAAAACCAGAAACATATGGTACATGTAACAAGAAATATGGCCCTAAGATAAAATGCATGCATGTAACAAGGACAAAAGACACACAAAAATCATAGAAACAATAGAGTTTCAGCAGAAATACAATAAAATACCCAGAGATGACACAACAGACAGTGAACAGGACTGGACTTTGGATATTGAGGTAAAGAATGCTAAATGGCTTTGCTACTAAGGTGTATTGCAGAGGTCATGGATTGGCGGACCGCTGTCCGGATCCGAACCCAACCTGATTTAAAACATTTATAAACCGCATCTTGTCCGACAGCAGTGTGTAATTTCACTTGTGCCGCTTCTGTTAATATGGTAAAGCCCTCGGAGCAAACCTGTGGAAAGCCATGTGATGGGAAAGAAGGAGAAGACGATGAGAAAAAGTGAAGGAAATTGTGGACTGCTGGAAGAAATTAGGTGAACTGGTGACAGAAAAGTGAAATGTTGTGCTTAGAGATGACCCTGCACATTTTGATTATGTTTGGCTCAACCTGCTGCTGTGAAGCAGGATTCTCCACCATGAACATAATCAAAAATAAATATTGATCCAGGCTCAAAATCATATGTGCTTTAGACTGGCTTTGTCTCCATTCAAACCCAGGTTTAAAGCCTTGCAGGGCAGCCTAAACCCCACTGCTCTCATTAAGCCAGCAAAAAGAAAGGAAAAAAACACGATCAGTTCAGGTGTTTAATAAAATATGTGGAACAGGAACTTGTCTATATACCAAACTAAACGATTGTTGTTTTCTACTTAAAAAAAAAAAAACATTCCATTTTAAAATCTAAAGCGTTTGTTTTTTTTTTTTATTTAAAATTTCAATTTATAACATGGATGCATAAACACCTCGTTTAATTTCAGTGTAAAATTCTGTTTAAAGTGACAGATTATTATTAAAAATGTCTCTGGACATTTACTGTTATCGATTTTCTTTATTCGGACCCCACTGATTTTTTATTGGTTACCCCTGGTGAATTGTATTACAAGAGGTACTTACTGCTAAGTGCTTTGTACCAGATTCTACACTTTAAAGTGTCTAACGTAAACCCTAGTGATTACAAATCTGATTACCAATTAGCCATGGTTAAGTTGTTTCTTAAATGAAACAAAGGCGGTGACATAGGTTACCTAAGTGAAGTGCCATTCAACACCACTTGGTTTAATTTTTTGAAGATCCTCTTGTGTTTTTGCGTACATACACGTATCAAAATAAACTTTCAAATAGGATTATTAACTAATAAAGTAAAATAATTGTTGTTTTTCTGTGTTTTTATTATAAATAACAATAATCCCTTCAAAGACGCATAACATTTTTCTTGCTTTTTAAGCCTTTGTTACAATTCTGTTATAGTCATCACAATGATAACCGTATAAATGACCCCATCTACTCTTCTGATGTGCAAAGATGTGCTACATGTGGGCATTTTAAACCAAGCTGGCAGAGTCTGAGACATTTGTTGCCTTCTTTATGAACCGCTAAATATTTTAGGTATATTTATTTTCATCAAACCACATGGTCTACGGTTAGACCACTTCCTCTTGGCACACGCGTTGGGTTTTCTCATGATGATAGAAGCCAATTCTGGATTTCAGCCCCAAGGCTGAATCTGTCACTAAACTGTGAGTGTGTGAGAGCGCTTGAGGGATCATTAGACATCCATCGCTCACCTGCAACCTCCCACACCCACCCTGCCTGCAGAAACAACTCCTTGGACCTCACCTGCGTAGATGATGGTTTGACAGCCCAAAACAGCTACAGCTTCTCCTCGTGTTTAAGATTCTTTATAGAGGGATGTGCGGCTAAAACCCTGCTGAGGCCACCTCCGCCTGCAGGGAGGTAGGGGCACCCCCCCAACCTCCAAACCTTTACATCAAAAGCACTTCCTTTGCTCAAGTGGTCTAAAAATTTCTCCCCTGAGGTAAAGCTGGAGGTACAGTGATGCTTAAAGAGTTTTCTATGATTTATAAGTAATACAGTGTCTGTTAAAAGTACCTCTATAGAGTTTTGGCTCATTCATCTTTACAAAACAACTCAACCTAAGTCAGATTAGATGGAGAGTCTGTGAACAGCGATTTTAATGTCTTCCAATAGTTTCTCAGTTAAATTTAGGAGTGACTTTATTCAGTTACAACCTGTTTGGTTTTAGTTTGCACCTAAATTAGGACATTTACAAAGAGCATGGTCTATTAAAGCGACATCTTATACCCCACATGGTTTTAAGTTGATACATTTTAAAAAGTAATGCTCCTATTTTTTTGGTGATAGACATGTCAATACTGAATTACATAACAAACCATAGCAAGCAATGTTTAAAAAAAGCTTTTCCTTACCAGTAATAATAAATGCTGCTGTCTAGCTTCCACTCTTTGAGCTTATATCAGAGCAGCATGTGTGATTTATAACATGTGTTGTTTATTTTGTGTGAACTGTGAGCTACAGAATAGCCAGATTAACTTTGCAGTTTGTCGTAATATCCGGCTAATATAGAGCTGAAAACAAGCACATCCAACATAGAAACTCTGATGGAGTTTTCTATTTTTACAGAAGAAAACTACGTTTTTTATTTTTGACTTCTTGGCTGAATAAAAAGTAGTTGATAGATTACATCCCAACATGGGCATTTCTAGATGGGGGCCAACGGGGGCCTTCGTCTCTGTTGAACTAGTCCTTCCCTTCTGCTGAACACAACATTTAATTATCATTCAGTTTTGTATGACGATTTGCGCTGGAACAGTAACTTCTTCTTTTTTTTTTAATCAGTGGATAAAAAATATTTTTTTAAAGTTTTACTTTATTATAAATTTAGGTCAGCGGCCTGCAAACTGCAGCTCCAGATTTGCAAGTGGCTCACTTATATATTGAATGATTCATTAGTGCCCTGTTTAGGTCTTAGTGTGTTTTATTCTTTAGCCCATTAAAAATAATGATAAACTTGGTAAACTTTGGTCTAAAACCACCTCTGCACCCCAATGAGGAGATGCTATATGGAAGATACAGTTTGGTGTTATTTTTACAAACAGATTCCTGGAACCAACAACCTTGGAGCATTGTGAAGGCAAATGTTTTCATATATAATTATCATGATAACAGGTGATATCATTTGATTGATATGATATTTTCATGAGGAAAAAAGAAAAATATTTCCACAACCCTGGTAGAGGTACGTTTAAATTTAGGGTAACATTAAACATTTAAAAACGTCAATATAGCGCGATATAGACATTGAGATGCTCAGATCTGAACCATTTGACAGGTAACCTCGCCTACAAGCTAAATTCTTGCAGTCTGCTTTAATTATCCGAGTCACACTTAAACAGATTGGCCAATCACCTTACGGTTTAAGGCAGGAGGACATGTAGCTGCTAGCGTCACATTTGCAGTACAATCAAGAGTTAACAAACAACAACAACAAACAGAGGATAGAGTTGCAGCTAGGATGAAGATCAATGCAAGTGAGTAGGTGATAACTATTCCACACAACAGTGACAAAGGACAAGCTTTCAAGTTCATGAAAAGAAAGAAATCTTGGAGTGAAACTTCTACATGCTTGTGGTTAGAGCATCGAGAGACCTAAATAAAACCACAATCAAAATATTGGGTGGAAAAATAAAAAAAATCACATCTGTTTTTTCAGAATTCATGATTTCATCTTTAAAAGTAGAACAAAAGTGTAGGATCATAGGTTTCTATTTGCTGTTTTTCCGTTTGTTACCCTCCAAACTGTCGTGTCGATTCGTCCGAATTAGTTCGAAAGGTTCTGCTAAACGTCCCTCCTTCCCTGGAACAGATTCGATGGGATCAGTCCCAGATTAATAACGTGTAGAGCTAAAACTGAGAGCGACACCTCATCAGTCTGACTCATCATCATTTCTCTGCAGCTCAGGCACCATCCAGGCTTGTCCTCCTTTTACATTAGCCTAATCATCTCGGATGAGCTTTCCAGCCATTGCGCTGATCAAACATCCCCACAGTATGAGACTGCCTCCACCGTGTTTCACCAAAGTGGAAATGTTAACTGTGTTGTGCAGTGTTTTGCTTTTTGAATATTCTGCATTTAGACCAAATTAATTGTCCTGAAACTCTTCAATAACAACCAGATCTTTATGTCATAAAACAAAAGAAAGTTTTATTTTATGCTTTTTTCCCTTTAGCCTCATGGTTCTTTTAGCTCCCTAACAAACCTCTGATTACTTCCTTTAAGTGTTTTTAGGAAAGCACTTTTCACAGACGGTGCATCGGAATAAATCAATCAATTGCTGCTTCCTTGTCTCCAGGTGCAGACAAATTAGACGTACAAAGAGTATAAATATGAAAATACTCATTTCCTTTTATCTCTCATCACGTTGCAAACAACCTCCGCAGCCCAGGTATACCTCTACCACGAGTCGGCGTGCGTGTTACGTGCCAAGAGGAAACGTCAGGGAAGGCCCAATTAACTGGGTGATGACAGCAGCTAAATGGCTGGATTAAAGGGCTCGTTCTATAAAGGTCAGGATGCACGCTGCTAATCTGAATCATGAGGCGAAGACAGGCTGACAGGAAGGCAGAACAACAAACTGCACGTCCCCTGATGAATGATTGTGGCTGTATGACAGTGGGATGTGCAGAGTCAGCGAGCAAAGCGGTGCTGAGGGTAGAAGGTAGTACTCCAAGTCTCAGGGTCGGATTTTCTGTTTTCCACCGCGCTCCAAACGCTCCTTACAGTAAGTCAAAGAGTTTACTGCAACACAAGCATGAAAGAAAGCATGCTCACGTTTTTCCAGGAGAACTCTTGAGCCAGAAAATGTCATCGCTGGTGATGCCGTGCTCCACTGCTCCAGGGATCTGCAGCAATAAATCAGAACAAACCAAACTAATAAACACAACAAAATAAAATATAGATATGATATAGAAAAAATTAAAGAGAGGAGTTTTTTGGTAGAAATCTTTATTTACTTGCGTGGGGTACTTGGGTCGTCCACCTGTGGCGATCACTATGTTCTTGGCGGTCAGGATTGTCTGCAGGAAAGGAGAGGGAAATGTGATGTAATGGCTTTTGTTCATATTCAAAAACAGCAAGGAAATGTGGAATGAAACAGAGTGGTCTCTGCAGAGTTCTCTGTGAAGGTGATGACAGACGCTGTGAAATCAGCCAAACAACGAAGACAGGAGGCAAAGTATCCTGGGAGCTTTGCTTCCAACTTGTTTCTTTTTAAAAGAAATGAACAATGTCGACCGTTTACTAAGCTAGACAGGAGCAGTGAGGAACACCGGTCTACTAGCTCTTCTGTGAAAGATGACGGTTTTTTTTGAGGAACATCAGAAATGTAAAATTTACAGAGTATTGGGCCACAGTAATACCTCCTCTCTAATACCGTCCTCATGAAGATGTTTTCTATTTAAACCTTAAAAAGAAGCCAAGAAAACAGACGACTCTCACAGCAAAGAATCTGATTCCTCTTAACTTCAGTGCTCAGCTTCAAGGAACAACGAAATGTTAAAACAAAAGTCTCCATTAAAAATGGATAACGTTAAATATTATTTTTTTTTGTCAATTCAAAGATAAATCGGATGTTAGACTATCTAGTTGCAACTACAGTACAAATCACAAATTACAGTACGGATCTACAACCTTACATGGTGCTGTTACACTCCTCACCAGTTGGTGACACTAAAGCACCTTAAAGTTGTTTGCCAACCACCTTTATCAGTGGAAGAAGATGAAAAAAGAACCATCGAATATCCATCAACGGCTGAGTTTGATTTCAGGGGCTTCGTCCTCTAAAGGCCAAATTTGTTGGCCGATTATGTCGTAGCGCGGCGCCGAGGCCTGTAAGGATTGGAAGACTCCTCGTTAGGCGGCCAACAAATGCAGCCTTCTGTTTGCCCACTTTAAAGGACAGGTCCGGTGTATCTGACGTAGGCTTGGGTATCCCATGATTCATGCGAGTCCAAGGAGGAAAAAGGGAAATGGTGCCGAACAGATGGTGAATATTGGAAGTGCAGTTTAATATAATACAAGCATATGAATAGTTCCATCTGAAATTAATAAAAATAGTTGTTAAACGGTTATTGAGTCAGATATGTGGCGGGTAATTTGTTTATTGAAATGTTTTTATCTGTCCCTGTGCAAATAATTTTGTCTGACATTCAAGCACAGATTTCAACATATCTGCAGTGTGGGGACAATAATCTGATATTCTTGACAACGATACTGCTACTGAAGCTAATCAACAATGTTATTAGCACATAAAATATTAGTGAGATGCTTGGCCCTCATTCTTTGCCTGCTTTGTGTGTAAAAAAATCACAGTTGCTAGGCAACAGAGCGTACAGGAGGTGAAAACTGGAGAAGGCTGGACCTATTTTCCATTACCAAAACTTTTTCGGCATCCTTCCTTTAACGGATTTCAGAGGTTAAAGCCTCTGAATTCGAACACACCCATTTTGTGCCTGCTTTGAAAACATTTCAGCAAAGACATACGTGAAAATTCCTCCTCTTATTATTTAATAGCAGTTGGCAAACAACCTTCAGGAGCATTACTGCCACCACCTGGTAAGGAGTAGAACACCTTCACTGGGATTTGTAAACTTGTTATTTGCACTCATGTTTTTGTAGAACTGTAAATTCTAAAATTGTATTCCCACAGATGAAATATTTTACTTTTATTGAGTTAAAAGCAATAAAAGGCAGTGGGAAGCAAACAATATTTATGCAATTAAACCAAAAACACCGCTAAACTTAAAATAAAACTAAACATTAAAAGCTACCAGAAAACAAGAACCAGTCGTTCGATTGGTGTTTCCGATCCAAAATGGACACAGATTTTACCCAAAAAAAATCCTTAGAAGTGAAGCCAGGACTTTAAATGATTTAGTTTAGTATGTGAACGGTGAACTCTATAAAATGTTTGCATAGGGTCAAAGTTGGGTTAGTGTGTTACACAAAAAAAAAAAAAAAACAGTTGAGTTCAGTGAAAGTGGTAATATTTATTTAGCATTTGGTATGTGAATACTTAGGATTATTTTTAGGAAATCAGTTTGAGAAAATCTAATAAATTTTCAGTGTTAATAGTTGGCATCATATCAAAACGTTTTTTAGATAAATCCAGATCAGGTAATACCTTATGGAAAAATGCAGTTCTTTGTTTTTAGACAAGCTTGATGAATCAAGGTTTTCCAAAACATTCAGGGAAAGTTTTGATGCAGCATCCAGTGTATTACGTGCTAATAGAAATGATCATGTTCTCAGTGGGAGCTGATGCAGCCTCCAGAATCTGCGTTCCTCTGCAAAAATGCTGATCTGTTTAGGTTGGGTCGATAAATTTGAACCCAAGTACTTTTTCAAGACTCTTATTTAAAAACAGCACACCTCCTTTCCTGCTTTGCTTAGACCTCTCACTGTGTGTTCATCCAGCAGGCTGCCTTTGACGTTCAGATATTTCACTTTCCTGCAAAACACAGAACATATCATAAGTGCTCCATTACACCATGATGGAAAATTCAGACACACAAAAGCCTACCAACAGTGTTTGCCTGAATAATCCCTTTATTTTATCTCATTTTTGTTATGAGAAGAAAAACTATGCACAAGAATCCTCAATCTCATTGGACTGGAGAGGTTATTTCCAGCAGCCACTCTATTAACATGTGGCTTCTGCTGCTGAGCAGTCCTGCAGCTGTGTGTGGAAAGCCTAAAGCAAACCCAAAGAAAACCGAATCAGAGTTCCTTGAAAAGCATCGACACAAATTAACCTGGAGCTCCTAAAGAGTGAAGTGATATTGGAGGCATGAAAGACATCAGATCCATTGAGCAATGCTTGGAAACTGCTGATTCTGAACAATAAAAGCGCAGACAACAACTCGTCTTGATGGAAGACGCTTTGAAGACAGCTTAACTCTAACCAGGATTAGTGATGTGTTAACAAATAAAATGAAGAACAATATTGATGGAAGGAGATTTACTAAAGGAAACTGTGTTTTCTACAAGTGAAGGCCGGTCTGTCTTTTCTGGCAAAAACAGGAAGAATTAATACATTTTCATTAGTGTTTGTTTTTCTTTTCAGCTCCTGGAATCATCCCCTTGAAACATGTTGAACCGAAGATGTCGACATCCTTATGCAAACCTCAAAAGTCCAGGTCATGAAATAAATTCTCAAAGGAAAACACCTGGAGGCTTCTGTCCCAGCAGTGTCTGTTGGGGAATCACTAATTACCAATATATCATAGAGACAGATATACCTCTATCTGGCAAAATATCCTAGAGCTATATGTTGGATTTCTTTTTGTAAAGCCATTGTCCTTTGGCTTTTTTTAATAAAAAAAAAAAAGATACAAATATAAAATTCAAAAGCTGATCTGATATCTTTCTGGAAAAAAAGATCTTCTATCTTACTCTCTTCCTTTCTCGTTTTACAAACCTCTTCACCTCTTTCAGGATCTCAGTTGAGATGTTTGATTATTGCAAAGTCAACTGCAGTCCAGTATTAGCAGCAAATTATTATTCTATGGCACTTAAAATGTGTATCCCAATTGAAAATGCAACCAAGTAGCCCTTTGAAAAGAGAATTTGATACCTCTGGCAGCTCTAATAAACAGTTTTGTTCTTAGTTTGGAGGAAATAAACTCCAAAGTTTATATATAAGCCAGAGCCTCTGTGGTCACTTACTTGTCCTGAAGCTGGACCCTGTGGCCCCAGTTTAAAGATCTGACATGGTTCTGAACGGCCTCTGCCATTGTCGCCCTGCAAGAAGATCCCAGAGTTATTAACAATAAATGTCACATTTAACAAGCTTCTATGTCAACATCTATCCTAGCCAGTCTCAATTTGTCATGAGGAAAAGAAAATATTTAGGTAGACTGGTGTTTTGCCTCAACTCACCACTAGATGGTGCTGTTAAATAACAGATAGATAGCTTCTAACAGTTTCACTCTAAAACACATGAATAAATCATCATATAAAGTGCTCAAAAATATTACAAAACATAACAAAAGTAGTGATTAGTAGGAAAATATGTATAAAAATGTAGAACAGTGTGCTCTAGTGACACATTTGGAAAAAAGTCCTCCCAAAGAAAAAAAATAAAAATAAAATAATAATAATAATTATATATATATATATATATATATATATATATACACACACACACACACACTTTCACTCCATTGATAAACTGTGGTTACCAATCATGGTTGACCGTCTCTGGCATCTGCCAGCCGTATTTCTTTGCATCTTTGACTGCTGTACCAAGGTGAGCAGCCTGATGCATGAGCTTTTTGGGAATGCAGCCAACATTGACGCACGTTCCACCGAGACCCCACTTGGTTCCTGTTAGAAAGAGCATTAACTGCTATCAGAGAACATAGATCTATAAAGGCCATATTACAGGGGGGTTATCATCAACACTGCACTTTACCTTTAGCAGACGGTTCCACATAATCTAGAACAGCCACTTTCTGTCCCAGTTGTGCCGCTGTGCAAAATATGAGAGCTGTTAGACAGAAACCTGACAAATAAACAGACAACAGGAATAAACAGGCAAAGAGAGCTCACCTTCTTTGGAGCAGGCCAGGCCTCCAGAACCACCACCAATGACCACCAAGTCATAGTCATATTTCCCTATAGGATGGATAATTTTACACATTTTCACTATGTCTTTGAAAATGTCTCCAAGCTGCCCCGTGTAAGAAAATGAACTAAGGATGGAATATTTTCTAAAGTAGCAAATATCCCAATTAACATGTGAACTATAGATAAAACGCAAACTTTTGGGCCTTTTCGGAAAATTGAGGAAAGAAGCTCCTCTGATCAAATGAGGCCATAACTGAAGTTTTTAACTCAGCTCAACTTAAACGTTTTCATTCCATCTCATCAGTTTCCACACCTTCCGTTATACTTTTCTTAGCGTGTAACATGACAGCCTCAGGACTGAGGATTGGCAAGTCAGAAAAATGCTGGTTAAGAGTTGGAGAAAACAGAGATGGAATTGGTTCCAAAGCCAAACATGACAGCTGCCACCTGGAAGCTCTTTAGAATCAAATATGTGACAATTAGGGCTGGGTATTTTCGCCAAAGTCCTGAATCGATTCCATTTTGATTCATACAGTCCTAAATCGATTAATTACGATTCGATCTGTTTTTACAATAATGAAAGTGGTTCAACCGTGTTTCAAAATACTCATATATTTAATTGTTTCCTATCATATTAAACACAAAGTGCAAACTTGTAAATTGGACAGTTTAAACTTGAGATGTGAACAAAACTGTCTCAAAAGTGCAAACTTGTTTGTGAAACATGAAAAAGTGAAGCCTCACTCGAGCAAGCAGACATGACACAGCAGACATGCATGAGCTGCATTATCTTCAATGCACAAACCATATTTCTAGCGTTGTCTGTAACAACTACAGGGTGTTTGCTGGTCAGCCCCCATTTATTAATGTCTTTTAGTGAATCCATAATTAAAAGTTTATAAAATTTTGGGCATAGCACAGGAAAAACTGGGATTTCAAACCTTATATAAGCCTTAGCGATTCTACAGGCATTGAGCATTTATTAAAGCTTGGGGAAGAGGCCTTAATTCCCCATAATAAACACCTAAACATGATTCTGACAACAAAATTATCCCAAACTTCTCGGAGAATAAAGGTATAGACATACACTGAATTTCCCAACGTTTATCCCATTGCAAGGCCAATGGTACTCAGGTAATAGAGTTTAAAACTTTATTTTTTCGGAAAGACGAGTTTTTAATCGAATAAAATGATTGCGTAAAGTCAGATGAAGTTACAAAAGCCATCGGAGCCGTTTATCCTGCCTGCCTTTTTAACGTAAACGTTAATTTTGTGCACGAGCTCTACACATAAACGCTTTAAAACAATAAAAATATCACTAACCTGTAATGTTTCTGGTAAAAACCTGCAAACACTTCAGCCTTCTCCACTTATGTCTCCCTCTGCAGAGGGCCGCCATGATGTTATTGCCAGAGGACCCCTGACCGGAGCAGTCTGTTTACGGAATCGCCTGAGTAAAATTCCTTACTACTAATTCTCCAAACATTTCTTCAATTTATAGAAGAAAAGTTGCAAATTTTATTGCAATTCCTTTAGACTATTATTGGTAAAATTTGTTTGATAGTATTATTATAATTTGAATAAACGATATTTAAATGAAAATAATTGTGCTGTTCGTCTTCTTCTTTTAAAGTATAACAGGCGGTTGGCAAATCAGCTTAAAATGCATTTACCGCCACCTACCGAGCTGGAGTGTGCATGTCGATGAAATTCTGGGGAAATTAATGTTTTTACCTCGATTCACACATTTACCTAATAAATACTATTAAACAACCCTTTGCTTTTAAAGATAACTTATCAAATGACTCCTGATTTTTATGTATTTTCTAATACATTGATTGATTGACTATTGATCACAGTGAAAATAACTAAAAACGAACCTCCTCTTTAGTAAGACCTGTTTAAAAAAAAATTATATTGTAGTTGCATTCGATTTTTTCATTCGATATATCTCATATACTTATTAATTATCAGAACGTAATAATTAAACGTGTTTTCCTCCAGAAAAGCAGTGTCTCTTTAATTGTTAGTGAAAAACAAAAACTAAAAAAATGTGCATAAGATTTTTTTTCGAAAGTTGAGTACATTTAATTTTTCTGTTTTAAAACAATACTTCCTAAGTTTTGCTTCTAATATGACTGAAGCTGAAAGTGTAACATCTTGGGAAAAGCAGTACAAAAGACAAACTGATTACAGTTTCTATGCCAGCACATTTAGGTGCTATATTTTCAGTACCGGGGCCAAACCAGGGGCCACTACAGGGGCCCTGCCCCCTACTGGCCTTTGTATAGAACCGCCCATGACACTAGTGATCACATGGGCTGAGAAAGTCTCAGCTAATTCAGCATTATTTCATACCATTTAATCTATGTAGAGTGGCAAGTTAAAGCATTTTTATGTCTTAAACTTTTTTACATTTTTGTGATGTTAGAAATGTGACCTTAAATATTTAATTACCGGTGATAAACTAACTAGTGCATGTTTGTAAAGCTGCAGGTCTTTAACGTCTGTCTCTACCAGCTTTATACGTCTGGACACAAAATATTTTTATTCTAAGATCAGTTTGAGTGAAGAGCGTCTGTGTGAACGTAAATATTTAACTCTTACCACATGTTCTTGTCGCTAACCAATTGCAAAGCTAATCACTTAAGCAATGTAGGAAATCACATCTTTATGTTATTTTTTTGTTTATAAACCATAGAGGAAAAAAGGGATATGTTCACCCTAGTTAAAAAAAAGACAGATTAGATTGCAGTGTAAGCAAACATAAGACGGAGCCAAGCAACCCTTCATTTCCAGGCATGATTTATTGAAAACACACCAAATGTATACTCTACAAACCAGTATTTTTCCAGTATGTTTAATAAGCGTAATATTTGCCTCTGGGTATTAGTAAAATTAACATAATACATTCTGTCACTCCGGCATCGCTTCTGCTTGCTACGAAAGCTCCAACAGCTTTACTTCTAGGAAATCAAATCCATTTGTCATATGGGCTCTAACTCATTAAAAGTTTATAGTACAATGTAATACAAGGCAGCAACCCGCCAACAGTCTAAACTACTTAGGATGGGGGACAGCCAGGGGAGAGGGGCCATGATGGATGAATGGATGAGCTGGATGGTGGGAGGGGGGGCTGATACAGGGAAGGAAGGGGGAAGATGTGGAATGGATTTATATAAAACACAGTTATCTTTATCTAGCATGGAAAAGATTAAGGCACATGATAGGTACAAACACATCTGCTACTCAGTTACTGTAGTTTGGCGGTCTGGAATCTGTTGTATCTACACAGGTAGGTCTGTTTGATTCCTGGTGTCTCTGTGGGTCTTACAGCTCTATGTTCTGTAAATGAACAACAGGCCGCACATTCGCACAACCCAGAAGCCTTTTATTACTTTAGAAACCTCGAGTCCGACTCCTGATCCTTTGGTTGTGGTAGTGCATTCAAGAATGAGACAGTCACCTGGGTCTTCGTCCAATGAGAAGCCCCCGTGTCTGAGGACGCACACAAGGGTCGTTTGGGTTATGAACAGTTGGGAGTTTTTTTTTGTTTGTTTGTTTGGGTTTTAACATACAGAAACAATTATTTTAATAGTTGTTTTTTTTACCACAACATACAGCTTTGTAAACACTGTAAAAGATGCAAGCTTTACAAAGTCACATACGTCACAAACAAAAACCAAAATAAAAGCAGACTTGAACGCAGGCACATGCCGTTCGCCTCGACTGACACATGAAATCAGATCGGGTTCGATTCTCCGTAATGGCAACACGATTCTGCATCTCAACCGTAAAAAATATATATATATTTATATGTGACCCATCTTTAATTTACACACTGTCCTTTTGTCTCTAGCCTTTAGCAACCCTCTTTCTGCACGAGCGGGTTAAGTAACATCCAAATGACCTCACAAAGAAAAACTGGCACTTGAAAAGAACAGAATAGAGTAGAAAGATCTTCATGCTCACAACTGGATCATCTCCTTGAAGATGCTGCAGACAAGGTGGGGCTGATGGTAATAGAAACACCCAAACGCATGAGGAATATATATATATGTATAGTTTTCTTCTTCTTTAAATTAAAAGTCTCCTGTTGTTCCTGTTTTGAATAGACAGGAGCTGCCACAAACACGGATCCACCTGCGTGATGAAGAACAAAACGGATACTTCTTTGTCTCTGCGACCTTTTCCACAAATACAAAATATAAATAGGTGATCGCCGGTTTGGCTCGACGACATTTGACACACGTTTAAATTATGCAAGACGGTTATTTTTCTGGTTTACAAACAACAGTGAGCCTTCATTAGATGAAATGTGCTTTCCAAACAAGGTGATATCGATATACAAGTAAGGAATCAGATTTTTCTTTTTTTTTGTGTGTTTTACTCTAATATATATTTATGGAAAAAAAAAATCCAACGTAAATGCTTTTAGACCAACCCCATTTCTTTAACACTTTTTAGAAACACATCATTTATAAACATAATGCCTTAAATCCTCTTTGATATACAACACTGAGGACCAGCGAACAGCCAGGAAACCTGCACCGCCACACACAACCTGAGAGTTCACACTGAAAGAAAGCCGGCGGCAGTGAGCGAAGCCGACGGCTTCATACGGGCTGAAGCAAACAGAAACTCACTCAGGATTTTGTTCCTCCTGTGATGCTGTGTGAGGATGAAACGTCACTAGCCTCTCCCCAGATCCCTACGTACTGGTTCCATAACCCTGATAACCTGCTGCTCACTCCTGATGTAAAAGCAGTGTTGCTTCCTTTTGTGTTCATAAAAAACAGGAACACAGTGAACCCAGATAGATTTTTTTTTTGTTTGCTTTGAAGGATCTAACTGTTTACCTCTACAATGCTAGGGCTCTCCTCAGGCTCGGTTCTTTCCTTTCATTTTTCTCCTCCCTCTGTCATTTTCTCTGCTCCTTTTTCATAACAACGTACCAAATTCAAACCATTCAAACTCCCTTAAAGCTACAGTGTGTAATAATTACAGGGATATACAGTCAGAAATCTAATATATTATACATAACTATGTTATTTATCATCATCTCCGAGCTCAGCCTATTAACCTTAATATTTGCGTTGCCTTAGAATTCGTTATTTATAATTACATATGAGCGGGTCTCGCAGCCATGGAGGCAGACATCTTTGCGCTACGGCAGCGCAGAACCAACAAACTAGCGATTGCGAGATCACCCATTACGCTCGAAAGTAACTACGGCAAGTTGAGAGAGATGAACTGAGACGGTACTGAACAATAGATGGCAGTATTATGCCTGAGAATACTATCTGTAAAATGATCTATGTAAACAAACCTCATCACTTGAGAAGGTAGGTGATGCGGACGTCCGTGGAAGACATTTTGTCCCGTAACGCTCGCCGTACTGTTGGGGGGGAGAAGCGGTGGGGGGGAGATGTTCATGTTGCTGCGGTCTGCAGTCTGGACGTTAGATGTCGCTAAAAATTACACACTGTAGCTTTAAGTCCTTTTCCTCATCTCCTTTCCTTTCAGATTCACTTTGCTCTTTCCATTTCTATCAAATATACTCTGAGCAGGAGTCAACAATGTAAAAATTGACATGATATCGAGGAATGTAGATATGAAAGAGTAGGAAGTGTCAGTACTCTTGTTTTTTCTTTTTTTTGTCTTTTTTTTCTACGTTGTAAAACATGACTGCTGCTGGGTTGTTTCTGCTGCGTATATTTTGTTTTAAATGCTCTTCTCTGTTCAAAGTCCCGCTCCAAAGGTGAGCTCTTGTGAAATGGCAGTGGTGATATGAGGGATCCTCTTGTAGTCGGGGATGTGGCTCTATTGCTGGTTTAAGCCTGAAGCACATGGAGAAAGGAAAACAAATATTAAAAAACCTTTAGTGGCTTAAATTAGCATGAAGACGAAGATTTTATTCAAAATTTGTAGGTAATTTTAAGGCTGTTTACATAATAATACATATATCCAATGATTAATAATAATGTTTTATGCCAATAACTTTACAATTTGGAGGTGGTGACATGTTGTTGCACTGGAAAACATCAAAATCTAGATAAATCATTTTTTCTTAAAATAAGTGCATTTGTTCTTTAATTGAGGAGATAAAAGAGACATTTTGTGAATGGAGCAAGAAAATTTAGATCTAAAATAAGAATACACAACTGGAAGTGAATATTACCTAATTATCTTATTTTAAGAGTAAAGATAGACATTCCATTGGCAAACTATCCCATTTACCTATTCAAATTAAGAGTAAATACACTTTATTTAAGAAATTTGTACTTATTACTAGATTGTTTTCCCAGTGCATGTATATAAATATAAGAGATTATCTGTTTAATGGAAATGTGTTAAATGGATACATGGAAACATAATGTATGACATGAGGATCCCTTTTTCCAAAAATGTCCTCCATCCAGAACAAAAAGGGGAATTTTGTTAAAGGGTGCTGCTCTGTTAGAATCATTGTTTAATAAACCACTGACTTAAACAGAAGGGGAGAACCAAAACTGACAGATCAGTTTACAGTTTAGGCAAAATCTTAAAAAAACATAAGCTCTAAGTCAAAAGCCTAACCACTTATCATTATTAAATAAAGTTGTTTTTTGTTTGTTTTTTTCTTCAGTGTCTGAGCTAAATAAAAATACTGAGATTAAAACTACCTACATTCTGCACCGCAAAACCGATCTAGAAATGTACAAGCAAATAGTAATAGTTAGGGACTGTAAAAAGTTGTGTATAAATATAAACTGAATATGGAAACTACATACACAGATTATACAGAATATACAGGAATGTTAGGAAAAGGATTGTATATGTGTATTAGTCAGTGATGTCAAAAGTACACACATTTGTTACTTAAGTAGAAGTATAGATACTGCATTTTAAAAACACTCTGGTAAAAGTTGAAGTATCAACTTGACCTCTTTACTCAAGTAAAAGTGAAAAAGTATGTGCTCCAAAAACTACTTAAAGTATAAAAGTATAAAGCAACCTTAAAAAAAAAACAGCCAGATGCCACAATATGAGTTGAAAGCAAAATTTTTCGACTATTTCTAAAAATGATCTGCATTATATGGCGCACATGACGTGAAATAAATATTTATAAACATTAAACTGAAGCCAAGAGTAACGAGTAATGTTTGTTTTTAAAGTGTAAGGAATAGAAAGTACAGATACTTGTGTGAAAATGTAATGAGTAGAAGTTAGAAGTAGGAAGAAAAATAAGTAATGGAGTAAAGTATAGATACTTAAACAGTGTACTTAAGTACAATAACAAAGTATTTGTACTTCGTTACTTGACACCTCTGGTATTAGGCGGTTTATAATACAAGATAAATAATGGCAGATAAGATTTAAAGATTATATACAGTTTGTATATAGATTGTGTATGTGTGTGAGTGTGAGGACAGTCCATGTTATTATTGTATGGGGGGATACAGTCCTTATAGTTGTGTCAGAACGAGTGTATGTATAAGTGTATTTACCCTTAATTTGAGAAGGTAAATTAGATGATTTCCCAATGTATTGAGTATTTTTACTCTTAAAATAAGATAATTAGATAATATGCATTTAATAAGCTTCTTGTTCCATTGACAAAGTGTCTCACTTACCTCTTCAATTCAAGATAACATACACTTATTTGAAGAAAAAAAAGTACTTATTTAATTTTACTTGTTTAAAGTGTGTTAATATGTCAGTATTTTATGGAGTGGATTTTTTTTCATTATTGTTGCAATCAAAGAACAAGTTTTGTAAATTGAAACTGAAAATAATGAAATAATAAATGTTTTTGGGAGTAACTTAGCCATTTCTCTTAGATTTTTGTTTCAGTTTTATAACCTTATAACTTCATAACTTTAAATTTATTTAATAGATTTTATATTTTCAATTAGTTCTACTGCAATTCAAACCCAGTATAAATGGGGACTCCTGATCCACACGTTAACTAATAAAAATCTTGCTAACATCAACCCAGACCTAAAGAAATGCATCTTCGCTGCTCACATAATCTATGAAACATAATTAAGAAAGAAAGCCATCCATAAATATCAATTTAAAAAGAATATTTAGAAGGACAAAAAATGAAAATATAAAAACTGTTACAAAAAATGAAAAAAAAAAATATATATATGAAAAAACAAAGAACTACAGAAAAACTGCAAAGTTACTCCAAAAGCATTTTTTATTAAACAGGTTTTAAAATGTTCATTCCTGGATTGCATTTCTTTTTTTCAAATTCAATTGCAAAATTGGAAAAAAAAAAGAAAAATTGCTCCATAGCATTTTTACTTCCAAACATCCCGCATCAAATTACCCCAACGTGTGTGAAAACCCAGACAGCAAAAGATGTTTATTCAATGTTGAATGATGGTCAGAAAGGTTGATTTTTGGTTATAGTTGATGATTTATGGTGGACCAACAATCAAAGGATCATCCAATTCCAGCCAATGAAGCAATGTTGAAATACATTTTTGAACTATGTCGCCCTGTGGTCTGGTTCCAACGACTGAAATGCCAAAGGATTGACCCATCATACACTGTTTGCTGCATCATTATTATGTTTGCTGCTGGTTTTTATACAAACAGCTTCAGACTGTCCCCCAGAAACTATTTATTTTCATTATTCCAATCTCTGCTATTTGATGGTTAATGGAAACGCAGCTAGTGTCTCGGATCAAACGGCAAAAGAAAGATTTCATATTTAACAGAACAAGACGATGTAATCATAGTAATAGTGTATAATTTAGAAAATTAAAAAGATTAATTTCAGGAAACTTCAAAGTAAACTTTTATAAACTATAAGTAAACCTGGAAGTGTATTAAAAGTAAATGAAAGTATACTTGGAGGAATACTTTAAGTGTAGTACAAAGTAAACTTCAAGTTGGCCAATTTAGTGACATAAAATCTATTTTAGTAACCATATATTATACTAGCATCAAAGAGCTTGGTGAACGTTGGACATATACTTAGTATGAACTTGAAGTATGTCTAGTTTTGGTGAGAAAGGCTTCAAAGTGGATTTAGTATTTCTGTCAAACTATGTTTCAGCATTGATTCACTCATATGTTACAAAGCGAGAACTGCAGATAACATATAGCTAGACAGCCTATCGTATCTTAGCTTTCAGCGAAAAGGGCTTTTCACTGGAAAAAATCGGAATCTAGATAATTAATTTTTTCTTAAAATAAGTGCATTTGTTCTTGAATTGAGGAGGTAAAATAGATATTTTGCCAATGGAACAAGACAATTTACACTTAAAATAAGAAAACAGAATTGCATTGTCTTATTTCAAGTGCATATTATCTAATTATCTTATTTTTAGAGTAAAAATAGCCATTCTATTGGCAAAGTATCTCATTTACCTACTCAAATTAAGGTTAAATACTTATTTCTAGATTGTTTTTACAGTGTAGATTCCTGGCCTTGTATATTTCCTGTTTGTTTTTCATCAGTCTAGCTGGGAACTTTTCTTCCACTTCTTTTTTTTTATAGGGCAGCCATTGTGTTATGCAATGATGCTCTGCCTCTGTATATATACCCATCACTCTGTCTCACCTTTCATCTTTGTTCTCTGCTACCTTGCATTCACTCTTTTTTCTTGTCACATTTCTCCCCCATATATTTCAGTTTGAATCATTGAAATGAATATAACTGTAGCCAGCAATGAGCTGATCAGCATTGAAATGTTGGTGCATGCCCTTTAAAAGCCGTTACAGTTATTGCTTCAGGCGAATGGCAGCTGGAGGCCAAAGATAGCCGAACAGATGCAGGATGGTCCGGATGAAATGAACATAACTTACCTGCAGTTGTTGTTATTTTTCTAAAGGGTTACTATGTGAGCTAAGATGATTAACCCAATGTATGAATATTAGAGAATGTTTTCGGAAAAGATGACTTAGACAAGTGAGTGGGGGTCAGAAAGGCAGGAGCAGGAGGAGCAGAGGACAACAGCAGGGATGAGGAGGAAGAGAGAGAAACATGCTGAGGAGAAAACAATG
This sequence comes from Cyprinodon diabolis, assembly GCA_030533445.1. Classification (NCBI taxonomy): domain Eukaryota; kingdom Metazoa; phylum Chordata; class Actinopteri; order Cyprinodontiformes; family Cyprinodontidae; genus Cyprinodon; species Cyprinodon diabolis. The sequence continues at coordinate 9,662,095 of CM060073.1, forward strand.
AGAGAGACAGAGATTAACCCTGATTGGCTGGCGACCTTGAGAAACCCGTTCTGCAACACTTTGAATATTTTAGCCAAGAAAAAAAATGTATGAGGAATGCAAATAGGAGGAGTTCCTGTGCATATCTTTATCTTCCTCCCTAGAGGTTTTCATTAAGGGCCACCTGATTACCTGGAGGATCTCTTCAAAAAAAAAAAAAAAAAGAATGACTCCACATTCTATCATTTTGCAAACCCATTCCTTCAAAGGTTGTCGGGCATCAGGGGGGAAGCAGAGAGGAAGGCGTTGGGCGTACATTTGAATGAGGGGGGCGGAGTGGAATCGTAAACAGAGACCAAATTCCTGTCAATGCTCCATGTGTGACACAGAGGAGAAAATCCTACAGCGTATTTACAAACTGTATGGTCGCAAGTTTGGAGTTTTACAAAATAACTTCTGCTGTTTAGATTTTATTTCTTTTCTTTTTCTTATTTATTTTATTTTTTAACATAATGCATCAAGCAGAAAAACAAATGGTTTCCGCTGATATAGGGTCTGTTTCAGCGGGCCGACCAATCAGGAACAGAAATGTAATGATCTACATCAGTGGTCTCCAACCCTGGTCCTCAAGATCTACTGTCCTACAGATTTTAGATGCATCCCTGCTTCAACACAGCTGAATCAAATGATTGATTACCTTTTCAAGCCATTCATTTGATTCAGCTGTGTTGAAGCAGGGATGCTTCTAAAATCTGTAGGACAGTAGATCTTGAGGACCAGGGTTGGAGACCACTGATCTACATGATGCAGTGAGAAGGGGGAGAAAAGGTGATATGATCATCTGGGGAGGATGGAAATTATTCAGGACTCAAAGCTAGAAAGTTGAGGGTAGTAATTTGGTTTGCTTTTGATTCATTTCAGGAACCTACCATGCATGCACTTAGACCCAGGAGTCAACAGGCTGAGGCTTAACATCACAAGCGTCCACCAGACTGACCGCAGGCCTGTTACTCCTGATATAGTGTTTCCTATTTGTGTCATTCTGTAGCCAAGGGAGGGCGGGTTAGGAACAAACAAAAAAAAAACAGAGAACACAGTAAAACAAAGAGGTCAGTACATTTTACAAAAAGGCTTAAAAAAACCAGACATGCATCGCATCCATGAATAAAAAAGCAAAAGTTAGATTCTTGGCACAAGGAAGGCTTTGGAAAGAAGTCAGAGATATCAGAAATCAGCAAAACAAAGCATGCAAATCAAAGGAGAGAAGCTGCATTCAAAGCAGGTCACGGATCAGGAGAACATAGAACATCAGCTGCCCTGGCTTTACGGAAACAGTTCTCTTCAGCCAAACCTGAAAGATGCTTCCTGAGAGGAATCATAACACTAAAAAAATACCTCCATCTCATAAATAAAAGATTGAATCCCGGCTGGTTATTGTGAATTTGAACAGTAACCTAATTACTGATGAGTCAAGCTCTAGCTCATCTCTGTTCCAACTGTCAAACATGGTGCTGGTCGTATTATGCTACGGGCTGTCGGAGAATTAAGGACAAACAAGGACCAGCTACCTGATAAACGGCTGTTTTCCAGAAGCACAATTGTCCTGTTGACAGAGCAGGTAAAGCTGCTTTAAAAAGCCTGCTTCCTATCATGAAAGCAATCAGCTAAAATTAGTTTTACTAATTCTGATAAAAAATAGGTTAAAAAAAGGCAGGATTGACCCAAAAAGTCTTTTGTTGTTCTCTGTTGAAAACTTGAAAAAAGAAGATTAATCAGATATTAGATGGACTGTATGAAATCCAACATTTAAAATCCTTTCTGTATAATTATAACAGACTGGATTATTAATAATACATTCTGATTCTGGCTGCAGTTAAATTCCATTCTGAACAGTTCAGATGCATCATTAAAAACCCAAATGAATGATAAAAGCCTCTCTAAATATGCTAAAATTTGGTCTCTGTGCTCTATGTGCTACTAAAAAAAGATGAGAGGGATGCCAAAAGAAGGACCACTGGGTTCAGATACAGCCTGTTCTCCAAGTTCTGACAGGTTCTTCTCCTTATGTGGACAGGCTGGTCTCACCTTTGGTTCTTTAACATTGATTAGACCCCTAAAGACCAGGTGTGATCCTTGGTTATTTACTACAAACTAACTCGTTTCTGCTCCCTGATCAGACTACATTTTAGTTTTTTTGCTTTACAACACAAACACATCCGCTCTCCACCCATAGAGACCACACACCACAGATTCACCGACCTTCACCTATCCTAACAAAAACACCATCGCTTCTACAGTAAAATATCCTCCTCACGTGAATACAACACAGCAACTCACAGCAGAAATCAGGATTGCTTTTTATTTATGCAGCCATTTTCGTCAGAATAGTTTGTTTTGGTGAAGAAGCTTCTATTTTCTCAGAGTTTTTACATTAAAGTCAGATGCTGCTATGCACAATCTGATAAAGAACCCTGATATGATGCAGTGAGGTTTGACCAAATCCTGTTTAAAATGAAAACAAGCTGAGAAGGAAGTGAATATTCTCATTTTTTTCAGTGCTGCATGTGTTTTAAAGCTGAATAGAAGAAGCTGTGCTGTCTTAAGTCTGTTAATCTGAAACATCTCTCATTAGTATCAATGAGCGTAAGCCGTCAATAAAGCAATCCATGGCTTTTTTTTTCACCAAACACATTTAACCAACTTCTAATATTACCTTAAAAAGACCTTTAGAAGTAGAAAGATAACCCTCAGTTTATGTAAACACACACTGATGCAGCCAGACTTTTTATTTTCCCACAAGGCCGATCTCATCCATCACTAGATGAAAACCAAACAGCCAAAAAGTACTTGAAAGTCATCCGACATGTTGGCCATCCTCCGAGGCCATAATCTTCTCACTCTGCTTGACAATAAATAAGCTCTGGCTGCATAATCAGCAGACGACCTCTTGACAGTTCGGCAGCGCGCTCATTTCTGTAACAAGGCTCGTCTCCAGGAAGTGTGTTCGTTGGCGGTTCTTTTAATCAGACACAGATTAATTGCTTTACGGACTCCAAAAGCTTACAGGCAATTAACTGGTGGCTCAAAGATCTGAGGGTGTCCGCAGCGCTGAGCTGTGGGGGCAACATTAACTGAGGACGACAACTTCCAGCCTGTTTAGAGAGTCGATAGAATTAAGAGCTTCTAATGAGGACCACCACAGAAGGAGTGGGGAGGGGAGAAGACAAGGGATGATGTTTCCACATGAAATCAGTTCTGTCTGTTCCCCCTGAACCAGATGAGATCACAGGAGGGTTAGCGTTACCTTCAATGGTTCCCGTTCTGTCAGGTCCGCAGAGCCGTCGTCTGTTTTGTATTTGCAGTCCTTGTCCCTCTGGTCAATGGTGGAGTAACCATCTAATGAGATCAGAGGACTGTGGTCAGCTCATTCCTTTGACTGGGATCAGTGGTTTAAGATTTCCAAGACACAAAGAGAAAGTTTTTCCTTTTACGAGATGGGAATGTTGGGAATGTTTTGGGAACATAAACATGATTACTTAGACTTACAGTTATTAAAGTGTCATTAAATAACTGTGTCTGGAAACACACAGAATATTTAGGCTTAAATATTTTCAATGTTCTATTATTCCTGTGAACAGTTCAATAAAATATTGTAAAAACAATCCAACTTTTCTAGAGATGCATTGAGAAATCCCCCTTTGACTGATTTTCATCCCGATAAATTGTGATCAGTGAACATGTTGTGTTTCTGTGGCACCCTGATCCACTAAAGTTCTTCCATATGGAGGTTATTAACTAAAGGGAGCTTTAAAAATCTGTTTTGTTTTGTTTTTATTGGAAGGCATACTTATGAGATCATTTAAAAGAAAGTATAGAAAATTACAAGAACAGTCTGAGAGAGCAGGATCGTCAGTAGATAACAGGAAGGCAGCGAAGCTGCTCTGTTTTTTCCTTATTCATTGGAACAAGCAGGATTTGGAAATCTCTGCAACTTTTTTTTAACTCACAGTTAAGGCAGGGATGCACATTTTCTGAGGAAAACAGTTGGAAGCCGTGTTTCACTTTGAGCTAACTTGAAAAAATGTTGAAAAAAGAACATTAGGTGCGTTTTTAGTCAACCAGGTGATGCAAAGCATCAAATGTTTAGGTTACACTTTGCTCTTTTAAATAGGAAGGAACATGTTGCCATCCAACAAGTTGTACTTATTTATAGCATTAGTGATGGTATGCACCATTCGGATAGGTAGAAAGAGATTTGATTTTAAAGCAGTCATGTACGGTAAATATTCATCCGTCAGAACTATTTCCATCTTATCTTGAGCATATTTCCTTCTATTCACAAACCAGCTCATCGGACTGTAAAGAAAAACTTTTTGTGAAACTTAACAAGTTGATTCAAATGTTGCTGCTTCCATTAAGCTCTTCTAAAAGCTCTTCTTCAAAATGGCATTAAAACCGATAATGGAAGCATATTCAGTGACTGATGTTTTGTTTTGCTAGCTGCACTTACTTATTGTTAAAGAACAACTCTTTTCTTTTTTTTTAGAGAAGAAGCTCCAGTTGAGGCTAATTTCTAAACTGTTTTCTTTAATTGACTGAAGTTAGACATCATGAAGACGAGAAAGTCTTACTGCATCCATTTAGCTCAAAGATGTGTATAGCAGCTGTCTTGAATTTCTTCCAAAATACTTTACTGCATAAATCTGTTGGATTATGACCTACTAGTTCTACTTTGACCAATGTTCTTTGTAGATTAGCAGAAACAAGTAGGAATGTCTTCCCTTTCGCTTCAAGATACACAGCTAAAAAAATTGATTTAACTACTGTATCTGTCCACTGAGATCAGAGTCCTAAACAGGTCAAATTTTCAGGAACCTCAAACTATTTGACCCCATGCAGATCTAATAAAGAGAGATGTCAGATCAAACAATACAGTACAGCAAACTGGAGACCAATTTGCAGAAAGAAAGCAATTTTTTATATCAGAAGACAGTGCAGCTTGGCTAAGGGTTGTCACGATACTAAAAATTCAAACATTTTTTTTTTTTGAATTTCAATACCATGGGGGGAAAAAAGATACAAATCTTTTCACTAATTTAAAAAAACTTACCTTTTTTAATCTCAACATACTTTCTCGGCAGAAACCCAGATGCTAGTTGAGTACATGTTCAAATAAAGGGAAAATAAATAACCAGAGTATTAATAAATATGATGATATGTTAATGTTGCTAAAGGATTATTGTTTTAATGAGCAAATAATCCAGAAATCTAAAATAAACAGTAGCAAAAAAGGCAAGCAACATTAGTCTTTAGTATCAATGCCATGAAAAAGTAGTATATCTGGATACACTGTATGAAGGAATAGATTACTTTCAGAGTCAGACTGAGTATGAATATTTTTAATAACTCTGGCTCTTGCTGCACCTGGACTCAGCTGGTCCAGAAGTGTCTCATCACCAGACACGCGTTGCAGGAATTGACACTTTTTAGACACATGCTGCCTGAAAATAAGTTGTGTAATTTTGACTGAAGCTAAAATAGAAAAACACAGAGCCGCAGAGACAAAATGGTTTCCAGGGTAATGATGTTTGGGCCCAGATCAGAGAACGGGAAACCGAGCGTGATGAGAGAAACAGCAAACTGCCAACATCCAGGATGGTAATCTGCTGTTGTGCTGTTTAAGTAATTCAGAATTAAAGGATGATTATCTTTCAGTTAGCCTGAAGGATTAGTGACTTACAGTTTCTATTGCTTTTTTGGGGCAGAGCTGTTCTCTAAGACTTTACTGGTTTTCTTTTTGCAGAAAATAAGTTAGCCAACAAAAAATGTGAAAATCAAATGATATAATAAAAAAAAAATACTTGTTAAAATACAGATTTCATAAGCGAAGAAGTTCTGATCCAACTCCTTCAATCAAAACATGATCCAGATTGTGGCATATTTTAATATTTTGTGACGCTTATCCCTGGTAGATTAAACGCGTTTAGCGTGACAGAGTTTATAGAAAACACGCCAGTTTGACAGATTCCAAAACATTTGTTTATAGAAATCCAAAGTTTTCCCTAAAAATCAGTGATGTTCAGTATGGCTGTTGCAGAGAGCTTGTTCCAACCGTTACATTTCCGAATTCTCCCGAGTGGTGCCCGACTTTATACGAGTAAATAAAGTGAATGTGATTGGTCGATTATCATGAGGGCGGGATTGTTGTGGCGGAAGTTTGGTTGTGGCCGGTGTCTTGGAAATATCTTGCTAACCAGTTAGCAACTTAGTGCTAGTAGGTTCCTAATGGGAAATTACATTAGGACCAAGCAGCACTAAATTGTTGACTTAGAAACGACACTGTCAAGGAACGCTTTGGACAGCAGAAACATGCAAGAGGAGGAGAGTTTTGTGTCAGAGGTTGTGGCAGTGGCGGCTGGTGAAAAATATTTTTGGTGGGGCTGATATAACCTAGTGTAGGCATCCCCAAACTCGGTCCTTGAGGGCCGCTGTCCTGCAGGTTTTAGAGGTTTCCCTGCTTTAGCACAGCTGATTATCATGATTGCAGTAGAGCAGAAGCCAATTAATCAGCTTTCAATTAAAATCAGCTGTGCTGTAGCAAGGAAACCTCTAAAACCTGCAGGACAGCGGCCCTCGAGGACCGAGTTTGGGGATGCTTGGCCTAGTGTATGTCTCCAACTAATCCAGAATAAGAATTCAAATAAACAATTGGAAATTAAATACAATTTAACAGTAATGATTTAATTTACTATATAATAACAGTAACAGTGATGATTTTGGTCATTGTGACGGGGTTCTTTGGCCTCCAAGAATCCAGGCTCAGTCGGGTTACCGGTGTTGGTGATTTATTGTGCTCAAAAACTCAAAACAGGGAGCAAAAGAAACTAAACATATACAAGATCCTCTGGGCCTCAGCCTCCCTCCAGTTACCAGCAATGTAACAAAGAAACAGAAAACAGAAATGGCCGCTCTTCATCCCACAGTCCTAATTAAAAAGTTGTAGCCCCTCACCTCAGGCTCTCTTATTTCTGATTTCTTCTCATAAATCAGTTTTGTCCATATATTACCTCCACAAACAATTGATATACAAAAACAAATAATTTTTACAACTTAATTCCTTTACACAGATCCATTGACTTATTCAATTACACCAAACTTTTAAACATAAAACAAAAATAAAAAATAATCATACAAACATCCGCATTCCAACAACTGTGGCGTTTTAACCGCTTACTGAGCGTTGTCTCGGGTTTGAACCCAGCAAAGACGCCGCCAGACTGAAGATGACAAGTCCCCCGTACGTATACACACGTACCCCCCCCCCCCCCCCCCCCCCACACACACACACGGTTAACCGCACTGAAATATTAAGTGTGCACCCTCAATACGCCAGCAGGTAACCAGGAACAGCTTGTGTGTTTGAAGTTAAAGGACCGCTACTGGGCTCAGCGCGAGTGAATTGGTCCTCACAAGCACAGTATAACAGGAATGTGTGTGTAGCCCGCAATGTTGGTTGTTTTAAGTGACGAGGTGGATTCGTCACAGTCACAATAACCATGACATGAAATTTTCATATCCTACAACAGGGATGTTCTTCTGGCAAACGGGTAGATAAATAAGGACCTCACTGAATTTGGTGGAAGCTGCATCTCGCTCGTTACATTCGCCATTGTCCCTCTAATTGTCTGCACCTACGCATTGGGTGCAGAAGCCTGTTAAAGGGCAGTATTTTCAGAGCCCCAAGACCATAAAATTCTGAGACGCTGATTGGCCATTAAATTATTAAATTGACCTAGCAATAGTACATGATTGGCAGATTCTATGCACTTGTGGGTCAGTCTAATCAGAGCCCCAAGACAGAGACGGTAGGAGACTGTCTGTGGAAATTCACAAATGAATGACAGTAGATAGGGAAATGTAGTTTATATAATTTGTTTTGCTTATAGGTACACACTCTAGAGAGTAAAACTGACATTTATGAGTTAATTTCTAAAAATATATTTTACGTTTCTCTCTTCTTATCAGGGAGGGCGGTGCCCCAGTGCCCCCTATGGGCCGGCCGCCACTGGGTTGTGGGTGAGTCTCCTCCGTCACACATTTTTTATTTAGAGGAGGAAAGCGGAGACGAAGTTGTTGTGGAAGAGGACGCCAGGGCAGCAGAAGCTTGGTTTGGTGTAGAAGGCTTACAGCCGTACATGTTTGAGCCCTTGCCTCGCAACGTTGCCAGTTCTGTTAGCTGCCGAAGACACAGACGTCCATCCCCGTGAACACTGGGACGGAACTCAATGGTAAAGGAAATTATTCTTATTTCTTATTTCAACCGTTGCGTATATTAGCTGCAACATATGAATCAAGATGTTATGACCGAAAAAATTTGATTGACAGATTATCGTTGATATATGATTGGCCGAATTTAGGTGTACAAGCTGACGCATAATTAACTGGCCTGCATAAGATAAGGAGAAAAAAAACACATATTTTAAGACAGGATTTTTTAAAAATAGAAATTTTCCAACTTTTGGGACAATATGGTCTGATAAAGAGTACATTTATATACATGTTTAAGCCAGAATTATTAGAAATTTAAATATGACTTCCCTATGACAATAAATTCTGTTTATCTCGGACTAAACTTTTTTATTTATTAGACCATGCATTATAAGCTAGCCTAATTGACTTCCCGTAAGCTTTTCTGGTAACTTTGTGTGTTTACCTTCAACTATAACTTTTATCATATCACGCATAAATAAAGTAGCCTAGTAGACTTCCTACCACTTATAGCGTCACACATATTCAAATATGACGTCTTGCGCCTGCGTATTGACTATGGGTATGCTGGTCTGACAGAGTATGCTGACCTGACTTATTTCACTAAGGAGGAAACATATTTTTCTATAGGTTTTTATTTGCTCAAGACGAAACAAAACCTAATGGAAATATGATAAAGTTTTATTAAAGCAGAGAACAAACAGCCTCACAAACTGCTCTGCATTAAACAGCATCAGAGAAGGAGCTATAACTGAGCGTTCGCTGTATGAGTAGAAGATCATAATCAAGATGTGTGTGTTGCCAGAACATTGCAGCAGTTAATCGACTCTGATCCACAGAAACTCAATTTGGAACAGCTCACTGCTGAGTGAAGGAGAAAACAACTGATGAAACATAGGGTGTTATTTTACTGACCTACTACATCTGACTCAGTTGTTAACATGTATCAGACTTATAATAAAATGCCCGATGTTAGACTCAGACTGCCTTCTCTGATCATCTGTAGTTTGACTTACAGTAGTAACTTATATCCTATGTTGTTCATTTTCTGTCCATTTAAGATAAATGCACTTTGACTGGTGTAGGTAATAAAATGGTTGACCTTTGTCCAATTTAAGCTAAAAGATCCAATGCTTTATGTTGGAATATTGTGAACACGGATAATATTAAAGCCTCCAACTTTCATAACATCTGGAAGATGTTTTGAAAGCCAATAAAGATGGCGATAGGAAGGACACACCTTTGGAAACGGTGTGGTTTTGTTTTTGCATTCCTGCCATGTTCATAGTTTTCATAAGTTCATGTTTTTCTGCATATAGCAACACTGAATACTTTCACCATATTTTAAGAAAAAATAACTAAATTTAAGGTAATAAAGAGAAATCAATATTCTAAGTTTAGTTTTACAAGATGATTGAACTTATAAATGTTGTTGAGAATAAACTCACTTTTTTAAAGTGTGTTGGAGATTTTCTATAATTACCAGAAAAGGGGTTCAGTTTTGATATGTAGATTTTTCTTTAGAAGGGGTTATTCCTTGAATATGTTGAAACCAGCCTGAAACCCAGGAGCACACACACACACACACCAACACACACATACACACCATCACACACATACACACACACCTACGCATCATAGTGAGGACCATGTGTTGACTCCCATTGACTTCCATTGATTTTCTGTCATTTTCAACCCTTTCTATCCTATAACCCTAAAATTAACTCTAAACCTGACCATAACCAATGCATACCTAACTCTAATCCTAACCCTAAACAACTGACACCTTAGCTCTAAACTTAACTATTAGCAAAATAGCATGTGAGGACCAGCAAACTGTCCTCACTTTGCAACAACTGGTCCTCAACTTGATGGTGAAATTGGAAAAAATGGTCCTCACTGTAAGGGCTAGACCGGTACACACACACACACATTCTGACTGACCTTGGTTCTTCTCCATCAGCGGCAGGGTGGTGTCGTCATAACCTGGTTTTCCATTCTTGGTGGTTTTAGGGGTGGCCGTCACAGTGGGCTGAGCAAAGAGATAATGCAAGTAGCATAATATAACCTGGCTCTGTTAACTCTGCAGCTCCAATAAAGGGCATTTTATTCAAAGCTGAAAATGCGTTTATACAGATTAAAGCTTCTGGGGACGTAATTCTCATTAGTTTATGATATCAGGGGAAGTTAACTTTTTTATATATGAATTCAGTCCTATTGAACAACCTCATAGAAACTCACACACAGCCTAATGATCTAGATTACTAAGATCTAGATCAGGTGGTGGCATCAAGGAGAGTTAACATCTTAAATATATTGCTGGCGAACAGCAGTTTGAGACTCAAAGGTCAGAGGCAACCAGAGATGAGAATCTTTCATCAACTCTGATTGGAGATTTTAAGGTATATATTATTTTTGCCCTGATTAAGCTGGATCCTGAAATTAAAGCTCCTAAATAAAAGATTCTTCTGTAATCCACTTCTTTTGTGTTTAATAAAAAATAAATAAATTCTGATCTTTTAATTCCCTGTTGGACTCACAGCCACATGAATCACAGAACTTCAAGAGAGATCATTTTTTTATGTCTCACTCTCTCAAACGGAATGAGCCTTGGTGAACATCAGAATCGGGTCTCAGTACTGAAGCCTGAATAATGCATCTCTTGTTTTAAAGCCTGTCACCTTAAATATACCAGCCTACTATGGAGTTATTTTTATGATTTTATTCAATCCGGAAAAAAAAAAAAAAAGATCTGAAAGGAGAGAATCATTTTGAAAGTAAAATAAATTTATTGGAGATACCACATTTTCACACCAACTGATGTTATTTAAGACTGAAGAAAAAGTTTTAAGAAAAAAAAATAAGAGAAATTGACATTTGGAAAAAGATTTCCAGGGTGGAAAGTTCTCTCAAAAAAATGTTTTTACTCTCAAATATTGTTATTTTTATTTTATTTTTTACAATCAGAGAGAAAACTTTTTCTTTAAAAAATAGATTTCTCTCTCATCTTTTTTCTTCTCTCTCAAAATGTCAAAAAATTCAGGATTTTTTTCTGGATGTGAAAAATATTTGCCTTTGTTCCTTTTAGCCAGTTTTAACAGAACTGGCAGCTGAGTGGTGATATCAGGTGCAAAAGTGGTTACACCTCTGCATTCCCAGACTGCCTCGCTCCACAAGCAGGTGTGTCTTTATAAGCAGCGCCACACCTGGAATGTGAATGAGAGCTTCTGGCTGCAACTGAACCAGAAGGTTGCCATCGGGTTTGTGTTTGGCAACTTATTGCTGGAAAATACACATCAAAACACAATAGGCTTTTGTTTGTGGTGACAATCTTTCCCACAGCTGTCTTCACCATGATTTAATATGTTGGGCAACTTTGCTTGCTTTGCTGTAGCATCATTTGTGGCCTTGTGGTTCCAACCAAAACGATAATAAAACCAACTAAGATTTATAGAGTTATTCAAGAGGAGACTGAAGCCCAGCTTAGCCCTGATAAGCTCCATAATGTTTGATTGACCAGATCAAAGCAGGAAGTTTAACTTGTGAAAAAGTAAAGTTTTGTACCTGGAAGTGGCTTTTGTTCCAACCGTCTTTTGCCAAAGCGTTCCTCAGCTCCTTGTAGCTCCAAACCGTCTGCAGTACATGTGATGCCGCCTTTGTTTCACGAGCTGATTGGCTGAGGGGAGAGAAGATGAATGAAAAACGGTGAATAAATGAGGAATTTACAAGAGCAATTAGAGCAAGAAAGCCCAACTAACCCCCTGACAGTAACAGCTGCTGTGGTGGATCGGCGTGCCGACGATCAATCTCTTTATTCAAAGGCTCTGCCTCCACGCCTGCCTTCAAGCTCCGCTTTTGTTTTTAATTCATAACCAGATGAGTTATGAATTTCCTTTCATTAGTTACCTCTGAGGCTCCAGAATTAATTAAAAAGTGGTTTTGTGTGTGTGTGTGTGTGGGGGGGGGGGGGGGGGGGGGATTCCCATCAAAGAAAGCTAACCCATGAGGCTGAGCAGCTATGCAGCCATTTGCTCTGTGGCTGGACGATGTATATTCATGGTAGTTAGCAGCTGTCAGCATAATCAATACACCCCAGCACAATAATAGGTCTTTAAATAAGAGAGCATCATGAGGTGGGTCAGTCCTCCAGTCTTTAAACTTGTAGATTTAGAGCTCCATCAACAGCACTGCCTCAAGCTGGAAAAGCCTTTTAAATAATTTGTGGTGGGCAGAAATGTCTGCAGGCTCACACTTTTCAGGATTTGAAAGGCAAACTCTTACTAGTAGAGATATATTACACTATTCTCCATGAATACTAATAAAAACCGTATGATGCAACCAGCTCTCAAAACCTAGCTATAGTAGAATGAAAACAAGGTCTAAAAAAACACACATCTCAGACTGGTGTGTGTGATCTTCTACATCCGACGCAGAGAATTCATGCCTCTTTAATTTTACACATTTGATCACGTTACAGAAAAAGACATTTATGTGAAACTGCTTTATTCTGAAGTGGAAGAAAAATGAATGTTTCTTTCTCCAATCCTCTGTACATCATAGCCTAAAATAAAACCCAGTGTCAGCAAACTATCAATCAATCTATCAATAATGTAGATTTAAATATAGTTGAAAACAAACTACAGGATTTTGAACCCAAGATAATAAAGAGTTATTAAATATTTATCTTTAACTAACAGGGGGAGCTGGAAAAAAAGCTTTTAAACTTTTTATTCAATGGTTGATGGTTGGTCCAGAGCTGCATTTGATTGCCTAGAAGGATGAGGGAATTCAGTTTTGGGTTTGTTCATAAAGAAAGATTTAAGGGCCCATTGGGATTGACATTCTGGGTGGAAAATGAGCCGTCCGTCACAGCGTCTGCAGCGTTTAAAGTCTGTGCGGCCTTCCGCTTGATCCGGCTGGCTCCGGGGGGTGGGGTCACCTGTGTTCCTCAGTAGACGGGCTGCCAACAGTGGCCTTTCCATGCCTTTCATCTTTAGCAGCATCTTGTTTAATCAGAAATTCTTCAGGATTTTTAATCTGAAGATTCTGTAGCATGAAATATCATCTTTGACATGAAAGGATCTCTCCTCTAAGAGCTGCTTCCCCAGGAGGTATAATTAATGAGAAACTGAGGAGGACTGAGCCACCAGGTGGCAGTAGCCAGGAAAGTTGTGGAAAAAAAGTTCCCGGAGTTTTTTCCACAATCAGTTAATAGTGGTGATATATATGAGCTAAATCACGGGATGTCTCTAGATGTTTATACTTGCGAACCCTCGCTGCTCCTCGCTCGCCATATTTTCCACACGGATCCTTCCTCGTAGTACAAATTTACCTAAGTGCAGGATGAGGGGCATGGAAGCCCAAAACGATTATTTGGCTGCACAGACCATGCAGATGTGTCGAGAATAAAGCAATTTTGAGCTATGACTTTGATTTGATGTCTTCAAGAAATGCTTGGATGGACTGTATGTCAGAAGAGTTGGAGACACAGGCAGATACATTTCTAAATTATCTGCGTAAGGATGGTCAAAAAAACCCGCTATATAATAATTTATCACAGAACCAAGAGCAAAGAAAACAAATAGAGGGCCGAGAACACAACCTTGGGGCACGCCGGAGGTTACAGTAATATACCATTAGAGAACATTTTATTGGTTAGTTATGACTTTAACCAAACTGAAACACTACATTGTGTTGATATGTAAAACTCCCCAAACTTAGGAAACAGTTGTTCCTTCATCAGATAATCTTCACCTCGTCCTGTTGATGGCAACCAGCTTCTCGATGGCCTGGGCCTGGATGAGGGAGCGAGCGTTTTCAGAGCTGTCCGTCACAATCTCGTGAATGGTGTTGAGGATGGCCACCACGGTGTCCTCCTCCAGGTTCTTGGCCGGTCTTTGCTGACCACTGGGCAGGTTGCTGACAAGGTCCCGCATTGCGTAGCTTCCTGTAAGGTGAAGGATGTTTGAGGATACAAAGTAAGTCTTTGATTCCTCTATATGATTAAAAATATCTTAAGATATAATGTTCAGTAGTTGAATGGTTCTTACCAATCAGATCCTTGTTGCGTCGGTCAATGGAGAGGTTGCGGAGAGCGATGGCCACAGCTCGGACCACCTTGTCAGAGTCGGAACGCAGCAGCTCCACCAGGATTGGGAGACCTTTCTCCTTCCGTACCGTGGCTCGGATATAGTTGGACCACTGGAAGAAAGCAAACAGACCATGTATGAGAAATTTAATTTTCACTTTCTCTCCTATTTGGTCCTATATGTGAGCACAAACACTCCATCATTCATTCATTAGCGCCTCCTGCTGCTGGGCTCGCTGCACAGCGGGGCTCTGAATGGACATTTGCTTTAATTTGTCTGTATTTTAACATCACTGCATTTTATTTCTTATTTTCTTCAGCATGAAACATCAGCTTTGACATAAAAGGATCTCTCCTCTAAGAGCTGCTTCCCCAGGAGATACAATTAGGGAGAAACTGAGGCGGTCTGAGCCACCAGGTGGCAGTAGTGATCTGTGGAAAACTTGGGAAAAGGAGGGAAATCAGGAAATGAGTGGGGTTAAAAACCTTTTGATATTCTCTCACCGGTCAGCAGGAGATGTTTTGTTCTGCTAATAGATCTGAAAAAAAACAGCATCACTAAATCCATAAACAAAAACCAATCATGATCGGAAGCCTCTTAACAAGGGGCTGAAATCAAAGATTAAAAATCCTGAAAAAGTTCTGATTAAACAAGATGCTGCTAACGATTAAAGGCAGGTTGCTGCACAGGTGAGAAGAGGCGGCTGTGAGCTGAGTGTAGCCGTCTACTGAGGAACACAGGTGACCGCTGCTGCATGAGGGGCTTAGAGTAACCTGGCATTGGATGGCCAGCGTTTCCACATAGATAATTTCCTGCAGCCTGGGAGCAGAGCAACCCTCTTAGCAGCTGCACGACTGACTGGAGTGACTGGAGAGTAATGAGTGTGGTGTACAGCTGTTATCTAATTATGTGATTTCAGCAGGGTTAAAGGTTTCACCTTTCCTTAATGTTTTCCCTTTTAACAGACTAATGTTAGAACTAAAAAAGGTTCTTATTTCACTATAAGATGTTATGAGTGTTAAGTTGTTTCCACTTTAATTACAAAAACTCCACAAAAATCCAAAGGTGGCTAATTGTCTCTCGTGTTGACTTATTCTGTTTAGATCTTTTTTAGAAATGAAAGCACAAAAATCTAAGCAAGTCATTTTTTTTATGGACAATTATCCATGGAATGAGATGATTTAAGTTTCAAATAAGAAAAGAAAAAAACTGTTATCCTTTTTTCAGAGCCAAAAGTCAAACTCAATAGGCAGAGGATTTTTATTTCACTGCTCATATTCAAAAAAAGATATATATTTTTTTTATTTTTGCAATGCATTTCTTTAGTCAGTTACATTAAATTCGAAGCTCACTGTGAAAATATGGAGATATTTTTAAAGTAAAGGAGGAAGAAGGGAAGGAAAGAACCAGACTTTTGCAGACAGTAGGATCCTTGGAGAACGCTTTTTTCTCTGATGAACCAACTTTTGCCTTTCCTTAAAGTCGCTCCTCCAGCTGTCCAACAGTCACCTTTACACTAAAAGCACCTTTAGTTTCACACTGAGCTTAACTTTTGCTGCTTTCTGAGCCGCAGTCTTCCTGCCCTCCGTTAAAGCAGAACAGGATGCCATTTAGTCCTAATTGGTGCTTCCAGCGGTAAAATGCAAGCCACTAAAAGGCCAACGTCAAAGTTTGCAGAAAGTGAGCAATTAAGCAAAAAGTAATTTTCTTCTCTTCATACCCTCCCCAGCCCAGGACTCACAGTCCACTGTCCAGCGCTGAGGTTCTGCAGAGCCCCTGCAGCTGCCTCCAGGGTGTTGTAGTTCTGGCTCTCGGTCAGCAGAGACAGGTAGAGCCTCACCACTTCTGGCTGGTACAGCAACTCGAAGCCTGTAGGGGGACACAGAGAGACGAATCGCTGAGACCTGCTGGCTCGACAGAAGAGGCAGATCTGCTTTGTGGAGGAGCCAGCAAAAGTTCTACGAGAAGTTATCTCAGAGTCCTTCTGCACAACAAGAGGAAAGAAGCTTGGGTTTTCCATGATGCATGACTCCAGTGGTAACGATGCAAATGCAACAAATCTGGGAATACATGTTTTGTTTACATTAAAAGTAAAACAAAAACTAATTCAGAACATTTATATAGAAAAAAACGACTGAAAACTAAAGATGAGAGCAAGTCCTTTAAAAAGTTGGAGAAAATTTCCACTCAGCAACATAAGAGCATCACCACCAACAACACTCGACTATAACAGAAGAAGACAAGGAGAGATTATCGATCCAACTCAAGGCTGAACCTCGAGTATTTGAGAGGGAGTTTTATCTCACTAACACACAAGACGTGGAGCCACAGCCGATCATTATTCCTCCCTCTGATGGAAACCTAATTACATTTATCAGCTATTAGACGGAGCAGGCTCAGCGAGGGAGGCAGAGGCTTCTAATAAAAAACAAAATCAAATTCATCCATCAAAGGGTTTTTGCTTCTTTAAACAAATAGGCTCATCAGCGTTTCAAAAAGATCCAAAGGAACACAGAGCTGTACAATGTTATGTCAGGGACAACTGAACAATGCACGCGTAAACTGTTGAACTCTTTGAAGGAAGCAGAGGCGCAGCGATGAAAGCTTTGCAAAATCCAACCCTCCAAAATCTGTCACAAAACTCTGATCTCAGGAATAAAGACGCTCTTTATAAAAGGGGGAATCACACTAAAGAAAGACAAGTTCAAATAGATGTTAATCACTTCAAATGTAATAAAAAAAAACTTTCAGTTTTATAACCCATAAGAGGTAATCAACAAAATACTTTGATCTTACAAATCTAGTCTGTAAATCTGAGGACAGCGCTATTTGCTCATCATTATTATTAGGATGCACTATTTTCTTTTCACTTATTGATAAATCTACAAAGAAATTGTTTAAGTTTCTAAATATACTAGAAAAAAAAAAATAAAATATACATATATATATATATATATATATAAAAGCATGATACAGTTTTATATAAATATATATATAATTCAAATTGAATAGATTCTTATGTTTATATTTTAGTAGAGTTTTGTCTTAAACGGCAAAAATTGTAAGCTTTAGATTGTGTGTTTTGTTACTCAAACCAACAATTTGATTGCATCACTAAATTAGATGCTGGAATAATCGATTAATGAGTTTATCATTTCAGCCCAATTGGAAATAAAAGTTTTTCACCTTTCAGTGAAACAGTCTAGACTCTTAACATCCACCTCATTTTGGGAAATTCTCGCCTATTTTGCAAACCCAAATGGAAAAGCAAATAACTTAGGAACTGTAAGTCCAAATTACATGTGTTATACATTGTTTGAAGGCTAACACCTTCTAGTTTCCGAATATATACATGAACATTTGGTGAGTAAAACACAGCCTAAGCTGCATCAGTTCAAACATGACTCAAAGTTCCTCTTTTTTTCCCCCTCAAAAATAATAGGTCATTTTTGAACAGCAGTAATAAAGACATGCTTGCTTGTTGTGCTTTGTCATGTTTACATTTTGACTTGTTATACCTGTGTTAATTGTGTTAATTGTGCTTTGGTGCTCGCTTTATCCTTAAAATAAATTGAAGTGGTTGAATTGTGGAGAATCTAAGCTTTCCTACTATCTTAACAAGTCTATATTGGTAAACATTTTACAGGTGTAATTTTTCATGCATTCTGAGTTATTAGCTGTAAACACTTTAAAATGGTTTTGAGAAGCTAGACCCAGTGATTAAGCTGGTGATGCGTTAACCATCATCTTCACACCACAGTCACAAAAACATTTCAAACACATTCTAACATTCATGCAATATGTTTTTTAAGATAATTTAAACACAAATATAATAAATAAACCTTACATGATGCATTTTCATTAGTTTAATAAAATACATAAAGTTTATTTTTTGAATTGTATGATTCCTTTCTGCAATTCAAACAATAAACTTTATGTATTTGAAATAAAAACACTCATCAATATTAATTTTGAGTAAATATACTTTATTATTTCTAATTGCATAAACATGACAAGTATGCATTTTGAATAGATACGCTTTATCTATATGCAAGATTTATTTAGTATCTTTATGTTAAAGTATGGGGGATTGGTTTTGTAGTAAAAATGACATAAATCATAAAATTTGGATGAAATATTTTGTGAGTTCATGTCGAAGGTTAGCCAAAGTTATAAAACTAGTAGCTTAAGAAATCGTTCAGGTAAATATAGCCGCCTTCTTTTTCTCTAGAATATCTTATTACATATTCATTCTTCCAGCCCTCCAGGCTCAGATGAAATGAAATATCTCTGTGTTCATTCAAGTGTTCAGAGGCCAGATTTTATCTGGAAAACTCCTTTGTTTTTCTGGCCAACAATATATAGTAACCCTGCAGGAGAAATGCACAAACGCTAACCAGGCTTTTAGAATATTTCAGATAATTTCTCTTTATGAACTTTGTTTATAAAAGAAGAGGAGGAGCTTCATGCGAAAAGGAGGAAGTCCATCTTGTCTTAAAATCCATCTAAATCTGCACCCATCATTTAGAGACAGTTAAGGCCTGACCTCGCCTCTCATTTTGCCAAACTCATACACACCAACATGGCTGTTAACACTTAAGAACTGTGTTTTTTTTCCCTGTGGCGTTTCCCTTCAGGATCTCTCCACCAGAATGTGCGTGTGGGAGGAACTGCCAGATCGGGCGAAACTTACTGAAGGTGCTGTTTGAAAAATGTTAAATGTGCTCTCCAAGAACATCATTAAAAAGCTTCAATGCAAAAATAAGTATTTTTATCTTAACAGCAGTCATTTTGACCCCAAAAAACTCAAGGTGACACAAACCTTTAGGAGGGAGAAATTCAGGAATAACTCTCGCCAAAGCACAACCTGAAAGATGTCAGAGCCAAGTTTGTACCATGTACTAAATCACAGGAGAAGGTTTCCCTTAGGGGCAAAGTAAGATAAGAGGGATCCTGCAAACCCTCCACTCAGCAGCATTCTGCATTTGCCTCATATTTCCAGATGCAAACTCAGCAAACTGGAGCAGTCAGACCTGTTGTAAGACTTCACCTCCTTCACTCTGAAAATAAAATCTACAAAAACTGCAACTTTTCTCTCAAAACCTTATTTGATCAAAATATTTTTCAAAGTTTAATTTCTGGATTGCATTTTCTTCATTACCAGTTTCTTTTGTTTGAAATCATAATGGAATAAAATTCCCTCCACATAGTCTGTCAGGTTCTGTCAGGGTCGAAATTTCACTGCTTCTTCGCCCATTTCCAGCCTATTTTCTGTACATCAGAAAGGCTTAAAAAAAAAAAAAAGCTTGGGTTTTAGCATTAGACGAGTATTCCACTCATTAAGCCATACAATATCATTGCCAAAGCTTTAAAAAAATCTACATCAGCAGTGAAAGCTTAATGTCAGCAGTCCAGGACGGTCCTGATTAGCCCTTTGCCAGTTTGCATTCATGGCCGCCGCTAACTGGGGTGATGTTGCTGCTGGTTGTCAGTTTGTTGGACAGAATTTCAATCTGGACTCAGAGAGAAGCTGAGAAGCTGTCAGGGAGTCGTGACCTACTGCAGCTCCGAGCCAAACTGACACATGAATAGTTTGCCTCAACATCATCATCATTATCCTTCTATCTGTGTTTATTGGACCAAAAATCTGGTCTGTAATCTGGTCACTAAAATGTACCATATATCCAAATATTTGTTTAAAAAGGTAAAAAAAATAATGTTTTTATAATTATCATTAGGAGCCTCACTTATCCTTATTTAGAGGTTCGCTCTATGTGCAGCATTTTGTAGTATCTATGTTTAAGACTCTCTTTTTAAGTAAGGAAGTCACTCTTGACTAGTTTTAATGGGACTGACCACTTTTTAGTCTACCTATCAACATTTGATTAGAAAAGCATAACACATGCCTCCACCTCTGTTTAATGCTTGTGGAAAACCTGCAGACAACATCGCCACCCATTAACAATGCTAAAGTCAGCATATGCTTTAGATTAGAGATTGACCCCCACAAGTTCTTTAAGGCTGATGTTGAATATTTTGACATCAGTCCAACGGGTCACCGGGATGTGGTCTTGTGGGGTGGATTATTAAAGGCGATATTGCAAATAGAGGGAGCGACAATGCATCATGGCATGGCTGCTGAATAGGCCAATGCATGCAACTATTGCCCAAAAATAGAAGCCTGTTAATTAATAGGTCCTTATGGAGATTTACCAATCCGATACCTGGATCAAACTGACTATTTAGCTGGATCAATATTGTTGTGATATCAGATATCGGAGATCCAATCCAGTGCAGTTTAAACTGAATTATTTCTTTCATTTTACTGCTATTTATTAATAAATAAGCAGCTGTGTTTGTTTGTTACATTTTTATAACACCGTCTATATCAAGATTAAAGCCTTCAATCAAATAGCAAGATATATGGTTCATTCATTCAAGAGTTGAATCGGATATTGGTCGATTCAACGTATTGGTATTGAATTGGATCGAAAAAAAACTGTATCGGTGCAGCTCTAATCTCATGATCTTGGCACTGATCGCTGGCTTAATTGGTCATTTCATTCACCTGTCTAACTCTACCCAGTTTCTACTAATAACTGCTTATATGATCCACCTGCTCCTGCCTCTATTTAAGCTGCTTGGTCTCAGCCATCAGGGCCAGATTATTCTTGAGCCTTTGGTGTTAGTTTTCTAGCATTTCTAATAGTGTTCTGATTGTCATATCCTGACCCATTTCTGTGTTCACACCTTTGAGCCCGCCTGCCCCTGTCTGATCTGTTTGCCTGACCTGTCCTTGGATTCTGTTGGCTTCTACTGTGAATTGAACTGTTCTGATCTGATCTCCTGTCAGTTCTGTTTCCTTCAAAGATTCGGTGTCTGGATCTCTCTTGCAACGTCCGCTGCGTCTTGTCAGCCGACCGGCTGATATCATCTTTGTTCTTTGGGCACGGACTGAGCTGTAAAACCAGGTTAGTGACTCACACATTCATAATCATCCTCCATCAGATTATTGTAGTCACTAACATGTGTTTCTTTCCTTTAGAGGTTCCTGCCTAACACACCCTAACCTCTGCCACTGCAGATCCACAGATCCCGTTTTTAAATAAACACTTTTAAAGTTATCCCACTGTCTGTCTTGCATTGAATACTGGGTCCCTCTGTTCTCAGTCACTACAGAGATACTAAAAAACAAAAACACAATCTTAAAATGAAACAAATATTTCACTTATGAAAGCTTATGCCTGGACTAAATTATACTGCACTGACAAACTGACTGGTTTCTGAATCGTTTAAACAATAAAACTTCAAAATATAACATTTCTAAGGATTTCAAGAACTGTAGTAAACCTAATGTCCTAATGTAATTAGTTACAGTTTGAAACACATATGGAGGAATCATAATCCATATGTTGTTCTTTATACAATTAATAGACTAACAGATCTAAATAAGTACGATGCGGCGGCGGAGAGATGCTGTTTTTACCGAAAGGCTCAGAAAACTGTTTATTCCACACAAAATGACAGGTAACTACCAACCAAAAATAAGCTTTTAGTTGCCATAGAGACTGAAAGTGTGAGATGATGTTGCAGAGTTATAGTGTAAGAGGTAATAACAAGCCTTTTTGCATTTTTGGTGCATGCGGACTGCCTCAAGTCATCTGATTCGACATCTTCAGGGAGCTACAGTATTTCTTAAAATGCTCTCATGTATTCAAATGACTAATCTAAATAAATGTTGTCCCTCTATAGTTTTTATAGTTTGGAGGAACTTGCTCATTTCCATTTGGCCGCGTTAACATCTCACTCCTTTGGCTCTACATCTAACATATGTGCTATGCGGTGATGTTGCACAGGCTGCAGGAGTTTAAATGAAATTTCCCTTATAAAGCAGGAGGCATCCATTTGGATTTGCATGATGTGTCACAGGAGCCACATGGGGACTCAGAGAGCAGAGGAGCAGTTTCACTAAGGCCTGCTGCAACAGCTGTTTCCCTGCATCTCTGCAGGTTTCCTTCTAAACCTGATTGGCTGAAGCTGCTTGTTCTTTGTTTTATGCTGCAAATGACACTGACCACCACCAAACCCCTCCTCCTCCCAACATGCCCCTAAACCAGTTGGATAAACACCATTACTAGCATGTGAAAATAATGTAAAAAGAGGATTAGTTGCTTTAGTTTCTGTTGAATCAACTGAAGGCAGCTGGGACCACAGCTACAAAAGAAACGGTTGGTAACACACTACGCCGTCATGGATTGAAATCCTGCAGCGCACGCAACGTCCCCCTGCTCAAGAAGAAACATGTACAGGCCCGCATGAAGTTTGCAATTCACCACCTGGACAACTCAGAAGAGGCCTGGAAGAAGGTGATGTGGTCAGATGAGACCAGAATAGAACTTTTTGGCCTCAACTCAACTCGTCGTGTTTGGAGGACAAAGAACACCGAGTACAACCCAAAGAACACCATCCCCACCGTCAAGCATGGTGGTGGCAACATCATGCTTTGGGGGTGCTTTTCAGCCAAGGGGACGGGGCAACTCCATTGTATTGAGGGGAGGATGGACAGGGCCATGTATGGTGGAATTCTGCACCAACATCTCCTTCCCTCAGTGAGAGAGCTGAAGATGGGTGGAGGATGGGTGTTTCAGCACCACAACGACCCTAAGCTCACCGCCATGGTAACAAAAGAGTGGCTGAAGAAGGAGCACATCAAGGTTCTGGAGTGGCCTAGCCAGTCTTCACACCTGAATTCAATTGAAAATCTTTGGAGGGAGCTTAAAATTTGAGTTGCCAGGCGACAACCTGGGAACTTGAATGATTTGGAGGCTGTCTGCAGGGAGGAGTGGGCCAATATCCCTGCTGAAATGTGCACAAACCTTGTCACCAACTATAAAAACCGTTTGACATCTGTGCTGGCCAATAATGGCTTTTCTACAAAATATTAACATGCTGTTAATATATACTTGTTTTTCCTCATCAGATTGTTATCAAGTTTTATAAATTCATATGATGTGGTTTTCTGGAATTTTCTTTGGGATTCTGTCTCTCACTGTTAGAATTTACATATGATTAGAATTGTAGATTGTTGCATCCTTTGTAAGTGGGCAAACCTGCAAAATCAGCAAGGGGTCAAATACTTAGGCCCCGTCCACACGAAGTCAAAACAAACACGAAACGCTAATATTTTTCAGAACGTTTGTCGTAAAGACGGAGATGTAAAATAAATGTGATCGTCCACATGAATGCATGAAAACGCTGCAAAATGTATGCCAGGCCTGTAAATGGCGCTGTGGTGCCAAAGCAAAAATAGGCGACGAAATGTTGGGCATGCGCACTAATATTTATACATGGTTGCCCTGTGGGTCCATTTTCGTGGTTCAGTCAAATTCAGGTGCTGAACTACGTCGTCTATATTGCTCTGTTCTTCCTGGAGATATTCCAGAAGAAGAAGATTCTGTTGTAAGCCTGACAGCAGGGTGAGTAGCATGAGCAGCAACCATTCAACACAGTACGGCGCCATTGTTGTTGTGATACTGTGTCGCGCATGCGTGTTTAGAGGCAACGCTATGACGCATGCGTGTAAGAAAATGCGGTTAGAGCTTAAAGATGGAAACGCGAAAACGGCGTTTCAAAATCTTCCAACTCTGAAGGCTCAATAAAAAAAAGATCGTTTACAGACCCCCGAAACGCCGGCTTCGTATGGATGAGAAGCTGGTTTGGTGAAAAATTTGTGCGTTTAGGCCAGGGTTTGACTTCGTGTGGACAGTGCCTTATTTTCCCACTGTAGATCCATTGCCTGTATTTTCCTATTCTAATAGACTGCAGAATATTTAATTACAATTTTGTCAAATAAACAAAATGGAGCTATTAAAACTGGAGAGACTGTATACATGAATTTAAAGCTGTAAAAAGTATTCCTTCCTGTGTGTACAGCTGCTGATGAGCTCCTCACATTTCTTTAGAAACCATCAGCACACAAATAACATGACAGGAGCGCTTGCAGAAATAAATTAGAAACCCAAGGATGTCCAGAACAAAGCAGAGAGCAGTTAGGGCTAGGGTACCCAGGAACCCCCAAACCAGCCCCCGCGCCCACAGGACGCGCAGGAGTTTTTCCTTACTTTTCCAATTCATGAGGACAGTGTTCTTAGGACACATCAGATTAACAGCGCAGACAGGGGCAAAGCAAAAACTCAGGATCCACGAGGCAGAAACAGGTCACCACCAGATTTTCAGAACAATACTCAGAATGCTAGAGTTACTCACACCGAACAGCTCGAATAATCTGGAGCTGGTAGCTGGAAAACACACAGCATATATAGGAGCTGGAAAAAGGTGGATCAGATAATCAGAAATGAGAAACCGGGCAGAGTTACACAGGTGAATGTAATGAGCAATCAAACCATCCCCCAGTGCCAGGATCATCACACTGGGGGGGTGCTCTTTATGTACACTAAGCAAAAATCCAAACATTTCTTACACATACTGTTTAGCCGTGCCAGATTAAATTTCTGCTACATAAGGGCTATTGCTTTTATTTTTATCTGCATTAACTGCTTTTTCCCAGTAATTTTTGTTTTCAAAAAATTTATAAATGTGCACCTGGAACCAAATATGATTAAATAATAAAAGCCATTACTGTTTAATAGAAAATGTTAACTGGTCTGTATCTATAAATATTAAATCATAAGTAACATTAAAAATCACAAAACTAACCAAGATATGAGTAGGTGTTAACTTAAGCCTTTATTATTTCTACAGGCAGGTTTACAACAATAGCAGATTCAGACTTTCAAACTTTCCATCTGTCCAACAATAAGTCGACTCAGCTTAATTAAGTCGGATTGTTGATTTTTTGGTGAAGGCCCTAGTTAGTTCTACTGCCACATCTACTAATGTTCACAGAAACTAGTCCTTTAATATCTAATATTATATTGTTATCATTATCATCTGTGTTGTATTGTTATGAACAAACTACAGTCCTAAAAAAACTGAATTCAGGATCAAATTTATTTCCCTCCATAAACTAATGCATCAGTTACACTCATTTCAATCAGCGATTCTCTATCGTCTCTTCAAAAGACGACTGTTGTGAATTTAATTACAGACAGATGTTGAGGTCAAGTGTCAGTGATGTAACAGGAGCGACTCCCCTCTGACTCCCCTCAGATCAGATCTGCTCGGGGCCCCGCCCCGTCTTCTGACATCATCATATGGCAACTCCACTCGGACAAACTGTATTGCACCCTTTTCTTAAAGTCATAGGGAAGCAGCCGTTCTAACCGTTGCATTTCTGAATTCTCCCGAGTGGTGCACAACTTTACACGAGTGAATAAAGTTACTGTGATTGGTCGTTTATCAAGGGGGCGGGATTGTTGTGGCGGAAGGTTCGCAAGCTTTTTGGTTGTGGCCGGTTTATCGGATGCATCTTGCTAACCAGTTAGCAACTTAGTGCTAATAGGTTCCCAATGGAAAATTCCATTGGGACCAAGTGCAACTAAATTGGTGACTTAGAAATGACACTGTCAAGGAA
Source organism: Cyprinodon diabolis (assembly GCA_030533445.1). Lineage (NCBI taxonomy): Eukaryota > Metazoa > Chordata > Actinopteri > Cyprinodontiformes > Cyprinodontidae > Cyprinodon > Cyprinodon diabolis. The sequence continues at coordinate 9,687,964 of CM060073.1, forward strand.
CGCTATGGACAGCGGAAACATGCAAGAGGAGGAGAGTTTAGTGTCGGAGGTCGTGGATGAGTCTCCTCCGTCATCCGTTTTTTATTTAGAGGAGGAAAGCGGGGACGAAGATGTTGTGGAAGAGGACGCCAGGGCGGCAGAAGCTTGGTTTGGTGTAGAAGGCTTCCAGCCGTACATGTTTGAGCCCTTGCCTCGCAACGCTGCCAGTTCTGTTAGCTCTACGCCTGCCGAAGACACAGGCGTCCATCCCCGTGAACACTGGGACGGAACGCAATGGCAAAGGAAAGGATTCTGATTTCTGATTTCAACCGTTGCGTATATTAGTTGCGTTATATGAATCAAGATGCTATGACCGACAGATGACCGTTGATATATGATTGGCTGAATTTAGGTGTTCAGGCTCACGTAGAACTAACTGGCCTGTAGAAGATAACGGAGGAAAAAAACACAGATTTTAGGACAGGATTTTTTTTTAAATAGATATGGCTCAGGTACCAGGAGACAACAAGCCCCAGACCACCATACTGCCACCACCATGCTCTACTGCTGGTCTTTTCTGAACTGCTGCTACTGTTGGTGGACAAACATTCTCTGGGATCATCTAGATGTGCTTCAGAAGGACACAGTCCTGTCTCATGTTCTGTGGTTGTATTTCTAACTGAAAGCCTCCCACATGCAGAACATCTATTACTGACTTTCTATAGATTCTCCAGGTGATGGTGTCTGCTCAGAGTAGGGCTGCAACTAACGATTATTTTAAAAATCGATGAATCGGACGATAATTTTTTCGATTAATCGATGAATCGGATAAAAAATATTTTTTATATTAACCTCTTTATTCCAAAATAAACATTTTAGACAGAACAAACAAGCACACAAGTACAGGTTCCTCATTAACTGTACTGGTGCAATATGAAAAATAAATGTTTGTGTTAAAACTTACATGAGAAATGTAGCTGTACATCCACAAAATATAGGGTACTTTGTTTCATAAAGCCAGTTTCTTTGAAAAAGTAATTAGTTATAGTTACTAGTTACTTCTCCCAAAAAGTAACTGAGTTACTAACTGAGTTACTCCACAATAAAAGTAACTAGTTACTAGTAAAAGTAACTATTGCGTTACGTTTGCGTTTCTCGAGTGGACGACAAAGATTGATTTTATTACAGACTCAAGGTCCAATATACATTAAAAGAAAAAGATACACTAAGAATATAAAAAGAATAAAAGTACAACAGAGAAGGTGCCTACCCCTTCAGGAAGCAATTATATCAATGTCTCCAAAGCACAGATGAATATTTAACTGCACTATATTTGACATTGGTCATCAGTAAAATAATTCTATTATCAGACTCATTTAGACGACAAATAAATTTATACTAAAGCTTTCTCAAAACAGCCATAAAAGTCCTGACACTAACAGATACAAACAATTCACTGGCACTGGTCCATCTGGGCTTATTTAACAAAAGTCTTAGTGCATCATTATAAGCCACCTTCAACTTATGAAGACTGGCTTTTTTAAAGTTGCACCACAATGTATCGTATACAGTGATGTGCAAAAGTTCAGTTTCACTTCATCAGAACAGAATCCAAAGTTGCGGACAAGGATATTTGCATGAGCGTATATCATTCGGACCTGACGGCAAATGTCCTCATCATCAGACAGACGGTCTGTCAACACATGACCAAGATATTTGACTTCATTTGAGACGTTCAATAAAATACCAGATAGTTTAAAATTTGGAAATATTATGTTTTTGTCCTCTTTAGTGTGACAGGTCATAATGATACTTTTTGAAGGATTGAATTTGACGTCATGAAGTTCACCATATGCTGAACAGACATTAAGCAGCTTCTGAAGACCAGCTGAACTTGGACTAAAGATTACTAGGTCATCAGCATACATTAAAATTACATCTCCAACCATGCAGCCAGTTCTACACAAGTTTAGCTGCTTAGCGAGGTCATTCATATAGAAATTAAACAGTATAGGGGACAAAATGCTACCTTGTCTGACTCCATTACTAGAGACAAGAACCTGCAGAGAGTTTTGCATTTATTGCAACTAGGGCTGCAACTAACGATTATTTTAAAAATCGATGAATCTGCAAATTATTTTTTCGGAATCGGACAAAAAATACAGGTTGCTCATGAACTGTACTGGTGCAATATGAAAAATAAATGTTTGTGTTAAAACTACGCAAACTTACATGAGAAATGTAGCTGTACATCCACAAAATATAGGCTACTTTGTTTCATAAAGCGCAAAAAAGACAGGCATTTTTGTTTTTAAAAGCCCCTAAGGGGTTCAAACAATAGGTCCCCCCATTTCAACAAATGAGGTTTTTTTTAGAGTAATAGAGTTCTGCCTTTTAAGACAGGAAAGTATAACAGTTAAAGTTGCTACTTGAGAAAATACTTAACCATAGAGATAAAAATAGCCCTGTGATTCAAATTATAAATTGTATTTGGAATAAAAATGAGAGAACTAGGGGTGGTAAAAAACACATCCTCCAAAGACAGACATTTACATGGGAATGTGGCATATAATTAATTGACATATTACTGATCTTGCTGGATTTTATGCTTTACTTCCATAAATTGCAGAATCTTCTTTACTTTATCTTTGCCAGAAGATTTAAACTTTAAAAGCCTTGCCCTCATAATTTGCAAGTTAATTTATTTATAAAGGCTATTTTAATTAATTAATTAATTAATTAACCTGGACGCCTCCCTGGTGAGGTGTTCCGGGCACGTCCAACCGGGGGGAGGCCCCGGGGAAGACCCAGGACACGCTGGAGAGACTATGTTTCTCGGCTGGCCTGGGAACGCCTTGGGGTTCCTCCTGAAGAGCTGGAAGAAGTGGCTGGGGAGAGGGAAGTCTGGGCCTCCCTTCTTAAGCTGCTGCCCCCGCGACCCGACCCCGGATAAGCGGAGGAAGATGGATGGATGGTTGGATGATCAATTTGCGCCGTCAATCCCGGCGCATGCGCGCTTCATTTGCAGTCTGGACGCTGAAACATCCTGCGGCTCTGACTGCAGCGCTGAGAGGGATTCCTGCGGGAGAACGGGGTTGGGATGGGGGATACGCCCCACGGCAGCAGCTGCTGCTGCAGGACAAGAGTAGGAACGATACATGCTTTCACGTAAGAGTCTCCAAAAGCCGCCAGTGACACCGTAAAAAGTCGCCAGATTTGTCGCTAGTCGCTTTTTTTTTTTTAAATAGTCGCTGGAGGGGTCTGAAAAGTCGCTAAATATAGCGACAAAGTCGCTGAGTTGGCAACACTGCGCACCTGCGGCGCTGGCTCGCTCTGCAGTAATTTTTTTTTCTTCCCCCGTTTCAGTCAAGTGGCAGTGATGACGGCGGCGGCGGATGACGCATTAATCGCGCGACACAACTAATCGATGATGAATTTCGTTGCCAACGCTTTTAAAAGACGATTTTTATCTATTTTATCGATTCGTTGTTGCAGCCCTAGTGTTCTGAACAAAGATGTCTGAGGTGCGGCTGATTTAGTTGTTGCAGTCTCTTGTTATTGAAGACAGGAGTTTGGAAACTGCAAAGCTTTGTCTTAAGCGGAAAATCAAACGCGCATCTACACAGCACAGCATTCACAGACCAGTGTGATGCATTCACGAGCATCAGATAGCTATGGTGCATTCAGGAGCATGGGACATTTCACACTTACAAGGAAAAAGACATAAACGGAGCAGAACTCATTCAATAATGTATTTATTCAGAAACAGTGTGGGTTTTCTTACAAACTGAACGCTCTATAATTGTATTTCTGTTATTGTTTATGCACATCTGCTAGCTTTTTATTCTGAAAAATATATAATATTACAGCAGCAAATGATCAAAGTTTTTCAAAAGCCTGTTTAAAAGCTCCAAATGAGGCTTCAGATCATATTACGCTGTCATTGTTTTACAGGCAGAATTAGCATTTGCTGAACCTTGACCTTTAACTACTGATGGATATACAGGAATACAGGGTCAACTCCTCATTCTGTTTAAAGTAACAGATCATTAAAAATGTCTCTGGACCTTTACTGGTTGATGATTTCTTTTTTCAGACCTGCCGATTTTTAATTGGTCACCCCTGGTTTAATGTTTCTAAATATTTATTTCCCGTCATGTGCTCCATCCAATGCAGATCATTGGCTCCACCCACATCTAGTGAAAACTAGTGTGATTGGATGAGTCATAGAACGCAAACACTCATTGGTTAGCTAAAGGAAATCATCAGAAGCAAGCAGGTGTTCTTCAAACTGCTAACATGAATTGTCTATGTCATGCTACAATGTGGGATTCAGAAAAAGATGTTGAAATGTCTGAAAGGTCAGACGCAGGCGAGAGCGTATCGGGAGACGGAGACCAACAAGACCTCCCTCATCCTTGGCCCTATCTCAGAGAATTTATAGAAATAGTCAAAAATTGAGCTTTCAGTTCATATAGCGGCATCTGGCTGTTTTTTTAAAGGTTACTTTATACTTTTATACTTTAAGTAGTTTTTGGAGCACATACTTTTCACTTTTACTTGAGTAAAGAGGTCAAGTTGATACTTCAACTTTTACCAGAGTGTTTTTAAACTGCAGGATCTATACTTCTACTGAAGTAACAAATGTGTGAACTTTAGACCCCACTGCACACCACAGGTTCAAAAAAAAAACATTCTGTCAAGTTTAAGTCCTTAATAAAATTAATGAAAGGCCCCCAACTCCTCTCAAAAAGATACCGTTTGGAATTCCTAATATATTTTATTCTTTCTAGCCGCAAATTAGACGACATGTGTTTTAACCACTGAGTTGTGCATTAATGCATTTTTTGTCTCCTTGAACCCCAGTGGGCCTCAACAGATGGCCGCTCACACTGAGCCTGGTTCTGCTGGAGGTTTCTTCCTGTTCAAAGGGAGTTTTTCCTCTCCACTGTTGCTACAAACATGCTTAATGTGAGGGATTGCTGAAGAGTCAATGAGTCGATGCAATCAGCTGGTTTTCCTTAGATAGAAAACTTTGAATCAATCTGACTTGATGATCTGGTTGAACTGGATCTATAAAGTGACCTGAGATGACATGATGTGAATTGGAGCTATAGAAATAAACTGAAACTAAATTTAGTGAACAAATCGGTTTGGAGAACAGCTGACTGATTGAACGTCAGTCCTACGTCAGTCTGGAGTCTGGAGAAAATGTTTGTTCCTGAGAGAAGATTAGAAAAATGCTGAATGTGGCCTTTTTCTCCTAAAAAACTCATGCAAATGATTTAACGTCTTCAAACCAACCGGGTTTGGTCTGTGACCCGTTTTAAATGACAACTAATAACTCAGAACGCATGAAAATTACAACAGTAAAATGTTTACCAATATAGACATGTTAGACATCGCTGGAAAGCTTAGATTCTCCACAATCTAACCACCGAGTTCATTTCATAGACACAGCGAGCAGCGAAGCACAATTACCACAGATATAGCAGCATGTCAAGATGTAAACAAACAGAGCAGCCACAGCTAGCAAGCATGTCTTTATTACTACTGTTCAAAAAACACCTTTTATTTTGGAGAATAGAAAAAAACTACTTTTAACTGATGCAGCTTGGGCTGTGTTTTATTCACCCAATTTCCATATATATTCAGAAACTAGAAGGTTTGAACTTTCTAATAATGTATCACACATGTAATTTGGGCTTACAGTCCCTCAGTTATTTGCTTTTCCATTTGGGTTTGCAAAATAGGCGAGAATTACCCAAAATGAGGAGGATGTTTAGTATTTGTTCATATTTTGGGCCTGTTGAGATGATAAGCAACACCGGCAAAAAGAAGCAGAAAAAATAGATATTCAGAACATGAAGTAATGTGAAAACAATGGAAATATTAAAGTCCATTTTTATACTTTAAGGAATAAAGTCAGAGAAAAAAAATAAATAGATTGTTGTGGTTTTTGACTAAGCAGGAAACCCAGCGTACCTGGAGAGAACCATGAAGGAAAGGAAAGGAAAGGAAAGGAAAGGAAAGGAAAGGAAAGGAAAGGAAAGCAAAGCAAAAGGGGGACGGCAGGAGCAGTTTAAGTCGGATAACCAACTTCCTGGTTGTTCCTAAATAAAGTGTTTTCTTTGGGAACCACAGTGGGGAGTTGATCCATCTGCCAGCGAGTATGCATCTGATAGAAACCTATGGAGATTCTATCCAAGCCACTGTTGATGCCAGAGACTATCTTGTTCCAAATCCCATGGGGCTCTTTGATTTTTAAATTGGTTTGAAGGTAACCCAGTAATAAAGCATCAAATGATGTGTTAAAATCCAGGGCTGCATGCAATAGTTTTTGAATATTCCCATATTCGTTGAAGATGTCCTTTGAAATCCTTTCCGCAAGCAATTCCATCTGTTGGACCTGCGGCTGAGAGCCAGAACTGGTTTTACTGGGGCAGTGTGTTATTAACCGGTAGAGACGTTTTACTATGGTTCGATGAGCACCTAGTGGGAGAGACCTGCCAGCGGCCTTTGAGCTGTTTAACACATTTTTAATGAGTAGAGCCAGAAAAACAGCATTGGGGTTCTCAGGCTCGTTATCCCACGGATTACGGACGGTAAAATTTAACGAATACACACATTCTCTCTTTTTCACTCCCAGCTCTTTTTTCAGACTTTTCATTAGATGGGATTCCAAAACGCGGTCGCTGGCCATGGCGGCCTGAAGCAAGTATTTAGCTGCGCCAAACGTTTTATACAGGTTCTCAGAAACAGTTTTTACCGTGTCTGTTAGATTATCCTGCAGAATGATCTCCAAACATGGCTCTTTTGTCCACATTATCAGTTGGGACAGACGGTTTCTCATTTTGGCCAAACAGCCTTCGTAGAATTCATCCTGAACTTTTCGGGGGCAGTTCATCATGTTTCTCCAAAGCAAAACAGAGAACAGAGCATTTACCTTGTCCTGTTTTCCAGGGCGAACAAATGACAGATCAGCTCCAAGTTTATTTTCCATTTCTGAAACAATCTTTCTCACTATTTGGCAGACAGAAAATAACAGCAACCTCTCTGCAGGAATGTTCGAACTGTTCTGAGATAGACAATTCTACTCTCTGACCTCACAACTGAACCGCCTTTCTGACGTCACAAGGTTCCATAGAGAATAGGGGAGGAGTTTGTGTGGGCGGGATTATTAGTCGAATTCTAAGAAGAAAATAGACCAAGATTTATATAAAATTCATAAATGTATATTTATACAGTGTGTAAATAATAAATATAACAACTGAAGTCATTTTAATTAGTTTTATTGTTTTTGTAAAGATCAATTCCTCCTCAGTTAGACCAAACGAAAAGATGATTACAATCAAAGAGCCCCAGAAAGTGCAGAATATGGTTTGTTCCAGCCTCAGCGCTCTTTGGTAACAGTCAGGAGAAGCGCCAGAAATGAAGGACAGCGATGAGATGCCACCTAGAAACATCATCCAGTCAAGAGAGAAAGAGGAAATCCCCAGAAAGGGCAAACCCAGGGCCGCTCCAACCCAAAGGCGCTGCGCGCTGAGCCTCATGCTTCCGCTGGGGCCACATTAGCGCCAGTAGCGCTTCTGCACAATGGATGTGCATGTTGTGCATATGCGCTATACTGGAGGAGAGAGAGAGACAGGCTGTAATCTGAGCGCGCGGTGCATGGCCGCGATCATCTGATGGTGGAGCGCGTTTCAGATCTGGTGAGTGTTATGCTAAAAAGTGCATCCCTGCCGAGATATGCATCCCCAGACGTTTAAATATTCCTCTCGTGGGGAAAAAAATGTGGTTATTTTTCAGATTAATTTACAAAAGTACGGGTGTTATGAACAAAGATGTCTGAGGTGCGGCTGATTTAGTTGTTGCAGTCTCTTGTTATTGAAGACGGGAGTTTGGAAACTGCAAAGCTTTGTCTTAAGCGGAAAATCAAACGCGCATAACAAAAGCAGAAAAAAAGGCAAAACATGGAGAAAGTTGGGCTTCCTTTGAAGGAAGGAGCATTTAGGAGCAGGAACAGCCAGTTTCCTCTTAGAGGGGATTCTATTTCCAGCCTCTGTCTAAACTGGAGAATTTCACTCATTATTAAATGTTCATTCCTTCACCTCTGCTGAGACAGAGCCGTCAAATAAGAGCTATAAACTTTACCCACATATAATATATTGGCTCTAGTTTTATATCAACTTATGCTGTTAAGAATTTCAATCTGAAAAACTCACAGGGAGAGAAAAGACAATCAGAAGAAATTTATTGAGACAATAACTTTAGTCTTTGGCGCTCAGACCTCGGCAGGAAACATAGCGCTGAATTCTGATAGATGTGCATGAACAGGAGTAAAGAACAGGGCTGTTTCCCCCCCAGGCCTGAAACTGGTGGAGTGGAGATAGACTGCTGGTTGGAGAGACGGTCTGCTGAGCTTTATGGGGAGATCCAGTGGACTGCGTGAGCTGATACTAGAGCTTCACTCAGGGACCTGGAAGATGGAAGTCCAGTTGGATAACACAGGATGAGAGAACCTGTCCATGATGAGCAAGCATGAAGCGACAGTGGAGAGGAAAAACTCCCCTTTAGGAAGTTACCTCTGGCAGAACCAGGCTCAACATGGCGGTCTTCTGTCGGACCGGTTTAGATGAGACAGATAATGCAGTGAGAGTCCAGGAGGAATGACGCTCTGATGAAGCTTTAGCTACGATGGTGGAGGAGGGGCTGGAGGGGGGAGGAAACGGGGTCATCTGAATGAAGTCACAGCGCATCCGCCGCCTGTGCACAGGAGCAGACGGCTGTGGATCTGAGGCCTTTTAAGATGAACTTTGTATGCCGATTGGCTCTGGTGGAGGTGTGATTGAGGCGGATGAAAGCGAGTAATCAGTTTATTCAGTTTAACTTCCGCCTAAGATCCATTTGTTGTCTTTTTAACACTGATTGAAATGAGAGCAGTAATGCATTGACAGAGGGAACAAAACTTGGATGTAAATGTATATAACTATTTGATCCTGAATTAGTTTTTTTTTGTACTGTAGTTTTTGTATAAAAATAATACAACTAGATTAACGATAATAATAAAATTCTGATAATATATAGCAATAGGAGTAGTTTCTGTGAATATTAGTAGTAGTAGTACTAACAGGTAGAGCTGGGCATCGATTCAGATTTCTAAATCAGTTAAGGTAAATTTTACTTGATACTGTATAGAAGCTTATATCTACACTGGGATAAATGTCTACAATGTGGAAGGATTATTGATTACTTCCATGCTGGATTAGCAGCTTTTTAGTCTTACAGCACATCAGAAATATGTTTCTTTTTAACCCCTTCTTTCCTTTGAATATTTCTATTAAATCTTAATCATAAAACAGCACCATGGTTGTAAGCCTGGGCATTCTGCATACGTCCACATCCCTCCTGCATGCTGAGAGCAAACGATACAAAATATGTGATAGATAAAAAACATTAAAGCGTAGCCAGCATCAGCGTTGCTCCTTGCAAGCTCAGCCCCATGAGCCTGTTTCCAACACTTCTATGTTGGTGGGGGAACATCACACACAGCTGTGGCCTCCTTACGCTTCTCCTGCTGAGCTCTGATATACAGCAGCGCATACAAACACAACCAGAACTTAGGCTGTGCCACACAGCCGTAGAGATATGTACGGGTGCAAGCTGGAAAATGTCTCTAAATGAGGTGAGGGAGGAGCAGCAGGTTATTTTCAAAGGCTAAAGAACGATGGTGACAATCCTGCAACTGAGGCAATGCTCAATTAGGGCTGTGGTCCAGAAGATGAGGGGCTTGGTTGAGCTCCAGAGCAGGAAAACTGGGTTAGAAACAAAGTTAGCTTGAAGTGATTGAGAGAAGCTTGGTAAGGACCTGCGGAATTAATTGGATTCAGCCGCTCTGCTGTTGGGATTCCAGTGTGACAGACTGGTAAATAACAATGGATGGAGTGATGTGGATTCAGCTATTAATGTATTCATGTAAACACAGGGAGGACTGCTTCTTCACACGTCTTCAGGGGTTTCTGCTTTGCTCGAGTGCATTCAAGCAAAACCAGACACACAACTCTGCAAACATCTCAGTCCACACACAGAAATCCATAAACACAGCCAGCGCTTGGCGAGGCACGTCAAAAAGTGATGTCTATCGATTCTGACTGTCTACATCCAGATAGAGCTTTTGTGTTGCATTTACGCCCATACTCCTTTATTTACTGCAGCTGGGCGTTATTCTGGATTTACTGTTTGTTGAATGTTTTTAGCAGAAATTAATTCTGAAACCTGCTGGGCTTAACGGTGTAAATCATCTTCTCCCTCTGACATTGATACCTTGGTCAGCACCTCTCAGCAAGCTTGTAGAATATGGAGTGAATCAGGTTTTATTATTGTTGCATGATTTGTAAAAGGAAATAAAAAACACAAATCCAGATCCAATCCAGAAATGAAAATTTGAAAAACATCTAAAAGAAACTTTTGATACGTAACTTTTCTCAGAGGTAATTTTATATATTTTGTAATACTTTTTTACAGATGACCTTTTCTTCAAATTGTGTTTTCCAGATAAAATTGTCTTTACATGGGAGGTTTTTCCTCTGGAGTGAGGAGTGAAGATTTTATTGGTCTTCAAGGACCTCAGGAAAAATGTTTGTATCGGGCTTGAAGTAAAGAGAAAAGAACGCAGTACAGTATGTAAACTTCAATTTGAAAATGAGAAATGTTATAAAAGAAATTATTTAATATATTCTATAGCAAGAAATTGGAAAATTAAGTTTGAGGTTTAGTTGATTTTAGTGCCAAAGGCTTTAATAGGGAGTGAATTTTGTTCCATTATTTTTGCAAGAAAATGAGAACAAAAATGCAGTCCAGAAGTGAAACTTTGAAAAATGACGTAACCAAAGTGAGTTTTTTTCTGAGTAGCTTTGCTGTTTATTTAGTGTTTATTCTTTAAAAGACATATTTTTAAAAATCTTTTTTTTTTTAAATCAGGAGGAAGCTCATAAGAGGTTTTTCTCCACCCAATCTGTCAAAACACATTTTGCGTTGAGAGAAGATAAAAGCCTGAGCGCAAAGGAACCTTCGAGAACGCAGCCATCCATCAGCGAAGGAGATGGATTAAAAACTCCTTCATGATTAGAACAGCATCGCACGCGTGTGGTGAGATCCCAAACTCCCAATGAGCTATATTCTCTCCCGACATTGCAGTTCCTTGTGCTTGTGGGACTTTTTCGTACCATAGTTAATAAACTCATGTGTGAAACTAGTTTTTTTTTTTTTTCTTAAAGAAACTAGTTTAATATACTTGCAAATATTTTTATTTTGCTCTCTGAGGTTTTGACATAAATACGACATGATGAATGGCCACCTCCAGAAAATCATAGGTCACCCCCTACCAGATGATAACCTGTCCCCATGTGGCTGTAATTCACAGCTTTTGGCACAATCAGTTCTCCTCTTTACCAGAGGGGGGCAGCAGAGATACCATCATCTACAATGTCATACAGTACTTTGACATTTTAAAGTTAGTATATAAACCACTACACTACAATTAAATGTGACTAATTCAGAATTCATTCTCTTTCAAATACTTCCATTATTTTTTATTTTAAAACCATAATAGTCTGTCTCTAAAATCATCAAACAGTAACATGTAATTCAAGAAAAACAGCTACACCTATTTGATGTATATATCATATAGAACCATGAACTAAATTAAACAGCACTGATGTGTAAATATGGATATAGCTTTATTAGGGAGGACCATAAGACAATCTGGTCTGTCTTCAGAGGGAAAATATAGATGCTATGCACATTCGTTTTCCTGTTGGTTCTTTGTAATCAGTAAAGATTAACCCTCAACCTGCAAATTTTTTTCCAGCCACCCCTAATTGCACATTGGTTTCTGCCTGGTCATCCCTATGAACATTTTCTGAAACTGCCCCTGGCCCTTAGGGCAGCGCTAAAATAGTTTTTAGATAAACTTTGCAGAACTACAAAAATAACACACAATAATATATCAAACAATTATTCCCAGATAACAAGTTTGTAAATTTGCAATAAAAAAAAAACATAATTTTAGAATGAGCTCCACTGTAACACATTTTCAGGGAAACCCCAAAATGAAAAGCTCATGTTGACCTTTATGAGAACCTTCTTTCCCAGGTAAAAAAACAAAAACAAAAAATGTGCTTATAAAGGAATGCTGACCACAAGGTCACATTCTCCGCCAGAAAAACACCACATAAATAAATGATATCATTCCAAAGAGGAAGCCTGAAGTTTCTGGTCTCACGCCACATCTGAAACTCATACACATTTAACCCCAAAAGCCCTCCTTTATGTTAGAGCATCTTTATGTAACGCACGCATGCGGCATATGGGACAGTGTTACAGTGCTAATGAAGACTCTCTGGGCGCAGGAGACACACAGCTGTGATTGGCCAAACATTGGACATCATTAAAAGTAGCATGGCTGAGACAAAATAATGCTTTCAACTCTCTTGAGTTTATAAAAAAAAAAAAAAGTGAGCTATGAACCTGCATAAACAAAAACAAGTAAATTGGGATGCTTCGCTGTGGCCTTGGTCTTGTCTACTCCGAGTCATTCAGCGTTGGCAAACAATGTTTCTTTGATGTTCTTGTTTATCAGATGGAGGGTGTTAGCAGCCGTGTCCGTTTTGTACTACATAACTCCTTTGAATAATCCAGCGCATGATATATTAGACACAGACTGAATCAGTAAATATGAAACACAGCTGTGGTTTGCTACTGTTACAGGTTTCGGAGAAAATGCAAATGTAACCGCTTCCATATTGGCATACTTTTAAAATAAGGCAGCTATGTCCTTCGAGGAGGGTTCAAAGAGTTTCAGCGAGGGAGGTGACATGAGGTGACACCAGAATATCAGCTGTGGTAATTAGAAACCTGCACAGCACTTGTATGCTAAAGACGCATGTTAATGTCAGCTGTGACTATAATTAGGCCCTGATTAGAGATGCATGTTAATGCCAAGTGTAAAATCTCACTCAAGTACATTTAATTGACTTTCAAATTCCCTTCCATGGCTCCCACTACTGCCATTTCTAGTGGAGAACCGCGGTGAAAATCTGCTTTACTGCAACCAAGGGAAAATACTAAGTACTCCCTATCTGGTTCTATAGGATTTTACATTTAAAAGAGCAGCCAGGTGCTGTAAATGTAATGCAATTAATTATTTGTCAATTAGAAACCACGATTACTCCAATAAAAGCAGGAATATTGTCAGTATGCTCATCAGGAGGGAGATAAAGTAGATGTTTGGTAACACAATGTTGAGAAGAAAAGGCATCAGCATTGTGTCAAAGGTAAGCTCTGCGTCTACACCTTGAAGCTTTCTCTCTCCGGTTCGTTTTCCTAAAAAGAGATCACTCAAGACAAACGCTTTAAACATATATGTATTAAATAACCATGAGACATGACAACAGATTTTGATAAAAATTGTAATCTTACTCAGATCAGAGAAGCTGCTTAGGGTTACAGAAGGCAGCTGTTTACCAACCGCGCTCACTTCTCAGGAAGTGGCCATGATTAACAGTTAAAGAAGCATTTTATACATCTCCAGGAACCCACATCATCACATCATTACTAGTGTTGCACCGATACTGATACCAGTATCAGGCAGGGCCCCGATCCAGCACTAAAATGGTGGTATCAGTATCGGCAAGTACCAACAATAGGGCACCAATATCATTTTGAGAGCCAAAAGTTTATCCAACTATTGTCACCCATTCCAGGTAGGCAATAAAATGTTCTACTGGATTCACTTTGTTTTCGTCTTTTTCCTGCTTCATAAAGGAAGGCAGCAGCTTAACAAAGCCATTATGACAATTGTTTTACATCCAAGTAGTATGTAGTTCTTCATATATAAACTAACATCAATTTCAAACAGATGGGATCGGTCAATACTGCACAGCCAGGTATCGAGTATCGGGGCCAAAAAATGGCATCGGCGCAACACTAATCATCACATCATACACGTTTGCAGATGAGGAGACATCCGTGGCTCCAGCCTTATCAAAATATTACACTTTGTTCTTAGCTGAAGGACACCGCTCTCATTCCATTTCCAAATCTTTGCCACGTACAAAATGAAGATTATAACTGTATATAGCCGGACCGAGGAACTGGCCTAATTAGATAAACTGACACACAACAGACAGCTTATATTAACGTGTAATAAACTCCCACATCATCAGTGATAAATATCCCAGCAATTGTTGGGAGATTCATAAAACACTTTGCAGCAAACGCCCAGCAAACCCTGGAAAGGTTTGGAAACCTCTTTTTTTATATCATTTTAGTCCATTATTCTACTGTGAGAAAGATTCAGAAAAAAATTATTTAAGGCAGTACCCGATCTAACCAGGTATATTGGCATCTTAGGAAATTCTCCACAAGAACAGAAAAGGTAAAGACCAGAAATATATATTAACTGCAAACTGAATATGGGAGCATCTGTAGGATGTTATACTGAAAGCATTATGGTATAACATCATATTATAGACAAATTACACCAAAGAACAGAGTCTTGCTATCACAGAACTAAGCTGAAGAAAAAACGGTATGTTAGTACAAACTTAGAATGATTACTGTAAAGCGAAGTGGTTGAGGGATGATTTGGGTTTGAGCACCATTTCAGTCATTGCGATGATAAGTATAAGAATACTACAGTTTGACTGTCAGACAAACACTTCGCTAGGAAAGATTAGGCCCAAAAAGTTAATCATCAACAGAACATTTATCCCAAATTAATTCTACCAAGTTCCTTTCCATCGAAGTCCAGATCTAAAACTACAGTAACAGAAATGCTCTGGAGGAACCTTAAGAAATAGGTCACACAAAGAATTGCTATTTGGCACTAAATGTTCCCGTCAAACCAACCCAGCAAATCATTGGATGTTTTTACAGACTCTCTCGTCCTAGACACACATAGGAGCCCTTCTGCACCAGACCTCTGTTATCTCTGCAGCTTCCAAAATCTGCTATAGTGTTTTCAATCATGCTGCTGGTTGCACTGATTCCTGATCTGATCAAGAATTTACTTGCACAGTTTTTTTAACCCGCTTTGGAAGTGTATATTGCGCAGTTTGTCAATACATTGTGTGTTTCCCATTTTCACTATTCTTATTACCTGAATGTGCATCTTTGTTTATAATTGCACTCTATTTTTTATTATTTTTTTCTCCTAACGAAGGGGTTCTTTTGTCTTCTACAGTACAGCTGAACTTTGTTTTTTTTTCTAATCATTTGTTCTTGTGTCTTTTATATCTACATTTTTTTTTGCTTCTCTTACACCCAAATCTTTCAACTGTGGGACAATAAAGGCATTTCTTATCTTATCTATTTAGTTTTTAAACTGTTTAATCATGAGTAATGGAAAATTGAATTTTACTGAGTTTAAATAGGAGACAAGATCAACCAAGGACTATATGAGTATACTGTATGTAAGCATTGGAGCGCTTCTCTAAGGGATATTTTTTTAGGAATAAAGGGGCTGAACAACCTTCAGTCACCCCTTCAGATTCACAGAGTTCATTGTATCTCCTAATAGTCAGGAGGCCCTAGCCATAGATTGGCATCTCTTTGAGCAGCCCCAGGGTAGCATACATTAGCATACCCACATGGTGGCTGGCATTGCTTTGGATCTTGACAATAAGAGGCAGAAGGTGGCCACTGGCCTCTTTCTTGGACAGTTACCCGTCAGCATTGTGCCACAAAATGTACTGGCATGACAAGATGACTGAAGGGAAGGGAAAAGATACTCCAAAAGGCACAAAGCGCTGTGCAGCCCCGACCCCTCTGTCACTACCTCCTTCTTTCTCTGCCATTTCGCTGCAGGGGTCTGCTGTTGCCCCACCGTAAGTCTGGAATCCTTACAATTAACATAATAGGACCCTTTAGCAGCAAGCTGTTTTCCGGTAAAAAGGACTTCTTCCTCTTTTCCTGTTCTCCAAAGCCAAAGAAGCCCTGCTGTGGCTTTTTAGTAGAAAGATTCAGGCACCGGTAGCAAGGACCTGCTGATGAACTGGCACTGGACTGTCTGAAATATCCAGAAATTTCTTTTACCAAGTCCAAAAAGGGTACTTTCCTTTTTTTCTTTCTGCATCCTTCTACTTCTGCACACAAATAAATAACCAATGGTTCTGTTACTGCCACACCAAAGTTATGGGTCGTTGTTTTTTAAAATAATTGAAAAATGTGTCATGCAGTTGCCCACCTTCTCAGCAGATCAACAGTAATATTGTTATGGCTGATTCCATCCAGAGTTCCCTCTCCTGATGGGAGTAGGTTGAAGGGCCTGTGGCAGAGGTGCTAGATTAAATTAGAGTGTCTGTTAGGAGGAGAAGTTATAATCCATTTGGATGAAAAGCTTATTTACAACATTTGTCATTCTGTAATATAATAGTAATTCATGACATGTTGACTTGAACAAATCGCTTAAAAATGACACAGATGGGAATTGCTGACATTCAAGGTTCTGATACACAAGATGCGCTGCGGTTTATGAAACAGTGACTGTTTTTTTTTCAAGAACATACGGCTTCACTGACTGCCTACACACAGGAAATGGAGGAGCAGGTGTTTATGCACACTTTTAAAAGGAAAATAAGATTAAGGACATTTTTGACATTTTCCTAAGCATCAACTCATGGAGAAAAACAGAATCACTATAATCTACTGAGTTTTTATATTCTAGCTATGTTTACAATTACGGTTAAGCATTTTAAAAAGGTATAAACTAAGGTGACAAAGACTAAGATGGTGACGAAACTTCACCAAAAAAGTAGCAAAGGAATTTAAAGTTTAAGCTTTAAAAACTTATTTCATAACCAATCACACTGCTTCACATTCCTTGGATTTAAAAGCTGTGGGAAGACACACCGCCTTAGGTTAATAGCACTCTAGCGTCACGCTGTTGCATACTCTTATGGTGCGTGTCTGTCTGCATGGCTGTTGCTACAGCTGAAGAGTCTATCAGCATCTCTTTGAGTGCCTACCTGTCCTTACCCAGGCGAGTCACGTCCTCACCCAGACACAAACCACATTTAAACTCCTGCAGCAACAACAGGATAGCAAAAAAAAAAATGTAAAGAGAAGAGATAGCAGACAGAGAAGAGAGAGGCAGATCTCACTGAGAAAAAAAAAAAAAATATTGGATGATGTTTCTTTTTTGGCTGCTCACTGGAGAGTAAAGTTTTTAACTTAAATTGCTTGACAAGACGTTCATAAGAGTTTCAACGTGATATATTTCTCTATATGTATATGAGAAAAATATACAGGGAGGTGGAAACAGGGAGACAGAGGTTGAGATAGATACAGAAAGTGAGAATCGATAAGGAAGAAGGAAAAAAGAATAACAACAAGCGACTAGAAAGAGGGGGAGAGGGATCATTTGGTGGCATTAGGAGGAGATGAGGAAAAAAATCTTAGGAATAATGAAAGGAAAGTTGGATAGAGAGCAAGAAAAAATTTAGAGGTTGAGTTATGAGTCTTGCATGGCTGATGGGCCAGCTGTGTGCTAAATATGCCTGACTCTAAATGCCGCCCCCCACTCCACTCAGCTAACTTTGTGAGGGTTTCCATCACTTCTTTTTTCCTACCGGGCTGAATAAAAAAAAAAAAAAACACTCAGGAGGTGGTATCAGTGGAAGTGAGTGGGGCTGATGCGCCATGTGAACAGCAGGGGTGTGAAAAAAATCGATTTGGTGATTTTTGGATGCCCAATATAATATCGATTTTTAAATTCCTAGTATCAACTTATATAAAAATAGATATATAATTTTACCTAAAACAAAAGCGAAAATGTGCTAACCCCCAAACACCAAACGTAATGTAGACATTAGTTTTTAGGCTAAACCTTGTCGGTCAGTTTTCAACAATCTGAAAGTTCTCTTCACTTTTCAAAAAATTGTTGTTTGGACGTAAATCATGTAATCTTTGCAACCAATTTTCGCTCGGTGACTACCTCTGCATCACCACTCTGGTAGATAGCGCTGTGGAGCCCCTTTGCTGTGCAGCACAGCACCACATCTGTAGGCAGTCGCAGTGGAAGACATGGACTGACTCAAACCCCACACAACATGGATACCAAAGAAGTGACCAATATCTCCTGACGAACATTTACAGACTTGCTTTTTTAGTCATACATTTAATTTCTAAGCTGGGAAAATACCACAATATATAGTGATATTGCAATACCCTGATCATACCGGGGCCCAGGTGTCGCGATACATGTATGTATCGTATCACAACACCCATTTAAATACTCACCCCTAGTGACTACTGTTCGCCAATTGGCCATAGGGCACTGAGACAAAGAAAAGGTTTTTGATGAGGGCATGCAGGGAAAGGTTTAAATTAGGTACCTGGTTGTGTGTCTCTGTGTTGTCCTGCGATTGACTGGGGACCTGTTGAGCGTTTACCACGCTTCCAACATACAATCCTCTGAAGAGGATTCTTGAAATGGAACATTAATCTGATGCAAAGATCCTATAAAAATGAACAGGGCGTTTAATGTCTCTAATGTAAGGTAAAAACAACAGATTCTGCTCCATTTGGATAGCTTAAATGCAGGATGCAGGTGACCGCCTCTATTAATCCAGTCGGAGGGATCAAAGCAGTCTTTTGTCCCCCAAATGTAGGTCTAACAATTCTTTGTTACACCTACAGTATTTAATCTCAGTGTTCCCTACCACTAGTTAGGACTTACAGAAGCCTCTTAGATGAGAGGCAAAACATCTATGAAAAACTTCACATCCAGTTGCCTAGACTAAACTTTTTCATGCTTGACCATGACCTGGAGGACTGAGACTCTTCACAGATTTGTATGCAGTACGCAGGATACGAAACAAACTTCACTGCGGACAAAAGTCAGCTTTGTGTTTTGAAGTCTTAATCGTTGTGCTGAAGTCAGAACTTCATCATAAAGCCGTAAATCTGGAGTCTCTAACCATTGGTTCCACTGGATGTGGAAGCATGACATAAGGTCTGTCCGTGCTGCAGCCTCTTACCTGATCGCAGCAACTCTAGTCGATCAGAGCGGTTCTGCTCAATGTGCTTTTCTGAAGGATCCTCTGCAACAGGCATCTGCCATACCAACTCCATGCCAATCTGGAGCAGATCGCATTGTTCAGGCAGGAGGTCAGTTCATCATAAGCAAAGTGAAAGAATATATGGGCTGACTGTGGATGGAATCACCGTAATTAAAGATTCTATTCACACAGTTAATCCACACCCATAACAATTATGACGACTGAACTTTATCACATACTGGAGAAATTTACCTCTGCATTTAACCCATCCCTGTAGGGGCAGTGGGCTGCCATTGTGTGGCAACCGGGGAGCAATGTAGGGTTTTGCGCAGGAACCCAGAGTGCAGGCTGTGGGGAACGAACCGGGTACTTGCAACCTTCTCAGAGCACAAGCACACCGCTCTAACCATTAGGGCAACACACCCCTGGCAAATATAAATAAATATGAGCACTGAATAAAAAAAGACTAAAAACTAAATATTTGAACTAACTTATTAACTACAGATCCAAAGGCTGACAAAGGAAAGATCATTAGATACCACCAGCATGCAAGATGTACTGGCTAAAGAAAAAAACTATTGGTTTCTTTATGTATTTAAAGCCTAAAAATACACTACCATGGCATGATGATGCAATCCTGACATGATCAAAGGCAAAGAGTCGCTCAACATCTAGTGGAACCTCTGAGTTAAGACCGAAACCTGCGTCTCCCCCCACTTTTTCATACACACAAACCCTCCTCCTTTAACACAAACCTCCGCTGACAATCAAATAAACCACCAGCCCAGTTCGTAGACTGTTTCAACACAGCTGCACTTTATGTAAATCCTGCATGCTACATGTCAATGTACATCTGTTTTCTTCCAAGTGTGTTTAGAGCTTCTAGAAGAGTTTATAATTTTTCTTTTGTCGAGGAGGTCGGCTGTAAGAATGCTGACTTTTCATGTGTTCTAAGCCGCCGTCTCCTCAAAAATGTCCCTAAGTTTACCCATAGAGAGGAGGCAGAGACACCTGGGCCGTTACTGTATTTCAGGCTGGTTTTTAATATAGATATTTATCTCACTGGATAATTTTATACTAAAAATTATCAAAATAAGTTTTGCTTTCTTTTAATTATTGATTTTTCTAATGTATTAATGTCAGATTGAGGTCAGGAGCTCAGTGGAAACAGAACTGGCCAAATAACTGTGAATAAAACATATGCTTAGGAGTCTGAATAAGTAAATGTGAGTCAATCAACATATATAAATTCAAACTTTCTTTAAAGGCTCCAAGTTTACAAAAACAAAATGTACAAGTATGAATCTGCAACTTCTAATAGAGACGAGGCAGAGACACCTAAGTCGTTACTGTATTTCAGGCTGTTCTCTTTTGGATATTTATCACACTGGATCAAAAATGAACTTTGATTGCAATAGATTCATACTTGTATAAATCAACATTTGTGACGTGATTCCCGCTCATATATTGATTTGCACTTTGACATTTGGGAGTGGTGCTTGTAAATTTGTGAAGCTCCAATGGTCCAATGCGGGGGGGGGGGTAAGGTCTATATGAAATGTGGCAGACATGCAAGATGGTCAGAAAGTCACTGGCATCTAGGTGATCGATATAAATAAGCTCTAAATTAAATCACACAAGTTAAACATTAATTCCTACACTCAGCAGAAACCTGGAGAAGCTTTTATTTCAGACAAACATGGTTCTGCAAACTATAGATTCAAGGGGAAACAAACACCTACATTAACTATCATATTTCTTCTAGTTATGATTAACTTTGCTTTGTTTCTAACATACAATCCAAATAAAACATGGAAGAGTTTTTGTATATAACACAAAACGCTGCCCAAAGTGTAAAACAACTTTTGTATAGGATAAAAAAAGTAAACCATGCTTTTAGAAATGGCATTTCTTATTTCCTTCGTCTTCACGTACACATGGGGATGATGCTCAATTTTCCCTACATCTCTAAACTCCTGGACAAACAACACCACCTCTATTAGCTACATAATACCACTGTTGTGGTTGATGACACTGAGCTTTGTTTGTGTGTGTGGGAAGGAAAGGCAGCGCCTCGGAAAGTATTTACATCCGTAAACAAGCTCAATGGCTGTTTGCAGACAGCCACAATATCTCTGATGAATCTGGATTTGTCTGCACTGATAACAGTCCAATAAAAGACACGGAGAATAAAATGGGTTTGGCCCGCTGACTCAAATGAACCCATCATTGAATCAAATCTGTATTAAAAAAAAATAAAACATTTGCAGTCGCAGCCTGGTAAAATATGCAGGCTTTAAAACTTGGAAAGTAAGTGAATTTTCAGATCTAAATAGATATAAATGAAAATACACAGTTCTTCAAGAACAAAAGAAGACAAACATTGTTAGTCTTTTGTTCTCCCAGTGCAAATTTGTACACATATAGAGCATCATCTTCCTCCTCCGCCGCCATGAATCAGGAGACTGATAGAGCTGTAACGCTTTAAAACGCTCTGCTTTAGTGCAGAGCCTCTGTACTTTTTTGTATTTGGTGGCTTAATTCAGATTAGTTATACTTAATGTCCTTATCTTGAGCATTTTGAAACAAAAGATAAAATCCTAGTTTTGGCAAACAACCATTTAAACACATTTTGAGTTTGAATAAGCCCATTTTAAGAATTTAGTGATGAATTAAATAGGAATACTATTCCTGCCATTTTTATTATTGTTGAGTAGGAACAGTTTGCATGTTGTTTGCAGGCAGAAGTGTCAAAAGTTTTCATGTTGTTTAAGTAAAAGGACTGATAGATGTATAAAAACAGACTCTGGTAAAAGTAAAAGTACCGACTGAACTCCTTTACTGAAGTAAAAGTTTAAAAGTACAGGTTCAACATTGCTTAAGAACAATAGTAATTGTTTTCTTTCTTTGAGTGATACAAAATAACTATTAAAAATTTTATTCTTAAAAAAACAACAGTTCTATGCAAGGGAAATAGGTTCACTATTTTCTATATGTCTCTGGTGTGGCATCAGCCATCTTCTATTGGAGCAGTGGCTTATTTGTAGCTGAGAGAAAGCAGCTGGATAAGTTGATCAGGAAGGCCAGCTCTGTGATTGGATGCCCTCTGACCCCAGTGCAGGAGGTGGGAAAGAAAAGGATCCTAACTAAATTAATGGCTCTGTTCGAAATCCTGGGCTGCATCCTCCAAGGACGCGGTCTACCTAGACTGGATCCTTTGAAGTTCTTGAAAATAAGGAGACCGGAAGAGTTTTGGCTGTGAATTCGAACAGGTCTACCTTTCGGCGGGTTTTACCGCCGTAAGCTCTGTTGCTTAGCAACCGTGAATGTTGACACACAAAGCAGGAAAAGAATGAAAACCAAAGTTTTCAAAACTGTTTGCTTATTTATTTATTTTTTATTATAAAGTGAACAAAGACTACACTCACAAGAATCCAGAGTGGAATAAAGGTTCCAACCACCGGGAGCAGGAACAAATAAAATCAAATGTAATGATAGAAACCTTAGTCAGTTAAATAACCTGCTGCTGTCATTTTGCACATCTCTCATGTTGCTGCTATTTTCAAATATCCATTACTGTAAAAATGTCCATAGCTGCATATTGGTTATTTATTCTCCAGTTTTATATTGATAAAACACTCTACAGAATTGTATTGTTTTTTTTTGTTTTTTTAACTTTTCCCTATTATGTTATTCTTATACATTTTTCTTTGGTCCACATTTGTGTGACCATTTTCAATAATCTTTCTGCTGCAGTAAACTTGCCCATTGTGGGACAATAAAGGGATTTTCTATTCTTTAAAAGGGGTAGAAATATATAAGTAAATCTAAACAATGTATGTATAAAAATATATATCTGCAAAATCTCTAATATTCAACAACAAAAAATACTTTGTGAAGCATATTGTGCAAAACAGCAATAAAAAGATAAAAATCCTATCAGATTTATAGTTCCCACTCTGCAGATATATTAGAATCTGTCCTTAAATTACAGCCAAACCCATTTACACAGTAACAGATAAAAACCTTTAGATAAACCAAACATTACCGCCGCTTATCTGGCTCAATAACCATTAAAACAACTATTTTGATTCATTTCAGACTGAACTATTCACAGACTTGTATTATATTAAACTGAACTTCCAATTTTCACCACTGTTCAGCACTAAATAACCTTTCCTCTGATCGCGGCTTGCTTGGTCTCGCAATGAATCCTGGGAAAAACCAAGGATACCGAGGATACATCGGACCCGTCCTTCAAATCGGGCAAAAAGAAGGACGCATTTTAAGGCCGCATAACGAGGAGTCTTGGAATTCGACCAGACCTCGGCGCCGCGCTATGACGTAATCGTCCTTCGAATCTGGCGTGCTAAGGACGCGTCCTAGGTTTTCGAACAGAGCAAATATCTCTGCTGGGTAATGACTCCCACCCCATGCATAAAGCTGTTGCTGAACTGGAGAGCTCTTAAAGTGACAGACTGCTGCATCCTAAATGCACCAGGGAGCGTTATCACAGATCCTTCCTCCCAACAGCTGTAAGACTCTATAACCCCCCACGGTTCCAAACAACCTCAATAAGTTGTTACACTAACACTGATTTTGCACACCTGTTGCTTTCCTTTTGCCCATCTCTGATGTTGCTGCTATTTTTAAATATCCATTACTGTAAAAATGTCCATAGCTGTATATTGGTTATTTATTCTCCAGCTGCACAGTTTTATATTGTTACAACACTTTATAATACAGTATTTTATTGTTTATCTTTTAACTCTGCACTATTATGTTATTCTTATACATTTTTCTAATGTCCACATGTGCTGCAGTAAACACAAGAATTTCCCCATTGTGGGACAATAAAGGGATTTTCTATTCTATATTTAATTTTTCAGTTTGTCAACGCACAGAAGGGGAGAGAAAAGATGGCATGCAGATCCATGAAGAAGACGGAAGCACTTTCGTAAACAACAGTAAAAGCGAGGTTTCATTGGAATAAGATAAAATAAATAAATAAAATCCAGGAGAGAAATGTCTATATGCTAGTGGTTAGTGCAAGGAAACACCAAGGTAAAATCGGAATATTGGTTGAAAAAAATTGCAATTTTAATATTAATTTGTTCAATCATTTAGCCTTAATATAAATATCTTATTTATGATTCTTTATGATGAATAACCTCCTGTACCATTGGTTTCCTTCAGTCATGACATCCAGTATAAAAATACCACACAACACATTAAAGATTTGGCAAACAAAGGTGTAAAGCCAGGATAACTGTGATGACAGTCCACACAGTTACAGTAAGCAGTGGAGGGTGCCAGACAGTCTGCATCCATCTCTACAAATATAGATGCTATGTGTCCGTAGAGCAGAAGAGCCAGGGTGAGAATCATAGCGTGATTGTGTCTCAGCATGTGCCAGTGTAAGCTTATATGCCCATTCAGATGCCTTTTGTCACACTGCTTTGGACCTCTGTGCATCTGGGTCAGGGGATCATGAGGTTTCCATCTTCCTGAGCAGTACCACCTTATTGCAAAATGTGACAGAAACTAACGAAAGAGGAGGTAGAGGACCGAATCAGACTGAAACAACCTGGTAAAGCATTCATCTAGGGAAAAAAAGGTAACTTTGCAGGTCAACAGGTTGGCAGCAAAAATGAAGTTAGCAAAGCTGAATGTTGGAGTCAGCGTTCACTATGTGGGTGTTAAATTCCACAGGAAGGAAAAGTTTGGTGTGACCTGCTCTACTTGGATTTCAGAATCTACAGTTATGCTTTTTCTTTAAGAAAAAAACAGAAGCCTGCTGAAGATTCTCAACTCTGACTGTCACCTGAACGATGTTTAACTTTAGTTGGTTTCCATTACAAATGCAGCCAAAACTATATCAATATTCAGCCAATTTTAAAAATGCAAATTTTTGCAATTGTGGCATCTCCATTAAATAAGAAATACAATTGAAATTGCACCTGAATACGTTTGTTCAAAAGATACCTCTTCAAAACATTATAGCAGTGGGGGATGTAAGC
Organism: Cyprinodon diabolis; assembly: GCA_030533445.1. Classification (NCBI taxonomy): domain Eukaryota; kingdom Metazoa; phylum Chordata; class Actinopteri; order Cyprinodontiformes; family Cyprinodontidae; genus Cyprinodon; species Cyprinodon diabolis. The sequence continues at coordinate 9,713,024 of CM060073.1, forward strand.
ACATGAGGTACATCCATATTTCAGCAAGACTCATTGCACTCATGCACTCATTGTCAGTCTCCTCATCAATCAAAAAATACATCGTCCTCCAATTACTTTGTCTTAATCTTCATCTTTTCACAAGGCAGTAGTTTCAGTTGCTTTTCCATTGCAGTTTTGCAATATATAAGAATTTTGATACGACCGAAAAACCATCCATGGAAGCATAAACATTTTTTTTTACTAGAAAACATGAGTTTATTAAAAATTGTGGTGTTTCCAATCACACAACTTTATTTTCCTAATTAACATTAGATGTTTTATGGAAATATAGCTACTATCAAATTATTATTTCACCAATCAAACTTCTGGATAACAATCAAACCTAATAAACAGAGGAATGGGCAATCCAGGTTCAGAAAGTAAAAAACCTAAACCTAGGCTGTGTCTGAATGTCCTCCCTAATCAATATATAGAGCATTATATAGTGGTTATGACATTTGAAATGAGTGTCCAAACGCCTAGTACAACAAAATGTAGCGGACTCGTAATTTCTGACAATGCACCTTGAAAAGTAGTGATCATCTATGGTCACTTGATGAGCAGATATATCCCAGGTTGCTTTGTGAGAGATCTCCTTGCAAAGTAGTGATCATCTGTGCGAATGGTCAGTTAACTGAGTTCACTATAAAGTCTACTATATGGTCCCCACTCTATATAGTGATTGAGGGATTAGCGCTAACTTTTTTTATTTCAAGCTCCCCAGAGAAGACAGGAATTAATGTTAAAAACACTGCATGGTTGGAAATGGCTGTTGCCCTGTGACTTTTAGAGGGGTCTCTGCTTCAACACACCTGACTCCAATATGAGCTCATTAACTTAGCTCAACAGAGCTTGACTGCATGTCGTTGAAGTGGTTTAGCTGTTTGATTCATGTCTGTATTGCAGACATAGAGTAGAGTGGCTACGGCTGGCAACAAGTAGGACAACAGCACAGTGGAAAAGCCCGCTGAGGAGCAAAGCTAGCAGAGGCTACGGCTGGTCAGAGCTAGCCTCAAGAGGCCAACTATGGGAGATGGAAAGAGAATAGCAGAGGATCAGCTCAGCCTGCCGGGCAGACAGAGCGGCGGAGCAGGAGAGAGTGTCAGCTGGTCAGTGTCTGCACTGGAGGTAGGATGACAAAACAGTCCTTTCTTAGGCTAAATTAAACAGCTTTTGTAACGGCATCTAAAAACCCCAAAAGAGCAATCTCCACTTCATCCCTTTGCAGCAATACCATGTCTTAAAGGAAATGACCTTTCACAATGTATTTAAAACTTTAAAACAAATGCAGCACTAACAAAAGACTTTTTGCTGTACAAACCAGCCGAATTGATCAACATTTTTTTTTTTTGAAAAAGAAGAAGGTGGGAGGGCGGGTTGACCTTTGTTGACCTCTAGAAGTATCTTTAAATTAATTGCTGCACAAACGTAGCACAAAGGTTTGACTTTACTGTTTTTTCTTTCCATTTGAAGAAGGCAGAGGTGCCAACTTCCCTCAGGTCTCACGATGTTTTTCAAGGAGTTTGACAACCAATTAAATTTAGTGGGAATAGCATAATGTCCACCCACAGAGATTCCCATGTTTCCTTAATATAAAATGATCAAACAGAGCAAAGCTGCAGGAGAAGTAAAACCCAATGAGGGTTAAGCTGACATGGATTCTTTTTAAAAAGTGTAGAATTCCTTATATGTTTTTTATGTAAAAGGACCTGTGTGATGCATCCTCTAAAAAACTACATTTCGTTGCTTTGTACTTGTGACAGTGTAATGAAAATAAAGTTGATTTCTATTCCATTCTCTTCTACTGGTTGAAATTCTAAAAGCTCTAGCAGTTAAAAGAGTTCCAGAAAAAATGTGCTCTAAAAAGTTTCTCAGTCAATTTAGAAGAAAAATACACAACTCTCTCTATCATGGATCCTCTGCAATACTTTAGACTGGACAACAGAACAGACCAATGTCTAGTTCAGGCTGCAGGATAACTCAAGCACACAGTCCCCATTGAATTTCAAAGCCCCTTCAGAAAATAGCAGTCTTGATATTTATGTTTATGAAGGTAGTATATAAAGTGCTGTTCTTTACTCTTGGAGGTTAATGGTTGTTATGGAGATTATGGAGACCCAAAAATGACCCACTCTTGAGTCATTTTTATTTCTCCCCTGGTAAACAGGATGTTATAGTGCCCTCACAAATTCCTTGACACTAATGGAATAGGGGAAAGCATCAGTTTTTCCTCCAGTGAGTATATCTACTAAGATTAATAGCTGGAGGCTCTATTTTTCCCCAGTGCCAGCAGGGGTGCGTCCTGGCTGTAACTAAGAACAACTCCATTTATATAGACCCTTTTTAAACAGCAAACCTTTACAAACATATTCCACTTTCTTATACCTTTTCCTTCTTTTGTTAAATCCAGTCAACTGTGAATTTTCACTTTTCTTTTGAAACCGACGCTGGAATTCAGATGTAGGAGAAACTGTCAAAGTAAAATCACTCACGGTACAATAGACGCCACCTGCGATTAGGTAATCATAACTTTCCCGAAACAACCTGAGAAAATGACCTGTCAGTATGTACGTCTACGAGGACTCCAGCTTTCTTCCTGTGTTAACGTCAAAGGATTCTTATTTTACTTTCACACAGAAGTAAGCACTTGTTTCCAATTCAGTGTGTTTGCTTCAGTTCATTGAGGACCCCCTCCCCACAACCCCCACCATCCCACACATAGAGACCCCTGCACACACCGACAAAATGCGAGTGACTTTATATTGTCGTCTGCACCCAGCCATGACAGCACGGTGGTGATATACATGTGTGAAAGAGGCCAGATGAGTGTGGAAAGGTAGAGATGGGTTCTGTGAAGGCAGATGAAGGCTAATTAATCAGAGACATACAGTAGGTAGCGTTTCTTCACTGCAACAGACTAATTTGGTATTCTCTTCACCTCCCTTCAGGCTGGAAGACAACTCAGAGGAATGAAAAATAATCTGTTTAACAGATTTATTTTCCTCCCTGCAAATAAAGGTCCAGTTCTCACACACAAACCTTCACCTTCGTCCATCCGCTCTCCGTTTTGAAAAAAAAAGTAAAATTATGTGGTTTCAGTGGAGTGCTAGCACAGTATTTTATAATTTCAGTTACTGCCACAGAAACGGCTCTTTTAACAGCTAATTACTTTGGTTACACTGTTATTCTCATTTTCCCAGACTCTGGTCGAGGCAATGAAAATATCCATCCACTCTCCTCAGACCTCTTTAATTCTTCTCTTTATCCGCCTGCAGTCTGTCTCTGCGGAGCAGAAAGTGAGGAAAATTGAAAAATTATTTTTTAATGGTTATTTGAAATGAAAAAGTAAAAACACTGTTTTTTTAAGATTTGTTTAGATACTTGAGGTGTTAATATCATTGTGTTATTTAACAACTTTTTTAACAAGAGCCTTGTTGCAGTCAAGCTGTTCTAAAAGTACTATTAAAGTTTTTTTTTTTTTTTATATAAAGACTAAATGTTGACAAGTTTTAGTTTATTCACTTATGGATTAATTAAATATCCTGAGGGAATTACTGGCCATTATTGATTAATTTTGTTCTGCAATTGGCCTTTCCAGACTTTATAAATGACTTAAAGTTTCAATCTTCTGTTACACATTATTCAAAATTCTCAGACTTAAAATGTTTTGAGTTTTAATTCAATTTTTGATGACTTTTCAAACCATAAACTCAAAACCTCACTTACAGTTGTAATGGATCCACCATTGGTAGACTTTGAGAATGATTTATTTTCAATGTAAATACAATATAGTATAAATACTGTAGCTGTTCAGTTTGAGTAAATTTAAAGAAAACGTTCCACTGATGTTACCATGTTGTCGATTGGGCAAATGTTTCATGCTAGGTCCTGTAGCACTAGTTCCGTAACGAGTAATGTTGAAAAATTTTATATTTAACTATGTAGGATTTAAATTGGTGACATATAAAAACCACAAGGGATAAGGAAGACGAGGAGGACCAAATGGAGGAAGAGGGGAGAGCTGAAAGAAGAAGCTGGTGTTTATGCTGCTAGGTAGTGTTCGATGCTAACCCAGATGGAAAGTGATGCTACAAACACTGCAGCTTCTACCTGAGGTTGTTTACAATTAGCGTTGGGATCAAAACATTTTCTTTGATATAATACAATGATGGCCGTTTCTCAATATGTGTACTTGTGCATTCTCATGTGCTCGTGTACCCGTAAAACATCATCGGCCTCAGCCCTAGTACCGTTCCAATTCACAAAAGCAAGAAGACAGAGAACGGACAAAGTCCCCAGATGTTGTTCTCGCCCCTCCCTATTTCCAGAGTATGCATCAGAGCAGACCTGTCTGTTCTTGAGATTGAGAGGTATCCCAGAATGCACTGCGGTTGCAGCAGCTTTCAGTGGAGCGTTCACAGAGTATTAAGTTAAAAGTTCTCTTTACTGTTGCCATTCTGTCCATCCATTTTCCATCACACTTATCCCAAGTGGGGTTGCGAGGGGTGCTGGTGCCTATCTCCAGCTGACTACGGGCAAGAGGCAGGGTACACCCTGAACAGGTCGCCAGTCCATCGCAGGGCAACACAGAGACAAACAATCATTCACACTCGCACCTAAGGAGAATTTAGAGAAACCAATTAACCAAACAGTCATGTTTTTGGACTGTGGGAGGAAGATGGACTACCCAGAGAGAACCCACGCCTGCTCGGAGAGAATATGCAAACTCCATGCAAAAGACCCCGGGCCAGGAATCGTACCTGGTACCTTCTTGGTGCAACTGAACAGCTGCTCTGCTATAAAAGTATGTTTTTAGCCATACATAGCGCCACTATATGGCCCATTTACCAATTCAATACCCAATCTAAAACGAAGTTCAGAGGTTGAGAGGACAGCGGCAACCAGCGGACCCCGGAGGCTAACCATGGCCAGGGCTGCAGCAGCTCTCTCTCTGCATAGCCGTGTGTGAAGTACTGGTGGTTCTGTTGGTGATTTTTTTGTTTTATTTAGCAAAATATTAGTTTAATTTGTGATTATTTGACTGTGTTAATTATATACTAAATGAAAAAAGTAAGAATTTATTATAGAGACTATTAGTAACAAAAGGTAAAATGTAGCTCCAGACGAGTCGAGCGTGTGGTGACGTCACAAGTACACTTCTGTCCAACTGACCCATATTTATGCTGCGTGCTCCCTTTCTCCCCAAGCCAATACTTTGGTGTTCTTCTCAAGAACATACTTGACAAGGACACAAGTCCATACTCCTATGTAACAAACAACTGAAAGTTGCTTCACTGTCCCTTTAGACCTGGGGTCTGCAACCTGCGGCTCCAGAGCCACATGTGGCTCTTTGGATCCTCTCCAGCGGCTCTTAATAGTGGCTAAAATGTATAGAAAGAGCTCAATATTGTACTATAATAGATACCAGTATTAAAAGCTTTAGTGTTTTTCATAAGACAGAAAATAATGATATGAAAAGAACCAGAAATATGTTTAAGGAGCCATTTTTCTTTGAATTAGCTTGGAAATCATGTGTTTTAATATTATTTTAAAAGCTAAAATACATAAATCGTTATTTGTTTAATATGGCAACTAATCTATTAAAAAAATAAATAAAATTTATTTTTTAATTTTTTAGTCATGTTATGTTTTGCGGCTCCAAACAACTTTTTCTTGGTCGTACTCGAAGCAAAATGGCTCTTTGGATGTGAAAGGTTGCAGAGCCCTGCTTTAGACAGTCGTTTCATTTTACATTAGCTTCTGCCAATAGTGTTAGCTCTTGCTAATATGCTAAACAATAGTCCACAAGTTGATCACATTTGTTTGGTTCAGCAGATATCTCATGTATAGATATTTTGAGCCAGGAATGCAAGGTAGCATTGTCTAAATTTACACCGGCAAAATGAAAAAAAAAAAAAAAAACAACCCTGATAATGTGCCTTCCTGTGTTTAAAATGTAAGTCCAGTAAATGTAAGTCCAGTAAGCCCTAATCTTGTCATCTTAGACATAGACAACTTTTATTGTCATTTTGTTTACACAGAGTGTATACAAAATGAAATTTCGTTTAGAAAAGCTTTCAGACTCTAAATGAACATTTCCATTCCATAAGATGCAGCAGTGATCAAATGTAAGCAGTGTGGGAGAATCTACCCGGCATGCATTGCACAGGTAAAACAAATGGCAACCTCCATGGGTGAAAAATATAACAAAACATTACAATAAATGACAACATATTTAGACAAACATTTTCAAGTTGTCATGGATCCCTTTAAGTGTCCTTCCACAGGATGGACGGACGAAGGAATGGCTGGAATATGTAGATCAGGGGTGCCCAACCAGTCGAGCGTGGGCGGAGTTTCAGTCGATCGCAAAAGTTTTACAACGTAGACCTATTTATGGCTATGACAAAAAAAAAAAATAACAAAACACTAATCGACATATTGATCACAAGAGGCCAAAGTTTATTTTCATAAAAATAAAATCAAAAATAAAAAGTATGCAGGGATCCTTTTTTTATGCATGCTGATTGATTGATAGGATTGGTTAAAAAAAAAAACACAAATTTTCTGTACTTATACTATAGTTTTCCTTATTCATCCATCCCTCTAAACTACCTATACCTCACAAGAATGAGCGGGAACAATGTTCTTGATTTAGATAACATGTCAGGAAAGGAGAATGATTAGAAAAGACACCTTTGTTAGAAAAGGCAGGATGTTTTGATTATCAGTGCTGGTGTCTGTATCTTGTGTTGGTCCTTCCCTTAGCAAACACACACCTACACATACACCTCCACAAACATCCAGATTAATCACTGCCCACTACCACATCCAGTGTGCTCCATGCACTGACCTCCATCTATCTGACAACAGATCAGGACTGGGATACACATGTAATCTCCCATATCTCCTTCAGCCATCGCCACAAAATAAGAGCTGCTCTCCTATGAAGTCTCCACGGCAGAAGCAGTGATGGCAGAGAAATGAAGAATATACTGTAGGTCCCATGAACCGAACAGAGGAAGGAAAAATGTCAAACAAAACCAACAAGGCTCTGTGGAAAAGGTCTCTGCAGTGGTGCAGCGCTGTGCACTTTTGAATAAGAAGCTGAGGGGGAAAAAAAGTGAAAAATATGCTCTAAAGGTTAATGTGGATTTTGCTCTGGTTATTAAGCCCATATACTATAGTTGTTGTTATGCATGTTTAGCTAATAAACATCTAACTAAACAGATTTGTTTCTGTCTGCAGGCAAGAAACTGTATGGCTGCTGTCTAATATAAAAGCTGCGTATGACATTTGGGCCTGAAAAGATAACTGCCTTCACCGTTATCCAAACTCAGGCGGGTGCTGTTTCCATTTTGTCTGACATAAATGTAATGACACTCAACGAGAGCATGTCAGCTTGGCCAATACCCACAAAAACTGAGCCAGTAGACCAAATCATATTTATTATCCTTAGCGCTCATCTGCTATCCCTCTATCAAAGGAGTGATTATAGGAAGAAAATGTGCTTAAATTTTAAAACCACGACAATTAGAAGTGATGTTGTTTAAAGGAGACCTCTTTGCTGTTTGAATGCAGGTCATTATGAATAAAAAAGATGTGGTTTTGAGTTTGGGTGGATGTTAATGCTCCTGATGTTTGAATATCACAGAAGTGTTTCTGAGGAGGAGTTAAACCTCTTGATCTGTCATTTTTCAAATAAAATTAAAAAACCAAAAAAACAATTAAATATATTTTTTAACAGGAATACTGTTTATTTTTGTGTGATCTTAAATATTTTGAGATATAAACTCTCTTGCTGAAAAAATTAAAATAATTTAGCATCTCAAAAGCAAGGGTATGAATTAATTGGGGTGTTTCTGTATCTCCTATCAAAACTTTCAGAGCAGCTTCCGTAGCTTCGCCTCACGTCACTTACAAATAACAGAAAATCTCACATTTTCCTGCACTGCTGAAAGTGCAACAGGCCCAAGCTTTAAATGTCAGCTGCAGATAATGCTAAATCTGAACAGCATTAAGATAAAATGGACAGAAATCTTAACTTCCCTAGCAAGGATAGACAGCATTTCTAGAAACCCATAGAGTTGAGAACATCCTCCCATCATTGATGCAGCTCACAATGGAAAACAACACAGTTTTGTTTAGTTTAGTTGAAGTTGATTTTAGTCTTCTAAGAAGCCATCTATTTAGAATACAGGCGAAGTAAGTTGTAGCAACAAAATGTTAAAAACAAACCTAATGATGTTGGCTGATCAATCCAGCCTTTAAAACGGACGATTTCAGGTGTTCCTGCTGATTCCGCAGTTTTGTCATCCTGTACCTTTGAGGCTTTTGGTCACTTTACAACAGGCTTGTTTTTGAGTCATACAAATCAGCTACGTACCAAAAATCCAGAGGTTATCGAACAGAAAAACAATGACTTTACGGTGGCCAGCATATGAGTGAACTTTAACACCTCAAAAAAAAACAACAAAAAACAATCGAGGACTTTGTTTATCAAATCTTTCTGGGCCTTGAACATTTTTTACTGCAGGATTTCAAGGATCCATGTTAACCCTTGACATTTCCTCAAATGAGTGAAGAAACATGTCGGATTTAGCAATCATTACAACTTAAAATATAAATATAATATTATATAGATTATTTATAACGTTTAGAGCGACTGTTACTTCTGTTTTCTTCTTTACATTGTGTTTTAGAGCAGAATTTCTTATCATTTATGTGCTATTTTTTTCTTTTTTCATATCCATTATCTTGTTTCTAGCTCTAAATGATTTATTTTGGTTATGTTTAATGAAATATCTGTTGCTCTGCCAGTGATTTCACTATCCATGAAGAATATTGCTGCTAATGTCTTTCTTCATCCTCATTAAACAAGTTGCTGACAAAGAAGAGAAACTGGTCTCTTCCAGGAAAGGAAATCTATTAACAAATTATAAATACCTTAATATTGAAGGCAGGAAGTGAGTAGTCATACAACGGAGGGTTAATTTTTTATTGTTATTAGAATCCCACTTGCTTTTGTCTGACAACCGGCTCAGACGCCTGGAAAGTTCTGGCTGTGGCTCAGAAACCAGTTGGCCCATAACTCTGCAGGAAAGGCTGAACATGTCAGCCTCATGTGTAAAAAGGTGTTAAAAAATATGAGTAAAAGGTTTGGAAGACTGAATCTGTCGCAGCTAAAAAGCTGCTTAGTTATGTGTGGGTTATCACCAACATATGATCGTCAGCCATCCCACTGGGGACACAATACCACAAAGATGAATTTAAAAAAAACAAAACAAATAAAAACCTTTCCTCATTCAAAGTTTCCTACACCATTGATCACCTGACCTTCCTCCAGACACTTTATCTGCTCCTTCCTCATCAAATCTCTTCCTCTTTCCTGGGAAAGGACCTACCTTTGGAAGGCTCTGTACGTTTAGGCAGATCCAACGTGTCGTAGTTTTTGTCATTTTCCCCATTCTTTCTGCCTGCATGAATAAATAAGGAGAGAAGAGGATGTTAGCAGCCTAACCGTGGATTTCTAAACACGCTAACAGACACATGAGTTTTGGAGGCTGATATAAGTATTATTGAACCATGTGGAGTTGAAATGTATTTGCTAGGATGAATGGACCTTTCAAACACATGAACACATAAACACATGAGAATGAATACGTAAAGGTCCCAACTAACACCGGGCTGACACTGATGATGACTCACATTCATCTAAATGTTTACATTTATACATGAAGTAGGAAGAGAGAAATGAACTGGATTCTCATGGTGGACAATCCATGACTGTTGAGTTCAGGCTGTAAACGTCCAAAATAAACCTAAAGCATGATAACAGTCAAGCTATATTATAATCTATAGTTGTTTTAATGCTTTTATGTTTTCTTGTAAACATCGAGAATTCTAGATGGTTTTAGCTCCCCATCCCACCTTCTTCTTAAAAACAGAAAAAAGCAAATATTTCAGAAAAAAAAAAAAAAAAGATGAGATGAGACCTCCATTTGCAAACTTTAAGATGGATTTAATATATTGTAGGAAATGGTGGACTTAGCAAATATATATATATATATATATATATATATATATATATATATATATATATATATATATATATATATATATATATATATATATATATATGCATGCAGTATACACACATTTGCTTTGTTGCATGATGTAGTTAACAATGAAAAGTGAGGGAGAAAATTGGGTTTTTTAATTTTTTTTGTCAAAAATAGATAAATAAAACAGCACCTCTGTTTAAAATTAAAGTACAGATAAAAAAATAAAAACTATGCTTAGAGTGATTTTTCTTCTTGAAGACCAACCTCCTCCCTAACTTAGAGTGGCTGAAACTCAATTTAATACAATAAAACAAAAATATAAGTGTTATTTAACCTGATCAAAACTTTTAGAACGAGTGTTCTTTGTGGGTATAAATATGGCTATTTCATTTTTTTTTTTACTTGAAACCAACCATGAAAAAACACACTGGCATTTGTGCTTTTTGTTAATTGAACCAAAATGGGAAGATAACAAACCATTATCTGATCTTTTTTTACACAATACAAAAATGGAAACAGATTTTTTTTTCTCCCCGTGAGACAAATGTCCTGACCCTGGAAACATCAACTAAAACATATTCTACCAGAGAGCTGCATCTTCACCAAACCCAGTTAAAATCACTAACCGTAGTATTCTGCATGCTGGATGGATATGAATAGCTGAGAGTTTGCATCCAGTCATGACAACAGTTGCCATAGAGATCAGGTTGAAAAGGCTTACATCCGACTTCTGCAAACTGGCCATCAGCATGATTACACCCAAATTACTTGAAATTTTGTGTGGATTTCTAATCCTCATACAAAAAAAAAAAAAATCAAATTTAAGGTTTCCTTTGAGTAAAAACAAAATACATCTTAGTCACATGGAGTATGCAGGGCAGAGAGGACTCCTGACTTCTTCTAAAAAAATATGACAATCGAAAATAGACCCTCAAACTTTTTTTTTTTATTCACTGCAAAATAAAAATAAATAAATCCAAAATCATGTAATGGTTTAGATGTTTTATGGTTAACTAAAAAGAACAAAAATACTAATGTCCTTTTTTTTTCATTTTAGGCTTCAAACTGCCTGAATACACATGGACCGTGATGCTCACATAAATCCCATTTTATCCCCTAGAATCAGGTGCAACAATACAAGAGATCAACTATAGTCCAGGCCATGTGAGGTTTAACACACACCACATACAGAAAAACAACTATTTTGGAAGAATAACAACTGGATATGCGTTTTTTAAATGGACACATGTGGATCAGACCGGATGAGCTGAAGCTAGATACTTCTGATGCTCTGCACCAAAGAACTAGGAGCTTAACTGAAGGGGAAACAGTTACAATTTGTGGTGAACAAAAGACTCTACAAGTTGTACAACCTAAGAAATACAAAAAATAAAGTCTACCCTAAGAGATGGGGATGTGAGCTCGAGCAGAGGGATGCACATGGAACGAACACTAAAATGTTCTGCAGACCTTAGAACCTTTTCAGGGTTTTCAGGAGGAAGACTATTTCATACTGAACTCACAATGAAGCCGTGGGGGGCAGGAAGAGAAGGAAAGGAGGATGGATGGAGATAAGGTGGAGGAATGAGGAGCTGAAAGAGTGAGGGGAGGGCACTCACCTTGATTAAACCATTCCTCTATAGTTATCCAAGGAAGCAGCAGCAATGCCAAAAAACACAAAGCAGGGAGAAGAGAGAAACAGGCATGGTGATTAAAAAGATGTGTGTGTGAGTGTAGGAGGTGTGGTGTGACACAAAAATAAGTCTTAATTTCCTGACGTTAAATAAGTGAAGGCTGTAATAAAACCGGAAAGAAACGGTTCAGAAGTGTGAGGGGTGGCGTCGCAGCAGCAACGGTGAGAATGTTTCTTTATCAAGCAGAGTGGATGGAAAACAGGAAGGAAATCATTTCCCACCTTCAGACCGTGAGGAAGGACAGAACCTCAAGGGTGAAAATAAACAAAAGTGTCATCGAGTGTTAGATTTTAAATGATGGGAAGAGCAGCAATAGGAGGGAAGAAATCATCTGTTTAGCTAAAGCAGCATGAACTGCTGGATGGGATCTTCACAGATCTGAGTTTTAATTTCGATGGGACACTGGGTCCAGATCTACCCCTGCAAAACTGATCAAAAATAAGACAAATGTTCTTCTTTAAGTGTATCTAATCTTCATTTCAACAAATGATCTGAAAAAAAAAATTCCAATATTTGTAACCCTTGGAATTATATAATTTTATATAAGGCACTTTAATAAGATGAAGAAATTTTTGTTTTGGTTTCCTATTTGTAACATAATAACTAGTGTTGCACCGATAACAGTATCGATGCTACAACACTAAAATGGTGGTATCGGTATCGGCGACTACCAACAAAAAAGGGCAACGATACCATTTTGAGAGCCAAAAGTATATTCAACTATTGTCACTTCATATTAACTATTGTTCTTCATATATATACACACACACCTCAATTTCAAACAAATGGTATTTGTATCAGCCGATATTGCACAGCCAGGTATCGGGTATCGGGACCAAAAAATGGCATTGGTGAAACACTAATAATTACCTCCTTGAATCAGGAAAAAATACACTAATTTCAAGAAACTATCATTTAGATCTACGTTTTTTGCATTCATTTAAATTACATAAAGACCATTGCACCCAGTGTTATGTCAGCATTTTTATAGGTTTTTTTCAGAGAACCTGCTGGGAGTTACTAATAGAGGGCCGAGACAAGGCAGCTGAAGAATAAGATGATCCCTTGAAAAGCGACAGAGACATTTACATTTATGACTTAATGAGTTTTTAGTCAAACAAATGTGCAAAATGAAGAAGGCATCATCACTGAATGTGTATTTGGTCTCCATTACAGAAAACATGTCTCTTTCCACAAAGTCAGCAAACCATCTTAACTATGAGTTCTCTAAAAGCAGCATATATGTCAATCTAATGTTTAAAAATAACATCTCTGCCTTCTTTTTTATTCGTTTTAGTGTAAGCTAAAATATCTTACCATCAATCACTGTTTATCAGAGCCTGCTTACATCTGCAGGCTGCAAAAGAATGGTTATACAGAAACTGAAATCAGGCAACGAAACATGTTGCCTTTGAAACAGATGCATGCTTTTGAAAATATGGGAAGCATTTCTTTGGATTTGCTTGCACAGTTTGATTTTTAGATTTCACACAGGATAACGTAAACGTCTATGGAGTGAATTTAGTTCCATTATTGTTGCAAAGCAAAGAAAATGTTTTTTAAATGAACATTTGGGAGAAATGTAATCTAGAAATGAAACTTTGGAAACGTTTCATACAGAAATAAAGATTTTGAGAGAAAACTTACCCAATTTTTTTTTTTTTTTGCACAACTTTAATATTTACATACTGTTTCAAATTTCTACTTTTAAATGTGTTTCATAAATTATATTCTGTTTATTTCATTGATCTATAGAAATGTTGCTGAAAAAAAAACGTTTTTCAAAGTTTCAATTCTGGATTGCAGATTTTTCAAATTTTAATTTACATTTTTTTTTTTTCATATTCATTGGTTGCAACAATAATGGAGCAAAATTCACTCCATACAGGGCCTGGTGTGGCTTTAAGTGGCCGAGACCTCTGAACTGATACGACTCCAATCAGTACTCAGAGTTCAGGGTCAATGTTTCGTTGTCACCTCTCACTTCCTGACCGAGCTAACTTCATTACAGCAACTATTCTTGGACAGCAAGAAGATAGGACTATACCTTAATCATAGCCTGAAGAAAAACGTTTTATCAATAAAAACAAATGCACGGATTATAGTGGAGAAAAGAAATCAGGTGCAAAAACCTGCTCTATATTTCTGTCTTCATTCTTTCCCCCTCGCTTCTCACCTTTGGCCTTCTTCCCTCCAAAGCAGCCAGCGTCATCCTTCTTTTTCCTTTGCGGTCCTGTAGACCCAGGAGCCTGCAGAGCTGAGGGATCCTGGAACCTCTCAGCTCCTGGCACCTCTTTGTGCACGTGATAGGAGAGGTTCCTCATAATGCAAACGCAATTCTCCACAGACTGAGGAGAGAAACAGCGATGGCATCAGCTGTGACATAAGTTCTGGCAAACACCTGCTGCTGTGCTGCACGTGTGACAGAGGCTGGATTATTTTCTACCTTGTTGTCCATGTCTTTCTTCCCTACAGCGGATTGCAGAGCGTGCAGCAGAGCGTCCACCAGTCCATCGCATTCTCTCAGTCTGCGCCGGGCCTCTGCGCCGTCTGAGCTCACGTTTCTGCAGCGAGAAGGTACAAAGAGTTAGCATGTGTGGGACAGAGTATTTTAATTGAATTAAATTTCCTGCTCACGACATGTCATCTCAGGGCACACTACAAAAACAGTCTGTTCAATCTAGTCTAGTCCAATACAGAAAGAGTAAAAGTCAACTACATTCATTGCAAACCATCCAGTCATGTTTATGGAGACAATTTTGTTCCATTACTGTGGGAAGCAAAACATCTGGATGCAACTGCTGCATCCTGACCTTGCTGTTTGGCTAGCTCTACAGGTTGATAACTAAAAGAGGAGAACGCCTCAACTCAACTCAAGGCAAGCTACACTGCAAAGATGATCTAGAAATAAGTCAACATTTCTTAAATTAAGAGCATTAACCCTTAATTTTAGTAGTTAAATAGAATTATTTCCCAATGCAAGGACTATTTTTACTCCTAAAATAAGATAGTTAGATAATATGCATTTGAAATAAGACATTCCAATATTTTTTTCTTATTTTAAATGTAAATTGTCTTATTCCTTTGGCAAAGTATCTCACCTCCTCAAAGAAAAAATGCGCTTATTTTAAGAAATCAACTTTTGCCAGAGTGCACATGAGCGGCGCTGCACTTTGGAACCCTTTAAAGTCATTTATATGGAAATGCTTTGGCTTTTGGACAGTGGCAGCCATAGGAAGCTAATTACTCAGCGCTATTTGCTAAAATTAAGGTAATGCCTTCTTGAAGTAAACAAGCTACCTTTAGGGTCAGACAGTGAAAGAATTGTACCACAGTGTTACTGAGCCTGACTAAGTGATGTACTGGTCACAACTTATCAGCCAGAGTCTTTCTGAATAGAAGGATTGTGTATTTGATTAGTTGATTAGTAGTGGTGCTTTCTGTGTACACTAGTACATATTTGCACATAACGATTTATAAACTTGACATAAGACACCATGTAAAACATAAAAAAATGGCAAACATAATAAATTTAATTCAACAAATAAGGTGTCTATTGTTGTCTTAGCTATTAAAAAATTGGAAACGCAGTCATCCTGTCACATATATGAATATTGTTCGAAAGTATAGTAAAAATTATAGGTATGAAAAAGCATGGTAAAGGGGAGAAAAACCGTGCAAGGTAGTGAAATAGAGTGATCTTAAAATAACTCATGTTAGCTAATAAAGTTGACAAAAGATTGTGAAGCTAATTGGAAATTTTGGTTAAATTCACAAATTTGTTCAAAATGATCTTATAGATCAAAACCCGACGACCTGCTGACAATTCAAAAATTTGTTTCTTAATTGGTTCATTTCACAATAACTTTATTTAGTGCTAAAGTCACATATTTTTTAAGGTCTTCATCCTGTCAGAAGTTTATACTGTTTCATGCCAATTGAGGAAAAAAAGCACATTCATGGGTAAAAATGGCCTAATTAAAGGTCAGACTAAAATTGAATGGACTTGTGGACCAGACAGTCTGTTAAATCTGACAAAAAAATGAGCTGTTTTGTAAAGAGCAATATGGAAAATCGATTTAGGGAAGTAAAAAAAGGAAAAGTTAATAAATTAATAATAAAAGTTTGTTTTTTCTGCTAAAAAGTGAAAAGCATCCCTCTTACAGTGCATACGACCGGCCTGAGTACAGCCGCTTCAGCAGCTGAGCTGGAGCAGTCTCAGTGTGGCTTTCTGAGTGGCTGCGAAAGGCAAGGCTCTAAAGAGGGTTAAAGGATAGACGGGGCTCCTGGTTTCTCACCAGGGACTTCATTTATGATGGCTTTCAACCCACATAATCCCATTAGCTGACCCCAGTTAGTCCTGTGGAAGCAGGCAGCTTTGCAGAGGTAAGCAGAACGTTTCTTCACGTTTCTGGTGCTGCGTTTACTGAAGCGTGCATCACATCTAAAACAGCTGCAAATTAGGTGCTGTACGAATTGATACATCTGTTTGCATTTTCTAATTAATTGACAAATGACACCATATGTCTTCAGCACCTCTGTGCAACAATCTTGCAGCCATTTTTTAGACATTCATTCTGCAAAGCAAGGCTGGTCAGTGGAGCCCTGGCAGGCAACACATGGAACTCATCCATCTTCACCATGAAAAACGCTCACCACCTTCGCAGTAAACGCATCTAAAGGAGCGTCTGATTTATTTGGGGAGTTTGAGGGATGGCACAAACAAGTCTGACTGGCAGCTTGTTGATTTTTAGGAGTTGTTTGGGGGGATGGAGAAATGTGGAAGGTTTGATCTGTTTGTGAAAATAGACAGGTAACCTGATAAAATTTAGTCCTTAAGATGCGTTATGAACTTTCAGTTTTGACGAGTATATTGATCTTTTCCCATCTATCAAACTTATAATCAAAATACTAAAAATGAGATAAGGCTGCAGCCATCAAAGTCCAGTCTGAGGCGGACAGAGACTCGCTTTCTGATCACTTTGCATCCATTTCTTTGACATTCAAAAGCTTTTTGATATCACTCCTGGGAATAGTTTTGAGTTACTATGGTAACTGCAGGGGAACCTTTCTACCCATCACAGCTGAATTGAAGATGAAGATTTTAAGTCTATCAGACATTTGGGGGCTTATTTTGTGCACCAACATGAAGAAAATCCTAGTAACATATTTATGTTCACCATTTGCATCATTTTCACAAATGTAAAACACACACACTTTTCTGGGGGTTAAGCTTGTGTAAATTATGACTTTTAAGCTCATATTATACTCTATTTGAACATTGAAATTCATATTCATATTTTTTTTTTTTTTTGTTATACAATTAATTATATATTTAATTTCATCATCTTTTTTAGCAACTTTGTGAGTACATAGCAAATATAATGTCACCTTAAGTTGGCCACATTTGTTTATACTGTCTTTGTCCTGAATGGAGAAAAATCCTCATTTTTAGTAAACTTTGGCAGGAAGGGGTTAAACAGCATATGTTCACTCCCTGGTTAAAATGTTGAATATTGTGAATGACCTCTTAACAAATTTGCCTTGGTGGATTTTTTTTCAACATTTAAAATTTAGCATTGAACACTGGTGGAGGAAGATGCAGTTTTGGCTTTGCTCTCCAAACTTAGATACAGACCGCTCTGCAAAACCTTCTCAGAGACAGATCACATGGACATGTAATGCCTCCTGCTCTGCTTGCTCTCTTTGCCATTGAGGCTCTATGCAGGAATAACACATTGGGGAGATATCCACAATGGGAGGCCAAGGATCAGAGTCTTATTACTGCTCAAAGCTAAGTGGACCTACAGGCTATTTCAATACCTGGTTGCTGCTAAACAGACAGTCTGTAGCATTCCCTTTGGTTCTATAGATTTGGATCCAGGAGAGTAATGTTTTATTTAATCCCTTGAATTTGCATTGTGAATTGGTTTGAACACATTTCAATCAAAAGCTTTATTCGTATTCCTTATGTTTGCAGATTTAAATGTTTGACCACAATTTGAGCTTAAATTGCGCTTTAATTAGTCTTCCTAGCACAAAGCCAATTAAACTGAGAAAAATCAAAGGTTAGCTGTAAACTCCATAAGATCTAAATAACTTAAAACAAATCTTACAGTTTTTTACATGTTATTATTTTAGGAGTGTGAGCACAGTTTTGCGAGCAGACTAATTTGCCCCTGTTAGATAATTATTTTAGTATTTTTAAGTATGTTTGTTTTTTCCTGAATAATGAAGATGTTCTGCTTTTCTACATGTGGATTTCATTCTAACTGTCAAGCCTTAATTAATTAACTGGATATCTCTGTTAAAAAATGAGCAGAAGCTGGAAAGTAGGCACTTCATTTTAAGATTGGTTGTGATGCTGTGTTTGTTGTTTACTAAAGATAAAATAAAGCTGTGTAAAACCTAATGAAAAGCATTTTGTGAAAAATTCTCATTGTAAGTTTGAGCAGTGATATCATTTGTTCAATTTTGACACACTGAGAGGTTGGCTAACAGAAAACTACATCCTTTTTTTGTTGTTTTTTTACATGATCTTGATGATACTGTGCTGTGAGATGTAGTGTGGGTGTGAAGGTCACATGGAGCAGCTTGGTCATCAGAGGACAATGGAGCAGCTGGGAGAAACGGATTGCAGCAGGACTGATGGAGATGGATGGAGAAGCGGTTGCCCTCTGCTATCACCCGGCAAGGTTAACAGCAGCAATGCAGGACCATATGTTCACCCTTGGGTTAGGCTTTTACCAAGCGGCTCCCGTTCCGGATTTTACGTATTGATTTTGCTTCTTATCTCATTATTGCTCAGATAATGCTCAAGATGGCTGAATGAATAAAGTCCATAACGAGATAAAGTAAAAGTGACATGCATTGTTGTCAGATTTAAAATGCCAGAAGCACACTTTATCAAGAGATCTCAGCGTCTAAAGTGTTACTGTGAGCATCTACTCAGAGATTACAGGGGATCGACTGACTGTAATATTTCCATCAGTTCAATTGAAACAGTTTCTTAACTCTTAGCAGATTTGCTATATGTAAGCTACATTGATTTAATTTGTCCCTTAAACCAACATATTTTTTTTGTTGTTTAAAGCATGTATTTTCTTAGTGATGATATAAAATAAACATTTTTCGCAATTATGGTTTGTTTCGGACCAAGTCAAACCATTCCTATGATTTTTATATGGCTGTAGGGAAGGAGTCACACAGCACTCTCCCTACCCTCACTCACTCCGCCTCTCACTTGATTACAAAAAATGCAAATTTAGCTGTTAGCAAAATCTATTTGTTTGGAAAAAACAAAACAAAAAACAACAAAAAGATTCATGGTGTAAAAACTATAAGGGTTTCAAAATTTCTATAGGTAACAGCTGTTTTAAACTCACATTTAGAAAATGTACAACCCTCATGTTGGTCTGCACAACAGAGTGTATAGCACTGTTGCCCTGCAACAAGAAAGTTAAGGGATCAAATTCTTTCTGCATTGAGTTTGAACGTCCTCCCTGTTAATGTTTGGTTTACTTTTTGACCACTACAAAATCCTCCTCCAGCCCAAAAACCTGAGCCTTATATTTAATGGTTTCCCACTACAAAAATATGCTTCTACAGGTATATGAATGAGGTTACAGACTGTATATATGCAGAAAGTATGACTATTTTTCATGGTTATAATCATGTTTATTACTCATGTTCATAGTACTTTTAACAGCTCTTACTCTCTATGATTCATTTTTTTGCTACTGCTTTCCAAGGTTGTGACCTGGGCTTATTTCTCTTTAAGCAATAAGCAAATCAGGGAATCCAGCGTGAAAGGACAACACCCTATAAGGCGAGTCAGCCCAGCCCCTTCTGCAGTTCAGAGTGGTAGGTAGGCTGTATATCCCTGATAGTTAGACTCTCACCTGCCCAACACATCCCCCCACTGTTGCAGGATTTGTCAGGCAGGGCTCATGTCTGAATAAATATAAAATCTACACCAGTAACAGAAAGCCCTAAAAGACAGAACATACAAACTCTTTCTTTCTATGAAGTGAGTTCAGATATAAATATTGAGAATTAATTTGCTTGATATGTGTTTAACTGCAACAAGGCTTTCAAAAGTTAGTTTGAAATCCAGTAAAACTTTGTTTTACCAGCCTTAAGGTTTAAATTCCCTTTAATAAAATGCCAGTAAATGTTCTTTATTGAGAGGATTTTACTCTGGCTGTATGAGAAGCTTTGCTCTGTGCCGCCTCTCCCTAACCTGTTTTAGTGCAATATCAACAAGTGGTTAGCTAATCTAAAGTTTGCAGCTACCAACACACTGTACAGCCAAAACGAGCTACTTTAACTATTAATGTCTTCTTGCTGTTTGGCGCAATAAAGAGTGAAAAAGCAGGTTAATAAAAAAACTTCCACTGTGACCATGATTCTTACTATAGGTTCTGTGTTTGGATTCCCACTAGTTTCTTTATTTAATTTACTTTTAAGCTGCTTTTGCCATTTGGGACCTTCTAAATTAGTCCAATACTTTGTTTTAGTTCCAGTTCTTTTATGAGTCGGTTCTCTGTGTATTTTGGTTTGTAGTCTTACATTAGTATTTGTTCTTAGCTACCTATTTTACTCCTACTGTACTATACATGCTACACCAATCATCGTCAGCTAGTTCTGTAAGGAAAAAACAAAAGGTAAAAAACTTTTTAAATTACCAGTTATGCTTAGAATTCCCAGTGATGCTGATGATACTCAGCTATATCTGTCAATAAATCCAGATGAAACTAACCCATTACATAGGCTACAGGCATGTCTTGAAGGCATAAAAACTTGGATGACTCCTAACTTTCTTAACGGATTTGAATGCAGACAAAACAGAAGTTATTATCTTTGGACCAGAGTCTTTGAAAAAGAAACTGATAAGTCAGTCACTTCAGTTGGATGGGATTAAACTGATCTGAGATGATAACGTTAAAACAAGCTTGGTTTTATTTTTGATCAGGAATTTTCTTTTTAATCCCAAGATAAAAGGTTTCAAGAATTTTTTTTTTCTTTTCTTTTCTTCAGAATATTGCAGAAATTAGAATCTCCTGCCCAGGGGTGATGCTGAGAAACTAGTCGATGCATTTGTTACTTCAAGGCTGGAATATTGTAATTCATTACTATTTCTGATAAACCCAGAATATAATTTAAAATCCTCTTTCTCCCTTGTAAAGCCTTAAATAGCCAAACTCTGTGGAGCAATGCGCTCTAAATCTGTAGTTTTACTACTGGTTTCTAGAATTTCTAAAAGTAGAATGAGAGGTAGATCTTTTAGTTATCAAGCTCCTCTCCTGTAGAACCAGTTTTAGTCCGTGAGGCAGACACCCTGTCTACTTTTAAGGCTAGGCTCAAAACTTTCCTTTTTTATAAAGTTTAGTTAGAGTGGTTCAGGTTATGCTGAGCTATCTCTATAGTTATGCTGCTATAGGCTTAGACTGCTGGAGTACATAGGGACCCCTTTTTCCCCTTCTGCTTGATTCTATCTCTAAGCTCTAATTCTGTAGTATTTGTTAGTTCAACCCCTAACGTTGTGTTCTTTCTCCTTTCCTAATCATAGTAGTTTTATCTGGTCCAGTTTAGCTCAGACCCCATTATGGAGGAAAAAACCAGCTCGTGTTATAAAAAAAAATTCATTGCAGTATACTTCTCACTACTGTCCTCCTGGGTCTATGTCCTCTGCTACTTTTCTTGTCTAAAGGTATCTTGTTTATGAATGTTTAAATGTTTTCTAACCATCATGCCTCTTTTGAAGAGGCCATTTTTTTAGTCATCCTAAACCAGAACTCTTGACCTTATCCATTTATTTTTATTTAAAAAACTGACTGTTTCAACTCCTTCAAACTGATTTAACGTGGGAATCTGGAGGAATTTTGTTTAATAAAAAGGTTGATCTAAAATAAACTGAATACTTCTTAATTAATAGGATATAAAAAAGTTATTTAAAGAGAGCAACTGTCTAAACTCACCTGTGCTCCATCACTCTCCGTATGGGTCAATATATGAATAAAAGTAATCATTAAATGTCATAGACAACATCTTTCTAGTTGATATGATCGATATGTTTATAATTTTAGCTGCAGGGATATAATCATTGTATGTTTTCGCTAAAATAGCAAAGCATTCATATCTTCAGGTAACACAGAGTACTTGTCAGACTTAATAATATTACTTTAGCGATAGTTTCAAGGTGTTGCTTTATTGTATGTCTCGTACCATGTCTTTCTGCTGTGCTGTTCTTTTTTTAATCTTGTTACAGGTGATAAAGCCGACTGAAAATGTTTTGCCATTATCTCCTTTCTATCTCTTCTTTCTTTCATCTTTTCTCTTTTTTTTCTTTTTTCCTTTTCTTCTTCTGTTTTTCTGCTCTATTTACATTGCAGTGTCCATATAAACTGTAAAACTCCCTGCATAATTATAATAAAGCAATTTATATGCATGAAACAAGTGGAGCAATATGGCAATTGCCATACTGCTCCACTTGTGAAAGTAAAATCTGTTGGGCTCTTTTTGGCATCAAGACAATTATTCTTATTGCCACATTGCCAGACAGGACACTGTAAAAAAAAAAAACATAATAAATAAAAAATAACAAAGCCAATGTCAAAAATTTCTGTTTTGATTTCTTCTACATACAAATGGTAAGCAATTTTGGATGAACCAGGTTCTAATCCAGGTTGCCTTAATCAGGACATCCGGTCTAAAGACGTTTCCAGAAATGGTAATCTGGTGTTTTGGGTTTATTCTGAGGGGAAACATTATGCAAACTAAAATGCTGCCTGGAAGAATCCACAGCACTGCAACTAAATTACTCATAATGGGCAGAAAACCTGCTGTCTCAGTGGGATCCTTTCCAGAACCACCTTACTACCAATCACTGCACATGCAGACACACTGTTTCCTGTTCTGGTAAGTCCAGACTATAAACACCGTTTATAGGAGCAGATCCTTATCAACGGAGGAGATGATGAAAAAAACTATTCCTGGATTCACTGAAGAGTAAAGTGGGTCTCTGTTGGCGTCAGTAAACAGATTCTCCCTGGCGTCAGCACTTCTTCCCGGTGCAAAAACCCTGCGTCTAGGCAACAATGACTTAGTTACAGTTGCCATGGAGACACATCCTCGTCAGCAGGGCCAGCTTCTCAGGTCAAAGGAGTGGGGATGATGGTAAGATTTAGTGATATGTGACAGAAAAGAGCCAATTACAAATCAGATTTGTTAAAATAAAGACAGAGAGACATTTTAAACATGAAAACACAAAGAAAGGAGATATAGGGAGTAACATCATGAAACACAGCGGCTGGCAGTGCCTCCTTTGAGGGCCTGATGTCAAACAGTGTGACTTCTCACAGCTACATCAGAGAGGTTCCCGTTGCTCCCTTTTGGTTTGCCTCTGTTGATATTCAGAGCTGAAGGTTCAAAGGAACCAAAGATGAAGTTTCCACACTGACTGAAGCAACCAGCCGATGCAAGGCTTTGTGTATTACTGGTGTTCCTTCTGTGCCTTACTGTCCTGGACATCCAGCATTTAGAGATAGACGAGTTGTGGACTACAGTCTAGACAGGGCTTGGCTGCCCCAGGCAGGGCGGAGGCAGCACAGCCAGCCACACACACACAAACACACACCGTCTTTCACACGTTACTACCGTCTGTCACACTGAGAGGAAGCCAAAAACACAAATACTATGAGTGTAGGGAAGGTAGAAAGAATTAGATACATGGAATATGGAAGCTATTCTGATGGAGAAACAATGAGCTTTAAAAAGGTGGAAAATAACAAGGAAAAACAGAAAAACAAATTGTTTTAATAAAGCTTTTGGTTAAAAGTAAAGGGTGGCATCATTAGCATAAAATGTAATGTTCTCAGCATAGTTATTTCTAAGAGGAAGCCATAATAAAATTGGTAGCATTATACAGCAAGGGCTCAGGAGCTGGACTCATGTCAAAAGAAGAACAGAAGAATTTAACTTTATTGTCATTACACTGTCACAAGTACAATCAAAGAAATTCACTCTCTACATTTAACCCTTTCTTTTGGGAAATGGTGGGCTACCATTGTATGGCACCCAGGGAGAAGTGTGGGGTTAAGGGTCTTGCTCAGGGACCCAGAGTGGCTCTCCTTGGGAGTGGGGCTTGAACTCGGAACCTCTTGGATCCAACCACTATGCCACCACTACCCAAGAACATAAATAAATCACTGAGCAAGTGAGAGAAGAACAAAAGCACTGCTCAAGGACCCTCGGTTTTAGATAAATAGTGGCCCGCATCCATTTAACTCTTTCTTGTGCAACAGCATACACAGCATGTATGCCAGGAAGCATCAGATTTCTTAAAGATGATAAAGAGATCTGTGGCATTAGCATCACAGCTTAGGGACGCCACATTTACAACACGTAAGCATCGCTACTAAAGAAGAAGAAAATAAAAAACAATCCACTGGACTTTGTTTCCAAGTTTGAAGACGTTTTGCTTCCCATCCAAGAAGCGTTTTCAATTCAAAATGTCAGGAATAGCGTTGATTTCAAGTTTTTATTCAAATTTATACACGTTTTACACAGAACTCAACTCGATTACTAACTATTCCTTGAATTGAAAATACTTCTTGGATGGAAAGTGAAATGTCTTTAAACTTGGAAACAAAGTCCAGTGGATTGTTTTTACTTTTTTTTATTTTTATTTTTTTGAATGACTGTGACCTGGAAGCTCAGAACCTTCACCAGCTACTACAGATTAACCAAAGTGATTGGTTAATTATCATGACTTGGTAATTACAGTAATTAACTGTTAAATTTTGTATGGCCAGCACAGAGGGAAGCCTGCTTACCTCAGCATTATGAATACTTGAATGCTGCTCCATCTTTTTCTCAATAACCTAATAATTGAATGATTATTCGAAGCCATGGCTGTATAGAGCGACTCTGAGAAAATCTTAAAATCATAAGTTATGAAAAAAAAAACAGATACCAATGCAAGAGTAAAAGAAAACAATATCCTTTCACACCAGTCAGCTCAATGCAAACATGACATGTTGACGCTGTCGGCCAAAACGTACTCCTCGTTTTCTGCTCTTTAGCGTCCAAATCCTCCAATCTGTTCTAGCATCACTCATGAATTGGAACCTAAGACACTTGAACTTCTCCACTTGAAACATCTTCACAATTATCAGCCTTTGCATAAGTGTTCAAATTTTACTTGATTCTTTAGGTTTTTTTTGTAACTAATAATCATTCACTTGAACATTTCATGAAAAGTGATTTTATTTTATTTTATTTAAATGTAATTATTTCTTTGTACATTTAGTTATTTCATGAATAATTTAATCAAACGTTTAATTCATGTGGGGCATTTAATTAATTTCATTATTTAATGCTGTATTAAATAAATGGTACACTTAATTATTTAATAGGAAATTTAATGGTGTATGTACTTTATTTTACAGTTCATTATGTCATGGTATATTTGTTGATTTTTATGTTATTTTTCTAAATTTATTTCATGATTTCCTTTCAATTTGCCCGTTTTCACCCTCCATATCCTGGTTCGATAAAGATTAAATAAAAAAAATTTAATAAAAACAACCAAATTATCAATGTTAAAGCCATGGGGTGTAACTTTAAAGTAGGAAAACTTTAAGATGAAAAGGAACCAAATATCTGATAACTAATGTCTCCATAAGGTTTACTTCAAGTTTTTTTAATAAAAACTAAAAAGATGTTCTTGTTTTACGTGCTGTATATATAATTACTGCTGTTTGCTGATGAGCCATCATGTCGTTCTTTTGAACTCGTTATGGCAATGCTGGCATTAATGATGAAGAGTTCAAATTTAAAAGAGCTGAAAATGCCGTTGGTTTCAGATAAAGAGGAAAAAAAACCTTGTTATTCCTAGGGCAACACTGAATAGCAATGCTTTCATAGTGGTAATGAGTTCTGTAGACGCTTTAGGGAAACAAGCGGAACTCCTGCTCAACATTTACAATTTGAAGAAGAGTAACCTTCTACGCAGCGAGGACAACACTGACGACATCTGTTGGAATGTATTACAGAGCAAACATGATCAGAGACTCTGGAAGGCAGAAGGGAAAAGTAAGGGTATATTATTACACCCAGACATGAGGGATGAGCTTCGAGCCTGACAGCTTGTTCAGGCTTTGCTTCTGACTCTCTGAGTTAACCTGTCTAGAATACAGAGATCACTAAAACACTATTAAACTTGATTTTGATCAATGACTTGGTCTATAAGTAATAATATGACATTGGTTTAGTATTTGCAGCTCTAAAAGCTTTAGAAGCACATTTGTGTGGTTATAAAATGATGCTCTCAGGTTGTGTGGAGGTTTTAGAGGACCCAAATGCAGAGATTAGGAGGCAGAGATGGGTTCTAGCAGATTTAATCAAAGTCCCAAAGCCAAATATTGAAAACCAAATGTCCAGGAGACCTCATGGAAAACACACATGGGAGCAAAGAAACAATGCCAAAAAAGGAACAAGGAACCAGCAATGAGCAACTGCAGAAGTGGTGTATGTATGGGGAACAGGACAAAGAATGGGCTAATCAGCAGATATAGAGCATGTGTGGATAGAAGTGACTAGAAGGGAGCTTAAAAAATAAATAGAAAACAACTACAGTTACACAAATAGAACAAAAAACAGTTACCAAGTAAACGGAATGACATATGTTAAAAATGTAAATTTAAAAAGTCCACAAAGGGCAGGATCATGACAGATGCTAAATGAAAAGGCCCAACCATTAGTCTCCACTCAAATTTATCCAAAAGGTGTTGTTTTGGGCTGAGCTCATTTTTTTAATCTTTACATATCATATCGTTTCATTTTATTTAAGCTTTTTATTTTCTTTGTGTCACTGTGTGTTTGAATGTGTGTCCAAAAAAGGTTTTGCTTAAGTTACTTATTGTGGAAGCAACTTCTATAGATCAGCAAAAACTACCAGACTTTTTTTTTTTTGGGTTAAAAATGTAAAACAGGTGGTTGAGTGATAAATTCAATTCAATTCAGTTCATTCCTATAGCACTAATTCACAAAGCATGTTATCTCAAGGTACTTTACAGAGAAAGGATGAAGGAAAGAGGAAATAAAAGGGAAACAATGATAAAACATCTTCAGTATGCTTCATCACCTGCAAAGAGCAATGTAAAAAGAACAGCACAACCAATGGATATAGTATAACAGATACATTAAAGTAACACCTTGATACCATCGCTGAAGTATACTGTATGTTGTATTATTTATAGTTATACTCCTACAGCAAACCATACTTAAGACCTTCAGGAACATTAATCTGGAGCAGATGACTTTTTTAAACACGATACGTCTACTGATAATTTCGATATATATTTCTAACCGCTCCCTCATATGTGCTTCTAAGTTTTGGGGCCGAGTCTATAGACTACATTTTTTTTCTTCCTCCATTCACATGGTAAAAATGACACAAACATAACAAATAATACACAAGTATTAATTTAAATAAAGAAATTGTTTTCTTTTTTTAACCAATCAAAGGT
Source organism: Cyprinodon diabolis (assembly GCA_030533445.1). NCBI lineage: Eukaryota > Metazoa > Chordata > Actinopteri > Cyprinodontiformes > Cyprinodontidae > Cyprinodon > Cyprinodon diabolis. The sequence goes on from CM060073.1 coordinate 9,740,336, forward strand.
AACATTAACAATGGATAGCAAATGGAGGGAGTGATCTGAAGGCACGGCTGCTGAATGCACTAATGCTTTGCTGTGTCTAAAATATTTTTCACTAATAAACATAAATTTACTAAGCAGTCATTGAAAAAACAGAAAGGCAAGCACCTAACTCAGTTAACCTTTAGCCTAATAGCTTTATCTCTCAGCTGTGAGAGAACATCCAGGACAAACGGAGGTTAGAGGTTCGCCACAAGGTTGGTTTTCCTGATGTCACAGACAAAAGGCGCCCAGTGATCCCAGTACAGGCGGACCAGCATTCTTCACATGCAAACAGCCACATGTCAGGATGGGAGGAACGCTGCATCTGCTGCATCATAAATCAATAAAGCACCTATATAGAGCCTACATTTGACCCTGAGTCTGATACACATCACACCTGTCTCACTCTGAAACGTCTTAGTCACAACAAACATTACTAAAGCTCCTCCCCTCCTTGTGGATATAAAACAATCCTCAATTAAATCCAGGACGGTCACTTTAATGTGAGCACATACTGGAAACCGGGAGAAAATTTAACTGGAATAAATCGACCATCTGGCTCCTCAGTTGTGCCGTCTGTCTCTCTGCAGCCTTTCTTCTCCTAAAAACTGGTTTTGTCCAGAAGCTTTTAATCTGTCGGAACATTTAAAACATATTACTGGCTTTCGCTCTCTCTCTCTCTTCTTTTTTTTTTTTTTTTAACAAAGACAATCCGACACTGCATTCTTCTTAGTTATCCTTGAAAAAAGTCTTGTTTTTAATCTAATTCATTTCTCTTTGCATGAAGAGGGAGACGGTTAGAAAGGGACGATAGCTAATTATGTTCAGTCCTTCAAACAGGAGCCAAATTCTGGTCCAAAACCCAAATATATACAGTAACCAATTAAATACGAACAGAGCTCCACATTTTAATAAGATGCTGCAAACAGCTTGTTCCGTGTTTTTAACTATCATTTAATTACTTTTTTTACTTCGACATGAAGTTTTATGTCGCAAAAAAACAGAAAAACTTCCTAACAATAAAATTATAACAAAAATTCTTGATCTATAGTGCAGAACAAATGTCTTTATGTTCCTTGATTATGTTAATATGCAGTCACATTGCAAACAAATGGACCTTCAGTCCATTTCATATGAATGACCAACACAAAGCAACACAGAACTGTAAACTGTGAGTAACACAGATGGTTTAAAATGCTTCATGAAGATTCTGCGTTTTGACCCCCATCATCCACTGGAACACAAACTGTTATCAGAACTCTGAGTTAAAGAGCTGACAATATTTACATCAGTTGCAGAGGAGATGGGAAAACAACACCAACATGTCGGGAAAATACTCGAAGGATGTGGTTTTCCAAACTGGCCTTTGCATGCAGGAAGAATTACTAACACAGAGGAACAAGGAAAAGCAAAAACATTGTTTGAGGAGTTTTTGAGAAACCTAACATAACAGTGAATTTCAAACAACAGACTCAGATAAAACCTGGTTCCTCCCAAAGACAGAACACCCAGACCAAAGCTGAGTGGACTTAAATGTTTATCTGCAGTCCAGTAAGGACTGTTTGGACTCCTGAATTGGAAAAATTAAAGAACTACACGAATGCATGGCACAGCACAGGAAAGCCAGCAGCTCTAGGCAGGAATCTGCTGTATAGTTGGACTTTAAAAACAAAAGACGCACCTTTGAGGACAAAAATGTCCTAATTTTGGACAGATAGCACAGATGGTTCGAAAGAGGGCTGAAGGAAACCATCTTTGTTAAAAAAGAAACCCCATCACTGAACATAGGGGGATGATTGTTATTTCAGCTTCCAAGGATCTACAGTTTAGTCATGTGTGAGGAAATACGCATCGTGGTTCAAATCACCAAACATAAAGCCCAGGAGAGCAACAGGTGAGTCTTTGAATTTGCACAGGACTTGAGATGTGCTTAGGAGGACGGAACTCCGTGGTGATTAAAAACATCCAACTACAGGTTGCTCAAGGGAATAGGTGCTGAAATGTCTTCACTTGCCTCTTATTTGAGCCTGTTTGATGGTGAATTCAGGCCACTTTACTCTAAAGCAGTGATTGAAATCCAGTGCAAACCATCCTTCCTAAGAAGTCACAGCAAAACATCTGTCTCATATTTAATCCTATTGTAAATCCAGCTGTTCTGAGGAAGTTTTAAAGGTTTGTTGAAGAATATTAGTGAATACACAAAACAGCAAAGGGATGAGCTCATGAAGAATATTAAAGCTTTATTAAACAAGCATTTCACAAGCAACTTCCCCTAAAGTCATGACAAAACCATCTAAATTGGCTAGGAAGACATCCATCCAGGTAACCATGGAGGATCTCCACAAAACTACAGCTAAGTTAAGAAAATTGGCTGAGATGACAACTATTTCTTTAATTCTGCTCTGCAGTTTATAGAAAAATAGCTAAAGGTTACTGACTTTTAACAATAGAATACCCAGTTAGGAATCAGCTATAATCCACAACAAACAAGAAAAAGGGTGCTCTGGTTACATTGAGACCAAAACTTAAAGGGGAATGCCATTTTTTTTTTACATTGTGCCCTTGCTTTTTCGTTATTACATCATGTTGTGCTCACTAGAGACTGACACGGGAGTGGATTTTCACTCCTGTCCTGTCCCACTCCCACAGAAAAAATTGGTGTCCCGTCCCGATCCCGGGCCAGAGTAGAAATCTAAATCCTATCCCGTCCCACTCCTGGTGAAATTACTCCCACTCCCATCCCGCTCCCATTCAGAATGACTCCCGCTCCCGCACCACTCCTATTCTTTTTGTTTTTGAGCGCTGGTGAAAATCTCAGAGCGGAAGTAACTATTGGTTTGCTCCCGCTCCCGTCTGCTCCCGTTAATGTTTAATCCTGTACCGTCCCAATCCCGTGATCGTTACTAATACTGACTCCCATCCCACGGGAATCCCGTGACCCGTGGGATTCCCGAAAAAATTTCAGTCTCTAGTGCTCACCCATATGAGTTTTGTGTCATTTGGAGCCGTTCTGAAGATATTCCGTAACTTCCTCCTATGGGCAACGACTTGAAGGCACAAACTAAACTGTTCATAATTTATCATTTATGGTATGCCAGCATTCATAACATGTAGGCGAATCACTTTCCCCGAGACATCCGCGGGTATGTTTTTTATATTTATATCTTTTAAAAGTAAAGCGGCGCGTGAATGACGTCATCCGCGCATGCGGACTGGAGTCGTAACAGGAAGCCCGGGCCACAGGCGGCTATGCTCTACCCCTTCTATTCATTCGGCTAGCTAATCTGAATCTTTCAATTCCATTTCCAGACGAGATCATCTGTGGTAGTAGCACTAGACATCTTCCAGGCATACGATTAAAACTAGCAGCAGTTAAGCGGACAGGATGAATGAATGGTAGCTGGCGGGCATGGATGACGTCATACACGCGCTGCTTTGTCGTTAAAACATAAATATATAAAAAATATAACCACGGATGTCTGGGAGACAGTGATTCGCCTACATGTTATGAATGCTACCATAAAGAATAAATTCTGAACAGTTTAGTTTTTGCCTTCAAGACGTTGCCCATATGAAGACGTTACTTGGATATAACCTAACGGAAAATCTTCAGAACGGCTCCAAATAACACAAAACTCATATGGATGAGTAGAACATGATGTAATAATGTAAAATCAAGGGCCCAATGTAAAAAAAATTGCGTCCCCCTTTAACTTTGTAAATGGCATGCAAAAGTCTACATGTGGTGGAAAGCTAACCCTAACTGCACAGTGTTCACCGTGATGGGAGGCTGGCAGTGCCATGATGTGGCGAAGTTGTTGACAGTTTAGGGAAGATGGAGGGGATTGAATGAAGGGCTATTCTGGAGGACAACCAGCCCTGACTGAGGCTGAGGTGGTGGCTTACCCTCGATCAATACAAAGATTCAGTCCAGAGCTACAATGGAGAGGTTCCTATCAAAACATACAATGTCTAGAAAGGTCAAGTTAATGTATAAATCTAAAACCAACTAAGAAGCTAATCAACTGGCTGTTACCTCTGGTCAATCAGATAAAATCCCAATTTAGTTCATAGAAGTTTGTAAGTCGTTAAACGGTTCAAGGAGTAGGAATAATGTGGTTCAGGAATGTTATGAGTAAAATAGCTGGAAACAGTAAGCTGTGAAGTCTGAAACATGCGGCAGTCAGTTGATTCTGGGTCCCATGCATTTTAATGCAAACCTCACCTAAGGCAGCCGGATGTGTTCTTGAAGACGGTAGTCCATTCTGCATCACGTGGCTTCGAGTCCTCGTTGGGTTCATGCTCCCAGCCCGAGTGGGGGATGATGACCTCGTTGGTCATGGTCTGCAGCCCATGGTTGATGATCACCATTTTCAGGGGCTCATAGGATGACAGATTCCACAGAGTACCTGAGGGGGAGCCAGAGGAGAACAATAGTAGAGACAAATCAGAGGAGTGCAGGTACTGAAGAACAAAGAGCCTTTTTAGAATAAGAATTATCAGAGAGGACACAGATAGGCATTCAAAATTTGACAAGATCTGCAAGTAAGGGTGGATGAAGCAACATTTCAAGCATTAAAAGAATAAAAAATTAGAGAGATGTAAGAAACAAGAAAGATGCTGCAAAAAGACTAGAGAGAAAGGAGGAGTGTGGGAAATTGTATACAGAGAATGAAAATGATGCAACGTAGTGAAAGCTTTCTAACAGAGAAAGACACCCGCTGAGCGGACTCTACAAATAAAATAAAGAACATATTAAAATATGGCTTCGAACCACCAACAAATAGGACAGACCATCATAATGTGGAAAACAAAAATCACAAATTTAACCTAAAATTACAATGAGAGACCTTGATGTTAGCTGTTTTTTACTTTCAGAACTCATACATGTTAGCCAGCATTACTACCAAAGGAGCTATTGTACCATTTGTTTTGTAGATGCTTTTTCACTAGATTGCTTCTTCACTATGAAAGCTGCACACAGAGAGACATTTTACGCATCAGTCACCTTCCAAACAACCCCTTTGGAGCAGCAGAGGCCGCTCAGCTAATCACAGAAAAATAACCTTCAGCTTATTCTGAAAAAACAAAAACAAAACAAAACATCACAAAGGAAGAGAAAGAAACCCACAGAGATTTACAGGAAAGTAGATGGAGTTGGTGTGTGCTGAGCAATCTTTACTAGAGAAGCAGGAAGCTGAGAGAGGGGGAATGATGTGGAAGCAGATTCCTGCAGGTCAAAGGAATAAAGCAGCCTTTTTCCCCCAAAGGGTTCTAATACACTATGAAGCCATGGGACCTCCATTTTGAAATACAATTACAAACAAAGAATAACGTATGGTTGATTTTTTTAAACGGTAAACAAAGCATCTAAGTCAGGGTAACCAGAGTTCTTTGGTGTTGAGGAAAAAAAAATGTATTTGTAATGGGATCGGTGGCCTAGTGGTTAGGGCATAGAGCTTGGAATCCTAAGGTTCTGAGTTTGAGCCCCACTCCCACAGACTGCCACTCTGGGTCCCTGAGCAAGACCCTTAACCCCCACACTGTTCCCTTTAAATACACAGAGTTCATTTTGTTGCTCTGTACTTGTGACAGTGCAGTGACATAAAAAAAAAGCTGGAAAAAACGAAGGTTTGTAATGTGGAGAGATGTTTTTATGCTATTTTTAGCTTCAGTGAGGTATTTGAAGATCAATATGGCGTTACATTTATGTCATAACCAACGCAAGCAAACCAGCCCCTCCCACGTGCGCGCGGGATCTCCCTGCGCGCACAATTTTCTATCCAGCGGCCACGCTCGAAGACAGCTGCCCTCTTGAAAGCGTCTCTGCGCTCGGACAGATTTTCTCCTCGCGCGGAGGAAAACTGGTTTTGACAGGTTGGGCGGACACAACTGTAAGCCTCCTCCTGATTGGGCCTTGCAGACACGATCTCACAGGAAGTAGTGTCAGGAAGTATTGACTGACAGCTCAGTCAGTTAAGAAAATTTCGGACTTCCGGGATCAATAACTCTCACACGAAACGTTGTTGAAACACAAATGACGCATCTTTCGTGTCCTGATAGCACAGACTATGATCTACAAGAATTAAAAAGCGTTATTTTCGAGAAAACAAGCCGTTCTCCGAGCTGGATGTATTACATTGATTTCTATGCACAGGCAGGGGCCAGGCGAGTGGTTAGTGACCGTCTGCAAATGGTAAAACAACAGAAAAACGTTGCAAATAAAGATCAATAACTCCACACCAAGGGGCTCTTGGTGATCGCACTATAACAGCTATTTTTGAAAAAATACACTTTTTAAAATTTTTTTTAGAATTGTTTTATTGTTATTAACCATTAATATCATCCTATTTTAATCAATAGCTCTGTGATTATACAGTGCAGACTCTCCAAAATCATCACACACACCAAGGGACTCCAGATGAACATACTACAATAGCTGTTTTTGAAAAAGACACCTTTACCTATTTTTTAGAATTTTTTATGGTTATTAACCATTAGGGACTCTTGGTGATCACACCAAACAGCTGGTTTGGAAAAAATACACCTTTTTGTGAATGAAGTACACAGAGATGCTAGGCAGATGGGAGTTCTTTATGAAATACATTGAAGTTTTAAGCATGATGTCTATACCTGTCTATACACTAAAGCTTTTGTGTAAATATGACTCTGTGTTTTTTTATGATGCTACGGGTTCACCATTTCCACGTAAAACGAACAGCTGAAACAATACCGCAAAAATTGCATTGAAAGATTGCTACAGAGAAACATATCAAGATGATCAGTGGTGGATGAAGTACCCAACTATCGTACTTTCAATTCAGTTTATTTATATAGCGCCAATTCAAAACACATTTCATCTCAGGGCACTTTACAAACTAAGTCAAATCATACAGTCAGATTGGTCAAAATTTTTCTATCTAAAGAAAACCAGCAGGATGCATTGACTCAACAGCAATCCCTCACACCAAGCATGCATGTAGCGACAGCAGAGAGGAAAAACTCCCTTTTAGCAGGAAGAAACCTCCAGCAGAACCAGGCTCAGTGTGAGCGGCCATCTGCTGAGGCCGACTGGGGTTCAAGGAGACAGAAGCAGAGATACAAAAAGCAGCTGTAAAATGCGGCCCCGTCCAGGAAACCCACATCCAGGTAGACGAGCTCCGAGCCAGCTCCCATGTCAGAGGATGAAGAGAGCACATCCAGTTAGTCACATTAAAAGGAAACATGACTACGCTGAAAAACAGCCCGATCTCCAGCAATTAAACAGAGAAGTTGATACCAGCAGCACAGCTGATATTTCTCTCCAGGATGGAGTCACAGCCAAACAGGAACAGACCAGATGAAGCTACTATGAGAAAAAGCAGAGAGAGCAGAACGTTCGAGATTGAACTAACAGATTCTGCAGAGTGGGAGAATAGAGATAGAATGAAGCAGAATGATGAAAAAGGGGTCCCTATGTCCTCCAGCAGTCTAAGCCTATAGCAGCATAACTATAGAAATAGCTCAGGATAACCTGAGCCACTCTAACTATAAGCTTTATCCAAAAGGAAAGTTTTAAGCCTAGTCTTAAGAGTAGACAGGGTGTCTGCCTCACGGACTAAAACTGGAAGTTGGTTCCCAGGAGAGGAGCCTGATAACTAAAAGATCTGCCTCCCATTCTACTTTTAGAAATTCTAGGAACCACTAATAAACCTGCAGATTGAGAGCGAAGTGCTCTGTTAGGAACATACGGAACAATCAGATCTCTGATATCAGATGGAGCTTGGCCATTTAAGGCTTTATATGTGAGAAGGAGGATTTTAAATTATATTCTGGAATTAACAGGAAGCCAATGAAGAGAAGCCAGGATAGGAGAGATATGATCTCTCTTTTTCATTTTCATCAGATCTCTGGCTGCAGCATTTTGGATCAGCTGAAGGCTTTTAACTACAGTTTGTGGACTTCCTGATAGTAAAGAATTACAATAGTCCAGCCTTGAAGTAACAAATGCATGGACTAGTTTCTCAGCATCACCCCTGGACAGGAGATTTCTCATTTTTGCAATATTCCTCAGATGAAAGAAGGAAATTCTAGAAACCTCTTTGATCTGGGATTTAAATGACAGGTCCTGATCAAAAACAACACCAAGATTTTTTTATTTTATTATCTGAAATCAGGTTAATCCCATCCAAATGAAGTGACTGACTAATCAGCTTATTTTTCAAAGACTCTGGTCCAAGGACTATAACTTCTGTTTTGTCTGCATTAAGAAGGAGAAAGTTAAGAGTCATCCAGGTTTTTATGTCTTCAAGACATGCCTGTAATCTATGTAATGGGGTAGCTTCATCTGGATTATAGACAGATATAGCTGGGTATCATCAGCATAACAGTGAAAATTTATTCCATGCTGTCTAATAACTCTACCGATTGGGAGCATGTATAAAGTAAAGAGAATTGGTCCTAGCACGGATCCCTGTGGTACTCCACAGCTAACCTTTGAGCATGTTGAAGATCTATCATTAACATGAACAAACTGAATTCGATCAGATAGATAAGATTTAAACCAGTCTAGAGCTGTTCCTTTAATTCCAACAAGATATTCTGTTGGGATCTGGAGCTGTACCACCTTCCTCCAGCAGAGTGCACCGTGGGTCCTCCTGAGCTGAGCCTCCAACACACCTGTGGCACATCTCATCATCAGAGGATCCACTCCTATATAAGCTGACTTCAGACCTTGCCTCAATGCCGCAGTGTTGATCTAGTTTGGTTAGCACCCTGAGCCCAGTAACCTGAGAATATTTGCTATCTCTCTAGAGATAAGATTCTAAATCTTCCTTGTTTTTGCCTCACAGGAATCCTGTCTCTTCGTGAAGCTCTGGATGAGCTTAACCTGTCTAGCCTGCCCTCGTGAGCCAAACCTGAAGACCCTCCTCTGGATTCCATTGCTGCTCTTGGCTAAGAGCTGGAAACCCAAATCAAGGTCTGCCCTCAAAGTCAGAAGTAAGACGCTGAAGCAGTAATTGGACTCTGCTGAACAATCAGTCTCTGGATCCCACAGTAACCTCTCTCAAAGAGAAAACCGGACTCCTTCAAGGTATACTTCTGCAAACTCTAAGTCACTTAACTCATCAGTACCTGAACTAACTGAACTGTCATCCCTGCAGACTCCAGTGAACCTGTCCCCAGACCAGAACCAGTTCCTGTTGCATTATTCATATGATTGTACTTTATTAAACCTTGTTAAACTTTTCATCAGCCTCCGTTGTGTTCTGCATATTGGGCTTCTCTTTGAGTACCAATCATGACAGAACACTGCGGCCTAACACAAAGCCCAGCAGATCACCTCCGTCAGAGGATTGAGGAACAAGACGCTCAGATCCAAGGACAAGCTCAAACCCTCCGTGAGTTACACGCTATGGTTAATTACCAAAACCAAATACTCCAAAACTATGCTAGCAGCATGGGCAGTGCTAATGCTGCGTCAACTACACGTCAAGTTCCGGATCCACTTCCCCCTCCAAGTTCACCGGAAGTGACGTCATCTCCTGTGTTTCGCCCTAGTCTCCCTGAAAAGTTTTCAGGTAATCTGAAGGAATGTAAAGGTTTTTTGTTCCAATGTCGTCTGATTTTTGAGAATTCTCCTGGCAGTTTTCCAACAGATAAGAAGAAAATAACTTTTATTTTGTCCCAATTAACTGGACGAGCCCTAGAGTGGGCGCAGGCAAGGTTTGCCTCAGAGGACAGCTTCAGATGTACTTTCTCTGAATTTGTTTCTGAATTTTCCATGGTGTTTAATGAAGACTCTGATCAGACAATAGACTCTCGAGCTCTTCTGAATCTTAGACAAGGAAAATCCTCTGTAGCGGATTTTTCCATCAACTTCCGGGTCAAAGCTGCAGCTTCCGGATGGAACCAATGTGCTCTCAAAAGTGCATATTTCCAGGCTTTAAATGAAGATATCAAAGATGAACTTGACACTCTCGATGAACCAGCTAGTCTGGAGGATTTAATCCGCCTAAGTATTAGGTTGGACAACAGACTTCGTGCCAGAAACAGCTCTAAACTAAAGAGTCAAGGTTTTTCTGTGTCAGCCCCTGCATGTAATAATGCTTCTGTTTTTTCTGGATCCACAGAACCTGTTTCCAAGCCGAGGCCTAAAACCCAGTCTCTATCTATACCTGTCCAGGTTTCTCACTCGGTTGAGACGGAAGCCGAACCAATGCAGGTTGGACACACAAGGCTAACCCCTGAGGAAAGACTAAGACGTTTCAGGGGTAAAATGTGCATCTACTGTGGTGAGACTGGCCACTTCATTGCCTCATGCCCTGCAAAATCAAAAGCCGGGGCCCGTCAGAGGATCTGAGGAGTCTGACGGGCCATTTGAAAATTGAAAAATCTCCTCATTTGATGCTTCCAGCCACCCTATTTTTCTCCGACCAGAATCTCACATTGTCAGCCTTTATCGACTCCGGATGTGAGCGAAATCTGATAGACTCTAACCTGGTTCATCAGCTACAAATCGAAACTGTTCCCTTAACCAAGCCACTTAGTGTCTCAGCTATTGATGGGAGGAGACTCCATCAGGTTACCCATCAGACGCAACCACTTGAGCTTCTGATCTCAGGTAATCACCGTGAAACTCTGACATTTTTTGTTTTTCCCTCTACATGTTCTCCCATGGTGCTTGGTTTTGAGTGGCTGGAACGACATAATCCCCATATCAACTGGGCTGAACGCCACATTGAGTCGTGGTCGACCTCATGTCACGAAACATGCCTTCGTTCTGCAGCTCCTGCTGCAAGGTCTCCTAGAGGTAGGGGGGAGATAGACACTCCTGATCTTACTTCTGTCCCGTCCGAGTACCATGATCTGGCTTCTGTCTTCAGTAAGGTCAGTGCTACGTCCCTTCCACCTCACAGACCATATGACTGTGCGATTGAGCTATTACCAGGAGCTCCCCTTCCCAGCAGTAGACTTTACAATATTTCCAAACCAGAACGAGAAACCATGGAGAAATACATTAATGAGTCCCTAGCTGCTGGAATAATCCGTCCATCTTCTTCTCCGTTGGGTGCTGGTTTCTTTTTTGTGGGCAAAAAGGATAGTTCTCTTAGACCTTGTATAGACTACAGAGGCCTTAACCAAATAACTGTTAAAAATAAATACCCACTTCCGTTGCTAGCATCAGCCTTTGAACCTGTACAAGGGGCTACTGTTTTCACCAAGCTCGATTTAAGAAACGCATATCACTTCCTCAGGATTAGAGAGGGTGATGAGTGGAAAACAGCCTTTAAAACCCCTTTGGGCCAGTTTGAATATCTGGTCATGCCTTTTGGTCTCACTAACGCTCCTGCATGTTTCCAAGCCCTCGTCAACGATGTCCTCAGAGACTTTTTGAATATCTTTGTGTTCGTGTACATTGACGACATTTTGATTTATTCTAAGAACCTTTCTGAGCATAAGAAGCATGTCCGCCTGGTTCTGCAAAGATTGTTGGAGAACAAACTTTTTGTTAAGGCCGAAAAATGTGAGTTTCATCAACCTTCAGTCTCCTTTTTAGGGTTTGTGCTCGAGGGCGGGCAGGTTAAGCCATCTGAAGATAAAATAAAAGCTGTTTTGGATTGGCCAATACCTGAGAACTGTAAACAGCTGCAGAGATTCCTGGGTTTTGCCAACTTCTACCGTCGATTTATCAGGAATTATAGTCAAACAGCTCTACCTCTCACAACTCTAACTTCAGTCAAAAAGACCTTCCAGTGGACCCCCGAAGCTCAAGGAGCCTTTGACAAACTTAAGACTTTATTTTCCAGAGCCCCCGTGTTAATTCAACCTGATCCGGCTAAGCAATTCATCCTCGAGGTGGATGCCTCTGACTCTGGTGTTGGTGCCGTGTTATCCCAAAAACTCGACTCAGATCAAAAGATTCACCCCTGTGCATTTTTCTCCCTTAGACTCTCCCCGGCAGAGCAGAACTACGACGTTGGGGACCGAGAACTCCTGGCCATCAAACTCGCATTGGAGGAATGGAGACACTGGCTCGAGGGAGCTGAACATTCAGTCTTAGTTTGGACAGATCACAAAAACCTAGCCTACATCCAGTCCGCCAAACAAGCTAACCCTCGTCAGTCAAGGTGGTCTCTGTTTTTCTCCCGATTCAACCTCATTATATCTTACAGATCCGGATCCAAGAACGTCAAACCCGATTCTCTCTCTCGTCTATACTCTATTGATCACTCCGGGACGCCTGAACCCGTTCTGCCAGCTTCCTGTACTGTTGGAGTGGTTTCCTGGGAGATCTCCGATCTCATAAACTCTGCCCTGGCTTCTGAACCTGACCCAGGTAACGGTCCTCCTAACAGAACCTATGTCCCCTCTTCTGTCAGATCCCGCCTGATCCAATGGATGCACACAGCCAAGTTTTCCGCTCACCCGGGGGTGAGCCGAACTGTCGCCTTGATATCTAGACGTTTCTGGTGGCCGACTATGCACAAGGATGTGAAGGAGTATGTTTTGGCTTGCTCCATATGTGCTAGAAACAAGAGCTCACATCAACCCCCCTCCGGTCTATTGAATCCTCTTCCAGTTCCTACTTGTCCCTGGTCTCACATCGCCATCGATTTTGTCACTGGTCTTCCTGTCTCCCGAGGTATGTCTACTATTTTTACAATCGTCGACCGATTTTCGAAAGCATGTCATCTGATTCCCCTCAGGAAACTTCCCACGGCCTTTCAAACCGCCCAGCTTCTAGTGAAGCACGTCTTCCGACTCCATGGTATTCCCCAGGAAATCCTCTCAGATCGTGGACCACAATTCATCTCCCAAGTTTGGAAGGCTTTCTGTGCTGCTCTAAACTGTAAACCGTCTCTAACATCCGGTTATCATCCACAGTCCAACGGTCAGACCGAGAGAATGAATCAACTCTCCGCTGTCTGACCTCCAACAACCCCACTTACTGGAGCCAATAACTCACCTGGATAGAATATGCCCATAACTCCCTCAAGTTATAATTTGACTGTATGATCTGGTCGAACTGTAAAGTGCCTTGAGATGACATGTGTTGTGAATTTGGCGCTATATAAATAAACTGAATTGAATTGAAGTCTGCTTCCACCGGTCAATCACCATTTCAGGTCAGTCTTGGATATCAACCTCCCCTTTTTCCAGCAGACGAGAGAGAGATTTCGGTTCTATCAGTCAATCATCACATCCGCCGCTGTCGTCGAGTCTGGAGGGACACAATCGCTTCTTTGAATCAGTCTTCGTGACCACCAAGCGATTTGCTGACTCCAGGAGACGTCCTGCCCCAGAGTATGCCATTGGCCAGGAGGTATGGCTTTACACTCGGGACATCCCCCTCAAGGGAATGTCCCGTAAGTTGTCCCTGAGATTCATAGGTCCGTACAAAGTTGCCCAGGTCATCAATCCTTCCACCGTACGCCTGCATCTCCCTCTGAGTCTCCGCATACACCCAACGTTCCATGTCTCCCAGATTAAACGTGTTATCACCAGTACTTTGTGCCCTCCATCCGACTCCCCTCCACCCACCCTGGAAGTCGATGGACATCCTGCCTTCACCGTGCGCCTCTGGATTCCATTGCTGCTCTTGGCTAAGAGCTGGAAACCCAAATCAAGGTCTGCCCTCAAAGTCAGAAGTAAGACGCTGAAGCAGTAATTGGACTCTGCTGAACAATCAGTCTCTGGATCCCACAGCAACCTCTCTCAAAGAGAAAACGGACTCCTTCAAGGTATACTTCTGCAAACTCTAAGTCACTTAACTCATCAGTACCTGAACTAACTGAACTGTCATCCCTGCAGACTCCAGTGAACCTGTCCCCAGACCAGAACCAGTTCCTGTTGCATTATTCATATGATTGTACTTTATTAAACCTTGTTAAACTTTTCATCAGCCTCCGTTGTGTTCTGCATATTGGGCTTCTCTTTGAGTACCAATCATGACATATTCAAGTCTTTCTAAAAGAATATTATGGTCAACTGTATCAAATGCAGCACTGAGATCCAACAGGACGAGCACAAATACAAGTCCATTATCTGAGGCCATGAGAATATCATTAGTGACTTTCGCCAGAGCTGTTTCAGTGCTATGATGAGCTCTAAAGCCAGACTGAAACTCTTCAAAAAGTTCATTATGGTGTAAGTGATCGCAAACTTGTTTGGCAACAACTTTCTCAAGAATTTTAGATAAGAAAGGAAAATTGGATATAGGTCTATAATTGACCAAGTCATCTGGGTCAAGAGACGGTTTCTTAAGCAGAGGTTTAATTACAGCAACCTTAAAATCCTTAGGTACATATCCCTGTAACAGAGATAGATTAATCACATCTAAAATGGAGGAGGAGATCAAAGGAAATACCTCCTTAAATAACCTGGTTGGAACTGGATCTAACATAAAAGTTGAAGGCTTTGATGAAGACAATAATTTTGCTAACTCAGAAAGTTCAACTGGATCAAAACAATCTAAACCCGGTTCAGATTCCATGACTACCTCAGATACAATCGTGCATAGAGGAGTGCTCATTATCTTATTTTTAATAAGATCAATCTTATTTATAAAGAATGGACGGCTCAACAAAGCTATGGCTCTGGATGAGTTTGGCAACTGTATTAAAAAGAAATCTAGGATTATTCTTATTCTCCTCTATTAATGAGGAGAAATATGCTGCCCTTGCTTTACAAAGGGTCCTCTTATACAGCAGTAAACTGTTTTTCCAGACTAGGTAGGATTCCCATAGGCCTGTGGAGTGATATTTTCTCTCCAGTTTCCTAGCATTTAACTTCAAAGTACGCAGCTCTGCATTACACCAAGGAGCAAGCTTTTCGGTTTTCATTTTCAAAGGAGCTGTGTTGTCTAAGGCAGTACGCAGAGAACTAGCAACCCCATCAACAAAATCATCAACCTGGTGTGTGTGATGATTTTGGAGTCTGCACTCTATAATCACAGGGCTATTGATTAAAATAGGATGATATTAATGGTTAATAACAATAAAAAAATTCTAAAAAATAGGTAAAGGTGTCTTTTTCAAAAACAGATATTGTAGTATGTTCATCTGAAGTGCCTTGGTGTGTGTGGTGATTTTGGAGAGTCTGCACTGTATAATCACAGAGCTATTGATTAAAATAGGATGATATTAATGGTTAATAATAAAAAAATTCTAAAAAAATAGGTAAAGGTATCTTTTTCAAAAACAGCTATTGTAGTATGTTCATCTGGAGTCCCTTGGTGTGTGTGGTGATGTTGGAGAGTCTGCACTGTATAATCACAGAGCTATTGATTAAAATAGGATGATTTTATGGTTAATAACAATAAAACAATTCTAAAAAATGTAAAAAAATAAAGTGTATTTTTTTAAAAATAGCTGTTGTTGTGCGATCACCAAGAGCCCCTTGGTGTGTGTGGTGATTTTGTAGTCTCTGCACTTTATGGCAGTGGAGTTATTGATCTTTATTTGCAACGTTTTTCTGTTGTTTTACCATTTGCAGACGGTCCCTAACCACTCGCCTGGCCGCTGCCTGTGCATAGAGATCAATGTAATACATCCAGCTCGGAGAACGGCTCGTTTTTCTCGAAAATAACGCTTTTTAATTCTTGTAGATCATAGTCTGTGCTATCAGGACATGAAAGATGCGTCATTTGTGTTTCAACAACGTTTCATGTGAGAGTTATTGATCCCGGAAGTCCGAATCCGTCTTAACTGACGAGCTGTCAGTCAAATGCTTCCTGACACTACTTCCTGTGAGATCGTATCTGCAAGGCCCAATCAGGAGGAGGCTTACAGTTGTCTCCGCCCAACCTGTCAAAACCACTTTTCCTCCGCGCGAGGAGAAAATCTGTCCGAGCGCAGAGACGCTTTCAAGAGGGCAGCCGTCTTCGAGCGTGGCCGCTGGATAGAAAATTGTGCGCGCAGGGAGATCTCGGAGAGCTTCCGAACGCGTGTAGAGGAGCTGGCGCGCGCGGAGAGAGATTTTCTCCTCTTGAAGCAGCAGTTTCTCGCGCGGCGGTAGATAAACCATGCGCAGAAGTAGTCTAACATACATGCGAGTATGTTTATTTTGCTGGCGTTGGTTATGACATAAATGTAACGCCATAGATCAAGTCAGAACAGAGATGTAAGTATTCTTAACCCTTTAAAGCCCGATCCGAGAATAAAACAAAACAGAAAATTACTTTTTTTTGGTTTGAAGTCCTTATTTGACCTTTTAACAAAATATGTAAAAAGAAAAAACAGAAATACATTTTTGATATTAATAATTTATTACTATGCGATACTATGCGATTTTGAGCAAGGTTTTTACCATTAAATTATGCAAAAGGTATCAGACGCAAAATATTTCAGAAACCGTGTGTATCAAATATGATACATTTGGCATTACACGGTTAAAAGGAAACAGTATTTTATAACACATACTGAGGGGATGGCAGTTCATTTAAATATTGCCAGACAGTGAGAGAGAGCAGGATTTGCAGCTGGTAACAGAAAGGCTCAAGTTCTACAGCCCATTTTATTTATTTGAGATTTTAACTTCCGTTTCATTGACTATCATTATGCCAAACCTTTAGCAAGAAACGGCTGGAAACTGGCCACACAGCTCTATTGTGAACATCTCTATCAATAACTGAATCAAAGTTGTTTCTTCTGCAAAATTTAGACTTTTTTTCACCTATGGCAACCTATTATACCAACGGGTTTTAATTAAAGCAGATTTCTTCTTACTGCTAATATTCTTCTACTGTATGTCCTTTGAGTTTAGGTAAGCATTTGGTTTCTACACATTCAGAAACCTATACTGTGTCAGACATTGACTTACAGTATACCACATTGTTTGCATGAAAAAAACACAGTGCATTCCTGTCTGCTTCTCTCACATCACAGGTTTGCCGCCAGGCCTCTTGCCTCAGAGAAACAACAGCTGGTTTCCTAGTAAAAAGGCTGAACATGGATCCTCATGCATGAACACACGCTGTTATGCTCCATGCATGTAGAAATGCAGCGTTAAAACAGGTAGAGCACATTCACAGACACCCGCAGTGCGTGATTCCATTTATCAGAGGATCATTAGCAGAGCGCTGAAGCTGCCGTACATCCTGGCCACACTCTTTAAAACAGTTCCTGTACATTTTCCAGACGTTCGAGCTCAGACAAGTACACGGAAATAAGAAAGCTGGACCTAAAATAACTTAATTTCTCTCACTTTGGTCATGAAGGACATCATAATTTATCTAAATAGAACTCTGCATAACAAAAAAAAACGCCAATCTAACCTGTAACTGAGTACCTCTCAATGTACTGAACTTTCATGAACTGATCCACCCCTATCTAAGGATACTTCTCTATATCTCAGTGCTTGTTGATGAAACGTTGTATTTGTATTAAATAAATAAATAAACAAATATAAAAACGGCATCTTCTGCCTGGCAGTCTACATCCAGGGGTAAATATTCCCAAAGCACAACAACCAAAGCTGAAGTAATTTCACCGCTCAAGAACTGTTGGCTTTGTTCACAGTAGATTTCATACCTCTATAATTCAATATTGATTTTTTTTTTTACAGCACTTTCCTGGTAGGTTTAATTTTAACATACAGATGTGCTTCCATCAGCGTAATTAAAGCTTCAAATGAAGAAAACACCAGCAATATGTTCCTTTGTTGGATTTAATGGAACTTGTTCTACATCCTGAATCTATGCATTTGTTTTAATTGCATTTAATAAAAACACAACAAATAAAACGCTCAGTAGAAAATGAAGTTTTATGATAGATCCGGTTATTACTCATATTTTCTGAAGGAGCAAATCTTATTCAATTGTTTCTTGTATTGTTTCTACAAAACAAATACATTTGTTAGTCCCTGATGTTTTACTTCAGTAATACTTCTACACAGATGCAATCAGAAATACTGTTGCTAGACATTAAGTACCACTGGGCTACTGGGTCCCAATTTCCCAACCTTGATTTTGTTGTTTATTGTTTCATAAAGCCTTTCTGGTGGTATTTAATTGTCCAAGTAATAAGCTTTATAAGCTTCATGTTTTATGTCCTCTTTTCCTGCCAATTGCAAGCGGTTCAAACCAAAGTTTTAAGAAAATATTTTTCCACATAAAGAAATCAAGTCATAAAAAAGTTTGTCATGATTGTACGGATTGTGAGGGATGTGTTTTATTCAGCTCTAAAGACGAGGAGAGGAAGTGGATTTAGCAGCACATCAAACAAATGTATCACGGTCGACGCTCCTTCTGAATACTTCATGATCTTCTTTACATTTAAGAAATTAACTGACAATATGGAAAGGAAATTTAATGTTGTATGTGTCATCCAAGGGGTCAGAAACATGCCGATCTCAACACAAAGTGGCTCAAACTATCAGACCTACTTTTATTTTTGGGCATAATGTCAACATTTGATTAAATTTTCATCAGCGTAGACAGAGCATTTGCATAGAGTCACATGAGATTGAGAAACTTCGACTTGATGTTTCACAGTAAATAATGTGTAACATATATAATGTTTATTAAATACCATACCAGAGAAACAGGTGGCAAATATATCTATAAAGCAAATCTGTGGGTAAATAACGTTTCTGTTCTCCCAGCAACTTTTGGTCGTGACTGCAGTTCACTACATATTTTAGTTGTCCTTTGTAACACTGCGGTCTGATGCTCTTGATTACAAATGGTATTGTGCAATATTAAACTCCTGCACCATACCTAGGCACGCTGAACTGCTTACTTTGCAGCAGCAAACACGGCTGAGTAAGCCGCAGTCAAGAAAATGCCTTTAAAGTGCCAGACAGCTTCAGTTTAGCTTCTAATTTCAATTTAAACATTCCAGATGGAGGTTTAAAGCTGTGAGACCAAAGTTTTAATACAATAGACTGCTGTGTGTGCATCGCTGTTACTTATCAATGACATAAACACGATCTTGGATGATAGTTGAGGCTATACAGATCAGCCAGCTTACTTTATGAGCTAACTTCAGCTTTTACTTTGAAGTAACCTGCACTATTTTAAAGTTAGTGGTGAAAAGCAGAAAAAGAAATCCTCTCTGCCAGCATTAACTCTTAAAGGATTGAAAGCTAAAACAATGCATGAGAATGTTTAATCAATAATAACTCAGTTGAAGAGTTATTATTATCTCCTTACAGTAAAGGAAATCATCGAGGGCAGATTGTTTTCTTTCCTGTACAATGTATCAAAATCA
The DNA here is from genome assembly GCA_030533445.1 of Cyprinodon diabolis. Lineage (NCBI taxonomy): Eukaryota > Metazoa > Chordata > Actinopteri > Cyprinodontiformes > Cyprinodontidae > Cyprinodon > Cyprinodon diabolis. Next base: position 9,759,547 of record CM060073.1, read on the forward strand.
TTCACAAAGAGTGTTAAATATTTGGGTATAATCAAAACCTAGTGTGAAAAGGGGTCATATACTTGCTTTTGTTAAATGTAAACAACTAATCCCCCAACCCAACACACACACACACACATCTGTGTGTACATTCAAGGTTTATAGAGGTTAGGCTAAACATGATGGATTCCTTTACGCAGATGATTTATTGCTTTTTTAATTCCAATCCCCACATTCTTCACTGCTGTATTGTCTGTGCCATTGCTATTTTAAAACGCCTGTTAAATTTTTACAAGGGCACGGCAGGAAAATCCTGGAACATGTGAGGCAGTAAACTGGCTCTAAGACGCCGTAATAGGTCAGTTAATATTGGCATTTTAGATTAAATCAGAGCCATGTATTCTTCCTAACTTTAAGTGTTACATTTGGAATTGGTGGGACTGTAGAGATTTAAGGACTTCTAACTTCTAATAAAACATTTATTTATTAGAATGGAATATTTATTAGTATTTATTTAAATATATATGCTGATTAATAAATAAATATATTTAGGATATTTTTCTGAAATGTAATCTTTAGGTTCAAAAACTAACAACTCTGCTTGAGATGACATTAGTTGTGAATTGGCGCTATATAAATAAACTGAATTAAAATTAACCAGGTGATTAGCCCCAATTCAGTGTTCTGGAGATGGAAATACAAATAGTTGGAACTAATTACTGTACAGATTTTTACTTTATTATCTACCTGGATTATCCACCTCTAAAACTGATAATTTTTCTAAAACTTTATAATTATCCTTACCAGCTATTTATCTATTATCTGATTAATTAGGCCTTTAAGAAGAAAAAAGGAGGAAATAGTGCAACATAATTCTGCCAGACAAAGTAATAGTAAACAGACCAAACAAGTGAAACAGAATTAATACAATAACCATGAAAAGCAAACAATGCCAAGGGTCTTAATCTCTATAAAAGTTTACCGATTTGAAAAGCAGATTAGTTTTAACAGTGAAATGTGTTCTGAGGAGAACAGATAAAAAAGGGGAAATATTCAGGTGTCCTGATGCAACTTCTTCATGTCCAATATTGTATCAATACTGGAGCTTTCTAAGTACAGTATATCAGCATAAATCATATATATACTTTTACTATTTATTTGTAGGTCTGAATATTAGAAAAGGTTTGATCAATGGTATTACTCACACACAGAACAATAATAAACAACAACCGAACTGCAAAAACGATCTAGAAACAAAAAAAAATCTTAAATAAAGTGTATTTACCCCTAATTTGAGTAGTTAAATAAGATGGTTTGCCAATGGAACGAGCATTTTTACTTTTATAATATGCACTTGAAATAAGACAATGCTATAGTTTATTTCTTATTTTAAATGAAAATTGTCTTTGTCTCACTTACCTCCTCAATAGAAGACAAAATGCACTTATTTTAAGAAAAAATTACTTATTTAAATTTACATTTTTTGCAGTTTCTATCAGCTAACTAATATTAATACAATTTTGGCTCAGTTATAACTTAGTTATAATCAACAATCATGTAATGTGGGCTGGTGAGCAGTCGTCCACTGGTCAGAGCAGAACACTGAAGAGGGATGTACACTCACCGGCCACTTTATTAGGTACACCTGTCCAACTGCTCGTTAACACTTAATTTCTAAGCAGCCAATCACATGGCGGCAACTCAGTGAATTTAGGCATGTAGACATGGTCAAGACAATCTCCTGCAGTTCAAACCGAGCATCAGTATGGGGAAGAAAGGTGATTTGAGTGACTTTGAACTTGGCATGATTTTCGGTGCCAGAAGGGCTGGTCTGAATATTTCAGAAACTGCTGATCTACTGGGATTTTCACGCACAACAATCTCTAGGGTTTACAGAGAATGGTCCAAAAAAGAAAAAACATCCAGTGAGCGGCAGTTCTGTGGGCGGAAATGCCTTGTTGATGCCAGAGGTCAGAGGAGAATTGCCAGACTGGTTCGAGCTGATAGAAGGGCAACAGTGACTCAAATAACCACCCGTTACAACCAAGGTGGGAAGAGAGCATCTCTGAACGCACAGTACGTCGAACTTTGAGGCAGATGGGCTACAGCAGCAGAAGACCACACCGGGTGCCACTCCTTTCAGCTAAGAACAGGAAACTGAGGCTACAATTTGCACAAGCTCATCGAAATTGGACAATAGAAGATTGGAAAAACGTTGCCTGGTCTGATGAGTCTCGATTTCTGCTGCGACATTTGGATGGTAGGGTCAGAATTTGGCGTCTACAACATGAAAGCATGGATCCATCCTGCCTTGTATCAACGGTTCAGGCTGGTGGTGGTGGTGTCATGGTGTTTTCTTGGCACTCTTTGGGCCCCTTGGTACCAATTGAGCATTGTTGCAATGCCACAGCCTACCTGAGTATTGTTGCTGACCATGTCCATCCCTTTATGACCACAATGTACCCAACTTCTGATGGCTACTTTCAGCAGGATAATGCGCCATGTCATAAAGCTGGAATCATCTCAGACTAGTTTCTTGAACATGACAATGAGTTCACTGTACTCACATGGCCTCCACAGTCACCAGATCTCAATAGAGCATCTTTGGGATGTGGTGGAACGGGAGATTCGCATCATGGATGTGCATACCACAAATCTGCGGCAACTGTGTGATGCCATCATGTCAATATGGACCAAACTCCCTGAGGAATGCTTCCAGCACCTTGTTGAATCTATGCCACGAAGAATTGAGGCAGTTCTAAAGGCAAAAGGGCGTCCAACCCGTTACTAGCATGGGGTACCTAATAAATTGGCCGGTGAGTGTAAGTACACAGTTTAAACCGCACAGATTACCACTGTGAGCAACATCCTTAGCCCAATATTGATTTGAATATTATTCGAAGATCCACAATATGAATTTAATAAATTGATCTACAGTAACTCTAGATTCCTGTAAATCACCTCCACGAGCCTCCTATCCGAACATCAAGAAAAAAGAAATTCCTGAAGGTATCAATCAATCAATCAATCAATCTATGATTGTGCTTAGGCTGTAGAGAATAAGACTAGCATTTCTTTCACTAGCATCAGTATTAATAAGAATGTTTATTCCGCAGCCACATCTTTCCAGCTCAGATTTTTAGGGGCAGCAATATGATACATATTTTCAAGATTAAATCCGGGCTTACCAAGAAATTAATGATCAATTAAGTGCAGGATTGTTTAACAGTATGATCGTTTTCTTGATTATAGATGCAACATGGCTATTTTAGAGAATGTTTATATTTAACTGCTGCTTTTAAAAGCACAGGTCTGGAAACACAATCTATAGAAACAAAATAAGCTGAGCAGTGAAAATGTACCAGGACCTTTTACTGCCTCAAGATGACGCATATAGTAACACACAGCCTTGATGATTCCTTCCACCCTGGTCAGCCCAGAGTCACCTCCAATGTTCCAGCAGCAATACTGCTCCGTCCTCTGGAATCAGTCACCTCTACATTGATCACATAAGCCAAAGGGGAGGGAAAGACTTGTCTTTGCTGTGGCAGCGATCCATCAAGTCTGACAGGCATAGAGCCCACTGACAGACCGTTATTCAGGATGACATAACGCAGTGGAAGTGACGATCTCCATCCAACGTGCTGTCGCTGTTTCAGGCCAGTGATTCTGGATGGGGTTTAGTCAGCTTGCTGTCCTCTGTAAGAGTGTGAGAGACGGACGCTGGAGGGGACTGCTGCTTGTCTTCCAGGCAGAGCTGACTTCAGGCAGCATGACTCCCTAAGCACCTGGCATGAGCACACAGCTGTATAAAGGGATGTTTACATCAGTGCCTAATCCTGAGACTACAATAGATCACAACATAGGGAAATTAGAATCTTTAGGACTTTAAATTATAATCCAGATCCGGAATTTATCCCAAATAGAAATAACAGCTGATTACTGGTAAATTTAATTTATGTACGGAGAACACTTAAGGGTTAAGAAATGAGATGCAAATCTGCATATTTAGAAAGGGAGATTCAGGAATTCGATAAATTTCTGAAAAATACCAGGATTGAAAAAAATATGGGGAATATGTTGCCTATACAGAAAAAATGGGGAAAAGATGGCCTTCCAAAAACAAACTGAAAACCCCACATAGTTAACCATTTAAAGCCTGAACCATGAAAGAATTGACAAGTTCTATTTTGTCGTTGTTATTGAACTTCCTGACAAATAAAAAAACGTATTTTTTTTAAATGTTAAGTTACATAATTTATTTGCATCAGTTTTGATACATTAGGCATTTCTCTATAATCTTCTATACGTTATTTGTTCACTATATTTGTCCGATCGTGTAAATCATGATGTTCAAGGACAAAAATATCAAACAAACTCATTTATCAAATATATAATATAGGGTTAGGAGTGAATGGGAAGGTACTTCCCCTCTAAAGTTTCAATGTAGAGAGTTATCCCTCTGGAAATATTGTGGCATAAAGAAAAAAGAAAAAAAAAGAAAAACACTTCTATATTTCTAAATCTTAATCTTCACCTGATCCTGAAACCAGACGATGGGTTTAGTTCTCTGCATTATTATTCTGGGACTGTAAATCTGATCAGAAATAGGAGAGCAGAACCTTTCAACTGATTAGCCGTCTAATAAAATTTGTTTTTCAAAATAAAGGTAAAATAAAAAACGGCAGGAGCCATGAAAAACCACAACAACATTGTCCTCTACTTGGTCGCTGTTCCTGTTTCAAATATAAAATCTAACAAAACAGACGTGATAGCAGCAGCTACATGCACGTCTTCCTGTGCTGCCATGGTTACTTTTGGTTCTGCGGCCTTTGCTTTGCTCATCTAAGCTATATGTCCCGCCTTACATCATAGTACTGCAATGTGATTGACTGAAACATTTTTGGTTGCTCTTGAACAGAATAAGGTGGATTCTTATGTGTTCATAAAGACACAAATACCTCTAGAATTCAGTTTTTTTTTCTATAAAGGATGCACCTCAATGTTTCTGCTGGTTAGCTCATGCTTGTCTGTTTTATTTTTAGTTTGGTTTTAGGATAATCTCACAGTGCAAAAGAGAGAACTAGAACTGCTGATTGGTTAAACCTTTAAAGCTGACACTTGATAGATAGGTGTTACATCTGATGTTGCACAGAAGCAAAAATGCATATTTTAGGAAAATAAAATAGAAAATGAATCAGTACTGAACTTTTCTAAGTTTGCTTTCTTTATTCTTTTTCCCCACATAAAGTCAGGATCTGTGAAATGGCCCCATTTATAAGACCTCACAAGCAACTTCAATAACTAAGTCAAACCACTTTCAGGGTCTAGAAGTGTCATCCCTTTCTGAATTATTGATTCTGTTTATCTGTTGAGGAACTTTCTGAGGGGTAGAAAGCCAGAACGGTCACACAGTTTTCCTATTAAAACTTAATGAAGCCAAAGTTTGGCTCAAAGCATGAACATGGTTATCTTGTCTGGTTTTCAGTTAAAAGGCCAAAATTCATCACAGAGAGTCCTTCTGTCTTTCATGTACCACCCTGCTTTTTGTCTCTGACTGGAAGCCTGGAAGGACGGTAGTGGACTGGGAACGGGACTAGAGCTGAGGCGGTGGCTAATTAAATTTTCCAGGCACCACTGGCAGACATGTTGCTCTTCAAGCAGAGCTATTAACTTAGTTCTGCCCATTACCGTTCTCCTCCTCTCCCTCTGCTGTTCAACCTTTCTGCGATCCATCACAATCGCCACAGCAAAGAAGATGGGGTGAGGGGTTAGACAGAATGCATAAAAAGCCAAACAAGGATGGGGACCTAAATACGTGGACTCACTCTATCGATTGTGCACGTAAAAGAGAAAAAAATGAAGATTTATACATGTGTATGGCAGTATGCTGTAAGGAGAGGTGAACTAGTAGAAATAAAGCTTTATAAAATGAAAGGAAGGCTTTAGCAGCGGATATATGCAGAAAGTGAACTCAACAAGATCAAACTTTACCTAAATGGTGTTGGGATCCAGAGGCTTGCCCTCCAGAGGGCGCAGAGGATCCCCTCCTGTTGTATGTTTTTCTGTTGGGACTTGGGTTACTGTTGGGATCTGGAGATCTGCCACCTGTCTCCAGCAGAGAGCGCTGTGGGTCTCCTGGGCTGGAGCCTCCAGCACACCTGAGGATCATCAGCCCATCAGGGGACCTCCTACATAAGCAGCAGCCAGACCTGTTTTCGTCGCCGGAGTGTTGACCAGTTTTGGTTAGCAGAACCTGATCCTCAGCCTGCACATAGAATCTCTGTCTGCTCTGGAGAGTAACCAGATTCCAACCAGCCTCTGTCTTCTCTGCTCACAGGAAAGCCCGACTGAAGTCTGTAGCTCTTGAGGAGCTTTTGCTTGGAAACCTGCCTGCCTGCCCAAGGAAGCCAAACCTGAAGACTATCAGTCTGAAATCCCCAGGTAGTTCTCAAGGGAGAACTAGGACATCAACTCAAGGTCTGAACCTCATTAGCCTGAAGCTAGACGCTGCTGCTGCTGCTGAGCTCTCTGCTGAATCCACAGACTCTGGACCCAACCGGTTCCCTCTCTCCATCGATCAGTCTGAACCTCATCAAGGTACAAACCAGAATCAAACCCCTGACAAGTCTTCACCGCTGCCTGGCTAACCAAACTATTCATCTCTGCAGATTACTCAGTGATTCCAGTCCCGGACCAGTACCAGAACCTGCTCATTAATATTCTTGTGTGCTTCTCAATAATAAACTGTTAAACTTTTACTCCGTTTCCTGTGGTGTTCTGCGTGTGGGTTTAAACACAGAGGCCCATCATGACAAATGGTGTCTCTAAAATAAGGATCATCTGATCCCTTCCTCACCGCTTCAGCTGTATCTAGACCCACAGCTAGTTTGTGATTGTCCCTCTTGCGTTGTGGCATGGAAGCGCAGACCACGCTTCAAAATTGGGCAAAAACAAAAATTATCTACGACAAGCTCACTGGGACACACTGCTGTTGGGAGTATAACCAGCCCTCGGGTCTTTGTTAACAGGTGTTGCCAGGAAACAAAGTCTTCTTCAAGGAAGCTTTGGCTATTCAATTAATAATTAATTAATGGAAAAAATTTACAGATTTATCAATCTGCAAAATAATCGTTAATTGCAGCCTTAAGCTAAAACTAATTCTTGAGTCAACCATCAAAAACTCTATTGAAGCATTGTTTCTTCATTGGAATTGCTATTATGGATATGAATGTTTTTTTTACCAGTAGTAATGTCTTGAGTAGTATAAGTTGCTAACATAATTTTGACCAGTCAAAACTAGATTGCAGACATTTAAAAAAAATCATTCCGATTAGTCAAACCTACAGCTACAGATTATCTGTAAAATATTAATTTATAGGTAGAATTAGGTTGTATACCACAAATTGATGTCCAGTCTAGCTATTAAATGTTAAAACAGCTTGCCAGCTAGGTTAACTTCATGAAAATCAGTTCATATAACCAAGGTTTCAGTACAATAAACAAGTATTTTTTTTAGGTAAACAAAACATGAAACTGATAGTTATATTTACTTATATTTTTTAAGGCAACTATTTTCAAAGATTATTTTAAGTAATGTTTTCTCTGTCTTTCCCTCCTACAGTGATGTGGAGGATAACAGAGGGACTGCACAGACTGTTGCTTTTAGGACGGGGTATAACAGCTGGAGAAAAAAAGTTAAAGTGGGTCACTGTCTTCCTGGCAGTTGTTAGGCAAAAACTCTTTTTCGGTTTACATGTCCCCTTTCATCGTCCAATAGCCCCTCTGTTTCCGTTTTGCCTCCTTGTCAATTTAGCGTAGGTTGGCGGGTTGATTTTATTCTGAAATTTCATCTGGACGTTTTTCTGGCGCCTGGCTTTTTCTGTTTGGTTTGTACAATTCAGGAGACCAAAATCCTTTTCGCAGAAAGAAAGGTAGATTTCAATGAGTTGGGCTCCTTCACAGCAGCTGCACCGTTGTCAGTATCATTTTTGTGTCTTTAATCATGTTTTGTAGCATCTTTATTTGTGTGACTATAATAACCAAAAACAGAGAGTCAGTTCCTTCTCAGCTGTAACTTTAAATGATTTAAATAAGTCCTATATGATGGCAAATCCAAAACTTTGACCATGTTGTCTTCAAACAAATTGGTTGCCCGTTTGTCTTGAAACAAAGTTTTATTTTTTTCCTAAAAGATCCATTTATATTTTCAGTGCACCAGTCCCTCCTGATCTAAGCAACATGATGCTGCCACCCTCACACTTCACAGCTGAGACGGTGCTCTCTTCATCTTGAACGCTTCCCTAAAATTTCCTCCAAATATATCAATGATGATGAAGGCCGAACGCTTCAATCTTTACTCCATTAGACCACAGCGCCTAAAGAATTAGAGTATCTATCTCTGTGAGTATTTTTCTTCTGAGGACATGTTACACTGTGGATAGAGGGACTCCCATTCCAGCTTCAGCCAGCATCTTTACTTGGTGCTCTGATATTGTTCTGGGGCTAAATCACAACTTTCACACCAAATCACCTCTGGGACACGGCGCCCACTGCCTTCCTAAACGCCATGATGACTGCTTGACATTTAAATAAATGATATGAGTGGCGCCTCCAGGCACTTCCCATGGAGGAACTGGATCTGTGGATCAACACAATTCTCTCTCTAACCCTTTCTGACGTCTTAATAACAGAGGCAGGGTAATTAGGGTGTTTGCTTTTAACACGTTTACAGCTGTTTCTACATTTTACTCAAATTTTCTGAATGAAGCAATAAGAAGCTTACAGCAGCTAGACATCCTCCTTTAGGCTTTCCCAGATTCATGCAATGATCCTGGTGTATTTAAAGTTCGCACTGTAAGGAAATTAATAACAGACTTCTTTAAAAAGGTGTTTCTCTTGTTATTGCACCAGAACCAGGTCTCATCTAATGATTATTTCTAAACAATTCATCAACAAATGAATCCACACCAGCTATAGAAATAAAGATGTGAGAACTATGAAAAGTCCATGCTCCATATAACCAGACATTTGCTAAGACTCCACCAATAAGGATCAAGTTATGTAAGATATTTTTTACAAAGTAGACATAAGACTCATATTTTGATGACAGCAAATGTCGTTTACTGTTCATCAAGTCAGTCAGACCAAATTCCTCGGACTCATCGTCTTCTGCTTTACCCGGTTGCTGGGGCAGCAGAGACTCCCAAACTTCCCTCTGCCCACACATCTCCTCCAGCTCTGCTGGGGAAAGCCTAATGCTCTCCCAGGCCAGCTGAGAGACATAGTCCCTCCAGTGTGTCCTGGGTTGTCCCCTGTAACACCACCTGAGGGAGTCTAACCCACCTCAGCTGACTCCTCTGTGGGGGAGAAGCGGTTCTACTCTGTGCCTCTGTTGGATGAATGAGCTCCTAACCCTTTCTCTAAGGGAAAGCCCAGTCACCCTGCAGAAAAAGCTTGTTTCAGCCGCTTGTATGCAGAAACACTTTCTTTAGTCATGATCCAGATTTTATGACCACAGGTGAAGGTAGGAGCATAAACAGGTCTGTAAAATGAGAGCTTTGCCTTTTCACGCTGCTGTTCACTACCACAGATCAGTAGAGCTGCGGTGCATTACAGCAGCAGCTGCAACGATTCGTCTATCCATCAGTGGCGGCTGGCCAATACAGGACACTAGGGCGCTGCCCCATCCGCCCCACTCCACCCACCAAAAAATATATATGCATATATATTTTTTTTAATTCAATTTTAATTTAACATGTAAAATATTTTTGAAATATATATCTTTTAGATGAGCAAGATAGATATTTAATCTTTCATGATTAGAAAAGCTTCATATTGATTGAAAATGATTTTTCTTCGGATTTGTGACGTATTTCCGCCCTGGGGGGCAAAAATCTTTGCCGATTGATTCACGCTAAAAGTTGTCCATGCGCAGTAGCTCCTCTGCAATACAAAGTGAAATGGCACAAGAACCATCCATTTCCAGGACCTGGTTTAGCAAGGCTTGGCTAACTGCATTAAGCAAGGCTTTATTCTGCTTTCCTTGCCTCATTTTTGTAAATGTCAGGGCCTGACCCAGCATGGATAGAGACAGTAGGACTGATTTAAAGCAAAAGGCAAAGAAGATTGAACAATCTGGGATTCACATTGAAAATAATATAATATATTGTACTTTTTCTAGATGTTTGTTAATTTGCATAGTTGCTCTTCTCAGAAAATAAAGATTATATATATTAAAAAATATACAAAGCTGACAAATAACTTCTCCATTATTAAACTGGTAACTTTTTTTTTTTTTTTTTTAGGTTTGTGACACAATATTGGACCATGCAAAACACAGAAGAAGAACACGCAAGAAACATCCTTTTCCAGGACCTGGTTTAAAGAAGGCTTGGATAACTGCATGTAGTGAGGCTAATGCTTTATTCTGCTTTCTTGCATCCTTTTTCAAATGTCAGGATCTGACCCAGCATGGATAAAGACATGTAGGACTGATTTATAGCACTTTTTAGAAAAGGCAAAGAAGAATTAACAATCTGGGATTGAAAATACTATAATATAGTGTACTTTTTTTAGATGTTTATTAATTGGCATAGTTGCTCTTAAAGCTACAGTGTGTAATTTTTAGCGACATCTAACGTCCAGACTGCAGACCGCAGCAACATGAACATCTCCCCCCACCGCTTCTCCCCCCCAACAGTACGGCGAGCGTTACGGGACAAAATGTCTTCCACGACGTCCGCATCACCTACCTTCTCAAGTGATGAGGTTTGTTTACATAGATAATTTTACAGATAGTATTCTCAGGCATAATACTGCCATCTATTGTTCAGTACCGTCTCAGTTCATCTCTCTCAACTTGTCGTAGTTACTTTGGAGCGTAATGGGCGATGTCGCAATCGCTAGTTTGTTGGCTCTGAGCTGCCATAGCGCAAAGATGTCTGCCTCCATGGCTGCGAGATATGCTCCTATGTAATTATAAATAACGAATTCTAAGGCAACGCAAATATTAAGGTTAAGAGGTTGAGCTCGTAGATGATGATAAATAACATAGTTATGTATAATATATTAGATTTCTGACTGTATATCCCTGTAATTATTACACACTGTAGCTTTAAATAAACACATTGTCAGAAAATAAATATTTTTTTATATATTCAAAAAATATAAAGCTGACTAATAATCAATTATTAAACTGGTACATTTTTTTAGGTGTGTGATACAATATTTGACCATGCAAAACACAGATTTACCTTCACAAAGCCTCAGAAGGGCAAGATTTATGTACAAAAAGTAAACCCGTGCAAGAAATTATATTTTTTGTTTTTTTATAACGTTTTTTGTTGCTGGCATTCATATAAATATACTGGTATGATCAGTTAGTAGAAGTTTGATTGTTTTTTGGTATATGTCTGTATGTGTGTATGTATGCGGCACACATAAAGTCAGGAACAAGGTTTTAAAAAGGTGAAGTTGAATCATTACATATTAAATATGAAAAGCAAACTTTGATTTTTAATTAAGTTGGTTTAAGATCCTTTGACAATAACTATCCTCTGGAAGTACTTTTCTTCTCCACAGGTGACACTGGTCGTTAGCAGGAACATTTGGGGAACCGTTTGAGGTAAATACACCTCAGCTTAAGTGACAGAACAGTGAATGAGTTCAGACATTATCTTAATTTTTTTATCAGCATTTCTCAAATTAACTTCCCTTTTTTTGACGTTTCTTTTGAACAATAAAGTCAGCGGGAAAAGCGCCACAAATCTGCCTCATAATCTCGATTTTTACAAAGGAATTTGCCTGAGGCCACAAGCAGCACCGGGGCTGCTGAAAGAGGAAAATAGAATGACTCTGGAAAGTAAAAGGCTCTAAAAATATAAATGACTTGTCTGCATGTCTGGTGTGTGTGTTGGAAAGTGAAACCACTAGGTTCCTTCCACGTCATCCATTTCCACCAGGAGAAAGCAGAGCTCTGAGTGGTTTAGCATCGGGCTGCACAGACTTCCACAGCAAACCCCTTAAACACACGGACTAAGAAAAGGAGCCCGTATTTAAAACCCCTGAATTACATTTAATTGTAGAAAAGCCTGGCCAACTCCAGGCGAGTGGTTGGGGATTCAAGCTGAGCCTGCATTGTGAGGAGCTCGCTTCCTGCAGGGCTGGAGCAAAGGCAATGACCACCTAAAGCGGGAAAAGTAGCAAAGCCGCAACAGAGCGAAAATCACTGTCTGTAGATAATGAATGAAGGAGTGAAAAAAAAAAGAGACTGAGCGTGGGAGGGCTGAATAATGAGCAGGAGGTGGAGGGGAAGAAAAGCCTCCTTCCATCCCGTCCTCCTTGTCTTCTGGTGCAGGGTTATTTTTATCTTCAATATGGAGCAACACAGCGCTGTAAAGACAATCATTTCTGCAGCTGCGCTGTCATTGCTCACTGCTACATCTCTGTCAAAACAAAAGAGACTCACTTATGCAAACACTTAAGCCTGCAACCGTTCATACAGTGAAGCACTAGGATTGCAAACACTGGCATCAGCGTAAGAAACAGCATGAATGATTTGTTTAAGGTGACAATCACACAGATATTCATATCCAGTTAGTACAGCTGTCAACTCTGGAAACTTAACGTGAAGACAATTATCCTCCCCCTACACTGTATAGCCAGTGAAAAAAAAACCCAAAGCCCTTCTTAGATTGCAGAACGCACACTGGGTTTTCACTTGGCACCTACTTTACAAGGTCTGGGTATCTCACTTTAAAGTGTCTCATTTTTCACACAAGTGCACAGGAAGAAGACAATCTCTTGTGAGATGCCACAGTGTGTGAGTGTGTCACATTAAATCAGCTGGAATAAACTAAACACACACGTATTTCCCAGCTGACTTTTACCACTGCATCACATCTGATTCAAAAGCTTCTCTGGAAGAATTTAAATGATTATAGACTTTTCTGCGGTTATTGATGTGTATGGAGTGAATTTTGTTCCTTTATTGTTTCAAGCAAAGAACATATTTTGTAAATTAAAATTTGAAAAAAAGACAACACATAAACATTTTTGTAGATTGTTATTTGGACTAAAACACATTGAAAAAAGAAACTTTGAAAAAGCTATTAATCAAATAAAGGTTTTGAGAGTAACTTTGCTTTTTTATCTGAATTATTTTTATTTTTTTTATTTAATTGCTCTTTTTTAAATTGAGTTTTACTCATTACCTTTTTCAAATTCTGTTTTTTAGATCACATATTTTTCACCTCAGTGGGTGTGCTTTCTTTTGAAGGGAGGAGCAAAGATACATTTCTATTGGTCTGCAATAATGTCAACAATTGTATTTAATGTGAAGAGAATATGATCTGTTAAAAGCCATTTGAGAAGAATGCAATTCATAAAACTTAATCTGTAAAAGAAAAAAAGCTGAAAAAAAAAATATTTGAAAGAATATAAAGGAATTAATAATACTATGAGAACAATATCTAAGAAAAGAGCAAAGTTACTCTTAAAAACATTTTGTGATTATAAAATTTTCTAAATTTATATTTCTGTGTTGATTATTTTTCAAAATTTGATGTACAAAATAAGTTATCTGGTTGCATAAATAATGGAACAAAATTTACTCCATATATCTCGTCATGTTTTGTTTTTTTTCAAGTGAAAAAAAACACAATCTATCACTCTGCAAACAGTTGAGAGAGATATGGTTTTAGTGATTTAACATGACCTTATTTGTTTCCACGTGTAATCTGAGCTGCAACCCTGTAACATCTCTGTGATCAATAGTGCCTCAGACTCAGTATGTCCTCATTATGGTGAAGCAGGGATCATTCACAGAAAGGTAAGAGCTCCATGATATAAAGACAGACCAATTTGCAGGTTTGCAGGCTAAAAGCATACTTATCTCCTTCAACCAGCTCACTCTGATTCTTACAATTAAAATAAAATCAATCTTGTTTGCTAAATGACCAAAAATTACATAAAGAGGTCCAACTGGACATATATATGTTATAATTGTTGAATATGTAGTTACTTCACAACACATTGTTTCTATAAATAGGAACACATTGCTATAGAGAACATCAAGAATTTTTAAGGTGAGACTACCCAAGGAAGTAACTATTGCTCAGATATAAGCTTTAAAAAGTAAGATAGTGTTAAAGAAGTAAAGAATTAGCCGATTGATTTTGGGGATTCTTTTCTTAAGTCTATATTTAAAGGCATCTTTCAACTATGACCCCTGAGACTTCTCCCAAGGGCTTATTTTTTTGTGTGTGAGTGTTTTCAACTTCTTCAACTAATGAATCTGTCAGTTAATAATGCCTTGGAAATGCCTAAATATAAGATATATGAAAGAGACTTCCCCACCAATGCCTTTGAGCATGACCATTTGTATGCAGGACCAACTCTGCCATATTTAAAAATAAGTGACCATCTAAGACACAACCCCTTCCTCATTTGCATAATGAGGCAGAAATGCATACATAAATGAAAAAACGACAGGCAGAAATAAATAGGGTAAAAAAAAATACAAAGGAAGAATAAAACAGACTAAAATATTATCACATGCACATAAATAAATACATAAAAAATAGGTGATAAATAAATAAAGTTGATGATTATAAAGGACAATAAATAAATAAATAATTATTACAAAGACCAATAAAAAAAGAAGCTAATTAAAAGAGATATATACATTTATGTATCCCTGTATAATTTATTTCTACCTACGTTTATTTTTTCATTGTAATTTTGGGGGCAATTAATTGTATGTTTATTATTTGTTTATTGAGCATTTATTTATTTCTGTATTTATTTTTAAATATGGCAGAGTTGGTCCTCCATACAATTCGACAAATGATCACTAGATGTAACGTTACTCATTGCTATTTTGGCTGGAAGAAACTAGCACTACAGGACCTAGCATTGCAGGATACAAAACATGGTGATATCACAGTATTTTATTCAAATGAATTAAAACTAAACAGTTTACGGTATTTTTTCAACTGTTTTGTATCTACATTGAAATAAATATTTATCAAGTCTATTGTTACATTGAATGTTGGATCCTTTAAGGGGATCCTCGGGTGGCATTGCTTTTCTTTACCCTATTACTATAACCTGTTCAAAGCACAAAATATGACTCAGAATTAAAGATTTTCTCTCTCTTTCGATACATGTGGCTGTAACCAGCTGGCAGTTAAATTTGTTTTATTTGGAAACAGTGATCTTACCGGTGATCAGTTCTCGAACCTCCATGTCATTGGTCTTCCTCAGCAGACGAATGAGGGCTGGAATACCATCGCAGTTCTTGATGGCCACTTTGTTCTCATTGTCTTTGCCGTAGGAGATGTTCCTCAGCGCTCCACAGGCTTTGCGGTGAACCTCGGATTTGGGGTGGTCCAAAAGCCCTACCAGAACAGGAATCCCCTTCAGCTGGCGAACATCCTTCTTTATCTTGTCGTTCTCATAGCACAGGTGCTGCAGATAGGCAGCGGCGTTGGACTTAACCGGGTCAATAGGGTGACCGAGCATGGCAATGACCTCGGGGAGATCGGGGTCCCTCCACCGTGGGTCCTTACGGATGCTGTCGATGGAAGGGGAACGTCTGCCAGCCATTCGGTCCAGACTGGCCATGCTTCCTCTCTCAGGCTGAGCAAGCGGTGCTGAATACATACCATGGATGTAAGGGTGGCGCTCATCAATCAGTTCTGCCTCAATGGGGTCATCTGGGTACCCTCTGCAAGATAAGAGGAGAGAGAAACGGTCAAGACCTATTAGATGAAAGAGGTAAATGGAGGGTGACTTAGATTTTTCTATAAGAAAAGCCGAATGAGGTGAGAATCAGTGACTAATGAGGGGAGAAGGTAGAGGAGAGGACAAGGTGATCTGATGTTCAGATCTGCTGTCATCAGGTTTGTCAGCAGGACTCTGATAGCGGCTCTTTGCAATAAGTGAAATGATTTGCAGCATTCTGCTTCTACTTCCTGTCAGGTAGGAGTAACAAACATGTCAGACTTCAACAAACACAGAGTTAAAGAGAAAGCAACTAGAAGACAGAAGACGATTTCTAACCAACATAGACACTCAACAAAAAGTTCTTGTGGTTTGATGTAGAGAGCTGTGAAGTCTTTTTTTTTTATCTTTGAAAAAAAGAAATGATATTTCTTCCCATGAGGGGAATAGAAAAAAGCCAAGCAGTGCCCCTCCCCCAGGGACGACCAGGAGCCCCTACAGTGTCTGCGGGGCTCCCTTTGCTCATAGCGCCTAACACTACCATGCAGCTGCTGAAATGTTAATGAGCTACACTCTGGGATTTCTCTGCTAGCATTACCCTCATTAGCATTACTGCTATTAGTGTTGGGGACTTAAACACTACTGGCTCTAACAGTTTTTTGTGACCAAATTAAGGAGCAAAGTGGTCCGCCGAGGGAGGGGTTCCCTTCAATGATCTGCCACTTCTAAAGTCTCTTAGAGTCTATTCTCTACGGTTCTTTACTCCAAAGACTCATGAATACTTTATAGGAACATGGGTGAATATGCAGGCGCTCTATTCCAGCAATGTAAGGAGTGAACCTAAACCGCTATGTAGCAACCAGAACCCCCCCCCCCACGACCCATCCCTCAGTTCTAAACTTGTTTATCCTCATTACGTAATCCAGATGGTCTCCTCCTGCCATGTTTTCTGGTGGTTTGTGGCAAGAAATTTCACATGGAGCTCAACATTTAATGAGCTTTAATAATAATGATGTACTTTCACAGCCTCTTCACAACATTTAGAGAAAACTGAGAGGGGATCTCATAATGCCGCCTGCTTTGGCTCTTGTTTATCCTCCCCTTTAATAAAGCTGTCCAGTAACATATTGGCTTTTATGGCATTTACTTTACTTTGCGCATCTCGGAGTCACAGAAATCAATACGAGATGAGCTAAAAGATAAACTCCTTCCAGAACAATGTGTCAAAATCCTAAATCCGCTTTGTGCTGGATGATGAAGAGAGATAGGGTGGCTTGTGAAAGTACAAAAGCATTGCCGTTTTTTTTTTTACTCTGATGTACAATGTTTCACCAGTCTCACCAATAACATCCTTTAAAAAAATTAACATCCCTGTTTTCTACTTTTCTCACAGTGCCTCAAACTACACTGCTATTCTCATTTGACCCAAGCACGTTCTTCAAAAGCTAAATTCTTAACAATTTTTTGTGCTGTTAATAGATTTTCACTCAAGAACTTTGTATCCATAAAGCTGACATTATACAGAAACAATACAGATAAGCCTTTAGGTGGCCTGTTTACTGGTGTTTTCTACTTATATTTGGATTTATTTTTGTTTGCTTTCAATGAATGCTTGAAATATATTAAAAGATAAAAGATAAAATGATCAGAAGGGTTTCTACTGAGACAAAACGTTAAGTTGATGAATATGAACTATTTAAAAAAAAAGTCAGTTAAACAGATGGGATAACACAGTAGGGATGCTGTAAAAAAATTTGTGCAAATGCTTAATCTTCTTCCACTATTGTGGATAAATACATAACTTTGAAGAAAACACCATCAGATGTAATCTAAACAGATCAGGGACTCTGCACTCTAATTGTAGGAAGGTTTTATTTCTTGGCTTTGTTGAACAAGATTGCGCCCACAGTGTTGAGGGAGGGACAAATCAAGATTGTGATAACAGATCCTCATCTGGAGAGGGACAGGTTTTGGCAAAAACACTGAGTTACATGATAGGCTCCATGCAGCGCATGGGAAAATTTTGCATGTGTGCGTATGGGCGCTGGTGGTTACTAAATGCATGCATGCATACACAAAGATGTAAACAAGCTCACCACTCAAGCCATCACCCAGATTTCTTTTCCCGCTACAGAATATTGGACATGACAAGGCAAAGGGAGGCAGGAACAACCCGCTGAAGGAAGAGCACGGCTCCCAATTTCAGGATCATTGCCATGTCGCAGACCCGCATATATAAACAGCCACGGCTGTCACTTTAGTATCTCCATTTTTCTCTCATTATGCCCCACACTGGGTTTTTTCTCCCACTTTGACACACAGACACATCCGCACACAGATAATATGTACAGTTGTGCAGTTCGAGGCTCATTTAGATCTGGGGTCGATGCGGCAGGGCTCTTGGTAAAGCAGGCGTCACGAGGCTGAGTGACGGGAATGTCAGGATTTGCATTTATATTGGCGGCATTGTGTGGACAGGGATGGCTGTATTCAGGCGGATGTGAAAAGGCCCCTCTGCTGCCAAATACAATACTCAGAGCCTGATTACGGCAGATCACCCTCTCCGTGTTAATCAAGCTGCTTAATGTCCGGCCTATTTGGGCTCATCCAGGCGTTTATTCAGGGATGCATGGCTGTGTTTATTTTTTGTAAATGGATAAGAGTGCATCTATTAAAAGACATTTACACATCCTCGCCTTTCTTTCCTTTCTTCATCTTCTCTCAATGACTTTCATCAGCTGCTGGTTGAAGCCGTATGCTCCTCTGCAGACCTATCAAAGGAGATAAACTAAAAAGAACTACACAGTCTGAAGATGTGTGCTCCTCTTACACACACACACCCTCTATGTTATATATATATAACGATACTCTATTGTGAATAAATTCCAAACAGTGATTTATATTGTGAAGATGAAGAAAAAAAAAAACAGTAGAAAGGGTCGTGATATTCCTCAACTCTCCCTCCTTTTCATTACTTCAAAGTAAGGTGCCAGGGTTTCATAGAAAATTTAGTGGAAATGTCTGAGAGAAACCTCACATATATCAGATGGGAACTGACTAGAAATATAAAGAAAGCATTAAAGAGTATTCACACCCTTGAAGTAGCAAACTACAGTGTGTTTTGATGGGAGTTTATGTCATAGATCAGCAGTAGAGCATGGTTTTGTTGTGGAAGGAGAGCGATGTGGGGCGGTTTTTCAAAATACAAATCTGAAAAGAAAATCAGACATGTCATCACCTTTTTTCATTTATAGTCAATGAAGACCTCTCCATTCATCAGAAACCTCTGAAGAGTTTTTGCAGATCCAAAACTAAACAAGGAGAAGCAGCTTTTTACTTTCTATGCTCCTCAACTGATAAACATTCTCCCTGAAACCTTGAGATGAGCAGAAAACATTGGCTCCTTCAAATGGGAACTGAAGATAATTTTGATTATTGCAACATTTGATCAAAGAGTCTCAATAATGAACTGATTGTTCATAAAGTGAATGAATGATATAAACCATAACTAGCCTAGCCTTGATCTGATCCTGCTGATGTCCTGATGGACATCCTGCCTTCATACAGCCTAACATTTATATTTATTTAAGGAATGTAAACAAAATAGACTTACATTTGATTGTCGATTATTGTTTTTTTTCTCCATTCAATTAATTGATAAGATTCGCTTAAAAGAAATTTATTTCAGTGTTATAAAGTGACTGCCGTTCGCTGGAGCCATTGTTCATTCTTAAAGGAATAGTACACCCAAAACATGATTAGCCTTCATTTTCTACTCACCGCCATGCTGAACAACACTCTGGAGTACTTTTTTGATATCTCAAATGCATCTGCAGATCTGGGAGGCTTCTTGCTGTCTGCTGACATTCAAATAATGGAGGTGCCCAGCGCCCGAGGCAGAAAGGTCCATAAAAGTCCACAAAAAACGTGTCAATATTCCTCAATACTGCTCGTCCAATGTATTCCAAGTGTCCTGAGTGGGTAGCGTCCATAATTTACTCGAAACAAAGTCATTTAGAATGTTTTTAGAGCATAAACAGTAGTGTATAGGATTTCCTAAAAGCGCGCGCCTGCGAGTTCACGAGCTTACGGAAACCGCGGCAGACCAAACCAGATGAAAGTGCGCATTCAGCGTCTGCTCTGCCGATAATGCAAGCGTAGAAGAAGAAATGTGCTGTTTACCTGTGCAAAGAAAGAAACAACGAAAGAAAAATGTCTGAGGACTTCAGTGTTGAGGAAGAGCATGAGTTCTTTGCCGAGCTGAATGCGCACTTTCATCTGGTTTGGTCTGCCGCGGTTTCCGTAGGCTTGTGAGCTCGCAGGCGCGTGCTCACAAGGAATATTGACACGTTTTTTGTGGACTTTTATGGACCTTTCTGCTTCGGGCACCATAGACCTCCATTATTTGAATGTCAGCAGACAGCAAGAAGCCTCCCAGATCTCCAGATGCATTTGAGATATCAAAAAAGTACTCCAGAGTGTTGTTCAGCATTGGGGTGAGTAGAAAATGAAGGCTAATCATGTTTTGGGTGTACTATTCCTTTAAGGAGCCTCTCTGAACGGAAAGAGGCATGCTGTAGCAGAAAAATGGACCAATCCTATGTAAGTGTGTAACTTTGTAATGAAAGTTGGTGGACACTCGGATGGGGGCTGATGGACCTACAGTTACTAAACCCGAATGCTTTAATTAGGTTTTAGTATTTTCCAAAAATGACCTCAAACATATTCTTTTTTTTTATATTTGATTTTGATTTTCTATACTCTTATAATCCCAGAGGGAAATTACTTCTCTGCATTCAACCGATCCCCTTGGGGAGCAGTGAGCTGCCATTGTGAGGTGCCCGGGGAGCAGTGTGGGGGTTAAGGGTCTTGCTCAGGGACCCAGAGTGGCAGTCTGTGGAAGTGGGGGATCGAACTCACAACCTCAGGATTGAAAGCCCTATGCCCTAACCAATAGGCCGCAATTTATTTATTGAATGCTTTCCTATTGTTGAGAACACGGGAGAACCATAATACACTGATATTTATATTTATAGATAGTTTGACAGATGCCTTTAAGTGCATTATTTACACAGGGCCCACAAACATTAATGTATAAAAAAAATTACAAACAACAGCCGATTCCAATGCTGAAATCGATATTTCATACTAGAGATGTGCCGATCCAGGTTTTTGCACTTCCGATCCGATACCGATATTGTTTTTGGACTTCCGATCCGATACCGATACTGGCCGATACCAGCCTATCCGAGCATGTATTTAAGCCTTAGTTGTAAGACTCATGTTGAAAAGGGTTTTAGTACTCTTGATAACATCTAGCCAGCTGAATTAGGTGAGATTGAATAAAACACAATGATTGGTAACAACAAAATTACCTGTTTATTAAGAGATAAACACAAACTGGACAAAATTATGAATAGCAATCTGAAATTGCACAGTGAACAGTAAAACCGTAAAAAGTTAACGGTGTAAGTATTACTGTAAGTTTCAATAAAAATGCAAAACAGCAAGAGTGGAAAATAGTCTATTAACTTAGAATCAGGACTCTACTCTTGAAAAAAGACACTCGTTAAAAAAAAATCTGTGCAAATAATAGTGAACTATTACACAAAAATGCCTTATACTCCCCAATCTCCTCCACACCTAGTCTCCATCTACACACTCCCTTGAACTGTTTGCCCTGACTGCTGTCCAAGCATGATGGGGAGATTCTTTTTTACAAAGACGAGCATTTCAAGATTCTCAGGTGTCAGCCTGCTCCTGTGTTCATCAATGATGAGTGAGACTGCGCTAAAAAGCCTTTCGCTTTCAACGCTGGTGCAGGGAGCACTGAGGAACTTGGCTGCCGTTGCTGCCAGGGTGGGTAGTCGAGCCTGATTGTCTCTCCAGTAGTTAAAAGGATTGTTCTTACGCCCAAGTGGAGGCTCACTGAGGTAGCTCTCCAACTGAAACAGTGCCCCTGGGGTGATCTGCTGCTCAGACGGACCTGCTGTGTAGTTCTCCTGCAGTATCTCGTCAAAGTAGCAGCCCAGGCTGCTGGTTGAGCTTCCAGCCTCCATTCCTGGTGGTTGCTTTGCTGTCTCAGCTTCAGCCACACCTTCTCTAGAGGGCATGGTCTTCAGCTCTTGTTCCATTTTCATCACCTCTACTTTTACTGCCTCCTTTGCCTGATCCAGGTTGGTAGCAGTGAAGAACCTTAACATTTGGATAAAATGTAATAAAGATGTATCAATTATTTTATGTTTCAGCCAGTGTCCACATATTAATGTTCAATGAAAACAAGTAATATACAAAATAGATCACATAGATCAGATAGCTGAACAATAATAATAATCAGCAGTCGAGTTGTAAAAAAAGAATGGGGACGATCGATTTTTTTTTTTTTGAAAGAATCCATAGCCTAATTAATATATTCTATTAACCTAAAGCACTATGCCTGGTCTGGTTGTTCCATGTCAGGTACGCCGGTCATTGAGCTTTACCAAGGCACCTTACAGTAGAACTGCAGTCAGTCCCCATATCTATCACTTCCCCTACATAGTTAGGGACTAATTTCCCACTGAGCTCAGCTTCATAGTCATGGTGGGACAATTTATTGATTTTACAGTGGAGAATCTTTTATTTAGAAATAAATGACAACTGTAGAGTAAAATATTTTAATTATTGTACTATAGCTTGTAACTCACTCAAAAAATAATAATACTAATACTAATAATAATACTATTAATAATAATAGTAATAAAAAAATAATAATATAATAATAATAATATAATAATAATAATAATCACTTACTTGTCTTTGTAGCGTGGATCCAGCATTGTTGCCACGGCATAGAGGGGTTCAGTTTCCACGTAGTCAAAACGTGTGTGCACAGCATCCAGTAAGGTAGCCTTCATGGTTTGAAGCCCTCTGTGTTCTTCGCTCTCACTGTCCAGAAAGCGTGTCAGGACACGGACAGATGGGATGACATCTGCTGCTGTGGCAGAGGCAGCACTGACCTCAGCGATCATCTCTTGGAAGGGTTTAAGGACTGTCGCCGTTTTCTCTAGCAGCGACCACTGGTTGCCTGTTAATGTGGCTGGCAGATTGCTGTCGCTATCCGATGAATAGGCCTGCAGTGCCCGCTTACAATGCACTAGGCTGTCAATCATCATCTTTGTACTGCTCCATCTGGTCTTGACATCTTGTTGCAAACGCTTTGGTTCAACGTTCATCTCTTCCTCAACATCCTCGAGTTCCGAGTATGCCTTGGGGGAGTGCTTGAAGTGGGTTACTATTTTTCTCCCGTTAGCGATGGCATCGCTTACAGCTCGCTGTACAAATAGACCGTGTTGGACAACCAGCTGTAAAGTGTTCGCAAAACATCCCAGGCCTGGCACACCAAGCTGATCCATTGCTTTTTTCATGTTGGCCGCATTGTCCCTTAAAACTACATGGACCCTCTTTTTATCAATCTTCTAAGCCAGTAACATATGTTCCATGGCGTCTGTAATGGCATTCGCTGTGTGTGAGCCTCTAAACTCACGCGCATGTAAAACCGCTCTTTTGGGGTTAAAGTCTGGCCCAATCCAGTGTGCAGTTAAACTTAATAAAGATAAAGGACAGTGAGCACAGCTCCATATGTCAGTTGTGAAACTAAGCGCTGTTGCACTCTCTACTTGTTTTTCAATATAACTTTGAACATCTTTGTGAATCTGGGGGATAGTTTTCTCGAGGATGTAATGACGGCTGGGCATGTTGTATCGTGGTTCCAGGTGTTGGATGGTGCGTCTAAAGCCCACTTTACTGACGAGAGATAACGGCTCGTCATCCAGAATTATTTCCTCAGCAATGACTCTTGTTATCCCTTGGGCTTTCGCACTATTAAGTGGCAGCATATCACGCTTCCCAAATGTTTCTGCAAGAGTTAGTTGTGTAGGACCTTTCTTTTTCTTGTCGTCGGTTTTCTTTAGAAACTCTTGATGTTCTTTATGATGATATTTCGCTAGATGCTTGATAAGATTTGTTGTGTTAAAATGTCTCACAGCCTTACCACCACGCTTGACTCTAATGTGGCATGTTTTACACTCCGCCTCATCATCTTTTTCATCATGCAGGATAAAATAATCCCACACGGCTGACATTTTCCCCGCTATCTTCCAATTCACCTGTTTTAATGGTTAGGCCGGGACACAGACCCAAAAAGACCTGTGGGTGTGTTGAAGGTGTTCTGGAAAATGCGGACCGGAGTCGGGGAACACTGGCGCAAAATAGTTGAATGGATCGTTTCAATCGGCGTTACTTGGAAAATACGGACCGGATTTTTTTTTAAAAACTGGATCGGCAGTCTGGATCGGAATTTTTACATGCTTTGCCGATACGCATTTTTTGCCAATATCGGCGTCGGAAGATTTCCCTTCCAGTGATTATCCTCCTTTACAAGAAGAAAATTATAATTTAGAAAATTGTCCTATATATCATGGACAGCCAAAGTCTTTGTATTGAAAGTTATATTTCAAAAATCCTTTATACACTGACTTTTACTCTATTATTTGTGCTTTAATTCTTGCAGGCTTCTTATAATTTAAGTTTAAGTCTGTGACATGGGAGTCATGGCTGTCTCTGGGCTGGCATACAGTAGCTATTTCTGAGTTTTGCTGAATACAAAAGACAAAGAGATATAATGCATTTAATTATAGCATAGCATATTTTTTTCTTGTAAACTTTCTGATAAACTTGGAGATATGTTTTATTGCATGTTGCATATCCCATTACATCTTTTTCACCTTTAAATGTGCAGCTCTCCTTGCTTGTGTGTCGACTGAAAATCAGATTATGTCTCAAAGCAACAGATCAGATGATGTTACACCGAAAGGCGGGACTCGGGTGCAGCACAAGAGAGGAAAAAAACACTGATGGGCGAAGGGATAGTATTGGTGGGGACTGTTTCCTGCTCCAACTGGAACATCTCCAGTTGGAGCGGCGACAACTATAACATGACAGAAAAAGCTATTCTAGCATACGCACTGGAGATGGGAAGGACTGTTATGTCTTAACCTACTTCATGGAGTTTTAACTTTTTGCGCTGTGAGCAACCACACCCACCAGTTGAAAACACTGCTAACAGCACCGCCTCTCCCACTCTCTACACTAAAAACAGCAATATCACTGGTGGCATCAACTTCCTTAAAAAAAGGTGGATAATAGTCTGACAGTATGTCAGAGCGACATACCCTGTCTGTTAATGATTGTTTTACATCTCTGTTCATTAGAAATCATTAAAAATCAGGAAAAGTTCAGGAAAAAGTAGTCGGCTATTAATACAACTGACAATAAATAGTTATTCAGTAAGATAGTAGAAATCTTGTTATAGCTAGTGTAGTTACAGTGGCTATAATAAGAAAATTGACATCTGTCAATTGTTAGTTGAGCAATAAGATCAATTAACTTTAGGTTAATTTATTAATTGATGACTTGTTTCCCTAATTATATCCATTGATTTTTTTATGCCTATCTTGGCCAGGTCTCCCATGCAAAAGAGATTTTTAATCTTAATGGGTATTAACTGGTTAAATAAAGGATAAATAAAAAATAAAATAAAAAAATGATTTTCCCATCATCTCTGAGCAGATTTCCAATCCCTAAAGAAAAGCATCCCTACAGAGTAATGCTACCAACACTGTGTTTCATGGATTTGTTTCATGGATGATGCTGTGGTTCTTAGAGTTGCAGATCATTAGAGACTCATGTAATGGGAATATATTTGCTAATATTTCTTCTATGCATATATCTTGTGACATTTAACATGTTCACAGCCATCTCTGTCAGTTGTCTTTTATTTGTTTTTGTTTTGTTTTAGTTTACCACTCTCTGCTCTACTCCACTCTGTTAATTAGAGTGAACAGACAACCCTGTCACTCCCCCACTCATCCTTATTCCTCCCAGCTGTTACTGTTCCTATGAATCCCTTCTTCTCTCAGTTATTCCCCACCAGATTGTCTCCTCCCAGCGTTGATGACATTTTAGTGACTGCGTGCTCTGCCTGCCTTCCTGCTTTTCTGTGCCCTCCCTTCAAACTGTGCATCTTAAATGAATGCTTCACTCTGTATTTGTCACATGCTGTGCAGTCATATTCTTCGGTTTTCAGGTTGTTCTTGTTATAGATGTTTTCTACCAAACCTCTGAGTCCTTTAGGGAAAAAGCTAAATGTCTCCCTTCACAGTAATAACATTTTTGTTTTTCCGACACATAAAACTCCAATAAAGAAATAAAATAGCTTGTTTCTGTAAGGAGACAAAAAGTGAAAGAGGTCAAGGAGTATGAATGCTTTAGTAAGACATGCAGGTAGACAGGTTCAAGCCAAGCAGATTGTGGAGAAATTAGCCTTTAAAGATGAGCTTCAAGATGCCCCTCAGGTCTGCCACAACTCCAAAGGAGTTAATCACGCTGGCAGGAAGACACCCACTTTCACAGAATGGTCCTCATAGACACAAACTCAGTGTCATAAAGGATGCATTAGGAGTTGGAATGTAAAGGATGCCCTCAAATTCCCATATCTATTCACCCAGACATAAGCGGAATAAAGATGCTCTTCCACCCCTTTAGCAGGGAAATGTTGCCACTTTTATTCCACACTAAAACAGGCAGTAACAAAAAGGATATTCACCCCTTTAGCTTGACCAGTTTATCAGATTTTAACCAACTTCCTCATGTTTATTATGTTCATGAGGATTGGAAGTGGAAGACCAACACATAGTGGAACTTTAGAATCTAACAATTGGGGCATGCAATAGCATTCAACCCCTTTACTCTGGTATCCAAAATGAATGTCAATAAAACAAGCCATAATAGTAATTAACAAGAAAAAATAAAAAAGTAAATAACTCAATAACCCTAAAAAGGGTGTGATTTAGCAAAAGTTGTTGATCTCTATCTATCTATCTATCTATCTATCTATCTATCTATCTATCTATCTATCTCTATATATATATATATATATATATATATATATATATATATATATATATATATATATATATATATATATATATATATATATATATAGTATCTATAGTATCTATATATAAACTTCCACTAAAGAGGAATCTAAGAGGAAACTGCTTCTCCGTTTTCATGCAAGGCAAGGCAATTCAGCACAATTCAATACAAAGACAACGCAAAGTGCTTTACATGATTAAAATATAGGAAAGTATAACAGAATCAAAGCAAGTAGGAAAAAAAAGGGCAAGTAAAGTTTAGACTCTTAAAATTAAAGTTATAGATGATGATCTTCTTTTCCAGGTTTTTTTTATCTAAATAAGTCATCCTCCTAATCCTCAATCATTCTAGTGGTATGTTTACGTAAAGCCGTTCTACGTGCTCACCCTGTTAGCTATCTTTTTCTGCGATTGCGCACTTTCAGGCATATATCTGTGGTGAGCTACGGTTTATGACAGTCATTGAAGCTCATCTTTCTCACCGCAGCTATTTGAAAATGGCCGAGGGTTGTGAGAGATAAAGTGTCTACGAAGTGTATGAGATGAAAAGAAAGGCTTCAGAAGAGGCAGATATATCCCATAATGCTTTGCGCAGAGTGCTTCGCTGTCACAGCGGCACGCTGTCGCATTAGGCTTTCGCTTCCCGACCGCAGCGACTAATAAAAAAGATGGTGCAGGCACCGCATGGTGGAAGCAGAGTTACGTGACCAACGGGGAGCAAAAAACAGTGATCATCTGTCCAAACGGTAAGTTAACTGTGTTCACTATAAAGTCCACTATTTAATTCCCGCTCTATATACTGTAGTTGAATTATTTAGGGGTTAGGGCGGACGTTTGGACACAGTAAGCTTGTATGAGCTGTGAGAATAACTTTTAAACAGAGCATGCACAAAGAGAAATGGGCTCGTGCGCGCTCTGAAATACGTTTAACAGGCCTTCCCTCTCCGGAGTGGGTGCAGTGTGGTGCATGTGTTTTTTTTTTTAAAGTGGAGAGGGCAGGTCTTCTAAGAAAATTGCAAAAATCCTGCAGAATATCTTTAAGTACCACTCTTTTTTTCAAGTACACAATCAACAAACTTCTGAGTATTGTTGTAACATGAAAAATCATGAGAAAGTTGAGCACTTCAAAATAAAGTGTAGATGGCAGTGAAATTATCATAGATAAAAATGAAATGTTTCTATCTGCACAGAAAATTTAGCATTAATGATCTCCAGCTCCTGGGATCACTGAAAACAGCAAAACAAGAGCAGCTCCTGTCAATGAAAGCAGCCATGCCAGCATGTCCCTTACCTTACACAAGAGTTAGGCTCATAAAAACCTTCCACTAAAACATTCTCAGCAGATGTTAAATATAAAAGCAAATGAGGCGAGGAGCATAAATGCTTCATTACAGGCCTGCTGAATGATACACAGATTAGGCCAAAAGATCACTGAGAGGCGACTTTATCCCTGGAGTATAGTGAAATATGAATCCTACTTCAACCCTTTTATGTAGGGAAATTTTGTTTAATGGTTGTTGCACGTTTTGGAAATGGAAATAAAAAAAAAATACATTTTCTAAATTGAAATTTGAGGAAAAAAGCAAAAAATTTAAAGACTTTTTCATCAATTTTTTTTTTCTTTATTTCTGTTTTTCAGACTGAATTTCAAAAAATGGATTATTTTCCAATTACATTTCACAGATCAATTTCTCTCGCTTTTACCCTAAAATAACAATCACTATTGACAAACAACGTCAACACATGAAATGTTGTTGCTAACGTCTTTGCAGACGTTGCTCCTCTCTACAAAAGAAAGTCCTTCCAGGGAAGTGAAGATAATGTGATCTGTGAAACACAATTTGAAACGAATATGATTTGCACAACTATCTAAAAAATTATTAATAAAGATAAATCACATAAAGGTAGCACAAATTTGGAAATGTAAACAACCCTGAAAATAAAATCTGAAATTTCCATTTAAAGTGCTGCACACAAAAACAACAGGAAGAGATTGCAGTGGCAGCACAAATAATTAAAGAGAATAAAAATGAATAATTAAAATGATTATATTATTAAAAAAGATTGAATGACTGAGGGAAAAAAAGGAAAGGAAAACAATATGATAGGAAGCAGTTTAATCCACCTCAGAAACACATAAACACACCTAATTTGCAGGAAAAAATGAATGGATTCTGATTGAACAGATCTATAAAGGATAGAGCAATTATCTCATTAGGACGCCATGCAACATGTGACTGTATTTTACGAAGTAATTGGGGTCCTAATGCGTTAAAATGCAAAGCTAGAATTAACCATGAAGTCTATGGGTGAAGCCCATCCAGCCATCCTTAACAACAAATCATCACCGCCATCAACATGGCTACTCACAATGGACTCCGCTGCGGGGACCAAATGAGCGCATGGCGCCGACGCAGAAAGCCGCTTTAGTACTAGATATCACCATTTTTGTCTGTGCATAATTGCAGGCTTGCATGAAATGATAAGCTGTAATTAGAGCGTGTTAAATCTAAGATTCATTACAGCACTTTGGAGACGCTGGTCCCGTCTTGAAAGAATACTAATCACAGCCTCAGTGTTTAGGAGTCTGTGTGCTGCAGGGGAGCTGATAGTAACGCCTCTGAGGTAGGAAATAAAAAAACAGCTTATAGAATAGAACTCTAATGATCCGACTGTGTTTTCAATGCACACTAAATGCAAAGATGAGTTTGGAAATACACTGCTGAAACTAACCATGTGTTTGTGAATGCATGTGAGTGTCTGTCTCCATGTGTCTGAGTGCATATATATGTATATGTGGCTGTTGTGACACATGTAAGGCAGGCTACAAATTGCCTGTCACAGCAAGCGCCTCTTACCAGGCGGCTGGAGGAGTGACTTGTTTTCTGAAGATGGGATTTTATTGAGTGCGTGTGTAAGCAGAGTCTGAAGTGTGTAATAACAGAGGCTCTGATTAACGCTTCTGCTCTTTTGAGGCTCATGTTCATCAATGTGGGAGACTTTAAATCTACAACGTACGCTCAATTAAGAAGCTGGAAACCTGCTTACTTTTCCATCTTTGATCAGGATCAAAACAAACACGCATGCTCTCGCCTCGCTCTCTCTCTTCTTTAGAAATGGCATGACTCCAAACATTTTACCCTCAGATTAGTGGAAAAGCGCAGGGCGCTTGAAAATGTCCATCTGCTACAGATCAGTGATCGAAAAGAAGTGTCTGACACGCCGACTCAGCTTCAATCCCTTGGTTGCAATTTATTTCAGGATGGACGTTTTTCCCCAAAAGCTCTCCTAAGGTTGACAACAAATGGAGTGAAAGCTATTAGCAGAAAAGAGTTGGTTTTTAGGACCTATTGTTGGGGGCTGACAGGCTTTTTCCTCCTGTCCAATATGGTGAGGAGTTGAACTCCTCTCACTGAAGTTTGCTGGGAAAAAAAAATAAAGGAGAAGAGTTTGAAGAGTAAATTACAAAAGCCTGGCATCCTCTTCCTCTCCTGTCACGTCTGCAGTCATTCCTGCCTCTTTACCTCTGACACAAACACATGTTTATCGTCCATTTGAAGGAGAAAAAAAGGCATTCCAAGCTGTGTTTGTTTTTTTCCTCGCTTCCTTTCCTTGCAAACTGTTCAAGAAGGAGAAACATCTGTTTTCTGTGGTAGTCTTTTTGATGCAAGAGAAATGCATTAAGGCAAGTGATTGACAAGAATTGGCTTTTTATGCAAAAATAATGAAAGCAAATGAGTTTTTTTCAAACAGATTTCGATAAGCTGTGTAGGGAACAGTGGTTTCTTCCTACCTGACCCTGTGCATGTCACGTAGAGGTTCCCTGTGAGTGCGGCTGCGGTTAGTCCCCGGCAGGGTTCGGCGGCTGGCGGTGGAGTAGTCGGGTTCTAGCTCGTACGGCTCCTCCTCTTCAGGGCCCAAGCTGCGTCGATCATCCTCCAAGCCGTACGGCTCAGGTTGAAATCTCTCTGGTTGGGAGCGGTTAAGATCCACTGTGCTGCTCCCCATAGGCACCTGAGGCTGCGCCACGTGGCCGTAGTCGTCCTTGCGAATAGGCAGCGTGTAGCTGTTCTCCGGACGGTAGCTGTTGGGCATGTAGGGGTAACGCGGCGGCCGGAAGTTGATGCCCCGTGACAGGCTGCCATAGTTGTCTGTCAAATCGGCGTAGCCGTCGTGCAGGCCATAGTGGCGGATGTACTGGCTCTCCGGTGTTTCGCCGTATGAGTCGTTGTAAGAGTTGTTATAGCCACGTGTCAGGGTCGAAGTGGCTTGGGGTGTGATGAAGCGTTCACCACCGTTCTTCATGTATCGTCGGTCGATGGAATCGGTGTAGCTGCTCAAAGGGGATGAGCCTTCAGGTAGGGGTAAGCCATCTGGCCCCAGGGGAACCTGACGCACCGTTCTGGTAGTCACCGTCTTCACCATCTTGGTCACCTGGAGGGTAGGATACATTTGTCAGATAATCATTCAAATTAAAGGTTTTTGCATCATAAAAAACATTTTTTAGCTTTGGTTGCCTTAAATCAGACAAACTTAAGATGGAAATAAATAAATACATATCTTTTAAAACTAGGTTAGACTTCCTGAGATTGTCAACTCATAGAAGATATGAGCCCTAAAAAACCCTTTTTGTTCAACTATTATGATACATGTTAAGAGCAGGTGGTACCAGTCTCAGGAGGTAAAAAACATCCTTTGTTTTCTTTCATTTTGTTCATATAACCATCAACGTGGTTGTGTAGGCTTGTCCTACACAGCTAAACTACATGCCTTCCAAGTGTTGAGTTCAGCTCTGCAGATCAATGCTAATGACCTCATATTGGAGTCAGGAGTGTTGAAACTGAATTACTATCTTGAGTTAAGTTTGAGCCCCCTGTTTTACACATTAGTTTCTGTTTATATTGGAGCTACAAATGAAAATGGTTGAAGTCATCTCTGGTCAGGCTTTTTACTTTCTGAACCAGGATTGCCTAGCCCTGATTAACAATACTTTGATGGGATCCATGATTAGTTTTAACGATAATTTATTTGAGAAATATTTATTTATAGGTAAAGACAATACTTGGAAAATACTAAAAGCTGTTTAGTTTAAATGAATTTCAAGAAAACCTTGTCACACGGACATCGCCATGTTGTTTACGCTGTAATGATTTCTGAGTCATTGATGTATGGTAGGTCCTGTTGCGCTAGCCAAAACAGCAATGCATAACGTTAAACTTTTTTAATTTTAACCCGAGCGTGTTAAGAATTGGGGAAAATGTAGAAATCACAAGAGGTGAAGATGAGGAGGACCACAATAGAGGAATAGTGGAGATTTGGTTAAAGAAGCTGGTGTTTTGTGCAGCTAATGCTAGGAGATGCTAATCCAAAGAGTTACTGGCCGTTGTGTACTTGTGCATTCTCATGTACTCGTGTACTCGTGAAACGTCATTAGCTTCAGCCCTAGTACTGTTCCAATTTACAAGAACAGCAGATGGAGAACGGAAAAAGTCCCCAGATTTTGTTGTCACCCCTCCCTATTTACCCAGCATGCATCAGAGCAGACTCGTCCGTTCTTGAGATTGACAGCTGTCCCAGACTGCACTGCGGCAGCAGCAGCAGCTTTCAATGGAGCGCTCACAGAGCTCAGAGTATTAAGTTAAAAGTTCTCTTTTCTGTTGCTGTTGTTCAATAAAAGTACGTTTTAAGATAATTTGAGGCAATTTAATGCGTAATAAAAAAAAAAATTCTGAAGTTGAGAGGACCGCGGCAACCAGCTACAAGGGTAATCTAATTCTAGCCTGTCGGCAGCAGCCCTCTCTCAGCATAGCTGTGTGTAAAGGACCGCTGACTCTGATGGCGAGCTTTTTGTTTTATTTGGCAAAAGGTTCATTTGACTTGTGTTTATCTGACTATGTTAACTATTATTCCCACAATAAATGAAAAAAGTCAGAATTTATTATTACTAGAGACTATTAATAACAGGAGGTGAAATGAACTCAAGACTAGCCGAATGTGTGGTCACGTCACGAGTACGCGTCCAATTGATGCAGATTTATGCTGCGTGCTCCCGTTCTCATGGACTCAGGAAAGTCCATACTTTCCTGTGTTTTACAAGGACACGAGTATGTACTCGTGTTTTCGTAAAATTGAGAAACGGCTACTGTAATACAGTAAACAGTAGATCACATTTGTTTGTTTTACTGGCTAGCTCATGTATAACAGCTCATGAAAACTTTGAGGCAACAATGCAGAGGGGCATTATCTAAATTTACACTAATGAAAGACTAATGACAGCAAATACGATAATAAACAATGCAGGTGATGTTAGCCATCCTGTGTTCACTCTGTAATTTCCAGTCCAGTAAGACCTAACGATGTCATCTACCCAGCATGCATTGTGCAGGGGTGCACAATGCATGTGCACTTTGGGTATATGTTCACTTTATTCACACTAGTGAATAAAGTGAATGTGATTGGTCATTTATCAAGGGGGTGAGATTGTTGTAGCAGAAGGTTCGCAAGCAAGTTTGGTTGTGGCCGGTTTGTCGGATGCATCTTGCTAACCAGTTAGCAACTTAGTGCTAGTAGCTTCCCAATGGGAAATTACATTGGGACCAAGTAGCACTTAGCAACGACAGTCAAGGAACGCTATGGACAGCGGAAACATGTAAGAGGAGGAGAGTTTTGTGTCGGAGGTCGTGGATGAGTCTCCTCCGTCATACATTTTTTTATTTAGAGGAGGAAAGCGGGGGGCGAAGATGTTGTTGAAGAGGACGCCAGGGCGGCAGAAGCTTGGTTTGCTGTAGAAGGCTTACAGCCGTACATGTTTAAGCCCTTGCCTCGCAACGCTGCCAGTTCTGTTAGCTCTACGCCTACCGAAGACACAGACGTCCATCCCTGTGGACACTGGGACGGAACTCAATGGGAAAGGAAATGATTCCTATTTCTTATTTCAACTGTTGCGTATATTAGCTGTGACATAAGAATGAAGATCCTATGACCGAAAAAATTGTATTGACAGATGATCATTGATATATGATTGGCTGAACTAACTGGCCTGCGTAAGAAAACAAAAAAAATCTCACAGATTTTAAGACGAGATCTTTTTTTCTAATAGAAATTTTCTACATTTTGGGACAATATCGTCTGTTAAAGAGTATATTTATATACATGTTTAAGCCAGAATGATTTGACGAAATCAAAAACATAAATATGACTACACAACGACTTTAAAGAGAGAAACTGAATCAATTGAAGGTGACCACAAATGGCCGACATTCAGCATGGTCAGCGTACCAAATTACTACCAAATCCCATATCACTAAATCACTTTGTTGTGGATTTACGAAGGGAAAAAAAATGAAAGTTAGCTAGTTTCAAATAAAGTTAGCTAAAGCTATAAAAAAAAAACGGACAGAATATGAAACTGAAACGTAATATATTTTCTTACTAAGACACACCTTTGGTTCATTGATGCTAAGCAAGAGCAAGACTTCACTGATAAACAGAACATAGAGAAGTTGCTCTGTCTTTTTTTTCTTTGGAGCTTCAACATCTGTCTGTCACAGAAAAACATTTGTTGTCTAAATCATAAACACATTTTCAACTAAAATGGTTTATTAACATTCTACAGCAAATCACACTAAGAAACAGCTACTCTGGTAGTGCTAACTACAAAGTACTGGATTAACTACTAACTTTTACTTAGAAAGTTCTGGTGAAATCCTGTTTTTTATGAAATGCACAATATGACATAAACTCTGATCCTAAAAATAAATGCTCATGACATCATAGTTAAAAAACTACACATATCTTCTTATCAGGGTTATTATTGCAGAAGCCTTAATCAGAGAACTACAACAAAATTCTGATAATATTTTCTTTTAAGGCATCATCTCGTAATGAAATCTATTAATGAATGGTATGAGATGTTCTATATAACTATGCTGCTAAATACAACAAGACAATTCAGACAAAACACCTAGAATGTTCTGCTTACGCATTAGGAGCAGGATCACCAGAGTGACTCTCCTGGTGCTTCATGTAACACAGAAATGTTAAAGAGCAAATAGCGCTGCAGCAGACCCTGTTTCCTGTTTGCCCCCTAGAGAGAGGGTCAGCATCATACTGCGTGGCTGGGGGACGGAGACAACCAGACCAGAACACATCCATTTCCAAGTGTGTTTGAGGCTGTGTGAATAGAGAACGACAGGAAGCACACACAAGTCTCGACAATGTAGGCGCTCAGTTTAGTTCTTCTGTGGTCGATAATTGCCTATTTTAACTGGGGCTATAAATTCATCTTCAGATAATGAGGCTGATAAAAATACATTATAATCAGAAAGTATGCAGGCATGTTGGAGTATATGTTACCCTGGAAAAAGGTGTTTTAGAGAGGTTCATTTCCCCATGACTGATGCAGACCAACATTGGCTCCAGAAGAGGAAACAAAACCAGCAATAAAATAAAGCTCCCTTCCCATTCCCACAAGAGGTTTAATGTTGATCAACAGCTCAGGGAAATGTTAAACTACTTTCTTTCCCCTCGAAAGTGAGATATAATTTCAGTTTTAATCAGCAGGGGGATGAAAAGATATCAGAAAGAGTGAGGAAGAATAAACCTATGCTACACAGGAGGGTGCCAGGAGCAGAAGCACAAACCACAGAGTGGCTGTTTAACACAGTATCCTCATTAACTTGGCTGAAACAAATAGAAATTTACACCAGCCTCGTTTCTTGATTACACCCTGACTGAGCCACATAACAAAGCCCATTTCAGGAACATCAAGGTTCATTTCCATGTTCCAAGTAATTACTGTGTAGTTTGTTTGTCGATGCCAGTCTGCCTTGGCTTTGCACGATTAACATTTAGATCTCATTTGCTGGATTCACCGGTAGCACCTTAAAACAACAATGCTAATTCTGTCTTCATAATTCATCAACCAAAGTTGGCTCTTAAGACATTCACCATGAGCCCTGGTGGTAAATATTGAATATAATTACCCAAATAAAACAGAGACTGTTACAAACTTAGTAAGAGCAGGACACATTAAGCATGATAATCAAACAGCAGCGGCTCCATAATGTGTGATTACTTGCAAAACAATGTCATGCCTTGTACAAATGTCTTTAATTTGCTAACATAAATGTGTCTCCTACACATTTACCCACTGTTTTCCAACCATTTCACTTTATTTTTGCACTAAATTCCCATCAAACCTTATGGTCGACTCATGCAGCAGCAGCTCCAGCTGAGTAGACCGATTTATGCCTACTTTATAGTAGATTAGAGTCTTTGTTTATTCAGCAGCAAACCTGACGGATGCAGGGGTAATCTAAGGCAGAGAACAATGTTATACTTTCTTTATTATCTTGATTACCTCATGACTCTCACCTGATGGGACATCCTTTAAAAGCAAAGTATCTGACAGGAAGAATGACAACAGTAGCGCTAAACCAATAAGGGATGCTGCAGATTGTAAGACGGGAATAATCCATCCCTTTGAGATATGATCGCATACAGTTCAATAACTCAAAATCTATCTATCTATCTATCTATATATATATATATATATATATATATATATATATATATATATATATATATATATATATTGATCACAATACGACTTATTCAATAGCAGTTTTTATATTAAATATACCTTACAGTCTATAATTACAGGATATGTCACTGACTTGTTCTTTATGTAGTTTTAGGCGTTTTCCTCTTTATAGAAATATTTCTACAATGTTTATTTATTTGGATTTATTATATTGGAGTTTTATAAACATGGAAAAGTAATTTTTGTATGTTAGTAAAGGATTATGTTTTAGACATTCTTGGCAGTTTTTCTGTAGCGTTTTTTTTAATCAACATTGTCCAAAATTAAAGCACCAGTTGTTTTACGGATACAGTCATTCTGAAATAATCTTTAACTTAATCTGAAATTATTTTAAGAAAAAATAAATAAATAAATTGTGCTCATTTAGATCTGTTTTTATACCCCATTTTTTCTACATGAGGTTATCCATGAGAATTTGAATTTGTGATCATGTGGATGTAGCAATAGCAATATTAGCAGTTTGCCATGTTTTTTTTTTTAACTATAGGCAAAATGCTACACAACCAGCAACATGTTTGAGATGTATCTCATTTGAAAACTAAGATCTTCTTCTCTCTGAAGATTTCAATTTGAAATTTAAATGCTATGTAACTTTAAACATGACCAATATGTTAAGAAATTCATGCATTTAATGGCATTTGATTAAGGATGCAACAAAGGTGTCCTTAGTTTTTTTTTACAAACAGTGTAATTGTGTTTGTGTGCACTTTGTACGGTGGCTGAGAAGTGCAAAACACATTTACAATTCAAAAACACATTAACAAATAAAAAACAAAATAACATTTGAAGAAACAAAATTATATTTTATGAAACAAATCTATTTTTGAAAAAAAAGTTTAAATTTTTAAAAACAAATTTACATTTTAGGAAACAAATTCACATTTTAAATAAGTTAGATTTTAAGTGAGAGAAAGTTTCATTTTAGAGAAAAAAAAATACATTATAGGGAAACAAATTTACATCTAAAAAAAATTGAGAAACACTTGTACATGTGCAAAGACAAAACTGCAAGCAGCAAAACACAGTTACATAGCCAAAAACTAATTAACAAAAGACGGCTACACGGAAAGTGAATGTCCCAGTGGCCGGATGTGATGTCACGATTACCCTGACTTGTAGTACAAACAGCTCAATTTGTAGTCCTCCTGCTTCACGTGAAAAGTCAGATGTAAATTTGTTTCCCTATAATATATTTTTTTTCCTCTAAAATGAAACTTTCTCTCACCTAAAATCTAACTTATTTAAAATGTGAATTTGTTTCCTAAAATGTAAATTTGTTTGCTAAAATGTAAATGTGTTTTTAAAAATTTAAACTTTTTTTTCAAAAATACATTTGTTTCATAAAATATAATTTTGTTTCTTCAAATGTTATTTTGTTTTTTATTTGTTAATGTGTTTTTGAATTGTAAATGTGTTTTGCACTTCTCAGCCACCGTAACTTTGGGTATATGTTCATCTTTTAGTTCCTGATGCAGGAAAACCTTTTAACTACAGGAGAGTGGACTTTCTGTTTTTACACATCTGTCCGGTCCCAAAACAAAAACGCTCCTGAACAGAACCAAAGTAGTAGTAGATGTTAACATTAACCTAAGAAACATATAGTTTGCTGGCTGGCGTCTTTTATTCTATTTTCATTATCACTGACAGAAGCTGGAGGTAGGGGTTTTAAGAAAACTACAGCTTCCCTGCCTCGACATACCCAGCTGGCATGTACTACCACAGCTTTTTAGGCAATCTGCAAAGGCGGCAAGCGGATCCATCACCCATTTTCAAACACCCTTTGATTTACCAAACTTGTAGAAATAAATAAATAAAAGGCAGGGTGGGGGGTCTCCTGCTGGGTCTGTGAGGCAGGGCTACCCACTAAAAACAACCAGGCACCATAACCAAGTGGTCCCCACTTCCCCCACTTTGGTTACCTGGAGTTGGAGGTTGAATGTGAAACGGTTGTTTTAAGTTTCATCATGCTTTACCTCCATAACGTCCTCAAACAGTAATGGCGTCTGTTCTCTATTGTGTTGTGATAGGCCCTTAAACTGCCTGTGTTATTGCTACTGTAACTGCTGACATGATTATGATTATTAAGCATTTTGAGCGGAGCATTTTAACTCACTCCCACTTTACCTGCTCAAGTGTCAGCTACCAAGCCCGATGGGGGCAGTAAAATGATTTTTATTTGTTTAAGTGGTCAACCACAACTCTCATTAGCTCATATCCAGAGGAGAGAGTGAAGGAATGCTGACTTTATTGGCCCAAGTATAAAATGAGTGCTTCATGCAGACTCTCTGCCAGCGGGGAACTGGGGGGGACGCTGGATGGACGCCAAGGAAAGTATTTCACACTGGAGCAGGAGGATGAAAGTGGATATAATTGACTGTTTACATCCATCCATAGACCCTACTACACATTGTGGGCCAATTGACTCTAAGCTGAATGGGATAAAATGCAAAGAGAATCTGTAGTAAATCTGCTTTAAAAATATATGGCTGAATTTTCACATGAGGAAAACCTGGACATGGAATTGGAAAATTATAGATCGGTGTAAAACAGCTTGGTGCTCAACGTGGACAACAGGAAAGAGATAATCAACATCAGGTGGTCAGGATCTAAGCACAGAGCTAAGCATCAGCACCCATGCAGCACACAGAGGGGATAGCAATACGCTTCCTGCAGTACAGATCTCTGATCACCTTCCTTGAGAGAAAATAAAACAAAACATAAGCTGGACCATAAAATGGCTCAGCAGGATACACTTTGTAAGGAAACAGACATCAATCCCAACAAGCATCCTCATAATTCTCCACAAAGCTGATGGTCAGCGGGTGTTGATGTGCCGCATCTCATCTTTTTACTCAAGTTGCAATATGGCAGTATGGAAGGGACGACAGAAAAAATATCAAACTTCATGCTCAGAAGGATATTGGAGCGTCCCTATCTTCTGTCCAGGATCGGTTTCAGGGACAGCCTATTGAACAACACCTGAAACTGCTAATAAACCCTTTCTTAAGCGTTTTTTTTTAACTAAATCCTTAAATAAAACAAAAATCACCAAAAAAGTGTGTGTTTGTTTTGGTTTGCCATCAGTCAGATTATAAAAATAAACTAGGCTGTATTAGGGGTATTAATTGGCATTAATTTGTTGATTGATTGATTGATTGATTGACTTTATTGATCTCACAGTGGAAAAATGTACTTGTTACATCAGTTCAAATAGTCAAAGGAGAAGAAGAGGGTGCCAAAGGAAGAAAAAGGTGCATGGGATATTTACAGTATATACAGTGCGTCCACATATGGGTATTTATATAGATGGATAATTATATTTGTATGTATAGTTATTGCACTGGGTGTCAAATATGGAGAAACAGTTTATTGCACAGGGTTTCATATAGTAATTGCACATTACATTAGCGCTTGATACTATAAATATCACAATAAACGTGCAACGACAAGATTTATAGCGATATATCCTGATGCATTAGCGAAAAGCATATATTGTGGCTTTTTTTTTTTACAATAAAGCTCTAAAAAACCTAACAAGGTCTTGTGGTTGCTTCACTGTGGCTGTTGATATGATCTCTATTTATTCAGTGGAATGCTGACAGATCGTTGGTAGTGCACGTTGGTTTGAAGCCACCAGCCACCATATTGGTACTCCCTAATTAGACCAGTCGGAATGTAAACAATATGTGCATTAAGGCATTGAACAACGATGATGTTCTTATTTTTATGGGGGCTTAAGACTTTTAAAACAAAATAAAGTCATCACTTTGACACACACTTGCTGTTTCCTAGCATCAGCAGATTACTGTAATTTATGGTAAAAAATAGGCACATCACATTGGATATTCAGTATGTAGTCTATGAGGTCTATAAATTATGAAATATAACATTCATACAAATCCATCACAACAAAATTAGAAAGTGGGGAGTACCAAGATGGCAGCAGGTGACTTCAGTTTTTTCCGTCTATCAACAATCCAGTGAATAAATATTTTTGAAGTGTGAGTGTTATAAAATAGTAAGAGAATAAATTACATGTTTGTCTATAAAAATTGTTTACATTTGAATTGATAATTATTGTCTTATGAAATATTGCAATCTTTAATAGAATAGATTTTTTTTTATGATATGAAATGTGCTCAGCTGCGTACAAATAAAAAGGGAGACAAAAACTGAGAGAGGGTAAAAACAACACATGAGAGAGACGATTAAACGCAAACAGCCTATTAAAAGTTTACAGGAATTTGTTGGTTTTGGATCCATTTGCCATCAAGTAAATGGTAGCTTCCAGAAGCTCACACAAGAAATGTATCTGCTTTACTGCGCAAAGTCATTTCAAGAAAACAGAAACTCTATATTTTAGCATGGTGCCAGGCCCTTTTTAATTGTGTCCTTCCATCCCCTTGGTTCTTAGCAAAGCCTTTGATTAGTGTGAAGTTGTGCTGCACACACTGGTGTGCATTATTGCTAACAAGTTACTTCCCTCCAGTGCATAAAACATGTGAGTGTGAGAAAGAGTGTGAATGTGGCAAATCCCCTTCACAGTAAACAGGCTGGGGGGCAATGGGTCCTCCCTTATGAGGGATTAGAGCTGGCTTTTTAATTACAGCTTCACAGTCCCTGGAGTTAGAGCTCCACGCTGTGCTTTCTACTCATCTGGTGGCTCATAGGACTATTTTACTACAACCATGCTGCCATCTGTATTCAAAATGCACAAATGAAAGCCTTCAAAATAAAGAAGTGTGTCTCAAAATGTGGGAAAAGCCTTCTCCTACAACAACGGACTTTGTAGAACGAAGTCAAATCAGAAAATGATCCACATGAAGAAGGAGACCAATAATGTGCAGATGTGCACCTAATGGAGGAGTCCAGGGGGAATCCGATGTCACCTCACCTGATGGAGAAGCTCTTCTAAAAATAAAGGCCTGAGCTCCTCACTCTATCTTAAAGAATATCATTCTTTCAGTCATGATCCTAATTTCATGACCACAGGTGAGAGTAGGGATATAAATCTGTCACGATTTTGGCACTGATAGCTGGATTTGGCTCTTTTCTCACATCTACTTAGAACCGCCCAGCACTTATTGTCTCTTATGAGATCCACCAATTCCTGCTTCTATTTAAGCTGCCTGTTCCCAGCCATTGGTGTCAGATTATTCGAGCTTTGTGTGTCATGAGTTTCATAGTCACTAACCTTAGTTTCCACTTCTACAGAGGATCCAGGTAATCTTCCACGGCTGTTGAGCCATAGTGTGCAGAGCAGTTAATAAAAGTTTGCTTGTGATTATACTCTGGCCTGTCTGCTTGAATTCTGGGTTTTCTGAGAAAATCGTCCCGTTAATTGGGAGCTTTGGCTTTTGGCTCAACTCTCTGTTCACCAAAGCAACCTGAAGCAGCGTCCAGCTTATGGCAGCAGCTGCATCGATCCACCAGCTTCCTGCTCAATTATTCTCTGTCTGGAAAGCAAGATCCAAAAAATGTTTAACCTCTTTCACTAAAGACACAAACATCCCTTCAACATGAACTTAGGCTTGGAGGTGCTTATCCTCTGCAATGCATGCTGTAGGTCTTGGCCGGAGAAAGCCAATAGAGCGATGTCTTTTGCATAAAGCAGAGACAAAATCCCCAGGTCTCTGAAACCCTTGGCTGCGACTGACATTCTAGACCAGGCATCCCCAAACTCGGTCCTCAAGGCTCCCTGTCCTGCAGGTTTTAGAGGTTTCTCTGCTTCAGCACAGCTGGTTATAATATAAACAATATGCGGACACCCTGAGAATAACAGGGGTTTAGTGCATAACTCAGTAACAGGGGACTTGACCCTTGATGCAACCATTCTGTGCTCCAGTCCCGACCCCTGTGTCTCTCTTAAGATAATTTTAAGATAATAAAAGTGTTTGCTCTAACACTGAATGCCTACTGTATCACTCTGTAGACACATTTCTCCCCATATGATATTGCTCTGATGAACTGGTGGCCAAGATGAAATTGTTCTAGTTGTTCATGGTATACCAGTTTACACATGATGTTTGATTTTGGGAGGCTGTCATGATCTTTGCACGGATGCCTGGTCTGATAACTCATTTCACACACCTGCTTACTGTAGCTCCGCTCAGTTCTCATTACCCACTTATCTGATCCACCTACATTAGCTTCTAGTTAACCAGCCTTCAGACCAGCCATCAGTGCCAAATTATTTCCACCCTATTCTGTATTCTGTTATTAATAAAGCACTCTGAGAAATCTGTTTTTTTCCAGCTCAAATTACTTGATCCTTCTGCTCCGAGCTCTGACAGAATAATCTAGCCAAAACATGGATTCATCTGCAGACAAACAGATGCACTCTGGCGTTAATTTACCTGAACCACTCTGGTTTGAGGCTTTATGTTACTGGGTAAAGTATGCATTTTTGTGTTTATGCCAAATGTTTGTTGTAATGCATTGACCAGCAACAGTCCTGACTCCTGCTACATGTTGTATGGACAAACAGGCTGGCAACATGCATGAGTGAAATCATACGCCAAATGTCAGGAGCTGTCCGGATTCTGTTACTGTTCTGTTACTAATATTCAAGTTATTACTAAACTTAAAAGCCAGATTTTTGAAAAAGTCATTTTCAACTGTTAACTTTATCCGTTAAAGCTACATTCCTTGCATCACTTCAACCTGCTGGTGATTATAGGTATATTTTTTTCACCATTTCTGGGCTAACAGTGAAAACACCTGACCAGATAATTCACTTAGACAAATTTGCACGTGTAAAATGTGCCAACTCTTCTTTGACTCAGGAATTTGGTCCCAGTAAATTACCAGGACTTATACGTTTCCCAATCAGATATATGGGGCCACAGTTTTTTAAGCTTTCTAATAAGAACTTGGTGGCGTGCAGAAGGAAGAGTTGGAGATGAATACGGTTTGTGGTCTTAGTTGCGGCTGGAAACTCTGTATTGGGTTAAAAAAATCCATAAGAGCCACCTAGTGTCCACCACATAAAATTCAGTGAAAACAGCACAGCCCTCTTTCAGCTATTAATTGATCCAGATCCACCTCTTTTCAATTAAGTTTAAAGGTAACCCATGGTCGTGATGAGCTGAAACCACCCTACAGTCAGCCTGGACCTGCGAACCTCTGGCATGAATGCCTCCTTCCCTGTGTCTTTATGTCAGCAAACAGCCGACTTCATAGCTATTTAAGTATTGATAAGATTCAAAGTTTTTCAGGCTGTTGCTGGTTGTAACATTAGGTCATTTTGTCTTATTATCCTTCCAGTTTAATAACGTAGCACGGAGTGGTATTGATAAACCACATTCTTTTATGAGCAATAAATAAGAATATGCCCAGTTTATAGCCATTTATATCTAATATAAATAAACTTTGAACTTTTTCAACCGGAAATAAGCAACAGACTTAGTTTGGTGTTGGAAGTAAACCGGACATGTAAAATGTCTATAAATCTTTGATACTTCTTCTTCAATTGCTTGGATGATTTCTATAAAGAGAATTTGTCTAAACAAAAAAAGTATTGTTCTTGCAGTAATTAATGCAGAAGTTTAAGCACGTATGTGACCTTTCAAATAATAATGTTGTTTTCTATTTTAATGAATAGATACATGCTGTATAAACACCTGTTTGTTTGCCACATTTCACAACATATTTTAAAACAGGAACACATTCGGTTAATGAGGGTGTAATTTATTGACACCTCTTGAAGTGGTGTGCAGACTGTTAACACATTAGTCAGCATGTGTTACAGATTATGCGGGACAACTTGAACTTGTTTTCAGCACTTGTGTATTTGACATATCTCTGATGTTTTATTGAAAAAATAAAAAAATCTATACA
Organism: Cyprinodon diabolis; assembly: GCA_030533445.1. NCBI lineage: Eukaryota > Metazoa > Chordata > Actinopteri > Cyprinodontiformes > Cyprinodontidae > Cyprinodon > Cyprinodon diabolis. Next base: position 9,803,671 of record CM060073.1, read on the forward strand.
TTAAATTTAAATCTACTGAACTCAAAATCCTCTATTTAAAGTTATAACCATTGTCAATAAACGATGCTGCATTTCTGACCCAAAAGGTTTTTCAAGCTAAGAGGAATAAAACATGCAAGAGATAGTATTACTGAGAATGGATTACGTTGGGAGGTGAAAGCAGCAAGCTGTGATTTAAAACATGGTCAATTGTGTTAGCTTTAAAATATGCAGGCTGTGCTGTGTGCGGCTGCTGGGGTGTGTATGGGCAAACATTTGTGGCATGGTTGACAAAAGCCGCGTCGGTATGTGAGACTACACTCACCTTCACATTGGTTGACATGTCCTTTCAGAAGAACAACAAAACACAGTACAGGACAAATAAATAAAGGAGATTCTGAGAAGCACACAACTCTGAGAATGACAAAAAAACTGACTGTTTATAATAAAACATAATCATAAGAAATAAAGCAGGGGGAGGCAGCCCCTTCGGGGGGCAGGATTATGGGATTTAGACTCCCAAATAATGAAAATATGGGATTGCAAGCAGAGTATTTGAGAACTTCCATTCTGACACTTTGAATTAATCTGGTAACAAGCAACATCAACTGCTGCAAAAGCCTTTTTTTACTTTTTCGAGGCATTTTTTTTGTTTCCATTTTGAATTTTATTGAACACCATTCCACCTATGAGATGTTACCTTAGTCTCTGTGCGCCGCGTGGTTCCATCATCAGAGGTGACCACCGAGACGTGGGAGGTGGGGGTGCCGGGGTCCTCCTCTATGGTGACCGTTTCCTCCACCACCTCCTGCGGCTCCTGCATCATGGCCAGGGGTGTGGCGTTACTGGGGCTCTGCTCCTGGACACAGAGAGGAAAGAGGAGATACGTTTCAGCAATCAGGACTCAACAAGCTGATTTCCCTAATCGCTGTCGCACAGCGTGGGGGAAAAAACAACTTCCAGGTAATTGTCTGTTAGACATACAGAGAAATGAATCTCTAGCCGTGCTGCCAAGCAATAAACAACATTAAAAAGCAGCAGAGAAAAGCAGAGTTTGCAGAAGCGCAGTGATAAAAAAGTGTTGTTTTAAAAACAACACTTTTGATAAAAAAGTTTGTGAAAAATAATGAGAAATAAGGTTTTACGGCACTGAAAACATCAAATAAATGACAAGTGTTGTGATAACGAAATAGGAAAAAATGACTGTATCCAAAACAAAAAAACAGCTGAAATGATAACAACTTTGCCTTTTTGCCGTCAGTAGAAAATGCATTATTATTTAAAATGTCTACTTTAACAAGGCAATAACGATTATTTGCAAAGGTGATCTGAGGTGTTTGCATGTGTAATCTGCCAAACTGAATATAAAGTAATTTTTAAAAAGGTTTTTTCAAACACAAAATTCCAACTAATAAATAAAAAAAGCTAAAGGAATTGCAGTTTTAATAAACCAATTTCTTTAAATTCTGAGATGTACTGTGAAACAAGTGATTTTCAGCATGAATACGTATCCTTCAGAGTCAGTTCAAACGTCCGTATTTCCCAGGACATATCCGTATTTCACATCCTGTCCCGGGCGTCCCGGGTTTTTTTTAGAAAGTAAGGAAATGTCCTAATTTTTTAAATGACCTTAATTGGACCATTAAATTTACAGGCGCTAGGGCACTGCGCACGACGCTGCGTGTGACGTAATCCCTGAGCGTAATCCCAGTGCGGGCAGCCCTGTTCTTAATCAGAATATAGATTGCGTGGCTGTCAGTACGCCAACAACATACAAAAGCGCAAATGTATGTTTACCGACGATTTACAAAAGAGTTTCCCCGCTTTCAGACCGGGTCGAGACAAATGGGAGGCCTTGTGCACAGTGTGCAAAGCAGGCACATATGTCTCGGTGTCCAATGGAGGTGCAAGGAATCTGAAAAGCCACCTGGACACCGAAAGTAAAGATAGTCTATTGATATGTTTGTTCGTTTTTGGTACATTTTGAATAATTTTTGCTACACAAGAAGTATTTTTTGTTAATTAGCTCATTTGTTAATTTATTTTTTCCAATAGCCTACAGAACAGACATTATTTCATTCATTGCTGAGGCTGAGTATCATCTGTTATTGGGAGTTGAGAGTTATTGTTAACTTTTATTGTTAAGTGAGGGATGTTTAGATGAGACATTATTTCTTTCATTGTGCTCTTCATTCATTACAGGAATTGTTAAGCATTTTTAATAAGTACATTTTGAATACAATTATCATTTGTTATTGGAGTTATTGCTGTTGACTTTTACTGAAAAGCATTTTTTATAAATCAACTGTAAATATCATGTTATTGTAGGATTACGTAGGTCTATCTTAAGTGAGTGCATGCTACAGACAGACATCTCTATGCATGGGAACAGAAATCCCCCCCGCTCCAAGGTGTCCTGGTTTTCCCAAATGAAAATATGGTCACCCTAGTTTAGACCATCTATCTTTAGTTAAGAAGATTCAGCAAAAGAACAAAAAATTTACTTAATCCAAGCAATGAAAGGGTTTTCTTTAATCAATCTCAGGCAAAATATTTCTACACCGCATAAGTCTGAGGTTACTTACAAACACACTTATGTTTTTGCCTAAGTAAGGCCACTGTCCTGAACACTCTTGATGTCGTCCAAACTTGGAAGCAGGGTTGGGCCGGGTTAGTACTTGGATGGGAGACCACCTGGGAATACCAGGTGCTGTAACCGAGGGGAAGGTTGGCCTCGTGGGTTAGAGTAGTGGGCTTGTGCTCTGAGAAGGGTGCAAGTACCCGGTTCAATCCCCACAACCTGCAGTCTGGGCCTCCAAAATATGGTATATTTATGTCTTTATATCTTCCCCTCACTTTCATTCCTATGATAACTTGGGGCATGGTTTTGGTGAATTGCATTTCCATGATAACATGAAACGGCAATAAGAGTGATAGCAACCATCCCCGGACCAAGACAAACGTTTTAATACCTATATTGTGTGGGTTTGTCCTACGTTTCAGGCTGCATTAATGTTGATTGAATAACAATAAATTAAGAGTCTGTTTTCTCCAGCAGAATAATAATAGTTGCCTCCATGCAATGGGACATGAATGCCATGTTTCCAGCTGCATTTTCAACTGGCTGGAAAAAAAGAACAACAATAATAGCAGTCAGTGTTTTGACATGCAATGCCCCGGCATGGGCTTCTAGAGTACAAGAGCGGGACAAAATTACAGCTTTCATGATGAAGAAGGGAAGGAAGGCATTTGAGGCAATCGCACATAATCAAAACAGTACAGAGTCAAGAGAGCAGCAGGAAGTTACGAGTAATGGGAAAGGAGGAGAGGATGAAGGTGGAGACAAACTGAGTAGAGTCACTGTGAACTTTTTCTGATGACCTGGTAAAAAGCAAACAGGGAGTTTGTGTTTTTTAGACCATAATGCTTAAACTGACTCAAAGGAATTTGCTTTTAAAGGATGTCTGTCGCACAGATGTTATGCATCCAGCTAACGTTTCCATCCAGAATAAATGAAGTAAAAGTTTACACCAGCATCACCATTGCAAGAAACATTGTGTAACTTTAAACCACTAGGGGCTCTAGACCTCTAACTTCCAGACAGCATTGACTGTAGCTGAAACAGATTGAGAATTTATTGAGTTTCAGGCAAAAACAGAGACATATTCACCTCCTGGAATAAACCCTCCATCAGAGAGAATCAAATAAATATCAGATCTGTTTTGTTTCCTAAAGTACGAACAACTTCTAGTTTGGTTAGCTTAGGGTGCTGGAAAGCAACATACAGAAATTGATGGGTTAGGAGATGGCTTTCACAATCATTTTTGATGCACTGCAAAAAGTAAGTCAATTTTTCTTAAAATAAGTGCAACTTTTCTTGAATTTCCTTTTGCAGAGAAGAGTCACTTTGCCAATTGAATAAGACAGTTTACATTTAAAACAAGAAAAAAACAACTGAAGTCTCTTACAATATTTCAAGTGCATAATAATTATCTTATTTTAATAATAAAAATGCTCATTCAATTGGCAGATAATCTAATTTTCCTACTCAAATTAAGGGTAAATACACTTATTTTAAGACATTTTCACTCATTTTCAGTGTTTTTGCGATCTGAAATAGACGGAAGGGACAAAAAATGATATCATGAAATAATTAGAAGTAAATCTTAGTTTAATCTAATACATAATTTAAATATACAAAATATCATTAAATGTTAAAATTCACAATTAATTGTTTAAATATTCCATTGAATAATTGAAGATACATTTAAAATGATGATTTAAATGGCATTTTTAAAATGTATTTATTTAAAAATGAATATGATTACTCCTTTGGTATGTATATATTTTCAGTCGAAAACCTAAAGAATTTCTTGAACATTCACTTTCACTCTTTTCATTTAGTCCAAATCACAACGTATCAGTGCTCAAATAAAATCCTCCTTATTTTAAAATTCCCCTCACATGCAATAAGGATAAAAACACTGATCCAATTAGAGGCTTTTTTTCGTTCAGCCAGCTACAAAAAGCTGAGCTGATGGAGGGAGGGAGATCAAAACGAAAGGAGTTTGAGCGTTTTTACTATCTGTGTTCTGTCCAAACTCTTCAGGTGACAGATTTTTCGTGAAAGAACTGCTTGTTTTCTCTACGTCTTTGAAGACACTAATAAGTGAACAGCTCTCCATTGATTGGGCAGCTTTTTCAGGCATCAAAGCCCTAAAAGTCCTCCTTGATCTCCAGTGTTTCCCTCTGATTAGTCTAAAGTTTGCACTTTTTAAGTTGAGGATCTCTTTGCCTAATTCCACGGTTCTCTTGCTTCAACCCCCCAGATGGGAAAAAGACCTGGGCTGATGTTTGGGCGTGAATATCGCCCTGTGAAGAGCAAAAAGATGGACACATTGCACCTGCTCCACTAAATCTGGTAACTTAAGAGGCAATTAGATCTCAGTTCACTCGTTAGACCTAAAAAAGGTTCCAATGAGAGTTTTTCCCAGTCATTAGCACCAGTAATGGGACTAATGACAGAATAGGCTATCTGCTCCACTGAAAGAGGCACGCTTATTTAAATAGTCAATACGAAGCTGAGGAAAAGGTTTTTCTTTTTCTTTTACAGCTGACCTCAGGCTAAACAGAACTGCTCTACAGGGAGAGACCTCCAGAGAGAGAAAAGGTCAGAGCTGATTAGTTCCCTGCAATCAGCATGCCTGTTATGCTCATTCTACATGAGAATTACCCTCCTGATTGTGTGCTGGAACAAAAAAAAAACACTTATTTAGGGATTTATAAACTGCAAAATGGCGAAAAGAAAGATCATTCAACTTTGTAAATGTTTCTTTAGGCACAGAAATAAACGAATTACAGAAAGGTCAGGCGGGAAATATATACACAGCTTTTCTGCATCTATTCTAACTTATTGGCATTTCCATGAAAATGTGCACCGACAGTAATCAGGAAGAAACGACGGCTCTAGGATGGACATCAGAGACAAACATCATGTCAATGTAACAGAGAAGCTGTGGTTTAATCCGCAGATTGCTGCTCCATTCTAAATATTAACTGCACAGGATTTTTTAAAACATTATCTAATATTTATGTGGCTTTTTTTTTATCATGAAAATGCAAAAAAAGGAGGATTCTCAGTTTGTTGGCATGTTAATAAAAGGCCAGCATGGAACCAAGTTTAAATCAGGGCCAACTGGTCAAGCATTTAAACAACTGGAATTGAAGGGAATTACAGCTGTTTTTATCCTTTTGAAAAAATGCTCTGAGTCTTCGTGAAATAAAAATAAACTGCGATTTAGAGGACAGCGACTTCTTTAGGTGTTTACAATCAAGGGATTAATATAAACACAAGTTATACCACCAAATACAGCCTCTTACAATACACCTCAAAAGAAGTGGGAAACAGAACTTAAGATTAAAGTTAGTGATGATTATTGATTCTGAATGTGTGGAATACAGCAAAGTATAACAAATTCACGATGATGGAAGGCGTTTTGCTGAAAAAACTAACATTACTCTTTATAATGCCTGAAATTTAATGCAAACCAATCCCAATGTTGCACCCTTAAAAAGAACTAAAAAAACACATAGATTTTCCCTTTTGTGCAACTTTATTAAACTAAATCCACGGTTCAAGCATACAGCATATATAGTTTTTTCCTTTCTTTTAACATACACCCAGATCATGAACTTTCTTCTTCCCATCATGCATCCTGTCCTCTTAAAGGAGTATTATCATTACAGAAATGTATGAAATACAAATAAAAAATAAAAGAAAGTAGTTTGAGCACTTATTTTGTCATAAACCAAATTAATTTTACTAAATCAATAATAAATTAAATAAACACTTGCCCAATATGATAATTTTAACTAATTTTAACTTTTTTTTACGTTCTACACTATTCTATTTCTAGGGCTCTACACCAACACCTCAAGGATGTTGGAGTGAAAGTGTAGAAGTAAACGGCAGTCATTTAAACATCTTCTGAATCTGCACAGGAACAACTGGACATAAAAAAAAGATGGTGGAAGTCAGACCCACCGAATCAAGATGATTGAATCAGGACCATGGAAGATATTTCACTAATTGGAAAAACAAAAAGGAAACTCAGATTAAAAAGGCATGAGTTTGATCAATATTTGGGAAATGTACACTTTTCCAAAGTGTCACACTGGAGACTATAAATACAGCTGAATGAATAATAAAGATATGTCTAAATGTATCCATGTAAATTACTGCGGTGCTACCTATCAGTCTTAAAAAGACTTAAAGATAAAAAGGCAAGCATGGAACCATAGACAGTGATGTTCCTAATTCATTGAAAATTACCTAAATCAAAGTTTGTTTATAAATGTTGTGGGGAATCTTAGTTTTTCTCAAAATCATTGTGAACCTAAAACTGATCTCCCTCTCCTTTCCTCAGCTGAGTGCAACGTTAGAGCTTTGGTTTTAAAGGATTTATGGTGCTTTAGAGGAAGACACTCTGGGTTTACTCTTCATAATCAATAAGTGTGCCTCCTGTTAATTAATTAGTTACATCCCTATGACTTCTGGGGCCTTTTTATGGGCTAATTGTGCAAACCCAGAGGAGGTGTAATCCACAAAGGTGGATCATACATTGGTTTAAGGTAAATTATTCCAGGAAAAGCCATGAATATGAAGAACTGGAGCTTCCTGACAAACTGCTTTCTTCAGCCAAGCTTAACGAGCGGATTTTGTTGCATTATTGTTGCAAGCAGAGAACCGAAACAATAAAAAAAAATATTCTTAAATTCTAATAAAAAAATAAGGGAATTCAAAAATGAAATTTTGAAAACAATTTTAATTAGAACAACTTTAAATGTAACTTTTGTGTTTGCAAATATTTATTTTTCACTTTTCTTCATATTCATTTTTAAAATGTTATTAAAAAAAACTTTTTTACCAATATCTAATGTCATTTACTAATATAAGTAATATAGTAATATTTTTATCCTATGTTTTTAGTTTCATTTTTTAGACAAGGAATTGCATTATTTTCTAATTGTATTTAAAAGATCATGTTCTCTTTACTTTAAGCACTCATATTTGACGCACGCAGTGACCAATCAAAATGCTGTTGCTAATGTCCATGCAGGCTAACAGTAAAGAGAAAATCTTGCATCAGAAGAGAAGAGAATGAAATCTGTGAAACGCAATTTGAATACAATGCAATTTGTAAAACTCAGTCTGAAAAACTGAAATAAAAAAAATAAAGATGAAAAATTCTTGTTTTTAAATAAACCTGAGAAAACAGTAAAGTTACTTTCAAAATCATTTTTATTTTACTTGCATTTTATTTTACTTGCATTGCATTTTCTTTCAAATTGAATTTACAAAATGTGATTCTGTTTTTATTTCTATAATAAATGCTTGCAACAATAAGGAAATACTTAAAGCTGCATCTCTCGTTCATTTCCCCGCTTCCCTCCCCCTGGTCTCCATGGGCACTAGGTGAGAGACTGGAGTCGAACCTGACATTACAGCCCCTAAATAAATGATTAAAAGGTGTCTGGCTGTGGGCTAGTACAGCTTTTTACCAGTCACAGGGGAAAACGGGGCTGATTGTGAGTCAAGGAGACTCAAGAAAGCAGTCAAGGGCAGAGGAGACGGAGCACAGTGAGTTAATGGTGGATTTCTGAGAGAGGAATGATAAAGTGGAATAAAGGGTATAGAGGAAGGCATTTAATAAAGGAAGGGGAGAAGGTTTCACGCCCATGCAAATTTTTGGTGAAAAAAAAATTTCTATGCAAAAGGAAACTTCTAACAAAAATTCCATTTTAAATCAGCTGCATCATGACTCAAACACCATCCATTGGTTACTGAGGAATAATTATTTCCCATCTTAAATTAATGGTAAACATAAGGACTGTATTAGGCAACTCAACCTACAGCCTTCATGGTTCGAAGCCTAACATCAGTTATGGAGAATTAGAATAACCAGGTATTAACCTCAGTTATGTTAGTATGATGCATCTGACGTTTGCTGTGTTGATTTTTTAGACAGATCCATAGTTTATAAATTTTCTACTGAGGATCTTCAGGAATTAAACTTAAAAAGAATCAGTCAGAGCAGATCACAAAAAAGTAAATTGCGTGTTACATATGCAGTACCAAAGTACACACAGTTATCATTACATGAACTGGAAATTACTCCCAAACTGGTATCAAGGTGGAAGCTGGTCAGAGAGGTTTCAAAGAGGTCGACATAAAAAAAATATATAGATCTGACTAAAACAGAAGGAACTAAAGTTACAGCACTGCTGCATTTTTCAAAGGGTATAGCTGGAAAACAATATATATTAAATATACACCAGATGAATAATGAGCAGAGGAAAAGAATAAGGCTATATTCTTATTTTACTCTTTCACTTTAGGAAATAATAAAAACCCTGCTTTGATTTTATGTTTCAGTCTAATGAAAGAGTGTTGAAAATTCTTCCTAACAGATTAAAGACGATAAGAACAGGTGAAAAAAAAAGTGTTAAGCAAAGACGAGACAAAATACATTATGGTACAAAGAGGTAGGAAGAGATCCAATGTTAAAGCATTGTACAATATAAGGGTATGATTTAGAAATTTCAAAATAGACTTAAAGCAATTTCAGAAGACTTACAGATTAACATTTATGTGCATGTTTGTCGAAGTCCAAAGAGATATTCTTAGATTGGACTATATAATCAAAGACAGACTATCCTGAAAAAGGTGTACGTCCTCATAGTATAAATAACCTCAAGAAAAAATTCCTCCAACGACGTGACTCTTGACAAGAGACTCTGTGAATTCTCCTAATACAATAGATAATGAACAGGTATTCAGCTTAGCCAAAGTAGCTCACCCTTAGACACTTTCAGTGCAGAAAAGGGAAAAATGAGGACAACCAGGAATACAAAGGCAGTAGATTAAGTGATACAGTGGTGTCAATTAGCACCAACCAGCTATCGGGTATCAGTCCACCCCCATTCATCATCTGTGTTCAATAAGCTGCTCAATGTTGTCTGAGAATAGAGAAAGAGAGAGAAAAGCGAGCGATAGAAGGCAGATAAGGAGCTTCTCTGAGGAAGAGTCAAAGAAAAACTTCTGTTGGACTTTGGAGAAGGAGCCATGATTGCAGGAAGGGTCAGAAAGTACGAACAGTACTGTCCATTAAACGTTAACAGGACAGCAAAATAGAGTAAGAGGGGGGCAGTTTTAATTACCTGACTTTTTTTTTTTTTTACATTTCTTTTCAAAGACCTTTGTTGTTAGTCTATTGCAGAGGTAACTATTTAAAAATCAGCGAGGTCCAAATAAAGAAAATCATCAACCAGTAAAGGTCCGGAGACATATTTAATTATTATCTCTTACTTTAAACAGAATTTAACACTGAAACAAAATTTGTTATACAATGAGTTTTATAATGAAAAAATAAAAAACTATTTTAAAAATAGACAATTTTTCCATTTTAAAATGTAAAGTGTTTTTGTTTTTTTTTTTAAGTAAAGAACAACAATCTTTCAGTTTGGTATATAGACAAATTTACTGATTCACATATTTTATAAAACACCTGAACTGACCATTTCTTTTTTCTGTCTTAATGAGAGCAGTGGGCTTTAGGCTGCCCTGCAAGGCAACCTGAGTTTGATTGGGGACAAAGCCATTCTCAAGCACATATCAAGGTGCTACACTTTCTCTGCTCTCTTTTTCTCATCTTCTCCTCCTTCTTTCCCATCGCCCAACTTGCCACAGGTTTGCCTGCTGTGTCTAAAAGTGGCTCGCAGCAGCGACCCAGACTGACAGCAGCTCATTGGCTAATTTGTATCACGTGTAGCCTGGTCCTGGATGCTTAGACGGCTTTACCATGTTAACAGGAGAAGAGGCGCAAGCGAAGTTAGACACTGTCGTTGGACAACATGTGGTAATTTATCAATGTTTTAAATCAGGTTGGGTCCGGATTTGCCAGCAGGGCTTGCCTCTTAAATTATATGGTCCGATAATCCGTGACCTCTGCTCTATTGGGTTGATCTTGATCAATAAGGATCAAGGTTTTAATAGTGTAAAGGATACTCATAGGTTTATCAAAAATAGTCAAGTTTGCAATGAATGGCGTTTTAAACAAAAATGTGTCTTTCATGGCAGAATGATATGTATTGAAATTGGTTTTATCAGTTTAAGAGTTAAAATATAATATCCAATTGTTATGGTTTTCCCCTTTGCGACTTCGAGTTTCATTTATCTAAGTAATTTTTTTTGTTGATCTTTCGTTTATTTTCCATTTTGTGTTATATTTAAGCAGCCTTTAGTTACTCTCTGCTGCCCCCATGTGCCTGTCTCCTTTCCTCTAGCTCCCTTATAGCCACTTCCATCCACGCCTGCTCCATATCAGTTGATTACCGCAGTCTTTGCTCTGTCTCTCATATACACTCCCCCTGTGCAGTTCTAGAGTGCTGATTCCTTGTTGTTATTTGGCTCCCCATCTGTGTTTCCTCCAGGCGTCTCCTGGTTTTTTGGGTTTGATTCCTGGATTTTGTTTCTGTTAGTTTACTTAATTAAACCTAGGAGAACTCATCTCTGCCTCCCTCATCTCTGCATTTGAGTCCTCAACCAACCTCCACCCCCACGTTGACACAAATAATTTCCCTCATAAAGGGTCGTGGTTTCCCTCTTGTCAGAGAAGTCACAGAACACTTGTTACCTAGTGTACCAGTGAAAAAAAACTACATTTTAGCTGTGTTTTAATATGAATATACTGCTAAATTTTACAGAAACATTTGATAAGAATCACCTTTTTTTTCAAACGCTGTTCTTGGAATTAATGTAATCACAATAATCATCTACTGAGTGAAAAATGCCAAGCTAGAAAAATTACATTTGTCCAATTAGTTTTAAAAATAGACATTTATATTCTAATTTCAAAGGCCACAACAAACTCCTGACCCAGGCACATCAAAGACTCCAACAACCCAGGAAAACGACAGCTGGGTCTTTGAGTTGTTTCTGACTTGGACTGTGCTCAGGAGGGTTGACCTCCATGTTGCACTGAACCACTAATAAGTACCAAGTGTTAAATGTAGCTCGACTTTATACTTTACAGCAGTACAATAAACACCTTTGTCAAGTTTTGTCCACACTCTACTATACCAGCCGCCTTCGCCTCCAGCTACTGCTAGCTATCTGCCAAGCCGCTAATGGCTAAGATATACACTTAGCTGGATGGTCTTGTTTGTCTGTGTTCAGTGGTTAATGGATCATCGTATCTATACGACTACAAGCATTGTATGCAAGAGTATACTATACAGTATACAGGTTTGATTACACTCAGAGAAGCAGAGAAGCAACAACACAATGATGTATGCATCATTACAGCACAACCTTACAATAAGAGTCTCATCCAGGTATGAAGAGCTCTGAACTTGAAATAGCATAAAGCTAATTAAAAGCCCTCACTGCCTCCTCTCTGCTCATAAAACACAACAATGTGAATGCTGGGTCCATTAGGTGTTCTGGTGGCAAGCTGTAATTCATCCCTGATAGATATTATTTAACGTAGAGGGCATTCTAAATGTGACTAAATGATGTAAAATATATACAATTACTACCAATATCAATTAAAATGGTTACATTGAGGATGAAGGTAAGCTGAAAACTGCTATGAATTGTAAGATTTTGTACTGCAATTTCACACATGTATTTGAATGAGACAAAAGGGGTTTCAGACAGGGCGAACTTTATGTCCTGAAAATTGGCAACATATTTCAATTATACTGGAAATAGAGGCGGAGCCAGACATTTTTTATAGGGGGGGCCAGGCAATAACCAATGTACACAGAGGGGTGGCCGAAAGTAGATAGTCACGGTCAATCTATCATCTATATTTTCTAATTCAAACTATACTATACACGCAGCCTTTGCTAACAAATAGACAAATATTTTCAAACATCCCTGCTTTCTAGATAAAACGTATAGTGGATAAAAGTCTTTAAGGTTTGAGGTTTGGGTGAACATCTTTTCCATTGTCATTACTTACCTACTTTTATCAATAATCATTCTGCATAAAATTGATATTTACAAGTACTAATATCTACATAAATTAATTATTTAATAAGTTTTTATTAAAATAGTTATTTATCTATGATTTCACTGAAGACCCCTAGATGACTTGAGACATCATTTTCTCTTTACCCCATAAAACACAATATCTATTTCTGTACTTATCATTTTGAATTTTACTATATTGACGTGCATAATTAAACACAGTTTTTTTTTTTTTTTTTTGCTGTCAAGTAATTGTTAATATATAAAAAATGTAAATGTTTCGAATATTCCACTTGAGATTATTATTGTTGCCCCCATTTCTATTAGAGGGAAATAAATAGTAGGGGTGGCCACTGATTGACTAAGGGTGGCCATGGCCACCCCTGGCCCCCCATCTAGCTCCGCCCCTGACTGGAAAGACTAAACTACATTGTCAAAGCTAGTTAGAATAAGGTTAAAATGCATTAGTGATTTTCTTTAAAAGATATTTTCTATGTAGAAAAGTTATATTAAATGATGCTAATAGTTAATAGTGAGGGACGGATGGAGCGTGAGATTGATAGACGGATCGGTGCAGCGATGTGGTCGCTGTATAGGACTGTCGTGGTGAAGAGAGAGCTGAGTCGGGGGGTGAAGCTCTCGATTTGCCGATCTGTCTACGTTTCCACCCTCACCTATGGTGATGACATCTAGGTAATGACCCAAAGGAAAAGATTGCGAATACAAGCAGCCGAAATGAGTTTCCTTCACAGGGTGGCTAGGCACACCCTTGGAGATCGTGTGAGGGGCTCAGTTCCAGCTCCAAGTAGAGTCGTTACTCCTCCACGTCGAAAGGAGCAAGCTGAGGTGGCTCAGGCATCTGTTTCGGATGCCTCCTGGTGGGATTCCTCAGGAGGTTTTTCAGGTATTTCCCATTGGGAGGAGACCTGGTGGAAGGCCCAGGACACGCTGGAGGGACACTGTCTCTGCGCTGACCTGGTGTCGCCTCGGGGTCCCCCCAGAGAAGCTGGAGGAGGTGTGCGTGGATCAAGAAGTCCGGGCATCTTTGCTTAGACTCCTGCCTCCACGATCCGGCCCCGGATAAGCGGAAGAAAATGGATGGATGGATGTTAAGTTTTAACAGTAAAAAAATTGTAATATATTTCTGTTGTTTGTAACAACCACCTCTTAAAAGGGGATATCTCATGCTTTTAAATTTTTCTTTTTTACATTTCACACATTAAATCAAGATCTTTATAAAGTGGAGCTGCAATGCTTTGGTCTGCCCTCCTCCAAGCTTTCCACTGAATCCCGTTTAGTCATCTTTATAGTTTCAGGAAGAGATACGATGATTATTATTATTGTAGCAGTGGGAAAACTGAGGAACAGTGGAAGGAACTGTGTGTGTTTATATACATTTTTACTTAACCATATGCTTGAAATTGGACTATAAATTATTTTCTGCCAGAAACAAAAATTGTGGATCTGCAAAATCTGTAGGCTGGAAATCTATGACCTTGTTTATAAAATACTGTGAGGGAACAGATCAAAAAGTGAAATGGAGAATAGAGGAAAGCGAGAGATTAAAAAATAGAATCCCAACAGAATAAAAGATATTCACCCAGAGTAAACTCGACTGTTCTGCACTCAAAGAGACTCCAAGCACCCAAAAGAACATATGTAAAGGATAAAAAAGTTGATTTTATATGTTATGCCACTATGGTAAATGGCATGTACTTATATAGCGCCTTTATTCAAGTCAGGAGACTTGACCAAAGCACTTTACACTACATGCATTCACCCATTCACACACTGATGGTGGCAAGCTACATTGTAGCCACAGCTGCCCTGGGGCTCACTGACAGAAGCAGGGCTGCCATACACTGGCGCCACCGGGGCCTCTGACCACCATCAGTAGACAATGCAGGTGAAGTGTCTTGTCCAAGGAGACAACGACACTGAAAGTCGGAGTCGGGACTTGAACCGTCAATCCTTTGATTTCAGGGCAAACTCCTACATCCATTGCCACTGTCGCCCTTAATCAATAATTTTTGGTTTCATAAAACCAAGTAGAAGATCTGTACTTATTTTATTAAGTCTTGGAGATTTTACTCTCTGTTTCAGCTTATTTAATATCCAATTATCAATAAAACATTTTAAAATATCTTTTTTTCATATCCTCATTTTAAATACACTTAAAACAATAGTGTGATTTGTTAAAGCAACAGAGGCCCCTGCAGAAAAGATAGAGATTGGCTCCTTGTCCTTGAAAAGCCCAGAGGTGTTTTCATGGACCTTTAGTCTGAAGCCGCTTAGTCAGAAAAATTACAGGCAGTGGGTATTTGCATTTTCAGCACTTAAAAATGAATGTGAAATGGGATCACAAGGTCGCTTTTAAAATATGCAGTATGATGATTACAATCAACCAGAAAAACACTTTCTGCATCACAAATTAAATTTAAGAAAATTAAACTGAATTCTAAAAAAAAGTCTGCCAAATGCTTCAATTTATGTGATACAACAAAATAATGTTGGTCAGGGAAAAAAATGGAAAAAAATAAAAACATACAAATATTATGCATACGTTTTATTTCTTAAAGCAGAGATACTGAGTTCAATGCCCAGCCCTCCACAGTATATAGTCCATAGAAACAGGGACCCATGTTTCCAATTGCAAACTACAGCAGACGTTTCCTACTCACTCCCACACGAAAGCAAAAATTAGATCTGTACGTCTCAGTCTGAACACAGCAGGAGGGGGACTCGGGTTCTTCAGTTTCAGACGGTACAATCTGTCAGATCACCACCTGGTCAAACCATTCTGGTGTGATCAGAGTCATCTTCCTGTCCAAATGCACTCACATACAACGTGCTCAGCCTTAGTCGGACCCCTCTGCAGAAACTAACAGGATTTCTCTCCGGAGCCACGCCAACAATCATTACATGCCTCTTACAAAATGTATTCTTAAGTAAGGATCGCCCTGCAAACATTGGGAGGTGCAATTTCCCAGCAGCCCCTTCTGTTACAACCACCTGCCCTACCAGCAGTTCTCAGCAGCAGAGAATAACGTGATTAAGCTCCAGCTAGAATGAAAGAGACGAGGCAGAGCGTGAGAATGCAGTGCACCGGGGTGAAAAAGCAAACGTGAACCGTGGCCACATGATCCACAGACTCAACACAGAGCTCATTTGTGGGATGGAGCAGAGGAAGAAAGGACACCAAGAAAGAGGAAGGGGATGATGATAGATGGCAGGCAGCCAAAACAGTGTGCTCTCCAAGGGTGAAAGAGGAGGAGTGGGCTGCGTGCAGATAAATCCAAGGTCAATGCCAGGTCCAGTCTCAGTTACAACCAGAGCAAAGGTTCCCCATAACAGTTCCAACTATAGCTGGCACAGTGTTTACGTACCAAGTACCAGGTGTCTGTCATTTGCCCCTAAACCATTTCTACCTTTGTAGTCTTAAAATCTGTCAAACAACTATGTTAATCAGAATTCTGACAAAAGGGCACACGCATAATATAGACAAGCAGCTTTATTTAAAACACGCATGTACATTTTATCCGTGGAAATTCTTTACAATGAGGCCTCCAATATATCACACACACGACTGCATGCTCCTCTGCACTGGTGGGCTGCTTTTTATTCATCTGTAGATTTATTCCTCCTTGCTTTTTGATCCCTTTCTGTAGGTTTATTTCTGATGTTGTCACTTTGAGGGAGGAAACTAACTAAAAGTGCTTATATGAGTATTTAACATTTATTTGCCTTTTAGCAGAATTCTGACTTCACAAACACGTGTTCTTAATGAATGTTTGTCTAATCATACTCAGCAGGGGAAGCTTCATACCCGCTTTAACAGCTGAAAACTTAGAGTCCTGTGTTAGGAAATGTGGCTGTTAGCGCTGGAACTATTGGGTCAATTATTTACTGATATATACGAGGGGCGTTCAATAAGTAGTGCCCCTGACACACTTCCAGATATTTGATCCAGCTGAAATTTTGCATGTGACGTTATTTAAATCTCTTCAGATTAAGTAGCAAATTACAGCTCTGAACTAATTGTGGTTTCTGACTTACAGGTGTTTGAACTGAGTAAAGTCTGAAATGGAGCCTGTTGAGGGTCGAGCAGTGATCCGGGTTTTCTATTGGAAAGGACTCACACCACGGGAGACTTTTGATGGAATTAAAGTAACTTATGGTGATGATGCCCATTATATGACCTTGCAAAATGTTTTACAAGGTTATATTATGGGACATAATCACTATAAGGTATTTTTATTTGATCAAAAGTCTCCCGTTGTGTTTGTCCTTTCAGATGCAAAAATATAGACTTGACTCAGTTTACCAGTAAATCAGAAACCACAATTAGTGCAGAGCTGTAATTTTCTATTTAATCTATAGAGATTGAAAATATTTCACATGTAAAATTTCAGCTCGATCAAACATCTGGAAGTAAGGCCAGGCGCGTTACTTATTGAACGCTCCTCGTACTTCTCAGTTTAGGAATTGAACTCAAGAACATTAAATTTGCTAAAAGAACAATTCACACAAAGCGGTAATTAAAGTATAAATTATAATATACTGAACTAATTGAATATTATTATATATTATTATTGAATATTGATGAAAATCTTCTTTGTCTGTAAATATAATCTGTTCAGACATGTAGAAGTTGCAGTTCTGACATTCCTTTTTTTCAGGTTTTAGCCATTTACAATGTGTTTTAAATTTGTGGAAAAATAAAGTTTGTCATTTAGGCATGTTAGTAAACTAATCGTATGTTGTTTGAGATTGATTGATTAGTCGATAAATGAATCAATAGATAAGTTTATTATTAATAGATTTGTAAATGTCTGTAGGATCTGATAGAATTGTCGCTGTCAAGTGTTTTTAGATGATGTGTGTTGTGAAATGCTGCTTTATAAATAAAACTAAATTGAATTTTATTAACTTCTGTACTTGTTTATCAGGGCGAGTAATTCTCAGCTGATACACTATATTGCCAAAAGTATTTGCTCACCCATCCAAATTATTGGAATCAGGTGTTCCAATCACTTCCATGGCCACAGGTGTATAAATTCAAGCACCTAGGCATGCAGACTGTTTTTACAAACATTTGTGAAAGAATGGGTCGCTCTCAGGAGCTCAGTGAATTCCAGCGTGGAACTGTGATAGGATGCCACCTGTGCAACAAATCCAGTCGTGAAATTTCCTCGCTCCTAAATATTCCACAGTCAACTGTCAGCTGTATTATAAGAAAATGGAAGTGTTTGGGAACGACAGCAACTCAGCCACGAAGTGGTAGGCCACGTAAACTGACGGAGCGGGGTCAGCGGATGCTGAAGCGCATAGTGCGAAGAGGTCGCCAACTTTCTGCAGAGTCAATCACTACAGACCTCCAAACTTCATGTGGCCTTCAGATTAGCTCAAGAACAGTGCGCAGAGAGCTTCATGGAATGGGTTTCCATGGTCGAGCAGCTGCATCCAAGCCATACATAACCAAGTGCAATGCAAAGCGTCGGATGCGGTGGTGTAAAGCACGCCGCCACTGGACTCTAGAGCAGTGGAGACGCGTTCTCTGGAGTGACGAATCGCGCTTCTCCATCTGGCAATCTGATGGACGGGTCTGGGTTTGGCGGTTGCCAGGAGAACGGTACTTGTCTGACTGCATTGTGCCAAGTGTAAAGTTTGGTGGAGGGGGGATTATGGTGTGGGGTTGTTTTTCAGGAGCTGGGCTTGGCCCCTTAGTTCCAGTGAAAGGAACTCTGAATGCTTCAGCATACCAAGACATTTTGGACAATTCCATGCTCCCAACTTTGTGGGAACAGTTTGGAGCTGGCCCCTTCCTCTTCCAACATGACTGTGCACCAGTGCACAAAGCAAGGTCCATAAAGACATGGATGACAGAGTCTGGTGTGGATGAACTTGACTGGCCTGCACAGAGTCCTGACCTCAACCCGATAGAACACCTTTGGGATGAATTAGAGCGGAGACTGAGAGCCAGGCCTTCTCGTCCAACATCAGTGTGCGACCTCACAAATGCGCTTCTGGAAGAATGGTCAAAAATTCCCATAAACACACTCCTAAACCTTGTGGACAGCCTTCCCAGAAGAGTTGAAGCTGTTCTAGCTGCAAAGGGTGGACCGACGTCATATTGAACCCTATGGATTAGGAACGGGATGTCACTTAAGCTCATATGTGAGTCAAGGCAGGTGAGCAAATACTTTTGGCAATATAGTGTAAGTAGTCCCAATTATATTCCATTGGATTCTCAAAAATGTATGGTTAAACTGCATCACATGGGTATGAGTGGTCATGTTCCAATTATACAAAAAGCAAAGTGAAAAAGAAATTACAAGAAAGGATGATGTCCTGATGATGCTAGCAGCTTAATCTCTCCTCTGATGACTGATCTGCAGCCAAATCTGTGCTTCCATTCTCATGTCTTTCACGCTTGGTCTCTTGGTTTCAGACCCTTCCATTATTTCCCCTCTCCCTGTGAATGGTTTTTCTACCTCTTTCCCGAAATCCCCCCTCACCCTCCCCACCTTTGCCTATGTGTCACCCTCTGCTGATGTGCCCTTTTGTTCCTTTTTGCACCAGCGCCTAGATACAGGACAAAACTTAGCCATGTCCTGACAGACTCAGACATGAATGCTTCTCGACAGGGCATCGCCAAGTGCATTTTCCCACTCGGAGTGGGCTATCTAGTGTCAAGCTGAATCCCCCGTGGAACCCATGGCAACATTCAACACCAATCTTAATCTCTGGAAAGACTGATATTCCCATGCAAATTGGCCAGGAGATGTTTTGAAACCTTGGGTAATTTCTAACATATGCCCCCAATTACTCACCATACACACAAGTCCTCTCGCACACATGGAGCCACATACCACATATGTTTTCCTCGTAATATACTGCCAGGAATCAGTTTGGGAGTCAAAGATCCAGAGATTCGCTTTAACCACGGAGTTTAAAGGCAGCAGTCAGCAAATTGGAGCAATGGGTGAAGAAATAAGTTGTGCAGGTTTTTCAGCAAGTGGCCAACGAGACAAAGAGAAGAAGGCGCATAATGAATGAAAACAAAGAGGGAGAAATCACTGGAGCTCGGCGAGCGAACTAAATCAGGGATCAGCGCCCACAGTCAAGGTTTGATTGTTTGGAAAGCGAGTGCGGCCATAGGGAGCGGGTAAAAGAAGAATTTGGCGGCTAGGACGAAAACCGGTGGCAGCCTGGAGCAGTCGGCGGGTGGTGGGTGGAGTGCGGGTAAAGGGGTGGGCTGGCTGTGATGGTTTAATTCTGGGTTCCCACAGGGTAGCTTGTTTGTGGCGCCCCTCCTCTTAGCCTCTGGATCCCTGTCAGCATGATTTTGTCAGAAGACTGGTGAGTGATGGGGGTGGGGGTGAGACGGGCTCTGCCAGAAGCTAAGTACATGTCAGGTCTGCAGGAGATGTAGAGAGCTGGAAAGAGGACATATGCTTCACTTCCTCTCAGACTACGAATGGAACGTTTATTGTCCCCTTGACACCCTTTTATTCTGCGAATCCAGCCCTCTGGGTCTCTCATTTAGCGAATATTTACCCCCTTTCCATTCCAACATTGCAGACCTAATTTCTGGGTCTGTTGAGTAGAAAGCAGAAAAGCTTGTTGCAGTTTTTTTTGGCATAACATACATTTTTTCTCTCCATATAAGCTTTAAGTACTGGCTGTGGTGGAGTAATCTGTTGCTTCTTTAGTGCCAGAATATTTGAGTACTAAAACAACCTAAAAACACTGTATTCTAAAACTGTATCACATTGTGTCCTGTACTTTCAGAAGCAACGGGTGCCAGAAAAACCTTCTGGTGAAGTCACTTTAATGCATCTTCATTATTAGGATATTCTGGAGCTAAAGTAACTCACGTTGACGTGAAGACTTGATATTCTGCTGAAGAAGCTCTGTAACCCTACAGCTTTGGAACCTCTACGTATAGATAGTACCCTGTAGAGCTAACGCAGTCCATCACTATAACTGCAACCGCTCTTCAAACATGCCATCAGTCAGATGAGATTAAAGCTTCTACCGGGATATTTTTACGGCTTCATGCCAACGGGCCGGTAAAAAATAAGGCTCATTTTGCAAGCCACAGCCGCTGCCTGAAAGCTGCAAGAACTTTCCTTTGGAGAAATCCCAGCTGATTTACGGCTAACCTTCGGTGGGTCAGGCAATAAGGTGAGCCTGGATGTATATGTGTCCTATAAAGGAGTCATTGTGTAGCAAGATAAATCTATCTGAGGAGGAGGGGGGGTCTGAGCTACAGCCCGCTGACTTTTATTTATTATTTATTTTTTGTCAGATAAAGGAAATGTGATATTTCAGTTTTCCTCTGCTCTCCTCTAAAGGCTTTACAGAGCACAAAATAGGTAAACATGTTGGTGTGAGATGGTAAATGGTGGAATGGACTGCTTTGGACCCATTGGGAAACACAGTTCTAAAACGGATCGCAAAAAAAATGTCTTCTCACACTCAGGGCAATTCATCTCTATATAACAGTACATCACTGTAGCATTTGCTTTACTTTTACTAGTACTAATAACATTCACTATGTGGAGCTGTACTCCTTCTACAGTAGCAGCCAATCAGAATGGCGTTTCCCAGTCAAAAGCCACCCGAACGGCAGCCCACTTCCCTGCAACTCCCAGCAAAATCCCCTCCAACTTACAAGCTCTGGTCCTTCTCCTGGGCATGCATATTTTTTTACTCTGATTCCACTCGCCACTGAATTACAGGGTCTGACCAGGAGATGATGCTTCTCATTAGATCTTAATGTCCACAAATCATGACAGAAAGAATATTTTAGTACAAAGATTGATGATTAAAAATAAATCGTACGGGACCAGCAAAGGACTCAACAAGGAAAGTGGGGACATTTTGAATCGCTACTACTGTATTTTCCTGTCACTTTGCTGCAAATGCAACAAAGATCCCAAATGAGGAACATATTAAAGACTGTGCTTTCCACCTATAGGATTTGTATGATTTTTTTTTTTAAATAGCCTTAGCTCAGTCATATTGGATGAAGACCGTCTATGAATGTCACTTTCCATCAATTTTCAGCTGGACAATATTCTGGACGATAAATGGGTTGGTCAGGTAAATAAAATTTACCTTAGGTCGAAGCCACATTCAGTCCTTGATTGGTTCTCATGACACGACATGACAGAAAAATTCAGATTTTTCATCCAGAGCAACTGTCACTGGGCATCGCAGGTGTTGCATTGCTGTAATCACCATAATTGCACCTCCCGCATTGCTAGAAGCACATCCTTCACATTAGTTTGCATAAAATTTCTATAAGATGAAATTTAGAATTTCTTGCTCTGCTCCCTGGGTCCCACTCGTTGCAAATATATCCTCTGCTTTCTCTCCTGCTAAAGGGGGAACCTCCTTCTCAAGTCTGTTGTATGCTTTAACATGTTTTCTTCCAATTTATTACTTAGCCATTGTCATCTTTTGTTCAGGGTGATTTGAAATGTGGCTTCACTGTTAAATCTCCTGGTTTTAAAACGCATACTGTCCTCTTCTAATTATCTGAATCTGGGTAGAAGGGGCAGCAGTCTAAGCAGAGACAATCAGACTTCTCTGGACCAGATCCTCCAGCTCCTATAGGTGTTCCAGGGCAAGCCAGGAGTCAAAGTCCCTCCACCGTGTCTTGGGTCGTCTCCTGGGCCTGTTACTGGTGTGATGTGCCCACAACACCGCCTAAGGGAGGTGTCCAGTACAGATGTTCGAGCCACTTCAGCTGACTCTTTATGATATTGAAGAGAAGCGGCTCCCTATGCCAGACATGAAATCTCAACAATATCCAAAGACCTGAGGTACTCAGGACGGATCTCAATCCATCGTAAAAGCCTTTATAAGGCAAAGTTTTTGGGTAGGAAACTCGAAAGAGGAATTCAGAATGTTTTTTCCCCAACAGCTAACAATCTAAAGCAAATTCTCCCAAATGAGCTGTAGATCTCTTGAAACACTCAGAGAATAAAGTTTCTGGAATTTGTCCCTTCATATCGACAAGTATTTGGGAGTTTCAGTTGATGGGTTACACGTCTCTCTGTGAGCGCTACAAAACAGGATATTTTAAAAAAAACACTTATTTCAGCTTTAAACGGCCTGCTGTGTTCTTTGGACTGATGAAGTAAATTAATCTGCACCAATGATTACAATATATTGGATACATGTTTTACATACTGAATAAATGTTTTACACTAAATACATTTATGTTATACAGGTCACAGAGTCCAAAAGAGTGTGCGCCACCAAATGTGGAGAGATAGATAGCAGTGTGTGTGTGTAAGCTCTCTGCAGCTGCAGCTTTGAGCGCAGCATTGAAGTCTGAGAGATAAGACCAGGGTGGGAAAACACAGAGAATGAGCGGGGGAACAGAAACATTGAAAGGAGTCCAAGGCCATTTCAGGCTTTGGTAAAACCAGGGTGCAGAAATGAGACCTGTTTGTAAGACAGACGCATTGAGCATGGGTTGTTCAGGGTTGCACAGCTCAGCTGAACTAATTGTAATGTATTGAGTTGTCATCTCCAAAGCATGCGGTGTGGTACTGGTCACACAAAAAGTGAGGTTTTTACTGGGACTTTCAGTTTTAAACTTATGCTGACCTTTTTTGATGTAAAGTTATGATCGTAAGTCCCACTGGATGAAAACATTGTTTTGACATATTGATGATTCAGACTATGATGTGTTTTTGATTTAACTGCAATAATTGTCATCATGATCTACAAGAAATGTCACTATGACTGAAGAAAAAGCTTTGATAGATCAAAGAAAGGCTTCAATTAAAAATATAAAATATGGTTTGAAGGTGGGTCGTCCACCAAGATCAAAGAGCCCCAAGCCCCAGGAGTGAATAAAACGGGGCCCTTTTCTGCATGTAAGTCAGTTGCTCACCGGTGAACAGCTCATGTGTGTTCTGTAAATAAAATTCTCTGGACCTGGACCCAGTTGCCTCTGCCTAATTTTTGATCATAGTTTGAAGACTTTCCTACTGCTTTTTAAGAACTCTGAATTTTTATAAGACTTAGGTTCAATTTTAAGTCGTAGGGAGAACAGTTT
The DNA here is from genome assembly GCA_030533445.1 of Cyprinodon diabolis. NCBI lineage: Eukaryota > Metazoa > Chordata > Actinopteri > Cyprinodontiformes > Cyprinodontidae > Cyprinodon > Cyprinodon diabolis. The sequence continues at coordinate 9,827,268 of CM060073.1, forward strand.
CCACGACAGGACTTTGACATTATTGGAGTTCTGGGGGCTACACAGACGAAATGCAGATCCTATACAAGAGTGGTTTGGAGTCTAACTGCCACAGCATTCTTCTTAAATGCAGATGACACTATACTGAATACATGTTACATACCCTAAGTCAGCAGGCTGGATAGATCCTCTGTGTCAATATCAGTTTGAGGAGTTAAGAGCCAGAGCTAATCATGAAATAACATTAAATCTTATATCCATTGATCAACCAGATTATTTGACAGGATGCACTTCTCATCACTCTGAAACAAAACTAGAGCTCTCTCTCATCACACTTTTTAAAAATCTACTCAAATACACTATATTGCCAAAAGTATTTGCTCACCTGCCTTGACTCACATATGAGCTTAAGTGACATCCCGTTCCTAATCCATAGGGTTCAATATGACGTCGGTCCACCCTTTGCAGCTAGAACAGCTTCAACTCTTCTGGGAAGGCTGTCCACAAGGTTTAGGAGTGTGTTTATGGGAATTTCTGACCATTCTTCCAGAAGCGCATTTGTGAGGTCGCACACTGATGTTGGACGAGAAGGCCTGGCTCTCAGTCTCCGCTCTAATTCATCCCAAAGGTGTTCTATCGGGTTGAGGTCAGGACTCTGTGCAGGCCAGTCAAGTTCATCCACACCAGACTCTGTCATCCATGTCTTTATGGACCTTGCTTTGTGCACTGGTGCACAGTCATGTTGGAAGAGGAAGGGGCCAGCTCCAAACTGTTCCCACAAAGTTGGGAGCATGGAATTGTCCAAAATGTCTTGGTATGCTGAAGCATTCAGAGTTCCTTTCACTGGAACTAAGGGGCCAAGCCCAGCTCCTGAAAAACAACCCCACACCATAATCCCCCCTCCACCAAACTTTACACTTGGCACAATGCAGTCAGACAAGTACCGTTCTCCTGGCAACCGCCAAACCCAGACCCGTCCATCAGATTGCCAGATGGAGAAGCGCGATTCGTCACTCCAGAGAACGCGTCTCCACTGCTCTAGAGTCCAGTGGCGGCGTGCTTTACACCACCGCATCCGACGCTTTGCATTGCACTTGGTTATGTATGGCTTGGATGCAGCTGCTCGACCATGGAAACCCATTCCATGAAGCTCTCTGCGCACTGTTCTTGAGCTAATCTGAAGGCCACATGAAGTTTGGAGGTCTGTAGTGATTGACTCTGCAGAAAGTTGGCGACCTCTTCGCACTATGCGCTTCAGCATCCGCTGACCCCGCTCCGTCAGTTTACGTGGCCTACCACTTCGTGGCTGAGTTGCTGTCGTTCCCAAACACTTCCATTTTCTTATAATACAGCTGACAGTTGACTGTGGAATATTTAGGAGCGAGGAAATTTCACGACTGGATTTGTTGCACAGGTGGCATCCTATCACAGTTCCACGCTGGAATTCACTGAGCTCCTGAGAGCGACCCATTCTTTCACAAATGTTTGTAAAAACAGTCTGCATGCCTAGGTGCTTGAATTTATACACCTGTGGCCATGGAAGTGATTGGAACACCTGATTCCAATAATTTGGATGGGTGAGCAAATACTTTTGGCAATATAGTGTATCTGCTGCTCTTCATTGCTGGGGATGGATGTTTTAAACCACTGAACTCAATGCTTTGCATTGAACTCGGTGAAGTTAAGCCTGAATAAAGCTAATTGGCTATGGAAACCCACTCCATGAAGCTCTCTTTGAAAGTTTTTCAACTGATCTGAAAATTTCATCAAGTTTGCAGATCTCTTAGAAGTGATTCTGCAGGAATTTGGTGACCTCTCCCCACTTTTAAGGCATCACATTTTAAGTACCAAGATATAATTCACTGAGCTGAAAGTGACACATTCCTTCACAGAGTGGATGATTTTGAATTGATAAGAATACTTTCATTTAATGATCTGGTGAGGTGTAAACAGTACTGGAAATGAGGTGAGATGACGTCTCCCTTCTTAAAAAAATCTTAAAAATCTTCCCCTTTCTTAAATGACCATCCCCCCATAGTATCCCCTGTGACATTTATTACTGAATGTGTAAAATTTCTACTACATACTGTATTAACAGTAATGGCAATAACATTGCCCTTTCAACTTTCAACGGGCTGTGGGCTTACGAGTAGCCTGAGCAAAATAAATAAAATCAAACAAGTGGCCTACCATGAATATGAAGCTGATCCGAGTGGGAAATTTGTTGTTTGCATTTGTCAGTTAAGGCACAGACTGCAGTTCTACTGTGTGGTGCCTTGTTCAAGGACAATGACCGGCGTACCTGACCTGTAACAACCATACTATGCATATTCCTTTAGGTTAATACAGTAAACCCTCTAATATAGGACGGGGCCTTTATTTCACTCAGGTATATCTTGGTCAAGGTCATTAGTGGAAGGAGGCCAGAATTAGAGGCAGGCCTCTATTTCTATTTGATCAAAACAGACTACCAGTGGAATTAATAAAAACAAGATTTTGTGTCTCTTTGAACCTATAAAATACTAGGTTCATTTATTGAAAAGTACAGTTACCATAATGGTATACAGAACATTATTCAGATAATTTCACCTAATATTTATGATTTTTGAGCTGTGGGAGGAAGCCAGAGTACCTGGGGAGAACTCACAAATACCTTAGAGAATGTGTTGGCATTACAAGTATTAGCCCTGAAGCCTACCAATCTGCTTTATATGGAAGGGTGGAAAGAAGAAATGCTTTGTTGGAAAATAAAATTAATTTCTGGTTACATGTAAAACATCATAGTACTGGGAACTCAGTGTAACATGGTAGTGGCATCATGCTGTGGGAATAGTTTTACGTGTGAGAAACAAATTTTAAAGGGACATGAATGCTTTTGTTTTGAAGGAACGTAAGCAATTAAGGAATTAATCAAAAGATAAATCAAAGTTAAAATTTCGTTGGTAAATGAGGAGCCGGTCAACACTTTTTTTGAGTAGATCTTTTGATGCCTTTGCATTTTCTATCGCATCAGCAGTTATGCTGAATCAGGCAACCTAACAGTGACTCTACAACAGCTAGCTGAATATTACCTTAATCACTTTTTGTCATTCTCCCAAAGACCCCTGCAAGACCCCTAATGATTAACTAGTTCCCCAACTTTCAATCCATCCTACCCTGTATCTCAATAAAGAGGGGACATGGATTGTCTAAAAGCAATGATACAAAGAACCACCATCATTAGACATTTGCTTCCTGGAACCCAAGGTTCATATAAACCCTGGAGACGAGCCACTGCGCCTCCATGTCTGTCGCCCAGATTATCAGTGACACTGAGTTTGTGTGTTTCTGTCTCTGTTAGACAGAGGATGCCTGGTGTATGCCAGCCATCTGATTAGCCACAATTTAGATGCTGTGCGCCCAGTCCAAATCAACTTAGTCTCTTCTACCTATCTTAATTGAGTAAAACAAAGGTCTCAGCATCTGTGACGGGGAGACGTTTAGCAAACTTTTGGAAATCTGAAACATGGATATATTTTGAAAGGTAAGCTATTACATTTGCAATCCTAACAGCACTAGAGTTTAAAAAAGCATTGATAATAAATCAACAAGCTTTGTCGATTTATGGTAATAAAGGCAAAGTAAGAGCAAACCACACAGAGCACAGACAGGAAGGAAAAAAGGGAGCTTGTCACCTTCCTGCCGTCTGACCACTAAGAAATCCAACCTATTCCTACTGTGTTGCTATCATATGATTACATCAGCGTTTACATACTGGATGATTCAAGAAAAACAATGTCTAAAACTGTGACTAGAAAAGTCCATTTCAGATTTAGTCTACTTTAGGCTTGGGTGAATAACCAAAAAAAGAAAGAATTCAAAATGTTATGTTCAGGGAGAAGCCACAGAAAGAACCAGACTTATCTTACTTACGAGCCAATTATCTCTTACCCACCGTTTAATGCTCTCAAACAGTCAAATGGGTGGAGAGTGTGTACATTTCTCTTGCTTACAAGAAAGGGACATTTGTTTCCAGTTGCCAGTTGTTCAGTGGCATTCATTAAGCAGGAAAAGCAGCTCACCTTGATCTGAAATTAACAGATCTTTATTCACATAGAAGTACAGTATGTCAAACTGACCAACTCTCACCATGAAACTGAAAGAAAATATGTTTGTATAATTAGGTTAGTTTTACACAATAATTTCCTTTCTATTTTTGTGTGGATAGCAGGCCCTCTCTTTGCATAGCCATGTGTGAAGGCTCTTATGGAGATTTGTTTGTTTTATTAGGCAAAATATACATTTGATTTGTGTTTATCTGACTGTGTTAATTATTGTTCCCCCAATAAATTAAAAAGGTAGGAATTTATTATCTTCCAGAGACTATTAATAACAGGAGGTGAAATGAACTCCAGATGAGCTGAGCGTGTGGTGACGTCACAAGTACGAACTGTTCCAGTTGACCTTTATTTATGCTTCGTGCTCCAGTTATCCCCTAGTCCAGACTTTTCTGTGTTCTTCTCAAGAACATACTTGCTCACGATTTTTGTTCGGCCCGACGTTCCTATGCAATCTACCTGCTCACACTGGACGACCAAAAACCACGTCGGACTAGCTCTGTGGTGAGATGGAGCTGCTCGGACTCATCTATCTGGAAGCCAAACAAAAAGAAGGGGAATATCAAGCTCAGTGCAACGCGCTGCCTTGGCAATTTGTGCAATTTTGTGCTGAAAGCCCCCCCCAAAAAAGGCAACGACGTATTTGAAAAAAGACATGGCTAAGCAAACGGGGCTACTACGGTCTGTCTGTGCGAGAAATTTCTCTTAAACCCACCTGATACTGAAGAGACTGACAGGACTGTATTTATACTGCAACACATGCCAGATATAAGACAGTGGTACTTTTAATAACTATGTTAAAAACTGTGTATAGTTAATTAAATGGTTGATAAAAAAATTGACTCATATAATGTGTTTCAAACCACAATAAAGATATTAAAAGAACAACGTACTTGAGTATTTTATGTTTTACACTGCAACTTTTAATTATGGGTAACCCAGAGCGTAGATTAAAACCGTAATCGGTAAGTACAATGTGTTAGCGACGGTGGATACCAAAAGAGGTACTCAAGTGGATTCCAGAAAAGAAAAATTAAAGAAGAGCTGCTGGAAGAACAGAAAAAATATCCCAAAATAAACACGTTCTTTCAAAGAACCGAAGACAGAGAGGTGGACGTTGCTGCAACATTGAGTAAAGATTGCGACAAGGAGATGAATGGAGAGAGCGTGGTTGAGGAGGGGGGCAGTAAAGCACAAGGTAGCCCGATGGTTTGTTGTACTAACATGTGGTGGTGCGCTGTCACCAATGGTTCCCATCAAGGTGCGCAGTCCCTATTTTTCTGTGTGTGATTGGTGATCATATACTACTGAGAATTGCATAATTGTACCTTCTTGGACGATTTAAGGAACTGTCACTGTATCCTGAACCTTTATCACGTGTTGTACTTTATATGGGGCCCACCCAGATAATGTTGCTTACGGACCTATTGTTGTGTCGTTACACCCTTGCATCAAATTATTGAACAATGACATTTTCCTGATAGAAAAACTATTACAACTGTGGGCTAATAATAACACGTCAAATGTGAACGTATTTAACTTTTCTGTAATTACAAGTTATGGTATTTTTCCTAAGGGTATTCAGTCTGGCCCATGTCTAGTGTACATTAGGCTTAAAATAGAGCCTGAACAGTTTGGGGAAGTGACTGTTGTATACATCCATAACCCAGTGGATTTGCTGTGCCAAACACCTTAGCCCTCCTATAAGAGGGCCACGTTTAATAAGCATCCTGAGGAGAGGTTTAACACGACCTCACCGCCTGGGAGGTTACCGCAGCTGCTACCTTTACACCAGCTGGCGGGAGCTGTTCAGGGCACGTATGTAAATGTCTCGAGTGAGCAGAAGCCAGCCCTACAGCCCACACAGACAGATTGGGGTCCGACTCAAGGGTGTATGTTAAGAGCTCTGTCTCAAGGCTTAAAATAGAACAGTGGGCGTGAGGTGAGTCCAGGCAGGCCCAAAGTCTGGCTGGACTTTTTCTTGTCAAAAAAAGACAGCTAATGGGCTTGTATGGCGCCAGATTTGCCAGAGTTGATTGCTGTTAAAACAAGCTTCAAAAGAAATATATTTAATGCAAGAAGGAAACCCACTGCAGGCTTAGGAATTTACAAAATAATCTAATAAAGCCAGAGATATGAAATTTACATTTAAGGATTGTTAGAGGCTCCTTGAAGCAATGCAACACAGCTCCCACTGCAGGTTTTTACAGACGTAGGCTCCTTAGGCTGCCTTGTAAAATCATGACACAGTGGAATAATTAGCAGGGAAAGACACGAGTTTCAACTGTTATTAAAAGAAAACTTTTATAAGCTGTGGTCACAAAGGAGCGTCCATCATATGCGAACGGCTGTTCATTTTTTAATGGAGGCCTAAATAGATTGTCTTTAACATTCATGCTCTGTGACTTAGGATATTTTCCCAGCAGCAGTCAAACAGTGAGGCGGTGGTGTCTTTCCTGGAACATAGTTGGGCATTGAAGCACATCGCAACAGAGGCAAAATCACACACATACACACACAACTATTAAAAAACTTTTAGTTTCCAGTTTAGAAAGAAACATTACTGGACGGGGGACAGCCTCCTCCAATAATCCTCCGTGACAAAGCGTTGTATGAAGAGAGCTTTGGCAGAATAAAAAAGCAGGCACACAATGGAAAGCAAGTCTTTCACTCGGAGAAAATAACCACAAGGGTTTTTTTCTATCCTTTTTTTGTCAGCTTTTACATTGCCAGAAAAGGGATAGATATGCAGGATTTTTTTTTCAGAAGGTCTTCGTCAGCTTTTCACAGCGGATTGCAGAGGTTACAAAAGCACAGTGTAGGAAAGTGAATGGGAGAGCTGGACCAACACCAACAGCATTAACAATAATACTAGCAAATATCCCGTCCTTTTGTGGCCCTAGCATTGTCCTCCTCCTTCCTGTCGCAGCAGGAATGTGGGCCTTCATACACAGAGGTGGTCCGTCAGTCGCACACCGCCAGGTGTACGCAGACCGGTGTTCACAAGGTGGAGACAACACGTCACGTCAGTGTGGGACGGGCATAGGAGAAAACCTTTTTATCATTACAGTGCTTTGCTAAACTACTTACACTCTTTAAACGTGTTTCTCTGGTTTCTTGTGTTTGAGGAATTCACTGGTGTCAAAAGTACACACATTTGTTACTTAAGTAGAAGTATAGATACTGCAGTTGAAAAAAACTCTAGTAAAAGTATCAACTTGACCTCTTTACTCAAGTAAAAGTGAAAAAGTATGTGCTCAAAAAACTACTTAAAGTATAAAAGTATAAAGGAACCTTTAAAAAAACAGCCAGATGCCACAATATGAAATGAAAGCTCTATCTGAGATAGGGCCAAGTTGGTCTCTTGTTGGTCTCCATCTCCTGATATGCTCTCGCCTGTGTCCGACCTTTCAGACATTTCAACATCTTTTTCTGAATCTGACATTATAGCATGGCATAGACAATTCACGTTTTCAGTTTGAAGAACACCTGTTTGTTTCTGATTATTTCCTTTAGCGTCAGCATAAATTTGACGAATAGCTAACCAAGTGTTTGCGTTATATTCAATTCAATTCAGTTCAGTTTACCTATATAGCGCCAAATTCACAACACATGTCAACTCAAGGCACTTTACAGTTCAACCAGATCATACAGTGAAATTGATACAAAGTTTTCTATCTAAGGAAAACCAGTTGATTGCATCGATTCATTTACTCAAATACAATCCCTCACACTAAGCATGCTTGTAGCGACAGCAGAGAGGAAAAACTCCCCTTTAACAGGAAGAAACCTCCAGCAGAACCAGGCTCAGTGTGAGCGGCCATCTGCTGAGGCGGACTGGGGTTCAAGGAGACAGAAGCAGAGATACAAAAAGCAGCTGTAAAAGGCGGCCCCGTCCAGGAAACACACAGCCAGGCAGACGAGCTCCCAGCCAACTCCTATGCCAGAGACTCATCCAATTAAACTAGTTTTCACTAGATGTGGATGGAGCCAATGATCTGCATTGGATGGCGCACATGACCTGAAATAAATATTTATAAACATTAAACCAAAGCCAAGAGTAACAAGAAATGTTTGTTTTAAAAATGTAAGGAATAGAAAGTACAGATACTTGTTGGAAATTGTAATGAGTAGAAGTCAGAAGTAGGAAGAAAAATTAGTAATGGAGTAAAGTATAGATACCTAAAAAGTGTACTTAAGTACACTAACAAAATATTTGTACTTCGTTACTTGACACCTCTGGTGGGATTGAATGAAACAGGTCAGCATAAAGTAAAGGAGAAAGGAACAATGTTCTCAGCTCCAATTTAATTTCTTCAGACATCTGGAGCTCAAACTTATTACGAATCACTAGTGGACATCTCTGACAAACTTACCATTATATGTAATTGATGGTGGCAAAAATAAAAGAGACCACACCTTCAGAATTAATATGTTAAACGTATATTGAAATTACTTTAAATATCATGAAATTTTGAAATTTACTTTATGTTGAAAGGAGGAGAATTAGAGGACAGACCAGTGTTGCCAGGTTAGCACATGTGCTGCTATACTTGGTAAATACTCTCCAAAATGATTGTTTTTGACAAGCTCAGTGACCTTATGTGAAAGAAGTGATGGTTCTGCAATTACTGTTTAGCAGCAGCCAGAGCTAACGTGGGTCATCCCTGTTTTCCTAAGAGCTGCCAAAATAGGCCAATGCCAATTTAAAAAAAAATATATTTTTTTTGGGTTGATTCCAAAATTGATTTTTCTTCCTCTATTTACATGATAATAATGATGCACTGATGCCAAATATTACACAAGTTTCAATTTGAAGAATAAAACGAATCTAAAAGAAAACAAAAACAAATAAAACTTAAAATGGAAAGCAAATGGAGGAAGTTGAAATATATTCGCTTCAGTTTTGTCAACTGAACGCACTGATGAATCAGAGAACGCGTGCACCAATGCAGATGCAAAAAGAAAACGCTACTGTCCGCCAAAAATGTCAGCTTACCGACAGAGCCCCTAGTGTTAGCTAGAAAGCATTTTGCATGTCGGTTAAAGAGTTCCCCACCATCTTCCACATGTTGCCCCCTGCAACTTTTATTTAGACGAATGGAATTAGGACCTCTTATGCATTTTTTTAGCAATCGTTTTCTTCTTTTAAATTTTCCACAAAGGCCAGATTGGTGGAGCTAACAGCTATTAACCATTTGTCCCACAAATTTTTAACATTTTGAATTATTTAGAATTACAAATATTCTATTTAGACAATTAGTCCAACTAGAAAAAATAACTCAAAATGTGTTTCGGACCTCTCCAAGCAGAGGCTAGATGTTTTCCCCATCTGTCATAGCACATTTTTATCTAACCACTACAATGCTGCGATCAACTGCTTGCTGGAATGGTGAACATTTTATATGAACTCTATTGTTGTCTGTCCCAGTGGGGCCTCAGCAAATGGTCAGCTGAGGGGGGTCGGGGGGCAGGAATCCACAGACCAAAGCCCATTAGTCCACAGGCCTCAGGGAGGAGCAAGGCAAAATCTCAAATGATGAAAACATCTTTTTCTTTTTCTTGGTCTGGAGGTAAATCGGTGAACAAAGTCCAAACACAGAGGATATCTGAGGACGTCAGCTAAACCTGTGGAATGTTTCAAACTGGGAACAGCCTGTTCCAGATTATCACTGAATGAAGGGTGCAGGGAGAAAAATCACGCAACTGGCCTAAAACAATTTCTACAGTCTGCTTGAAAATCCAAGCTTAAAACATATCTGCAGAAAGTATTTCTATTCTCTTCTGATGCCCACACAAATAACAACATCTCCCAGTGAGAGTGACGCTGTGTCACACAAACTGTGGGTTCTCACTTCTTCAACAGAAGATGTCTGTTTGTTTGTTGGGAAGCAAAAACTGCTATTTTTCCCCCAAAACAACAAAAACACAGCGAAAATACAAACAAAAAACAGCAGATACGATGAACATTTGGAACTTGAAACTGATAATTAATGTGGTTTATTCTCATTTAAATCTCCTTTCACTGACTGGGCATGATGCCATCAGTCAGTCTGGGAAGCAGACAGCTGTGAATCACCAGAAGCCGTTTAGCAAGTCTGTAACGGACCTCCCTGAACAACAGCTCAGCCGCTGGGCTGCCTCTGTGATCACAGGAATAAAACTATTGGATCTGACACAAAACTGCTTTACTTGACTTGGGACAGCGAGGCAGACAACATGTGGATTTCCAGCAAAGCATGCAAGTTTCAGGAGACACTGATTTTGGACAATGCAACAGATGTCAATTCCCCACAGCACAGCGAAGGGAAAGACCACGTGGAGAGAAGGCTGATATTTTCTCAGGCAAAATAAAACAAAGAACAAGGCCTTAAGTTTTCTAGCATGGTGCAGAGATCAGGCGGCAGTTCTGTGGAATTCCAACGTCCAAAGTGCTCACGTCTCCTTCTGTTACAGGGTTTACTTCCAGACCAGGAGTTTATTCCTGCTGGGCTAAAATAATGATTAAAGCACAGAAAAAGTCCAATACCAGGGCTCCTTACACTGTTTGATTTGAGGGATGCAGTATTCAAAGCAAGGTGGTCAAACTTTGACTTACTGACACATATTTTAACTATTTGGATTTCCATTAAAGAACTATTATTAACTGATTTCAAAACACTGTTTCCTGGCCTTTGTTCTATATCTGTTTTTCCCATTAATGCTCTCTGTATGAACAATGTACATACGTAGCAAATTATCTGAAAAAGATAATCAGTGATAATGTGTCAACAGCAACATTTATCTAGTTAACAGGGCGGTCAGAGCTACTATAAATATACACAGAGGCAAAGATAAATTAAGGCTTCGTCTCTGCGAAGGGGAAGTTCAAAGTCAGTCCCTCAGATTCAAACAGCCATCTTTTCAGAACCAATGCGTGTAACTTTGCTATGGGTGGCCCTCTCTAACACGATTCAATGCACAGTACGATCAGGTCCTCCATTTTGGTATATATGCATGTGTTAAGGGTAAAACGATATTTATGATTATTTAGTAATTGAAATAATAATAATCATCAGCTAATCGCATTGTTAACTAGAATAACGACCCAAACTCTCAAACACAGAATTTGCCAAAAATAACCTACCAACAGCAGTCCTTATGACAAAACTCTACAACTATTAACATTTATAAAAAAAAAACATTTGCCATCAAAGATTAAATAAATAAATGTTTATATCAAATAAATATATATAATACAACATGTATATGTTATTATATGTTATTTGGAATTCTTTTTAAACTTTGTTTTCTTTAGTTTTAATGTTTCCCTACTTAGGGTATCATTTTTACAACTGACATTTTTACCGAACATATGCTCTCTTAAGTCCCTGTGATTTTAATCTAAGAGTTTATGAGTTATTGAGTGGTCTGTCATCTCCCCTTCTGGCTCTGATTGGAAAACAACGCTTTGTGTCCCGTCGACCCAGTGGTCGACCCGCGGCTCTGTTCTCGCTCTCAAAGTAACACAAAAAGCTTAAAGTGCAATTTTCAAAAGGTCCTGAATGGGGAATGCTGCTGCTTTAATGTAACAATGTGCTTATTTCTTCACTCTTAGAATAGAATAGAATTTTAAATCCTCCTCGCATATAAAGTCTTAAATAACCAAACTCCATCTTATATCAGAGATTTGATTGTTCCTTATGTTCCTAACAGAGCACTTCACTCTCAATCTGCAGGTTTACTAGTGGTTCCTAGAATTTCTAAAAATAGAATGGGAGGCAGATCTTTTAGTTATCAGGCTCCTCTCCTGTGGAACCAACTACCAGTTTTAGTCCGTGAGGCAGACACCCTGTCTACTTTTAAGACTAGGCTTAAAACTTTCCTTTTTGATAAAGCTTGTAGTTAGAGTGGCTCAGGTTGCTGCTATAGGTTTAGACTGCTGGAGGACAGAGGGACCCCTTTCCATCATTCTGCTTCATTCTATCTCTATTGTCCCATTCTGCAGTATTTGTTGGTTCACCCTCTATGTTGTATCTGCATTCTTGTCATAGTAGCTTCATCTGATCTGTTCTTGTTTGGCTGTGAAACCATCCTAGATAGAAATATCAGCTTTGGTGCTGCAATCACCACCTTTGATTATAGCTAATATGATTTATTTTTCAGTGCTTAGTTTCTCTCTAAGAAATAGCAATGGGCTCAGCCACCTGTGGAGCTAGTGTGCCATTACCTTTTCTAACATAGATGCTATTTCTGTATTCTTCTTCTGTATTTCTGTTTCTGTCTTATCAAACCCCAAGTCGGCCTTGGCACACGGCAGCTAGCACTGAGCCTGGTACTGCTATTTTCTTCAAGTTAAAAGGAAACGTTTTCTCTACACAGTCGCTGCAAGCATGCTCGGTTTGAGGGATTGCTGAAGAGACGACACAATGCAATATCTATTGTCAACCTTTACTCATAAAGGAGAGCAAATCCAGCGTAGTCTAGGATTGGATGATGTGATTGAAATGTCTCCGTAAAGTGCCTTGAGATGACATGTGCTGTGAATCTATATAAAAAAACTAAAATTAATTGACTTGAAAGACAAACATATTCCCAACAGACATTACCATAAAATCATAATCACTCCTAGTTTCACAGCAGACACTCTGAGAGAGGCTTAAAAGAGAGACGTCGTGTCTTCGGGCCACAGTCTCCTGTGCGCCGACAGCCCTCGACTGAACCCTCTTTTTTGTTGCGTCATCAAGGCGGTTCGGATTGTCGAAGACGAAGATATTAAGAGGGAGAAAATGCAGCGCTGACTGATGGGAACTCCAGCAGCTCTATTAGCGAGGCACGTTCCAGAGGCATGAAACAATTAAGGCAGCTCTGCCTGCCAGGGAGGACAGAAAGATCCATGAGTAGCCAAACACTCATCAGTCAGCACCGCCAAGCTGTAACCAGCAGCCAAAAGTGAGAAAGAAAATCGTCAGTTTGAGAAAGATTCTGAAGATTGCACAACCGGCTTATGGTGGATTCAACCCAAAAATATTGATCTGATTCCACTGAAAGGATGGTTGTGTCTCAGCAAAACAAGACTCCCTTGTGCCAGGAGACAACACTGCGAAAACCTGACATAAAGTAAAGATAGATATAGAACTTCCTGCTCAACTCATAAGGGAACCAGTTCTTATTTACACTTCTATCCTACAGCTTTTTGAGCCACTTTATATTCTTGTGGGACAAAAATGTGTGCAGTAACAGTCCTAAAAAAGAGAGAAATATCAGCACCACAGAATAGTGGGTGACCCACTTCACTAGCTCTTTGCACAGTGCTGCAGTGCTGCAAAGTTCATCAACGCTGCCAAATATATACATACTATTTTACACATCAGCAGGCACTGTGCACAAACAGGAGATGCTCGGTTGTAAACATCACAAAAACGAAACAGGATTCACACATCATCCTGCAGATATCAGCTTTTCCCTGGGGAGGTAAGTCAGTCGATGCAGACTCCGCAACCTAAAAGCATTCAGAGCGTGCTCCAGTCTGACTTTTCAATAAACTTCTGAGGGACCCTGTGCAGCGAATCGGGATCCGGATATCTGCAACATGAAGGGGCACGCAAGCGGTGAGACTAAAAACCGATTTAAAGCAGAGATGACTCCACTACACGCACAGCTGTGATGGAGGAGAGGAAGAAGAGTTTTGGCCTAGAGGGGGAGTTAATAAGGTTTGTTGGAGAGGAACAAAACAGGAGGCTTGATTGCCACAGAGACCGGAGCACAGAACAGCAGCTTGTGGCCTTGATGCTGGAGGCTTGGAGCGCAAAGAAACACGGAGCCAGCCTCGCTGCTGTACGCCTGTGAATAATGTGTGAAGGCCTGTCATTTCAGATCGGCCTCTGTGCACATTCCCAGTGTGATTACCACACAGCAACATGGGAGAGGGACACAATACCCTTCCCTCTGAAAGCAGACCCAGAGATTTATTATCCAACTCACACGACTGATGTAATGACCCTATTTCAGACAGGAAGGTGTGAATAATTTAAGACTTAGAAGCTATCGTTCTTTTTCAAATAGAGGACCCCTTCTTGTTTGCATCTGGTTCACTATTAAAACTGCAGCAGTTCCAAAAATAGATCAAATGACATACATTGCTTTGGGAAAGGGAGATTTAACACTGTACTCAAGCTTAGGATATAATTGGGTTTATTATGATCAATTCAGGCTTATCCCAAGTTAAAGGTATCCTCAATCATTTTACACTAACTAAAACTGATGGGTGTGAGAAAAAGTTGACTTCAAAAACTCCAAACCCCATCTGTCAGTACCTCTAAGTAAAAAAAAAAAACAGAGGCAGCCCTGGAGGAGCTGCAGAGATCTGCAGATCAGTGATAACAGGACCAATACTACTACAGCAATAAAACATAAAGTTCCAGTTATGGAAGAGGGGCAAAAAAACAAAAAATACTGTCCTGTTCAGTTTTGTTTGGTCCAATTAGACCCAATTTGGTTGAAAAATAACATAGGAGGGCATCACAAACACACCATTCCTTTGGTGGTGGCAGTATTATACTGCGAGATGGCAGGGAGAGAAGAGCTGAAAACCTGTTAAAGGCTGGAAAACACTCCACAATACATCCAAAGCATCAAAGGAATGGTTTAAGCCAGAGCATTTGTCATATTGGCCCAGTTCCAGTTCAGACCTACATCCAACTGGGAAAAGGAAGCAACACGGTTAGAAAATAAACATCTGTTTAACCATTTTGGTTTTAGAAAATTCTGTCTCTGAATACCATACCTGAAAAAGGTGGTTCTGCAAAAGGTGGTAGCACAAAGCTACACATGATTTGCAAGCAAACCATCAAAAAACATGTAAAAATTTTATCCTAATTAAAATCAGACTTAAAGCATGGGTTGGGGTTGTGGTTACCCAAGGTAACCCACAACGTTAGTGTAATTCAGTTTTGCATCACTCTCCCCAAACACTAACCTGACAACAGCAAGATGCATGTCTCGCTCCGCCCAGCTCCACTCACATACATCTGGGAACCCGCTCATTGAAAGTGATTTCCCCAACCAAATTTATGGTCTGTACAATCAGGACGCAGGGCGGGTGTGTCCTGGAGTGGAGAAGTGACCGTGAGATTCCAACAACAATGGCGGCTCGCATTGAGGAAGCAAGCGTTAGCATTGATGCTGCTATATCTTCTGTGTTGTCCAATCTATCTGATATTGTTTCATTAAAAGAACATCAGAGAAAGGCTTTGAAGGCTTTTGTTGGTGGAAACGATGTTTTCGCCCTTCTCCCGACCGTATCTGGCAAGAGCTTGATCTACCAAATGGCTCCTCCTCTCACAGCGTCACGGGTTAGCTTTGGTGTGAGTGGTTGAAATAGCACGTCAATAAAGATGACAGACAAGTGGCTTATCCAATCATATGCAAGGAGTTTTGATAAGGCCCAGCCTTCAGTAAAGGCAATTCCTATGGCGGGTTCCCAGATGTCTGTAAGTGGAGCTAGGCGGAGCGAGACATGCATCTGGCTGTTGTCAGGTTACCCAAACACTTCATCAGGAAAGCTTTTTTACTACATTCGATAATTTAGTTTTCTCAACACATGGCCACTAAAATTTGGCTTTTGGCTGATTTTACAAACTGGACAACCCTAACATTTAGAGAGCATCACAGCAAACCTTTTTAATTATCGCTTCTCCAACATATAGACTACATTACAGCCAACTTTTTTAATTACAGCTTTCCCACGCACTGCTGAACCACCCTTCTTGGCTACTTCTTTGTGGTTTCTGGAGTTGTTAAATCAGGCAGCAGATAACACATCTCAAACACTAATTTCATCACCATCCGCAGTAAAAGATTCAGACAGAATGCTTAGAAGAACACAGAATGTAAGGTTTAAAACAAACTATGATCTCTCTGAGACCAGTGCTGTGAGGAATGGAGTCCCCCCAGAGCCTGTGCTAGTGCCATTGCTTTTCTCTCTAAATGCTGTTTGGCCTTCTTTTATATTAATTAATGGAACCTTCCATCTTTATGCTGATGGCTTGCAGCTTTACATGCCTTTAACCACTGGTAACTAGGTTGTCTTTTGGAGAATGTATCTCCTTATCCATAATTAGGGGCTCTTAGACATCTCCCCGATGACCTGTGCATCATCTGTAAGTGACAACAGTTAAAATTAGCCACAGCTTTTCGTTATCGTTGAAGAGCTAAGGAGTGGTACATGGAAAACAGCAGAGGTGACTAAAGGCTTTGGAGCTAGAATTTTTTTTGCTCTTAAGATCCACATCTCACAATGTGAGTCTGGAATGTTGCCGCATGTGACCCTAAAACCACCCCTGAACCACCAGTACAAGCTCCGCCCACGCCGGAAACACCCAGGCTGTAGCTGGCCACTCCTTTACACAGAGTCAGATTTAAGGGAGAACAGCCTGAGAGTGCTTTTGATTGGATGGGGCCTTTGTTAACTGTACCAAAATACGATGGAAAGAATTTGGGAACTCGAGGAGGTCTGTGTCAACAGTCCCTATTTGTTTAACTCTAAGACTTTGCCGGGTTTATAGCATGCTTTTCCACATAACTCAAGTTCAGGGAGGTACAAAAGAAAAGAAGAAATGAAAAAAGAAACATGCTTTATTACAGCTGCACACCAATAATGTTTAACTGAGCTCCCTCCTTTAAATCTCTAAGGATCTAGGAAAGAAGCTTGGTAACCTGAAAAAAGGCAACATGGTAAGAAATATCTGTCTTGTTCAGTTAAGAAAACATGCACCATGATGGACCTGGGTATTTTTCAGCAACAACACATTTCAACCTTAAATCTCCACAGATGTCTTTTTTTCAGTTATCAAAGTCTACAAAGACATGCCAACAGAACTCCAAGGCTAGAGGTTTTTTTTGTTGTTTTTTAAAACCGCTGTCTTTTTTGACACATACACCACATAAAATTATGGGAAACCATGTACTAGAGTGATTCAACAGCTAACAGAGTCTCACCATCTGGCCATTCTGAAATTATCCAGTTGAAATCTACGTAATTAAAAAGGTGAATTGTTATTAAAGCAACTGCATCGTCTGTTCCTGTTTGACTCTGGCACCATACTGGGGAGGGGTGACGGCTGTGCTGCTGCCATCAACACCTTTATCTGTAGATGTTCAAGATTGGCCTGTTTTTCAGTGTAGTCCTGTTTCTCTGACTGTGACTGGCTGGATGTGCTCTATTCATCCTCTGATATGGGAACTGGCTCGGAGCTCATCTACCTGGCTGTATGTGTCCTAGACGGGGCCGCCTTTTACAGCTGCTTTTGTATCTCTGCTTCTGTCTCCTTGAACCCTAATCAGCCTCGGCAGATGGTCACTCACACTGAGCCTGGTTCTGCTGGAGGTTTATTCCTGTTAAAAGGGAGTTTTTCCTCTCCACTGTCGCTACAGGCATGCTTAGTGTGAGGGATTGCCTTCGAGTCAATGAGTCGATGCAATCAACTGGTTTTCCTTAGATATAAAACTTTGAATCAACTTGACAGTATGATCTTGTGAACTGTAAAGTGCCTTGAGATGACACGTTTTATGTATGTATATATATATATATATATATATATATATATATATATATATATATATATGTATACATCTGTCCAGAAGAGCGCAGTTCTAGGAACAGCTAAGATACTGCGCAGAACCCTCAAACTCCCAGGCCTCTGGTAGAGGACCCAAGCTTGAGGATGACACATACCACCCCCCGAGGGGGGAGAAAACTTTTTTTTTTTTTTTTTTTTTATAAATGAATTGAATTGAATAAAAAAGATCTTTTCTCTTAAATGAACTCTAATCCGCTAAAGTATTAAGTGAACACAAAACATGCCACTGCAGTTGGGGGAATGTATCTGCTTTCATTTGCTGCCTATGTTGAGCCTGCATACCCTGGGGTCTGATTTCCCCAATCAAACGAGGGATTATCATGGCAGAAAGAAAGTGTGTTGCTCCTTTTCCACCTACAGATGAATCCTTCCACAGACTCTTTAACTTCTCCATCTTTCCACTCCCTCCTCCTTAAAAGAACAAAGAAAAAAAAAGGAAAAACAAACATTATGTTCTATTACTAAACTAAAAGCTTGCTTGGCGGGAGCAACAGGATGCTGGCAGCTCATGAAGTTGTGCCCCCAGCCAGAGGTTGCATGGCATCCAATCCAGCGCAGCGAGTGTTAAGCGCGGCAACTTCCACGGACGGCTGGCACCTGTCCCTCCGTATCCGCAGACCAGGTTGGCACAGATCCGCTTTGCAGAGCGCTCCACTTCACAGCCCATTACTCATACCAAACAAATTCAATACGAGGGGGGGGGTACCATGGTATTTTTGTGAAGCCCCGGCAGCTAGTGCAGGCCGTGCATGCAGAAGAGGTTCATTACACAGCTCAATAAAGGATTGTGGAATGTGCAAGGAAGCAGATCACTCCATCGTTCAGCAGTAGCTCCTCTGAGAGTCGCCTCAGCAAATATCTGGAGATTATGGGGAGATGTGTGACGATGCCTTGCCCATATTATTGACGGCATATGACAGATTAACGATTATCAGCATGCATAATTTGGAGAGAAAAAATCTACAACAAAAGAGAACTGTTCAAACGTCGAGCATTTATGTTTTGTTTCTGAGTTTTTTTTTTTTGTTGAGGTTTTGTTTTTGGTTTGGCTGAACTCCCGCCACAGGTCAGCATAATGTTTGTGTGTCAGCAGAGTTTTGGCTGGAGCTGTGGCTGCTACGTGGGGAGGAGGGGGAGTGGTGGTTGCTAAAGCTGGTCAGCTTACAGCGGTTTGGACTTTCCCTCCATCCCTCTCTTCTATTCTCCCTGTGGGCCACAGAAAGTTCCAGCAGGATCCATGAGTTTCAGAGCAGCATTCTAATGAAGTACTGGATCACGTCAGTGGGTCAGTAACAGACAATTCTCACTTCAGACACCCAGCAGGGACTTGGACTGAACTCAGAGGAACCGTGACCAACAGTTAAATGCACCCTGTTGACTCATATTCTGGTTCTCATGGTATCCTGCTAAATATAGTATGGAAACAATTCAAACTCGGTTCCAAATGTAATTAATTCCCTTTTTTGCTGCATTTTCAGACATTTATTTTATTCTGTAAACTACATGTTTGTTTTCTTGAATTTTTTCTTTCACCTGCAGGGCGTTGTCAATGCTGTATGACTAAAGAGTGCATGCATTTTGTTTTTAAAGGATACTAAGTAAATTCTACAAATTAACCTGAAATGTCAACATGAAAAAAATGATGGGGTATATACTGAGCTTTACAGTAGGGTGAGGGACCACAAAATCCAGCATATTCTCCAATTTGAAGTAAGCCATTGAAGCATGATTATAATGGAGCCTTTAATACTTGTCTCTCCAACAAGGAAACAGGTGTTGCTTTTTGCTTGTTAGCCGGTTAATGATGGAGTACTCGGGTTACTTACTATTCTGTTTAATTAGCTAGAGCAATAGTTTATCAACAAACCTTACCTACACAAAAGATGATAACAATTTACAACATGGCAATCTATACAGGGCTCTACACAGGGATGGAGAATGAGGTCCATCTGTGCTACTGAATATCTAATATTCACATAAAATCAAAGAGTACCATGTTTTAGTACCTAAATGCAGCACTCTTACATAAAGGGAAAAGAAATGAATGGTGTGATGACATCAGTACACACTGCTAAAGCCAACTTAGCTATATATCTAATGGAAAGTGCTCGAGAGGAGGGGATCCACTTTTTGAAATGGGATGAAAAATTATGGCTGCAATAGTGGGCACATTGGCCTAGTGCAGGGGTAACCAATAAAAAATCAGCAGGGTCCGAATAAAGAAAATCATCAACCAGTAAAGGTCTGGGGATATTTTTAATTATAATCTGTTACATTAAACAGAATTTAACACTGAAATAAAACGAGAGCTTTATACATCCATGTTATACATTGACTTTCTAAATAAATATATATATATATGAAAAAAAAGACATTTTTCCATCTTAAAATCTTAAGTAGAGGTTAAACGTTCAGTTTGGTATATAAACAATTACCTGATTCACATATTAAAAAAAACACCTGAACTAATCGTTTCATTTTTTGTTTTTTGTGTTCCTTTTAATGGCTTAATAAGAGAAGTGGGCTTTGACCAGCAAGGCTTTAAACCGGGTTTGAATGAAGCATTCTCAAGCACATATCGAGCTGATTCATGAGCCTGGATCGATATTTATTTTTTATTATGTTCATGGTGAAGAATCTAAATCAGTACATTGAGCCAATCATACTCAAAATGTGCAGGGTCATCTTTGAGCACACCATTTCACTTTTCTGTCACCAGTTCACTGCAGTTCTTCCAGCAGTCCACATTTTCTATCACTTTTTCTCGCTTCACTTCTTCTCCTTCTTTCCCTTCTTTCACAGGTTTGCCTGCTGTGTCTAAAAGTAGCTATCAGCAGCAGCCCAAACTGAAACAGCTTATTGGCTAATTTGTGTCACGTGTAGCCTGATGCCGGATGCAACGGAGGGCTTTACCGTACAAACAGGAGAAGCAGCGCAAGTGAAATTAGACACTGCCGTCAGACAACGTGGTAATTTATAAATGTTTTAAATCAGGTTGGATCTGGATTAGCCAGCAGCTGGGTCTGGATCCGGACCACGGCCCGCTAATTTGTGAGCAGTGCGCTTGTGCTCTGAGAAGGTTGCAAGTACCCGATTGGATCCCCACAGCCTGCACTCTTGGTCTCTGAGCAAGACCCTTAACCCCACACTGCTCCCCGGGCGCCACACAATGGCAGCCCACTGCTCCACAACGGGATGGGTTAAATGCAGAGCTAAATTTCTCCAATGTGAGATCAATAAAGTTCTATTATTATTATATTTGTGACGTAAAGTGCAAGGCGAGCGGTGAGAATACTTTTAATCAGAGGAAGCGCAATGGTTTTACTCAATGCAGAAGAGTGCACAATTTACACCAACCTCAGATCCAGGTCGAAAACTCCTGCATTTGAAATCGTTAGCAGCTACTCATCTGCAGCAAGCAGCAGAATCATCATCTTTATCTGCTTCATTGTCAACAATGTTAGCAAATGTCAAACTTTTTGTTTTAGGTGCAGCCCGCCCAGTTGTTAGGTGCACCCAAATCTAACAATGTGGGTTACAGGTTCACTTTTGCTTTTGACAGTTACATTGACGTACAATCAAGTCAACATAAAGGTCTTTATTTGAAGCAGAAATCTGAGCTTATTCCCACTGTCAGCTAAAATGCACTACTTTGCAATGAAGAGGGAAAATTGAAATTGTATTCTTCTATGCCAATGAATAATGGCTTGATTAATAAATATTTAAATAATCATTATTTGCAGCCCTACAATATACAGAGCTGGACCCTCTGTGTGTCTAATTAGCAGTAAGTCAGACGCTGGGATCT
Organism: Cyprinodon diabolis; assembly: GCA_030533445.1. Lineage (NCBI taxonomy): Eukaryota > Metazoa > Chordata > Actinopteri > Cyprinodontiformes > Cyprinodontidae > Cyprinodon > Cyprinodon diabolis. The sequence continues at coordinate 9,848,771 of CM060073.1, forward strand.
GATTTGCAACTCAAAGCAACTTTTACTTAAAGGTTATTGGCTGTAAGGTGAATTGCAAGTTAGATCTTTATATTGGAAACATCAGGTTTTAATATACAAAATGGTTCTTCTTTTATCCTGCCCATCATCTCATCAAATTGAGTTGTTTGACTTGAAATAATCTATTAAAGGTGGTTTTACTATATGATAAAGGGTGAATTATGGCAGTTTCTTAAACGGACATAGGACAGCTCCTCTGGCTTGGATGGATCCCTACTGAAGAGCTGTTGGAAGGAATCAATAATCCCAAAAGGCAGCATGAGACAGATGGTACAAGGATGCAGGATCAATGGTTTCCCTGCTATCCTGCTTGCCTCCAGACCGACCCAGTAACAGGAAGTGGGTTAATACCTCAAAAGAAAGTTCTAGACTAAACATGGAAGAGTTTGAACCACCTCCGGCTTCCCCACACCCGCCCCATGTCCGACCAATAAAGTGCAGATGTTACCAAAAGGGGTCTAAAAAGAGAAAGGGAGAAGTATAGAGGCATTTGTTCTTGCATTTCTGTTTAAAGAAAGGTTTATGAATACCCTGACCTTCCCCCTCAGGGCCCCTCGGAAAGGCTCTCAGCTGCAGGACATAATGGGTGGAGCCTTTATGAATGAGCATTAGGACGGCCCCAGAATCCATCAGCTCCCTTATTAAAGATCCTGAATCGCAGAAGCATTCTCAGTGAGAAGCTAAGGATGAAAAGGAAGGGGAGGCTCCACCTTACCATTTAAACCCAAACAACAAATGGTATCCATCATGGTAAATATATAGAAATATAAATAAATAAAATAAATATATAGAATAATCTGAATGTTCATTTATTTCATATAGATGAATGCAACACAGAATTTTTTTATTGTCTAATTTTGTTTTTCACAGCTCTCATGGCATTTCCATTCCTTAAGGTGCAGCAGTGTTCAAATATAAACAGTGTGGGAGAAAAAAACATGGTGCAAAAACTATTACCATTGCATCAATTACCACCTCAAAGTGAGCTAAACCCTGAAGAGTTCAACCTTGCCAGCTTTCTGCTCCTCCTCTACCACTGTGACAGAGAAAAAGTCTCTTTCTTATCTGTCCAATCGGAAACACGTCTGCCCCTGCTGACTTCCAGTACCAGAGATAGGAAGCTGTTTATTGGACATAGTTAGGGGGACCGGGACTCACGTCCTTCCCTAAACTGTACTGCAGCCTCTGCATCCCACTGACAACAGATTAAATTAGTTGAAGATCACAGTGTTGTTCCTCTGGAGGCTCCAGAATGTGTGTGTGTGTGTGTGCGTGTGTATAAGTGTTTTGATATGAGTTTTGTCCAACGTCTTATCTACAGATTCCTGTAAAGGATTTGCTATAATTGCAAACTGTGAGGCACAAAGATGACAACACAGTCAAAAAATGAGCATAAAGTATCTACTGTACGCATCCCACCAGAAATGTACAATCTACAAGCAAAACTTTAGCAGGCAACACAAAAGAGAAACTCATCATCTCATTAATGCACCTCTTGACTCTCCCCAGCAATCCCTCCAAATGTTGCCATGTAAAGGCATCCAGCTCCTGCCACCCAAATTAACTGCCATTCACCTATTTTCTAATTCAATCAGCACAATGATGAAAGCTGAGAGGGCATTACGGTTCTTGCCAGTGCAACGGTCATACTGTCAGCCAGCCAAATGGGCTAGGACAAACAGCATCAGAGCCAAGACAGAGGGCACAATGGAGCTATGTGCTTCCAACAGCTAATAGGTATAACACGGGTCAGAGGCAAATCCCTGAAACCCGAGGGCATGGCCATCTGATACACACCAAGGTATAAAGAGGCATACTTGGAAGACGGACCATAATGGGTACATAGAGTTAAGCCTATTAGGTTGAATGATGACTGTGTCATTTGGCATGAGTGTGGTGCATTTTAGTTGTGTGTTGGCAGTAGGGAACCCTGTAATTGAGATACAGGAAATAAACTTATCATGCCAGGAAGTCGAAGCTGAAACAGATTGTGGAAAGACATTTGGAACATGTACAAAAATAAAAATATTAAGAAAAGAAATTTATTAACAGACAAACACATTTCAAGTTTTGGCGTTCACACTACTAAGGACATTTCTGATTTCTAGTCCCAAAAAATCCCATAGCAAATGAGTCCTGGTATCAAAATGTCAAAAATCTTTCTTGATAAAATCTGTTCCGCTCTAAGCTAAGAATGAGCCCCTAATGTAAAGGTGAGTACCTAAGCCTAAAAGCCATATTGTTTGTTAATTTAAAGTAAGAATAGATAAAGTTCCTTAGTGGGTCAAATGTGTAACGCATTGTCACCGTCTCCAGATGTTAGTCTTCCCCCCTCTCTCTCAACTCCTTGCCCTGATGATTTACTGTTAAATAAAGGCCAATAGTGCCAACAATATGTTAACGCAAATCATCTGTATGGTAGAATTGAGTTACTCCATACAAATAAGTGACTAAGACATAAATAAATAAATGAAAATAAATGAATTAATAATATATCTAGCATCCGGTCGGTATTGTCATATCAGCACTAAATCTAATGGGTTTTCTGACTGTTTTAAAATGGACACATCTAGTCCAAGTCAGGAGTAACTAAAAACACCAGAGGAATCCTGTAGATTAAAAAAGGCTAATCAAACCTGGACTGAGCTATTCCTCAGTGATTAAAGGGGAATTGAAAAAGTTAGAGAAAACAAACAGGTACCAAAATCTTGTAAAATCATCCTCCTGTTAGCCTAATGTAAGAATACTCCAAACTAGACAATCAACCACATTTGCAATATAATCTTAACTTCTGAAAAAAAATATTAAAAAAAGGAAATTTCCTAATTGCTGAGGCTATTAAGTTTTGGTCATGGAACATTTACCAGGAGTAAGGGTAAATGAAAGGTCCGCCCTAACATCTAACCCCTCAATTACTATATAGAGTAGAGACCATATAGTGGACTTTATAGTGAACTTAACTTAACCGACCATTTAGACAGATGATCACTACTTTTCACTCCCCATTGGTCATGTGACTCTGGCTCCCAGCACAGTACCTGCCCCGTCTCTCGCTCCCAAAACAAATCCCATGATGAATTGTGAGGAGAGCTCTTTGCAAAGCATTTTGGGATATATTTACTCATCTAGTGACCATTGTTGCACACTGCATTTCAAGATAAATTGTGAGAAATTTTGAGTCGACTATTTCTTCATCCACTGGACATTCAAACAGTCATATAAAATTGCATAAACCCTATATAGTCCTCTATGAAAGGGTTAGGGCAGATGGTCAGGCACAGCCTAAGACATTATTTTCTCATATCAGCTCTATAGATGGCAGTGGTACGTTTAAAGTGGTTTTGATGCCATGCAGAGCTTCGTTTGCTACCTGGAAATACTCCCTTTGTCAATCGACATGGACTCTGGACCTGATGTTAAAATGTTGGATCCCATCATGTACATCCTTGTTGTTAGTACAGAGTAACATAGAAAGAAAATCGTGGTTTAAACTTTGATCCAAAAAAGAAAGCATGATTTCGATTTTTTGGCAAATATAGCCCCCGCCCCTTCTGAAGACACTCTGGTGCACCTCTCCAAATTTGTACGTGAACGCAGACAGACTCTACATAAAGCGTATTTCCTGTGAGGTACCTTGCCAGCTTGTTTTTTTTTTTGCTTGTTTTCCGCCATTGTGGAAAACAACTCGTGAAGATGGCCCAGCTAGAAGAGCGAGGTGCACAAGAACGCTGGGACCCTTTTTCCACCTGGATCCCCGCTCTTTTTCACCCTCATGTCCCTCCGTTGTCGCAAAAAAATGCCCCTTGCAATTTTCCACATCCTCACTGCCTCGGCCATATCTAGACCCACACCTAGTTCATGATTGTCCGTCTTGCGATGTGGCGTGGAATAACATAACTCAGACCAAGATTCAAAATTAGGCATAAATCAAAAATGTCTGCGTCATACCCGCGACAAGCTCAATGGGACACACTGCTGCGGGAGTATAACCAGCCCTTTAGAATCAAGAAAGTTGTCATGGCAAATGTTTATGTATACAATTACAGAAATAAAACCATGGAGCTAATGTGGGGGGTTCCGAATGAAAGACTGTTGTTTTATGAACCTTTGCAGGTGGTGGATGGTCTGCATGGTGGATACAGTTACACGTCAATCCAAGGTATGGGAAACAAGGGAAGCATGAACAGACTGGAAGATGGAGCCACCATCTGGTACCACCGGGTGTCACTGGGCTTCCAGCACCATATGATCAAACGTTCTCTAAACACTCTTCCCTTCAAAGCGTCACAGCGATCAAGACTCATGCAGACCCCGATTACCCACACAACCCCCAGTGCATTAGTGGACTCTCTGCAGCTATTGAGCCCTCATATGTTTCCGGTCATTGACATCATTCATGTATGACCTTCTGTTTCTAGGACAATGGCAGTCCTCATGCTCTACATGTCTTCAAATATTGATTTGGGCATCATCTTCCTTAGTCACATAAAAGAAGATCGAGGAAAAGACAGGCGGGGACCTTAGAGCTGTCATGAAAAAAAAACACCCCCGCAGAAAGACGTGTGACAGCTTTTTAATTTCAATAAGAAATCAAAAAGTGACGGAGAGCAGGGAGGTGGGGGGCTCAGTGGCTGCATCTGAAACCTCTGCTTGCTGTCAGGAATCTGGCAGTACCCCACCGCCTGTAGACAGGGCCCCCTTTAGTCTTTGGGTGAATCACAGATGAATTATTTTGTTATTCAGACGGCTCCTTTCGAGCTTGCAGAGAGAAAAAAGTAAGTCAGGTTTTTTGCGAGCCTTGGCAAGATGACGACTGCTGGATTATTCATAATGTCCCCCCCCTTCACGACAGACAAATCTGTTCTTCTATTTTTCATAAACCTGAGAAGCTCCAGCTTCTGCAGCTGAATTCAGAGGATTCAGGCCCTACCCTCAAATAAAGGACACCGCTTTATTTTTAACAGCCTGGTGTTCAGGCTCCCCCTCTTATTGTGGGCTATCCAGTAATCTGCAGCAGACTAAAACTAATTTACTGTAAACTCCACAGCAGCATTAAGACAAGGTCAAGGCAGAACGGTATTTGTTTCATTTCCCTAGCTGTCAATATCACTCTGATGATAACGACTGATTTAAAGGCTGGAAATCTTGGGGTGGGGGTGATGGGAGGGACGACACAGAGCTTCACTGCTATAAACGGACCGCTGGAGGAATTTCAAATGAGCTCAGCTCCATATTCTCCAAGGAGAACGACAACCAAAACAACCATGTGGAAACTGTCTGGGAAGCATTTTGGTGCATTAAAGGGATTTTTAGAAATATTAAAACCACCTGAACTATTTGCCCCCTTGTAAATATAAACATCAATGCGTTTTATAGGAATTTTAAGTGATAGTCCAAAACAAAGCAGTACAACACTGCTTACTGTGAGAGAAACCTCACATTAGAGAAACCACAAATTATGTCTCCATAATAAAGGCAAGTTTTGTTTTCATATTTGGCTATTTTTAAATGTATAGATTATTTAAAGATTTAAAGAATAAAACCTCAGATGAACTTAAAACATTGTCATATTTCATAATCTACTTAGCATTTGTTTGCATAGATAAATAGCAGCTATGTTACTGTTGAGAAAGCATTTTCAATGCTGAGATTGAAAAAGGTGGGTTTTTCATGTACATGTTCTTTTTTACGACGATTTTGAGCATCCAACATTTTCCAGGGTTTCGATATAGAGTTTTAAATTGTAGTATCATGAGAACCCTACAAATAAAAGTCTGCAAACTGTGGGAAGTTGTTTTTATGCTGACGCAGTAAAGAAAATATGTTGCCAAAAAACTCATCTTAAGAGTTAACCTAATTAATACATAGAGTCCACCTGCATGTGGTTTAACCTCAGTGTAAATGCTGCTGTTCTGTGAAGGACGAAAAGGTTTCATAGACAGAGACACAAAAAAAAAACAGGATCACGAAGAACAGGAAACACACCAGAATGCTGAATGAGTTGCATCTTTCAGACAAGTTCCAACTTCATTTTCTCTGCTCTTATCAAGAAAATAACTATTTTAAAAGTTGTGATTAAACGTAAAAATACAGCAATACTTTCTATAATCCTGGTTTTTTTGTAAGAGCATGGGGTCAATATCGGCATCAGTCAAATACTGAAATATCAATATTGTATTAAAAATGAAAAAGGAAATACCTGCTTTCCACAATTCCACTTCATTATGGAAAGGGACAAGACAAAAATAGAGAAATTACATCTAGGGAACAGAGGCGGTATGACGTGTTCAGATCACAGCCTTCCCACAATGAGCGCATATTGGTGGCAGCATCATCATGTGGGAAGATCAGGCGACAGATCCACAAGACAACTGGAAACCTTTACCTTTTAGGAGGAAAATTACCTTTAAATTACATTAAAAGCATAAAGCAATGAAGGAATGAGCCTGTGGATAAAAGATCTAAACCCAATCAGGAATTTGGAATTAATTCACTATAAAATCCCAGTTATGCTGCTAAAAACTAACATCATGGTGAGCAGTGTATTCTCATTATGAGTTCGTATGAAATCGTAGGAAAAGTTATGCACCGTAATTTTGTAAGTTTTGGACGTTTTTTTCGTCGTATGCGCATGCGCATCTGACGCACCATTCACGAATATAGAACATAAATTACAATTAGCCCTGACCCTGACCCTAAGATATAAAACAGCAAGCAACGTAGTTAGAGACATGAATAAGTGATGATTGCACTGTTTTTCCCAGTTTTACGTCCGTCCGCGGATCTGCTTTTTTTTTTCTGTCTGCCAGCGCATGCACACTGATGTGGTTTTTTGAGGAAAAACGTCCAAAACGTACGAAATAGTGTGCATAACTTTTCGTACGATTTCATACGAACTGATAATGAGAATATGTTGTGGTGAGGTATGTTGCTTTTGTTTTGATTTTTCCCCATTTTGATTCTATTAGTCAAGATATCAATATTCAATGTTGTAGTTTAGGAGAACAGTAGTACCTACTTTATATATTAGTAGGCTATATATAATATGGTGGAGTACTGGCCTACTGGGTTAGAGCTTGTGCTCTGAGAAGGTTGCAGTTAACCGGTTCGATCCCTACAGCCTGCACTCTTGGTCTCTGAGCAAGCCCCTTAACCCCACACTGCTCCCCAGGCGCCAAACAATGGCAGCCCACTGCTCCCCCAGGGGATGGGTTAAAATTCAGAGACCTAATTTCCCCATTGTGGGACAATAAAGGGATTTACATATTAATGGTTAATTTATAGCTGTTACTGTTTAAGGGGTTCTGAATATTTGCAATACCAGAGTAACAATCCCTTAGTCCCCAAAGTAGAATTCAACATCATCTTTTTGGTCATAAATACCACTAAACATGCAGATATAATGCTGTCCATCACTGATTCATGGATGCTGGAGGTAAAATAAGACATTCATACTCTATCTGTATAACATGTGTATTTTTTTTTTACTTAGTCAACTAGATTCTGTTGGTTGATTCAACAAAACTGGACTACAATAACTAGAATTTGTTCCTTTAATGTTAAAGAAGAGGAAAGGTTAAAGGAGTGTAAATGCTTTTCCAAGCCACCGTCACTGTTACCTGAACACACAGTGACTGGAGCTCTGGTGCAGCTGAAGAATGTACATTGGAGTTAAAAGGTCACGGCACAAAGTTGCCCTGGGCTGAAGCATGAAAACCATTCAAGTCTTTGCAGGGAGGGGGGTGGTCATGGACACAAGAGGACCTGACCTGTCAGACCCAGCTGAAGAGAAAACAGTCTCAGCTTACTGACATGCTGAGTCTGGGTTGTACCAGGCAGCTTTTCCCATACCTGCCCTTCATCTGCCACACTTACGGCCACATTCAAGTCCAGCCATCAAACTTATCAAAGAACAAAGGTTTCCTCCGGCCCTTAGGTAACACCTCACCACAGAGGCATCTGTTAAAGAGGCATTATCAGAGCAAAGCTGACACAGGAGCTCAAAACTCCATCCCTCTCACCACACATCACAACTTGACCTTATTCAATCACAGTTCCTCCCCCTCCCTGTTTCTTCTATGTTTTATTCCAGAGTCTACTTTTTTTAAGCATCTAAGCCCTGCCAAGCTTGGCCGCAAAAGAAAACAGAAGAGTGAGATGGTGTAGGCAGCCTATGGATGCTCTTCAAACAGAGGAAACATCATGCCCTGGTACTCACACACCCACACGGTAACAAACTCACTGTGACAAGAGGGGGGGATGCACATTCCTGTGGTATCTGTGCAAGAGAAAGACAAAAAGAGTGCAGTGCCATGCATCTCACACATTTGGCACAACTGTCCATGGGTAATAAATCCCGAGCTGGGCTTATTCAGGCAGAAACGACATGCCCCATCATTCTGAAGGTGTCAGTGACACATCTGAGCCTTGTGAAGGTGTCAGGACGCCCATAAGTCACTGCACTCTCTCACTCTGCACGTAAACATGTGTTATTGGGATGACTATTTAAAGAGTCCTTCAAGTAAACGCAGTTTATTAAACAGACACCAATTCACACTGATGCGTAACAGATGAACGCGCGGCCCCTGGATGTGTGCAAATACTACCAATGCATGCGCTCCTGCAGGGCATGCACCAAATTCTTTCTGATCTGTTGTGTGTGAGGGGATGGGATAGAAATGTGCAGAGATATAAAGGTGATAAAACCCTGTTTTAGTTTCAACAATCAGTAGGAGTGAAGGTCTAGTCTGTGAGGCTGGACTGAGAGCGCAGCAGCACTAACCTGTTTCACTTCAGCGGGCATGGTCCAAAATCCCCCCGTTCGCTTTTCTCTTTTTTATTTAAAAAGATGGAAATCTATGTTCAGAAAAGAATAGTAGATCAAATCCTCCCGATGGAGGGTTGGATATAACAGATACGGTCCTCCTTTCCAAAAAGTTCTCCTCTCCCTCCTCTCTTCTCACGTTTTTCTTGTTTATTTACGCAGAGTTTTCCCTCTGTGAGCGCAGAGGCAGCAGCTCAGACGCAGCCAGCCATCCTCTGTCAGATGCGTCAAGCTCATCACGGTTAGTTACACACGCACAGGAAGTGAGGCCGAGCTTTTTCAAAATAAAAGTACTACCCTGGCTGATGCACGAAAAACTGTATGTAGGCGATGAGCAGAAACTGCAAAAACTGATCTAAATATAAAAAAAGGTGTCTTAAAATAGTGGATGTGCCTCTAATTTTATTTGGTAGAGAACAGAATCTTCCAATCGAATGAGACTTTTTGCTCCTTAATTAAGATAATTAGATATTATGTACTTGAATAGATAATGCACTACAAACATTTTGGGAAAATGTCCAGTAAGAAATGGAAATTTGACAGTTGACCCTTTGTTATTTTTATTGGAATTGTCCCTGACCACCTGCTTACAGCAGAATAATGTTATATGTTACATATACATTGCAAGAAAAAATAAACTACTAATAGAATGAAGACTGACCCTCCTACAATCTCTCAGTGGATACAGAAACCAAAACATGTTTACATGATGGAATATATGACTGCCCTCCTTAAAGTACCTGTATTTATGAGAAGATGGACTGAATATCTTGCTTAGGACAAATACTATAAAAAGGTATAATTATTATCATTACTATCATTGTTATTATTATTATTATCATTATGGCTTTTTCTACATCTAAAATATCGTCTTCTAGAGTACAGACCCAGATAAGATGTGCTATGCCCTTTAGAGTAATGCTGGTTTCTGACAGCTTAGACCTAATTATTATTCTTTTTTTTTCTGTTTGTTTGTTGTTTTTTTTCTCTGTCTGTTTTTTCCCCTGTTACTCTTTGTGATACTATTTGCCTGTGAATCTGGCCTTAAGGCAATAAAGTAAAAAAAAAAAGAAATAGATAATGCAATTTTTTTCATCTTATAACATTCGAAAATTACACTACTTACTTGAGAAATTTATATATAATTTTTGCAGTTTACAATAGTGTAAAGATGTCTATAAATAAATAATCAATACAATTTTTTAACACCAGCTTCACAAACCTTTTGAAACTACTGTACAATAGCAGCAGATCAGGACTTTGGCTTTATTATCTGTTGTCTTATGATTTAAAAAAAAATAGATGAAATAAAAGGTTTATCAATGCCTCTAAAATCAATTCTGTGTATAAAGATTCAGGATATTTTAAAGAATTTGAACATTACTTTATATCATCGGTTACAATATGTCCTAAATGGTTATAGCATGCAGGTAGTTCAACCAGCATTTTTTTTGTTAAAGACATTAGGTCATAGCTAAAAGTTCTTCAATAATGCAAAGATATCCAAAAATGTCTGTAACCTTACTTTTACTTTTCAATTAAACTTGCCCTTATTTATATATAAAGCTTAACTATATATAAAACTGCTTAATCCAAAGTCCCCGAACACGTAAAGTTAGGATGTGAAAAAGCTTATTCTATAATATATTTAGCTTAATAGATTATGGTTAATTTTTGTTTTATTTTTAGTGGTAATTGAATGACAAAACAAGCTCTTATTGTGCAAAAATACATTAAAAAATGATGTTCTGATTGATCATTCTGTATGATAGATAAATAATTGTTTGTAATAAAAATCTGTAGACATTTAAGTAACTTCCTGTTTGTCTTTGCTGTGTCTTTCAGGCAGCATTAATAAATACAAACTAGTACTTTTGAATAAATCTGCAGCTTATAGGATGCAAAGCATTCAAATTATTTCTTGAACCTGTGCTTTTATTTTGAAAGAACAATTCCTGTCTCTCCAGTGTAATTGATGCTGAAGCTGCTCCTAAAGAAAGGGGACTTGTCATTTGACAGAAATGTTTTATTCATGTGTGGGTATATTAAAAAAAGGAGGACATAGTCACAAACTTTCCTTTTCATGGAGAACAGGAGTTTGAGCAAAGATTAGAGAATTGATCCAAGCTAGTTAGATAGTTAGAGAAGATAAACCTCCAGGGTCGATCAAGCTGGGGGATGATTGGGATTTCCAGACAAGACAGCAAGAGCTGGGAATGTAGCAGCTTTCTCTGATTGGGTAAATGTCTTTCCCTCTATCTCTGGCATCAAGTAGGGTGGGACCAGCTCGCTCTTGCTTTCCAGTTGCCTCTGTCTGTCAGACCACCAACCCCTCCCCCTTGTTGGCACAGACAGAGAGAGAGGAAAAAAAAGAAGAGGGGGAAGGACTGGGTCTCGCACACAAAACAAAAGTTGCCCCTATTGAAGTTGAGGCATCCCATGGGCTACTCTGCAGATTTTTACACCCTGCACACACACACAGCTCCCTTTCTCAAACCTCTTTGAGACGCTCTTCTCGCTGCACTTGATACAAGGGAGGGGTTAGATGTACGTGAAAGAATTCACATTCAAATAACTGTGCTTGTGACCTAGACCGGGCAGGAATGTTAATCTAATAATGCCGATGGAAGCTTAACTAAAGACAACTCTGAGGGGACGGTTGAAAAGACAGGAGAGCCAGGCAAAAGGATGACTGGACTAAGTGGAGAACAGAGAAAGGAGGAATGGCAAACGGTTGAGCTTTCTTTCTTCCTTTTTTTGTCCAGCACCATGGCAGTGCTGTTTTAGGTCTCAGGATGTTACTGCTTCATTTCTTCCTAATGAAAGCCCCGGCTCACCATGCACCATTACATTTAGATCTCTTTACTTTCAACAACAGCACCAAGGATTTAAACTAAGGTTACAACAGAAGAGTGGTTTAACAAAGCAGCCCTCATACTCTCCATTAAGGTCCCTTCTTTTATGTGATTTGCAGCATAACATTCCATTTTAGCCACTTACAAACATAGAGGGAATTTCATAACGGTGTTTAAAAATCCATTAAGTGCCCTGGGAAATAATCAGGAGGACAGATACGAACATCAGCCACATCAGTCTGTGGTTTCACCATAAATGTATACATGTGTTTCATCTGACTGTCTAAATGCTGCCTTAGTTTCAAATCTCTAAAATTGTGCCACATGCACACCTGTGGATTTTTGCCCACTTATTTTCTCTTGTTTCATGCTGGGTACTGGTTCAAAAGATCCTTTACTGGATTGAGGTGTGTGCTTTTCCATCCATCCATCCATCCATCCATCCATCCATCCATCCATCCATCCTTCATCCATCCATCCATCCATCCATCCATCCATCCATCCATCCTTCATCCATCCATCCATCCATCCATCCATCCATCCTTCATCCATCCATCCATCCATCCATCCATCCATCCTTCATCCATCCATCCATCCATCCATCCATCCATCCATCAATGCATCCATCCATCCATCCATCCTTCATCCATCCATCCATCCATCCATCCATCCATCCATCCATCCATCCATCCATCCATCCATCCTTCAATGCATCCATCCATCCATCCATCCATCCATCCACCTGTCCTTCAATCCATCCATCCATCCATCTACCTGTACTTCAATGCATCCAACATCCATCCTGCAATGCATCCATCCATTCATCCATCAATACATTCATGCATCAATGCATCCAACAATCCATTCATTCATTCATTCATTCATTCAACATCCATCCTTCAATGCATTCATGCATCAAAGCACCTATCCATTCATCCATCTATCCATCCATCCATCCCTCCATCCACCTTTCCTTCAATGCATCCATCCATCCATCCATCCATTCATTCATTCATTCATTCATTCATTCATTCATTCGTTCAACCATCCATCCTTCAATGCATTCATGCATCAAGGCATACAGGCTTGGAGCTTGGAATCATGAGGTTGTGAGTTTGACACCCACTCCCACAGACTGCCCATCTGGCTCTCTGAGCAAATCAATTAACTTCCAATTAGTCCCCAGGCGTCCCACTATGGCAGCCCACTGCTCCCCAATGGGATGGGTTAAATGTAGAGGTAAATTTTTCCAATGTGAGATGAATAAAGCTAAATATTTTTTTTATTATCATCCATCCATCCACCCATCCATCCAAAAAAGATCAAACTGTAAAAGATCAAAGTAAAGAAGGTGGCGGGTCCAGATGGCATCAGCTCTAGGCTCCTTAGGTGTTGTGTAGATCAGCTGTGAGGCATTGTGGGACTAATGCTTAACATCAATCTGAAAGGGGATAAATACCACAGCTGTGGAAGACTCTCTTGTACCCCTTAGACCACACACCTGAAACACCTCATCAGCTATAGGCGGGGAGCACTAACCTTTCATCTGTCCTCAACCATCTGCAGTCTTTCTACCAGCCTAGAATCAGAGTGGATGATGCCGTCACCGAACTCCCAACTCTGCTAGTCTTTACAGAAAGAGTCAGAGCAAACTCTTCCTGCTTAAAGAGGCTGAGAGAATCAAACAAAATCTTTAGCAGCAACCGTAGAACTCCAGAAATAATTTCTTTGGTTCTGTGACGGCATTAGCCATCTTTTATGGGGTGGTATATTGGATTAGCAAATATCAGCAGCTTAGAGGAAGTGGTTGGATAAACTCTTTAGGAAGGCCAGGTTTGTCTTTGGGTGTCAGTTGGTGGGATATTAGGAAAAAGATTACACCACTGTTGGAAAATGTCTCCTAGCCCATGTCTCCAGTGAAAGACTCTAGCATCTATGATGCAAAAAAGTAGCATCCATGCAGATCCTTCCTCCCTCCCTGCTGCTGTTAAGATTTTATTGTCTCTACTGATCCCGCCAGGTTCATTAGAAGTTTAACCACACGGCACTGACTGCATAAGTTCTTGATTTGACCAAGATTTGTTTGCACTGTTTCTAATCCACCATGTGTTTGGGAAGTGTCCGTTAGTTGTGTTGTTTACATGAGATGCGTTTTCAATGTCTTTTTAAGATAGCTGATACCACCAGGTAATAATTTGTGGCTTAAAATAAAAGATAATGCAGATATTTTTTAGAAGAATGACATTTAATAACAATCTTCCTGCTCCATTAGGTGCATATGAGAACAGTCAGCAGGTCAATAACAGCTTGATTCATCATATAGTGACTAAAGTTTCAAGGTTACAGAACATCTACAGTCATCAGGTGGATGTTTTTAAATCCACAGGGTTTCTAACAAATTAATCCAAACAGCTATGATTATTTATGGAGGGCTCTTTAGAACTAAAAGATTAACATATCACTCCTGTGTTTTAATACCTCATTATTCATTTGATAACCTCTATTCTCTTTGCGAGTGTGGGCTTAAATGAAAGGCTCGGTTGGTCTTGGATGAGATCAAACCTGTTTCTCCTCCAAGAGGTCTTTGTCAACACAGTCTGAGTTCTCTCTGAGTGAAGAAGGAAAATAAGACACAGAGAAGCATACATTTTATGTCTGGAGCACTGCTTGAAGTGGGATGAATCCCCAACTCTTTCTACACTAAGTACAACTTTGAGGAACAATATAAAAAATGCATCATCTAGCACAGTGTACCCTCAAACCCAAGTCCCTCTCTTCTTATGGGCAGCATACATATCGACACTTACAGTCACCTTCAAAGTATCTATGAGACAAGAACCTTCCTAATAGTCAGTTTGGTTAGATGGAGATCGCAACGAATTTCCACTGGAAAAAAAATATGGAATATCATTTATTTAGCACAATGCTAGGTACGTTTTTCTATAAAGAAATTCTAATAACAATAAATTGTTGAATAAATTGATCTCACTTTGGAGAAATTTACCTCTGCATTTAACCCATCGCCTTGGGGAGCAGTGGGCTGCCATCGTGGGGCACCCAGGGAGCAATCAGGGTTAAGGGAATTGATCAGAGATCCAGAGTGGCAGTCTGTGGGAGTGGGTTTTGAACTCACAACCTCAGGATTCCAAGCTCTACTTACGTACTCCTAATATCCAAGTACATTTTACTTGTATCTGTTAAGTTGAGAACTTTTTTACATTTTAAAAAAAATACTATTTAGTAAGATGAATTTAACTTACTTGTCTTTTGATGGATGTAAATGTATAAATCAAACTAAGTAATACATTAAATACGAAGTTACATTTTGAAGTAAAGACATTTACAGTAAATTTTATATAAAAATCGAGGTAATATTTACCTCAGTCGGTAAATCAGGCGCTGGACCATCCAGCAGCAGCTCTGGCTTTGTGACAAGGCTCATTGTTCAACTGTGAAAAACCGTTAGACTGCCCCATGTTCAACTCCATCTTTTCTTTCTTGCCAGTTCGTGAGATATACCCCAAGCTTCGTCAGATTAGAAGGAGAGAATCAGTGAATGGCAATTTTTTTATGCTTTGCTACAGATTCTAAGCTAGATTGAGGCTCTGTAGAGGAACTGGTTTAATCTAACACAAGATAATGTTTCTAATCAGGCTAGCAGTGTCGAAATGTAAGACATTAACGACCAAGATCCCAAAGTTAAAATGCAATCTAGGGCCACAAGTTCTTTTCTGCAATTAGAAAACAATGATTTCATATTAAAATATTTTATTCTACACATTGGGTTGGAAATTAAACATATATTCAGAAGGTCTGTGTGTCCCAAAACTCAAGCAAGTGTCTTTGTCCGTGCAGAGCAGATCTTTTTAAGTGATACGCAAATGTCATTTATGACATTGAAATTTAAACTCTTAAACTTGAACTGCAATGACAGTATATGGGTTGTTTTTGAAAGTAGGATGCAAACTATATGCTGTCATTGTTGCAAAAAGAGAGATATGCGCAGAAAGCCAAAGAATGGAGAGAGATTCTGTTTGTGTTTAAACATATTTGGACAGTCAGAAATAAAAATATTAGAAATAAAAACATCTAGCGCAGCTCAGAGGAGCATTGGTGCTGCCTTGGAGCAAGAAGGTTCTGGGTTCGGTTCTTGGCCCAGGGGCTTTCTGCACGGAGTTTGCATGTTCTGCCTGAGCATGCGTGGTTTCTCTCCGGGTACTCCGGCTTCCTCCCAGAGTCCAAAAAAATGACTGTTAGGTTAATTTGCTTTCTCTAAATTCTCCCATGTGCGTGAATGGTTGTATGTCCTGTTTGTCTCTGAGTTGCCCTGCGATGGACTGGCGACCTGTCCAGGGTGGACCCTGCCTCTCGCCCATTGACAGCTGGAGATAGGCACCTGCACCCCCTGCGACCCCACTTGGGATTAAGCGTGTTAGAATATGGATGGATTGATGGATAAAAAACATCAATACAAATTATTGCAATTATTTTTTTTACGACATTTTGCATATTATCTTCCAGTTTTCTACTGATCAGCATATCTTCTGCATATTGATGATGGTAAATAGGGTAAATGGGCGCCACCTGCTACTTAGCTCATGATGGTTAGTAGATCAGCTTTGCAAAATGTTTGCACATGTTTTTCTACACACAAACCTTTGCAAGATCAGGCCCTTAAATTTGTTTCTCCTGTTGGAAGATGAACATCCGCTCAGTTTTTAGCTCAATCTTTCCTCCTCCCAACACTGGCCAGCTGTTGCGCCAAGGTAGCTCTCACTGTCAGAATCTGTTTCATCTGAATCAGGAGCAGGCACTCAGCTGCAGAGATTCACCTTAAAGCAATGTTGATTATTTAAACAAAAGCATAAATGTGATGAAATAATCACACAGCTTTTATGTTAATGTTACACACTTCTGATGCACAGTATATATTGTACCATGTATTTTTTTTAATACATGGTACAATATATACCTAGCTTCCTTTAGATGGGTCTTCTGGCTGCTACTCTGCATATTGCTTTATGATGGACTTTATCTACAAGATAGATCACTGTCAAAGACTGATGAATGTAGTGCAAACCTGCATATTTTTACTTGTAAAAAAGGTTCTAAATCATGTCCCTTTTCCCTCTACTTTTCATCACACCTCATTTCATCAGTGGCTTTTTATCTAGCTTCTTTGGTGCAAAAATTAGTTAGCAATGCCCTGTGCTGACTCAGATACTCTGAGTGCGACAAACAACACAGACCTACACTACAGTCTACCAAAAAAGTTCCCCTGAACATGACTTAGGTTTGTGGCTGTGATAGGACATGGATGCCCTTTAATTGGACAGAACTTGCACCTTTCATAATTAACCTGATATACTCTCCATCAATTAGCAACAAAGTAGAAAGGGAAAAAAATAAATAAAGTGAACTATTTCAAGTTTTGCCATCTAACATTTAGACGTGGAGAAACAGAAAGGTGTAGGAATGTTCTAGGAGCTGCAATAAAAGCCTCAGCAGTCTGCTCCACGCTGTCGAGATGTACGGTTTGAAACAGATGGTAGAAAGGTTAATGTTCAGCAACAAGGCACGAGCTGACAGCCAGACACCTCCAGTGAAGCTACATCTGTTAACATCACGTTTCCAGCTTCCGTTAATGATGGCAGATGTGCAGAGGAGCGGAGAGGAAAGTTTGAAGGAAAAGGAGTTGTGCATTGGAAAAAAAATACTTGATGTTGTAACCACAAAGAAATACCCTAGATAGTCTAATCAGTCATGAGGAAAGTTTATTGTTTTAATTTTAAAATAATTATCGTTTTCAGGAAGGCTCCTCTTAGGGAAATTATTCTTGCATTAATGTTTAGCTATGAGGTGAACAAGTTAACAAAATATCCAAGCAAATACAAAGGAGGTTTTGATAGGAAAAACAAAAAGACAATACTGGCCTTGCTGCTCCGTCTTCTCTGAAACAGTCGCTGCACTGTGTTCAGGGCAGAAGACAAGAATTATTTACAACTGCAAGACCCTCCGGAGGAAGATTATCTTCTCTGACAGACTGCTGTTTATTCAAACAACGACACAGTCAGAAAGAAATCGCTCATCTAATGACTTTTACCGTCATGTTTTATTTTACACTCGAAGAATTGCTTGTCAGCAATGCAGAGGATTGCGGTCTTATTTATGATGGGCCTTTGTTTTCCAACAAGGCAATTTTAGCCTAATTTAGGGAGATAAATCTCTGTTTAAAAACCATCACTTCACATCAGAGGGGCTCCATTTTCAACTTTTATGCAAAAAAGTATTTGCACTCTAAGATTTGTATCCAATCCCCAGAACTGGATTTGATTCTTCTTTTTGCATCACCAAGCACAAACACAAAACACTATGGGATGTATTTATTAATTCTAAACACCTTTTCAGTAATGGAGTTTCTATCATCTTGATCTCTGATTTCAACTTTTGCCATTTGAGGGTGAAAACAACCACAGAAATTTAATAATCTATGACTGGCTACTTTTCAGGAAATCCCTTCTCAACTGTTATCCTCTTAGTTAGTAACTTAAGCAAGCATGTCACACCCCGTTCCGTCCAGGAAGCACGATCCGTACCATCAGCTCATTTACGCAACCTGATATACATCCGTGTCGCGCTCAATTTTAATTATTAAAAATTACTTAAATAATTTTTTTCCCTCCCTAAAAATAGTAAGCGTACTAAACTATAGTGAGTTAAAGGTTAATAATGTATGTCCTGAAAAAATAAATGCATATGAATCTTTTTTGCTTTATCACTTTTTTCTTTTGCCAGAAATGGGCTCTTACAGTACTTTCGGGAGCTAACTTTTTCGGCTTTGGATTTTAACATAAATCAAGTCTTTTTGAGTTTTATTTTTTCCTTTCGTGTTAACCATATGGTATATATTGCATAACCTAAAGAAAGAGACAACAAAAAAAAAAGATAAACTTGGTAAACATTATATTCTGCCGGTCTTTTCTGAGCATGTCCGATGATGACATGACAAATTTTTAGAGATGCAGTGTAGTATTATTCATTCATTTAAGGATAGAAATTAGTACTTTTAGTACCATAATTACATTAATTATGGCTTGCACATGCGCAAACGAGTCAATGGTATGGATCGTGCTTCAGGGATGGATCATGGCCATCAGTTCAGTTGCACATGCGTAACCAGAAAATAATCCTGCTTGCAACTGATACAAATAAACGTTTTATGTCTATAACTAGTTATAAAAGCCTACTAAGCCACATTGTGTAAAAGCTTAAAAAAAACTTTACTGTGAGAATAAATACGTTTAGATCCTTTCTGTTATATTATTCGTCTTATACAGATTTGTTCTGGAAAATGCTATCCCCATCCCTGCCCCCCATCAGGCAGTGTATTGATTGGCCTCAGATTATCAACTAATCTGAATTTCATTTTACCTGTATAGTATGTATCTCTTCATCTAAAACACAACACAACTAAAATCAGTGATGGGCAGTAACACTATTACAAGTAGCCAAAAACCTGTCAATTAGAAGCAAAATAATAAAATTGCTTGAGTGAGTCAGTGAGTTATAAATGCGTATATGAAAAGGTCGGAAAAGTTAGAAGAAGTTGAGCAGTATTAGTTTTATTGTGGACAATTTAAATTGATATTTGTGTAAATGGCAGTAATGCTAAATATGGCTAGTAAATAATCTATTAAACACAGATAGTTCCATAGCAAGAATACATAATCCAGACAAGACACACACAAGACAAACTAACAGGTTACTTTAGCCACTTGAAATTCATTTTAAAAAAAGCAATGAGCTAGATTAAAGATTTAATTAATATTAAAGATTTCTTTACAATTTGACTGACTCACTGACAACTGATCATTTATTCCTGAATAGTAAGGTTGGACTTGAAATTTTGAATGTAAATATTAGTTGAGTTGAGACAGAACAGTTTGATAAGCAATTTAACTGATCTGTTTGTCGCAGCTTCTTCAATCTTCATAGCAATGACTTGGAACGTAGTTTGATATTTAAAAAGAAGCTTTGATGTAATTAAGTTACTTTTGCCTTTTTGTAGCTTAGCTTAATAAAATTCTCTGGTGGGTAGCTTCAGTGTATTAAAGCTTCATCTAATGTAAACTAAGTTCTAGCTTAACTCACTAAATGTTCTGAGTAGCAACATAGTGTAATCACCTTTAGTCAGGCAGATATGAGCATGTTGACATCATACAAGCAACATAAAGGACAGAATACAATCTCATCCATTCTTGAAGAAAAGTCCTTATTATTATTATTTTAGACAATGTAGTTTGGGCTGCTCAGTGGTGCAGTGGGTAGCACTGCTGCCCTGCAGCAAGAAGGTTCTGGGTTTGATTCCAGGCTTGGGGTCTTTCTTTGTGGATTCTGCATGTTCTCCCTTGGCATCTGTGGGTTCTGTCCAGGTACTCCGGCTTCCACAGTCCAAAAACATGACTGTTAGGTTAATTGGCTTCTCTAAATTCTCCTTAGTTGTGAGTGTGAATAATTATTTGTCCTGTTTGTCTCTGGGTTTCCCTGCGATGGACTGGCGACCTGTCCACGGTGTACCCCGCCTCTCGCCCATAGACAGCTGGACATAGGCACCAGCACCCCTCGCAACCCCAGCTAGGATAAAACCATGACAGAAAATTCATGGATGGATGGATGGAGGAACGATGTAGTTTAGCTGCTTTAATAATCAAAGTAAAGAACTTAGTACTTTCAGTACCATGATTTAATAGGGACCTGGTTGGATTTCTGGATGGACATTTACAAATGAGGTAATGGTACGTTTCAGGTAAAGACACATTGTTCTCTTCAAGAGTTGAATGGTGACTTCATGTTCAAATTTAGCTTTATGCACATTAAGTCAAGTCTTTTAATCTCTATGATTCACCGGGTTCAAGTTTGAGATTGTAATTAAAAAAAAAAATACTTAAAGTTTCAGGTAATTAGTATTTCTGAATAAATCCTGTAGGTCTTTGTTTTCCTCAATCATTCCAAGTGAAGTGTCTTATTTCTTTTCGTATTGTTCTTTTAAAATAAGCAAATCTGTTCACCTAAACGACCTGGCTCAGTTTAAGATGTTACGTCACCTATAGCTACTGTAAGCATATCTGCTACATAAAACACCAAAGGCTACAAATGTCCAGGCTCTGCGGTCTCCAGTCTATTTAAGGGCTGTTTAGATGCAGGGCCAACATCATCTCAAGAATAAACCAGGCCTCATGAGGTTGAACCCCAGGGTGCAAAGCCAAAAGGTGCTTTGTACTCAGTGTCGCTTGTATGCAGGGAAACAAACTGCAGACCCCTACTACTTCAAAAAACACTTCTGCTGTTAAAAGTACACTGATAATATCCTTCACACACACAGGTGGAGACGTGATCATTTACACGGACCAGAAAATCCCAAAAGGCTTCTTTCTGTTTCCATTAAATGGAGTCAAGAATCTAAAGGAATTCCACAGAGATGATCGAAGTGAGAGTTAAGTTTGTTTCTGCTGAATTCATTCGGCTCCTGGATTTGGATGGAGGTTCTACTGGGGGTTTCTGCCCTCTGGTCCTCTGTCGAATGTTCCTTAATGAAGACTCCGGCCACAGGCTTCAAAACAAACATCCACCTCTATTATCTAATTCAAACTTCCCCTGAGATTATACGAGTGTTTGGATTTACCAGGAACTTAGATTTAAGGTAGTATTTGAGCTATTCTGTCTCTTTTTTGTTTCCTGAGTATCTAAAGAAATATTTTAAGCTGTGAAACGTATGATGTCCACGTTTAGTGATGAAAAACAGCTCAAAACAAGCCACCTCTATGTTTCTCACTGCTTCTCTGTTTACAAGCATGTTAGTAATGAGGTAAAAATGTCGCAAAGGTATGTCAAACTTATGGGAATCATTAATTAAAGGCTTTGAAGAGCGACTTAACAACAACAACAATAAATTTGTGAGACTGTTTTCAATTGATTTTTTTTCATAAAGATATCCTGCTGGACACTAGGCAGGGTCAGGTCACATTCCTCAGGTGCCACCGGGGTCTTGTGAGGGAGAAGGACTTTATTTTTAACAGATGTTTAGTCTGCGTCTATAACAGCTAAACCCAGCTATCTGTTTACACTAGCAGGGCCTTCCTTCAAAGCAACAACTTTAGCTTGAGGCGGTACTCTTTAGATATTTAGCCGATTTGATCATTTAGTTTTAGGCTTAAAGTGAGGTTTCAGTGATTTCTGTAAACGGTGTGATACACAAATACATTACAGAATTGTTGCAAACTTGGTCTTGGTTTTAAACAGTTGAGCTTAAAACTCAAGTTAATAGGAAATATGTGGATGGTCCTATCCAAATAGTTCTATTTGTGTGGTTTATTTTTCGCCAAACTAATGCGGATAATGTGTTTAAAGATTTAGAACCTGAGAATAACTCAATTTAATGAAATGAAAGCATACTTTAAAAGTTTTGGGACATTATATGCATTTTAGTGCTGTGTATAAGTATACGGCCCCATATTTTGTTCAGTTTTAAACTCGTTATGTCAGAGGAAACAGGGAGGAATCAACCCTCAGCAATGAAACATTTACAAGGATCAATCAGATTAGTGCAAAACAGTGTTGATTAAAACAGTTTATTTCTGTAAATTCAATAAAAAATACCTTTTTAAAGTTAAAAAATTTTCCTCTGCCTTATTGTGGAGCCTTAAAGAACAATTTAATAAAATGAACTGAGGTCAGAAATGGGTTCACCAACAGACTAATAGATAAACCACATTAAAATAAAGCGTTTTTTTTTTTTCATCACTCTTTAAAGACCAGCTTGAAACTTTAAATGTTGGAGATATTTTAGTAGATTAAAATAGATCGGAATTCAAACAGTGGTGAGAAGTATTTGGATATAACCAAAGGCATTAAACGGCTTGTTTAAGAAAGTGTTGATATAGGAATATTGGAACAAAATAAAAGTTTTAAGATGTGATCTTAACAATGAGATTAGGAGGGTTTACAGAAGGCAAAAAAGTCTCAAATGGTACAGCGATGGAGAAGACAAGTGATGACATAGAATGGGAGGGGGTGAACCAAAGCTCATTGTTAGGCAGGTGATTTACGACATTGCAGGGGCTCCAACACCCTGGCATTGGAAGGATAGATCTGTCACTATAGCACCAGTAGCCTTTTGTATTCATTGTTCCCAAACAGGACTTTAGGGGGGACTGGGCAAGTTGTATAGATGAAAGTGGGTGGAGCGAGGCTGGAGCGATTGCTTGTTCCCATTGCAGGGCCAAGGCTTGTACATCGTCAGTATAGATCAAAGGGCGTACTATTCCCCCTTAGTTGAGCTCAAAACTTCCACTAATGTTGCACCAAGTGCTTCTATAACTAACCCATTAAATACAGAATCTCAGCCATCACCTACATTTTATGATGGAGCAACAAATTCTCCATCGTTTCCTTCTCTATGAACCTTTAGATGGCATCTCTGTATGTGTTAGGCAGCAGCCACAGGCAGATAGATAAGGGTTCTAGTAGATGTGGAATGAGGTCACCTAGCTTCAAACAGACAGGGCTTTATGAGTGCTGTCCAAACACAGTCACCACTCAACAACTGACCTTTCAAAGCCTTGATCATAAAGCGCCTTCTGGCTTAAATCAATTAATAGAGGCAGAATCATATTGAACAAAAAAAAGGGTGCGATCTAAGTGTGTGAGCGATCGCATCATGGAGATGTCCATAGATTTTGTTTCTAAAGCACATTGTTCCATGTCACTGAATCTATACAAATAGTTCCTTCAGACAAGCTAATGGACTCTCATTCAGCTTTGTCCTGATGATCCTGAACGCTGAAGAATAAACAGTGATTGTCTTCCTCTGTTTGCATTCATACAGTGTTATGTCAAAGTGAATGAGAAACTAGAAACTGGAGCAGGAAAACAATAACACTCTTTGTTAAAGCTACAGTGTGTAATTTTTAGCGACATCTAACGTCCAGACTGCAGACCGCAGCAACATGAACATCTCCCCCCCACCGCTTCTCCCCCCCAACAGTAAGGCGAGCGTTACGGGACAAAATGTCTTCCACGACGTCTGCATCACCTACCTTCTCAAGTGATGAGGTTTGTTTACATAGATAATTTTACAGATAGTATTCTCAGGCATAATACTGCCATCTATTGTTCAGCACCGTCTCAGTTCATCTCTCTCAACTTGCCGTAGTTACTTTCGAGGGAAATGGGCGATCTCGCAATCGCTAGTTTGTTGCTTCTGCGCTGCCGTAGCGCAAAGATGTCTGCCTCCATGGCTGCGAGACCCGCTCCTAAGTAATTATAAATAACGAATTCTAAGGCAACGCAAATATTAAGGTTAAGTGGCTGAGCTCGTAGATGATGATAAATAACATAGTTATGTATAATATATTAGATTTCTGACTGTATATCCCTGTAATTATTACACACTGTAGCTTTAAAGAAAAATCATCCAAAAATTATTAAATCCTTATAAAAGAAAAAAAACCCAGACTCAACATCAGACGGCAAGCAATAATCTTCACTTGACATGCCGTGAAAAATAGTCAGCTTTCCTTTTCCACTAAATACGGGAAAGGTACTTCTATTTCTAAATATGGAATGAGTGCATTTTTCAAGGGATGGTTGGCAACCATATTTGTGGATTACAGTGAGGTGCGTTCTATAGTCCGGAAAATATGTTAATTGGATTTGCAAACAAATAAATAAATATACAAATCTTAAAAAATGTATTTTCCATTAACTCAATACTTTGTAGAAGTTTATTTCACCACAATCACAGCTTCAACTCTTCTGCTATATGTTTCTATCTGCTTTGCCCATTGAGAGATATCTTCAAAAATAGCTAAAGCAAAGTGAGAATGGATGGAGGGCTTTCTGAACAGCAACTGTGAAGCTTTTCCACTGATCCTTCACTGAATTCAGGTCTAATCTTAACAAAATGGGAATGTTTTGATCCATACCAATAAACAGAAGCTTTGAATGTATGTTTAAGGTTGTTGTCCAGCTGGGAGGGAATATCTTTTGGAAAATCTGAAAGGATTTATTTTAGGATTGCCCTGTATTTAGGTAAAAGTTGTCCCCGCTTTGACACTTGCTAGTAAAATATCTTAATACACTGAAATGATGCTGAATAATTGAACATATATATATATAAAGCTGCATAATGATGTTTTTATACACATTCAACTCCATATTTTGCACATATACTTGCTTTGCACAATAAAAACGCAGCATTCTGCATACCCTGATGTATGCGATCCAGCCTTCCAGCAGACACTCAGCACAACCTTTGAAGGCAGGGGTAGAGTGTCCAGGGTCAAAAGACCGGAAAAACAAAAACAAATGATGATCAGTTTTTTTCTAGACCCAAAAAGTTGGAGAAAAAAAAAGGTTTTGGTATTTTCATGAATAACCAATGGTACACTGATTACTCTAAACACATTTTTTTTTTTTTTACTTTTTAAAAACTAGATTTTTGGATTGCATTTTGTTTAAAACTTCAATTTTCAAGTTTTTTTTTTCAGATTTCTATTTACAATGCTTCCTCTGTACAGGCAACAATAATGGATCAACATTCATTCCATACATCACTTTCCTTCCTTCTTTCCATCACTCTGTCACACTAACCCCTCTGAAATATCGCAGCACATTTTTTGCTGTTGCCATGGAGAAATGTAAAAAAACATAGCACTGGGAATGCTATATACTTTTACTCTCTCTATAACAGCATGGGGCATCTCAGGAACATTTCCTTAATCATAAGTAGAGCTGTTTCTTGCACTGCTTTAAAACAAACCAATGAGAATAGAGGAAAATTAAAAAGAAGCTGTGCTATTTTCCATCCTGTGTGTAACAATATGTTTAAAGCGGCCATCTACATGAGCTAAAGATAATTGGGCTGCTGTTTATTTGTCGCACGCTCAGCCGCCTGTGTTAATGAGCTGATAATAACGATAAAGGCAGATAAAAGAGTTAGCTGCCCAGCGATGTTTAGGCCTTGTCCTTTTAGAGCTCAGTGCCCTGTAGGGGAGTACTATCTAGATCAGTGCCTTATCATGCTCATTAGTTGTCTACTTTCATCTCATTTTACTAATCAGACTTACTTCGGTCTTTTTCCTCCATGACCCCAGCTTTAAGTAATGTCAGAGCTCATTGAGTCTGGCACTGGGGTTGTGAATCTAAACCCTCAGTTAGCGATCCATGGTCGGCTTTAATCCATCACTCCGCCTCAGGATTGTGAGAGCTGAGCAAGGGGAAGGCAGAGATGAAGAGAAACAACCTGATGCATTTTTCATACATGTGAGTGGAACAGGGTTTCACCTTCCAGCCTTCCTCCTTACTTCCAAATTGGTTTTTGATTTTGTTTCATTTCTGATGACTGCATTTCAGAAGGATGGAAAAATGAGCTTCATCTGTGGCTTTGGTTGACGTCTCAATTTGCAGCCTACCAAGGTTTGGAGATGTTTGTCAGCAGACTGGTGTACGGAGGGAAATTATAAATTAATCGACCACCATGTTTCATTAAGAACTTAATGAGAAGTGGTTCTAAATTTGGTTTACTTTGGTTAATATAAAATATTTGTGTTCATATATGCACATTAGCATTTTTATTATACTAGCATCTAGCATTAGTAGCCTGCCTTAACCCTGCTTTACCTTTTATTCACACTGGGTCCATCCAAATTCATCAAATCACAGTATTTAAACACTAAAGCTAAAGTGAAAGTAAATCAGCGGCCATCCGGATAGCATCAGTGCTATCCAAATAGTGCAGGCAGTAAGGAAGGACATAGGAAAAGGAAGCAGGAGGTTCCTAGCTGGTGACTAGGAACCTGTGTAGTTGGTGTATATTCAGTGGGCATATCGCACCTAACGTTTAATAAAGACATTTTATTTCTTTTATTTCTGCTGTGTGACACATGCAAATCCTTACTCACTTTGTAACTTAAATTTTTTGTGGCTCTTTATCTGAAAGCTACAGCCCTAAAAATGAGAACCATCATCTATTGATCTCATAATGACGTCCAGTAAGGCTGGCTCAAAATCCACTCGATTCAAAGGTGGATTTGACCATTTTTGTTGGAAGCAGAGAACATGTTTTCTAAATGGAAATTTAAAATAGAAAACAACACATTTTGTAAATTGCAATTTAAAAAAAAATAAATGCAGTCCAAAAACGAAACTTATCACCAAAAGAAAGATTTTGAAATTAACATTATATATTTCTATTTGTCATGCTATTTTTTCTTTTTTGCATTTTCTTTTAACAATCTTATATTTTAGAATAAAAAAAATATCTATTTTTTTCAGATTTAGCTTTATGAAATTCATTCTTTTCAAATTGTGTTTCACAAACTGCATTCTCTTCACTTTACTTCAATACAAAAGCTTGCACATTTACCTATTAAGATGTTGCTTCCAAGGTCAGTAAAGACAAATAGCATTGCACATTCGTACCTTACACTAGAGGAAAGGTTACCCCTTAGAAATAAGAGAATGTGGTTAGCAAAATTTAACTTGAAAAGAATGCGATTAATGAAACTTAATCTGAAAGGAAAGAAATGGAAATCTGAAACCTGAAAAATGTAAAAAAAAAAAAAAAAGAAAAAAAAAAAAGGAAAACTACAATATAAAGTCTTAAAAAAACAGAAAAAGAAATAGAATAAAAAAAAAATGTAATGGTAAAATAAAATGAGAAAACTGCTAAGTTACTCTCAAAACCTATTTTTTATTAAGAAGTTTTTCAAAGTTTCATTTATGATTTTTTTTTCTAAATTTCCACTTAAAAACGTGTTGTTTACTTCCAACAATAATGGAACAAAATCCACTACATAACCATGACTGTGTTCTTAGAACTGACCCAGCAAAAGGTGAAGGGAAAGTAGGTAAGAGTTTACACTAATCCAGACAGCCTCCACTCTTATTTTGAAATGCACCTGATCAACTTTACTTTTCCGGTGTCTGATTTCCTCTCACGCTGCTCTGTTTTTAGAAATGTATGTATAAGATCCCCTGTGTGTTTCCAACAGATGTGGGATTTAATCCATCAACTAGAATGGCTTCTAATTGCAACAGAGATAAACTTATGGATGACAGAATCTGTTTGATTGAAGCTGATCATGAGAAATCCTCAAACAGCTGCTTTCTCCCATGTATTGTAATGCTTTATTAGAAGTTATTAAAATGACTTGGACATTTTGGCTGAGATTCTTTAGACTATGTTTGCAAGAACCCTCTTATTTTCATATAGTCCAGAGATGTAGCTGTTGGACTAACGAAAACAAAATTACACACAGACACTGAATACTGCAGCCTTACAATCAAAACAATATATTAAAGGGAGCTGCATATAATTTTAGTACTAACAGTATAATCATTACAAGGCTTCTACTTTATCAGAATCTCGATTCAGTTTAAGCACATGAGCTGACAACATCCTAAATCATGTGAACAACAACTAATATCTGTGCTCTTATAACTACTTAACTACTCACTAGAAGAGTTAGTTTGCTCTGTTGTATTTCCAGTCTGCAAACAATAAAATCAGTATGCAAAAAAACTCAGTTATTAGTTCATTCTTACATTTAAAGCAAAGTTGGAAGGAAATTCAACCATGCTTTAAATGAAGGCAGAGGAAAAGCTGACAGTGAAGATGACAGCTGAACTGCATCTTGGCCGGGTGCAAAAATAAACACCCACACAAACACACACACCCTCAGTCCTACACAAAAAAACCAACACAGCTAATAGAAAATACCAGAGCATCTACTTGTCTCTAAAAGGTAATCAAGCTGATCAAAGTAACTAGTTACAGCCCAGCTTTGCAATAATAATACTTGAACTTTATTGACCTCAAATTTACGTCTACATTTAACCCATCCCATTGGGGAGCAGTGGGCTGCCAGCGTGGGGCGCCCCGGGAGCAATTGGGGGTTAAGGGTCTTGCTCAGAGACCCAGAGTGGGCATCATAACCTCAGGATTCCAAGTTCTATGCTCTAACCACTGCGCTGCCTCTCTCCTAACAGGGCAGCTCTGTAATGTTTCATAGGGTCTAAGGCAGAGGTCCGCGGAGGTACTGCATGGGGGTCGCGAAAGTCTTGGTTGATTACTTTTTTTTATATTCCCTCCTGCAGTTTTTTGCACTAATTAAAATGTCTTTAAATACACATTAACATGAATTCAACGAGCTGTAGGAAACATATAAATGGAAGCAGAAGATGTCCTTCAGTCATCAATGCACACAATTAGCGACACACAGGGGCTCTTTCAAACCTGGGCACCATTTCATTCACAACACCTGTCCCATCAACCAGGAATCAAAATCAGAAATACTTTAATAATCCCAGGGAGAAATTACTTTCGTTACATGACTCCATATGTAATAGAGTGACTATAGGACCAGTTTGATATAACACAATTTCATACAATATATATAATTAGGGGGTCCCGGCTCCATCTCGCAATCAGTTTGGGGGTCCTTGGCCTCGAAAACGTTGAAGACCCCTGGTCTAAGGATACAGTGAGAGGAAGCTTTGAACATTTTTCTTTCCACGTTCTTGACCATCTGCAGTCGTGGGTCCCAAAGGTTACAAGTTTGGATCTGGTGACTGTTTTGGATCATTCTCCTAAAAAATGATCGAAGACCCATTTTTTTTTCTTTGGTAGAATCCACTAGATATATATTTGATATGACCTTGAATTTAAGAGGGTCAATGACACACTGCAAGTTGCTAAAGGGTTAGGTTGCTGAAACCCCTCGAAAATGTAAAAAAAAAATAGTGAGAAGTTTGGAATCCATTCTTTGCCTGCTTTGTGAGCCAATTGTTATGGTTGCTAGGCGACAGAGGTAAGGCGGTGAAGCCAGAGAAGGCTGGACCTGTTTGAATCAATAGCCAAACTCTTCTGGCCTCCTTCCAAGGACCAAGTCCAGATAGCCCGGGTCCTTGGAGGACGCAGCCTCTGAAATCGAACGCACCCCTGGACTCTGGATCCATTAATGTTTCTCCTCTTGCATTAAGAACCAACAGTCGTGCCATCTAATATAGGGCTGCAACATAACATGGAAACAAGCTATTTCTAAGCAGAGTAATCCATTAATCGGATGGAACAAATTTAAATTTAAAAAGCCATTTTAAAAAAAGTCAATTATCTGTTTACATCCCTTGTACTGCTTTTCCTCTACACAATAGTTAGATTTTTTATAGACATGGATTTATCTTTTTAATACATCTCTAATTTTTCTTAGTTTAGCTTCTTTCATATCTGGTTTCATTTGTTAGATCTTTTAAGCAGTTTTGCTTTGGTAATCTTATGGGTTTTTTTTCTTTTTCGGTGTAATCAGTACAATCGCATTCAGGTGCTGATTTTATTGTTTTATTATGGATACTAATTATCCTAATCAGTTCACCTGTGATCAGCCTTTCTTTTGCTCTTGTTTGTTTTGTTTCTGTTTCCATCTCGTGTTCCTTTTTAAAGCTAATCTCATGCTGTTTTGCTACAGTAAGTCTTAACCCTGTAATGCCAAATGTTTCATATTAGATACATACGGTTTCTGAAATGTTTTGCGTCTGACACCTTTTGCATAATTTAATGGTAAAAACTTTGCTAAAAAATCTTATTGTACAAAATCAGATATACCTGATAACAGAGGGCAGAAGACTACACAAAAATAATCTTGACTTATCGCATAGTAATAAATTATTAATATCAAAAATATGTTTCTGTTTTTTCTTTTTACATATTTTGTTAAAAGGCCAAATAAGGACTTCAAACCAAAAAAAAGGAATTTTCTGTTTTGTTTTATTCTTGGATCGGGCTTTAAAGGGTTAAAAACCACATCCTTTTGTTAGCTTTATTACTTTATAAAATTCTTTCCAACTCACCATTGAACCTCCTTCTGCCTGTCTGCATATGAGTCCATCCAAGCACAACAGTTTCTGAAGGCTGGGTCCTATATGTAATATTTTCACATCAAAATGATGAACTCGTGTTAAAGTTGGGATTTTTTTCTTCTATATGTTGAAAGTTTTAAATGAAAATAAAGCAAAGCAATAACTACAAATATATTTTAATATCTAAGCTTTAATTAAGCTTACTATGAAGTTGTAAGGAGGGATTGCTTTTAAGCAATTCCTCTTTTGCTAAATGCAGGTCTGAGTATTTTTTTTCTTCTCCTGTAAAGCAAAATAAGATAAACAAACCCTGGTTTGAACTATAGAGCCAAAAGGATTTTCCATGAGCCAGCAGACGACTACATCCACCTACAAGAACCACCCCTCAGCTCCTGCAACCAGCGGGCGAGAGGAGATAAGATGGGATGGCAGAAGGTGACGCAGATTGGGGAGGTGAAAACAGACAAAATGAGAGGTTGAATCTCATCAGGTCCCTTTTAAAGATGAGTCACCAGAAAGGAGATTAATTTACAACACCCAGGACAGTGGGTTCAGACAATGGGAACAAGTGTCCCAAATCACTGGGAAATTAAACAGAGATTACACAATCCCTGCAATCATAAAAAGTGATGACCGTGAGGAAACAGGGTGATGAAATGAGCTTGCTCAGATGGATGAAGGGGGGAGGTGAGGCGCTTCACAGAGGGAGCTGCATGATAGCACGAGATTCTGGTTGTAAAAGTCAACCACAGGGGGGAGCGTTGGCCGGCAGACCGGCGTGCTTTACCTGCATCACCACTTGTTGCCATGCTAGGGGTTGGCTGGTGGCGGGGTTGGGTGGCAGATTGGCACGCTCAAGCTGCAGGTTGACGTTGCGGCACTCCTCCTCCAAGGCTCGGGTAAGCTGCTCAAAACGCTCCTCCTGCTCCTTCACCGAGGCCAGGATGCTGGCAGCAGAGCAAACGTCATAGTCCTCCATGTGCAGAGTCAGCTGAAGCTTGGACAGAGCTTCCATTTTAGGAAAAGAGAGGAGAGAAAGGAGCAGGGAGGGGTACCAGGTCATTATAGACACCCAGGCCCATCAGGCTGGATGAGTGGCATGAAGTGGAAGGTATCAAATATGATATTTACAGGTCAGGAGGAGGCAGTGATGAATCATTTAGCATCATTGACATGACACAAAAAAAGCAAGCAATTCTAAAGTTTGGATCATCAAAGATATTTGGTCAAAATTACAGAATGTTTTATGAACTAAAGTTATTTCTTTAAGTCATAGGGAAGCAGCCGTTCCAACCGTTGTAGTTCCGAATTCTCCCGAGTGGTGCACGACTTTACACAATGAATAAAGTGAATGTGATTGGTCGTTTATCAAGGGAGCGGGATATTTGTGGTGGAAGGTTTGCAAGTTTGGTTGTGGCCGGTTTCTCGGAAGCATCTTGCTAACCAGTTAGCCACTTACTGCTAGTAGGTTCCCAATTCGAAATTACATTGGGACCAAGTAGCACTAAATTGGTGACTTAGAAACGACACAGTCAAGGAATGCTATGGACAGAGGAAACATGCAAGAGGAGGAGAGTTTTGTGTCGGAGGTCATAGATGAGTCTCCTCCGTCATACATTTTTCAGTTAGAAGGGGAAAGTGGGGACGAAGATGTTGTTAAAGAGGACGCAAGAGCATCAGAATCTTGGTTTGGTGTAGAAGGCTTACAGCCGTACATGTTTGAGCCCTTGCCTCGCAACACTGCCAGTTCTGTTAGCTCTACGCGTGCTGGAGACACAGACGTCCATCCCCGTGAACACTAGGACGGAACTCAATGATAAAGTAAATGATTCTTATTTCAACCATTGCGTATATTAGCTGCGACATATGAATCAAGATGCTATGACCGAAAATATTTGATTGACAGATGACCGTTGATATATGATTGGCCGAATTTAGGTGTACAAGCTGACGTATAACTTACTGGCCTGAATAAGATAAGGGAGAAAAATAAAACACAGATTTTAAGACAGGTTTTTTGACATTTAAATATGATTTCCCTACGACTTTAAGTCTTGCTGTAGTTTTAGAGCCAAACCCATGGAGACACACGCTCAGGTTTCCTGCTCAACGGGGGGCAATACGCAGCAAAGCCTCTAATACTCAAGGCCAACATGGGAAATAAGGATGCTCAGCTGGGTGCTGATTTTGTGCATCAGAAGTTTCATCATTAGTAAGACATTCCAATAAACTCCTGATGAACTCCTACACAGATTTTAGAAAATAGAAGTGCTTCTAATGGAGAAGAACATCTCAAAACAGGACAGAACAGAGGAAATACCACAATGCAGACTCAGGAAAAACCAATATTCTTGTTTTTGGAATGGAAAACGGGAGGAAAGACATTATGTCACAGCTCCAATGAACATTCACAGCTAATGTGGAGGAGTAGCGCTGTTATTGGTTACAGTCATGCAAAGAGGCCTTAGGCTTTTTAAAACACAAGAAGCATTACAGGCCAAACATCCAGCACATGCAAGATTCCTGCAGCAATCTGCAACAATCATCTACACCTATCACACACACACACACGCTGATATCCATTACTGATGGAGGCATGATATCTAGGGGCTGACAGCACGATAACAAAGAAGGCTGGAAATACAAATCCACAACAGTATGGACTAAGGAGATAAGCGGGTGTTAGGAAACAGTCAGTCACCTCAATTCTAATGATCACAGCAATGAAGCAAAGCCAAGAATGGAGAGCTGGAAGAAAAGGAGGGAAAGAAAGAACAGGGGGGAGACAAGAGAGAAAAGGGAAGACATTTTAAAAAGATTGAAACAAACCATATCCAACAGCACGTCTCTAACCGTCTTCTATTT